>JAUAME010000008.1:3057500-3690000 GCA_030820535.1 Quercus parvula | reverse complement strand
AAATTTAATTTTTATATAAAAGATATCACAAATTATATCTAACAAAGTATAAAAATGTATTTGTTAATTTTTTCAAGAAAATTAACAAACGTATATATAATTTTTTTGTAAGTATTTTGAGACACTGATTTCAATGATAGTTTCTTAAAATAATTATCCATTGGTGTCTTCATTCTTCAAAAGCATACATAATTATGTGTGAACATAGGTGTGTGCGCACACTCACTTTGAGTTTCATACTATTTTATTTTGGTCTTAGAAGTTGGGTCTCTGAAAATAAATTTTTGGCTTCGTCCTTAGACTCCAAATTCTAGCCTTTCAATCATCAAAAACCAAAATCCTTCCATCAAGTAACATTAATCTAATTACATATATATATGTGAACAAAAAATTTCAAAATAAAGGAAAAGATAAGGACATGCACACAAGAACACGTGATTTATATCATTCACCGTCTGATTAAATTTGAAAGCCAGAATATGACACGATTTTTAATCTAAACCAGCAAAAGCAACAGAGAATGATTTTCTACACACCTCCACAGGCAACTGAAAAATGATCAAATTTAAAACATCTTCCGTAGCAAGGTTAGCTTCAGAAGTTCTAGACCATTTTAAAACCCCAGCTTCCTAATACAATACCTTCCTAAGACCTTAGCTAATATGCAGCACGGATACAGACACAATACATGGTATGACAAGATACATAGTATGGTGACACAATATTTCTTGAAAAATTAAAAAACGATACGTTGAGGATACGACAATTAATTAATTAATATTTATTTAAGATATATATATATATATATTTTTTTTATATTTGGAATAAGTTCATGTTTATTTTAGATTTAAAAGTATGTAACAGCAATGAAATATTTCGAAATATATCTAAAATTTATCTAAAGACAATAAAATATTGTTTAAATTACAAACAAAAGAGTTTAAATAAACTAAATACCCATGAAAAAAGTTCAAATAAACAACATTCAACATCAAAATAAAACAATTAAATTAAAAATGATTTTTTCTTCCTTAGTGTGTACTTGACACCTTTGTGTCCGTGTCCGAAACGTATTTTAATTGACACCAGTATGTTGACAATTTTACCGTGTCCGTGCTTTCCAACTTAGCTGTGCTTTCCAACTTAGCTATAATAGGAAATTTGATATACTCCCAACACTAAAATAGTAAAATGAACTAATCCTAAATTGCCATGCAGTACCCTTGGTTGACTAGCATTGAAATCTTGGTTGACTAGCATTGAATAGCTATCTCTAGGATCTTCAATTTTTACTAGTCAATCACCCAAGTTGGCTAATGAGAAAGTTTGCACTATACCTCACTATAATTGAATTAATCTTCAATATGTGTAGGTTTTAGTTAACTCAATTGGTAAAATCTTTGATAGTTAAATAAGAGATTTTGAGTTCAATCCTTATCTACACTAAAAACAAATTGGTGACTTGATCTAATGTTAAAGAACTATTATCGAGAGCAGGTATTATAGGTTGAAAGTTAAAAAAAAAAAAGGTTCAATAAGCAACAAAGTTGAAGTTTAGTTAAAAGTGAACCAAGCAACCTTGACTAACATAAATTTGACTAGCCTCAGCTCAACCTATTTTACACCCACTATACCTCACCGACATGAATGCCAAAAACTTCTCTACTTATGGAAGAAAGACATGCATCCTTGCCTATTCTATCTATGTAATATACAATTCCCATGTCATTTGTGTCATATACGAGTACCATGTATTGTGATGTGATGTCATTGTCTTGTCACCAATAATGCTTTTGTCAAAAACTTGCGTTAGCTGGTAATTATTGTAGTTCTGACTTCTAATGCCTGATGGTGTGTTGGGGTTTGAGGGGGAAAGAGGTGAAATTATACCGTTCTACGATGGATTATGTTACTTGTCTATTATTTTATTAACAAAATTTTACTTGTTTAAAATTACTGAGTTAATAATTAGTTTTTATTTAAAAAAAAATTTTAACTCAAAAATTTTAAACAAGTAAAAGTTTTTAAGTGAAATGGTGGATCATTTCACTTGTCCACCGTAAGAACTTTATAATTTCTCAAAAAAAAGAAAAAACACTTTCTCTTTAATTGAATTATAAACAGAGTGCTGATAAAACACAATAAAATACTAACTTGGATATGGAAAATTTTTTCAAGACACTCGAGAAACTCATAGGAAGCTGTAGGCTTGGCTCAATTATCAAAATATCCTAAGGTTGTAGGCTGAGTATGGATAAAATTTAATTACCACTAACAGATTTTTATGGAATTCAAATTTTATAAATTTGAGTTGGAAGTTATACTCAAGTTTTTAGAACTTAATTTTTTAAAAAGTGATAAATTATTAAATATTTTTTTAACAATGATAGAATACTAATTATTTCAACTAAAGATAATATTTAATCATTTGTATTACTAAGTGTTTTAAAGGCTGATGTAATTGATGGAGACATCCTAATGATTTTTTTTTTTTTACCCAATGAAAAAAGAGTCCAAGAACATCAGTATTCTTTTGTCCCCATAAAAGTTTGTCTTCATACGGAATAAATAAATAAATAAAACGACAATCGATAAACTTTACTTGACTAGTCTTCTATTTTTTTGCTGAATACTTGACCGGTCTTATTGAGCATTAGTAGCGGTTTTTTTCAATTTTCATCATATTTTAGGATAAAACTTATTTTTTTCCTCTTTTAGTAAATTAATTTTTTCTCCCACTCACTGTAGATTTTTTATTCTAAAGTCTGAATCCTATTCCATTTAAATATTATTTATTCATTTATTTTTTATTATTCTATTTACTTTTAAAACACTCACTTTACTTTATCACAATTACTGAAGCTCAAAATTAATAAATATATGTTTAGGAGATGAATAATGCTCCTTAAAGATAGAGAGAAATTGTAGTTAAAACCTATTTTGAGAGGAAAATTGGTAAACTGATGTAGTAAGATTATGTGTTTTTTTAATTTTAGTTACCCATATTTACCCCCTTGCCCTTTTTTTTAAAGTAATATGCGGACAATGCATTGCCCAACTTTGTAAATTTCCCAAGCTGCATCAAGATTTCTATTGGCATGACTATCAACAAAGACAGTCAGACTTCATGCATTCAACCATTCAAGATAAGGATGAGAAACCTGTCAAGAAAGTCAACATCATGACATTGAGAGCTACTACAACTTTCCACAAACCCGACTAGTTGAGCAACACGAGTCATATCATTCATAAATGTAATGGGCCAATGTCATATTCAACTTATTGCTATTAGTCATACTTTCACTGTTTTTCTCCTATTCCTCACCATTAAAGAAACCATCAAAAGTTCATAGTATACTCTGCTTTCCCTCAAGTTTCAGTACATCATGGAAATTGCTTCTCATCTCCTTGCAATTGCAGGGGCTTTTGTACTGGTACTATTGTACAATCTATGGAGGCTGAGAATTGGTAGTCACAAAAGTAAGGGTATGTTGGCCCCAGAGCCATCAGGTGCCTTGCCAATCATAGGTCACCTTCACAAACTAGGTGGCCAAAACCCAATTGCCCGAACCTTGGCAGCTATGGCTGATCAATATGGTCCCATACTCACGATCCGATTTGGTACGAAAAGTGCAATTGTTATTAGCAATCATGAGGCTGTCAAGGATTGTTTCACTACAAATGACAAGGCTTTGGCTGCTCGTCCAAGGTCCAGCCAAGGAAAGTACCTTAGCTACAACTATGCAGCATTTGGGTTCATCAACTATGGAAAATTCTGGCTCAAGATGAGAAAGATAACCATGCTAGAACTCCTCTCTAGTCGCCGGCTTGAGACACTAAAGAATGTGCAAGTTATTGAGGTCGACAATTTGATTAAAGATTTGTACACTCTTTGCATGAGCAAAGAGCACAACAACCAAGCTAAGGTGGTGATTAGTGAGTGGATTGAGCGCTTAACCTTCAATATAATTACTAAAATGATTGCAGGGAAAAGATATTTTGGAAACTTGAATGATGGGAATGATGGAGAGGCACAAAGAATAGGGAAAATTATTAAAGAGTTCATGTATGTATCTGGGGTCCCTATTATTTCGGATCTAGTTCCATTTCTAGGAGGGCTTGAATATTTTCTAGGCCAAGTAAAATCCATGAAGCGAATTGCAAGGGAATTGGACACTCTAGTTGGAAGTTGGGTTGAAGAACATGCTATGAGGAGGGCGGAAACTGAACCAAACGACAAACTGGACTTCATTGATATCATGTTATCTATAATTGAGGATGATGGCATGTTTGGCCATACGCGTGAAACCATTGTCAAGGCAACAGCATTGGTATGTTTTAGTTATATTTTATTATGAAAAGTGTTATACCCACAATATTTTCACATTAAATTTTAGATGGCAATTAGTTATTGGTTTTTGTCTGCGCTCACCACTAACATTACTTTTTTACCTACCACAAATAGTTCGCCATCTAGAGTTTTGTTTGAAAATATTGTGTCACTATCATTACTCTTTTATTATAAAACATAATCATATATTGCTGAAATTACCCATTGGTAAATAAATAAACCGCACAAACTACTAATAATTGAGTCTTGCTAAAGACCTCTAGTCCACTACAGTTTATAAATTAGTTTATTTATTCTTGTCTTGTAATGAAAGATTAATATTTTAAAAAACATTTGCATTATCTATGTTATTCCTTGTTAAGAATAAAGACAATGTAGAGAAGTTAGATGCTTTCAAAGTACAATGACACAATACTCTCTTCTCTTACATTTATAATGGATTCCACAACTTAATTCATAGTAGAGTCCACCATGAATGTGAGATGAGGGCACAATATATCACCATATTCTGGAATCTGGAAGCACCTAACAATTTTCCATATAAATAATATACACTAACAGTAACAGTCTCTAAGTACATCCTTGATCCATATTACCATAAATTTCTCCTTTTTTATGTCCATCTTTAGGATAGGCTAATAACATCCCACAACTTAATTAATCAACCAAGCTTTTATTGTGTCTTTGACTTATATATGCTCATTCTAATATATTAAATAATTAGACCATAGTTTCTTTTATCTACAAAGAACAATACTCTATAAAGAAACTATGCTTTCTAAGTTTGGTCTCAATTTCATGTAGAATCTCATCTTGGCTGGATCCGACACTACATCTCTTAACTTGACATGGCTCCTGTCTATATTATTGAACAACAAGCACGCTTTGAAGCAAGCCCAAGAAGAGCTCGATCTCAAGGTTGGTAGAGAGAGACGGGTGGACAACCATGATATCAAAGACCTAATTTACCTCC
Source organism: Quercus parvula (assembly GCA_030820535.1). NCBI lineage: Eukaryota > Viridiplantae > Streptophyta > Magnoliopsida > Fagales > Fagaceae > Quercus > Quercus parvula. Next base: position 3,684,676 of record JAUAME010000008.1, on the reverse strand, counting down.
AAGCCATAGTGAAGGAAACCTTGCGCTTGTACCCACCAGGCCCTTTATCAGTTCCACATGAAGCCATGGAGGATTGTCATGTATGTGGCTATTATGTTCCAAAGGGTACTCGTGTTTTTGTCAATGTGTGGAAGTTGCACCGAGATCCAAGGATTTGGGATGACCCAAATAAGTTTTTTCCAGAGAGGTTCCTCACAAAACATGCAAATATAGATGCTTCAGGGCAACATTTTGAGTTTGTACCATTTGGATCTGGTAGACGATCTTGCCCAGGTTACACATTTGCCTTGCAAGTATCTCACTTGACACTAGCTCGATTACTTCAGGGATTTGAGTTCACAACACCATTGAATATGCCGGTAGACATGACTGAAGGCTTGGGTATTACCTTGCCCAAGGCAACTCCCCTTGAAGTTCTTCTCAATCCACGCCTTGCTCCAGAACTCTATCAATGACAGAGAGAAATATAGACTATGCTTGACTAGAGTACATGTTTTTAATAAGTTTCCGCGCTTCAAGAGTCTCATGACTTAATGACATTGCCTAATCTTTTTTACTAGGAGAATCATTATGTAGTCTTACTTAGGTACTTTCCTGTACATGTTTTTGTTGTGTTGTGCTTTTTTTTCTTATCTTTTTTTTTTTTTTTTTTTTTCTTATGAAGTAATCTATTGTATGTTGCTTTTAGTACATTTAGTTTTCTTAATTTGTACTCCAAATTATTTCCTCCCCACTACCTAAGAGTAGGACATATCATTCAAACATTCAGCAATATCAAGATGAAGGAAATTGATATCAAACCTATCATCAACCCCTTGTGCATCTTGTATAGTTCCAATTTAGACGTATGTCTCCCAGGGGAGAATCATTGTGCCTCCCAGACAACGATTTTGTTGGTTGTCAAGTTGTCCACGGTCAGTGCCTTAATTGGTGAAAAAATAGTAATATGATTCCCAAATGTGATCACTTCAGCCACCATCTATTGAGAAATCTACCCATATTTATTACTTAAATTAAATCATTGAAAGAACTTATGGAATAGTTAAATAACTCAGTATCATGGCTGTAGAGAATAGAACATGAAAAGAATTCCCAAGTAAAAGCTTAAACAGAAGTTAGAAATCAATTGTAAATCATGTTGATTGTTTTGAATCATATGCCAATTAAAATTCACTTGAGGGCTCTAGCAATTGAAGTTGCAGCCACTTAGTTCAATGAAATAATAGTAAGTACAATTGTTCATAGAATAAATCTTCATCACAAAACAAAGAACCACATAGTTAAGGGAGAATCAAACTATGGAACTATCACTTACTCAAATTGAACTCAAGATCGATAATATTTGGTAGGAATAGGTGCTTCCTAGTACAATAATTGCTCTTTTCTTTTCTATTCAATTCATGTTTTAGCTATCTAAAATGTTGGCTGCTATATAGTGTAAGATTCTGGAAGAATTGGGCAGCAATTGATTGCAAATTAGATAGTTGCATGGGGAAGTAGGAGACGGTGTGAGGGAAGGCTGGTGGTGTTATGATAGAAGCAAGAGGTGTCATGGCTGGAAACTTAAAATTTTATTTGCAAAGTGGTCCTTAAATTTCTACTTAATTGCACTAAGTCCTTGCTTTTCAATATTTTCTGCAACAGCACCATTATTTACCTTCCACATTATTTAAGTATACTTCTTTTATTTTAATATCCATTTATGTCATGACGATTATTAATAAGATGATGCAGGCATACTTAGTCATTAGGTTTAGAGGTGTGGGATAACACATCCTTCCCTCCTTAAAAAAATTTTGTCCTCAAAAACTGTAAATGTACGTATAATTGTACATTAACAATTCAAAATGGTAAGTTAAATGAATCACAAAACATAGTAGAATCTCATGTCAAGTCATTTATGCACATTACAATTCCTTATCTTGTAATACTAACATCATACGTAGTCTAAGACACGCTTTCAAGAGAAGTTAATTCATGGGAAAAAAAAATGATACAATACAATATGCATATATCTAAGTTGGTATGAAAATTGATGGTCTTGTCATAACATCATTAATTCAATCCAAGAGTAGATTTTGAAAACTCTTTCATAGTCCAAACAATTTTCATAATGTCATTACAATCAAATGGATATAGTAGGAACATATTAAAGTCGAAACAAACAGAAACAAAAATAATTCACTTGTCAAAATTCTAGCATCCAACACAGTTAAGATGTTTCAAGAAGTAATACAGAGCAAATTTTGCATTTGTGCACTCTTTTAGGTGTTGATCTTTAAAGCCAGATACTAAGACAGGGTAGCTAAGGGTAGACAAATAAGATACAACTCTTTAGAGGTGTTTGAATTATTTGATCATTGGCTTTTATCTGATGTCTGCTAGCAGTTTTAGATATCTTGAATTTATGAAAGCATCAAGTACAAGTAAACTTATGAGATGCCTCAAGTAAGCTATTGTGTGGAGGTAATATTTTTATACTTCAATGGCACATGATCCATTTTGGTTTTGAAATGTAGGACAATGATTATATTGTTAACTTGAAATTGCTTATCAATACTTCTTAATTGTGATGGTGGAAGATCTGATACTACTTGTTATGCAATCGTGGAAGCTCTCATACTACTTGTTAATTGTTATGCAATAACACTCAAGTATCTGAACAAATAACTGTAAAGCCGAATAAATCAACGAGCACACACATAGAGCATACAAGAAATTTATGTGGTTTAGTAAATTGCCTACCTCATACGGAGAGAGAGAGATCAAATCTAGTATGCTCAATAATAATTTTAACGCTCAAACCCAAAAGAACTATCAAATTACCCTTCCTCTAAGAATATTTTCCTCTAATAGGAACTTTTTCTAAGAATCTTCTCGTCTCTTAAAATAACTCTTCTTCCAAAAATCTTCCTTTCTCTTAGGAGAACTCTTCTGAAGAGTTTTCTCATCATATCGAAGAAGCCATGGGCCAAATCCACCAAACCTTTTACCATGCTCTCTATGTATAAGCCTTCAAATCCTATTTCTTAGTAGATGATAAATATTAATTACTTCTTCAATAAGGATTAGATTTTCATTCCAAAAAAAAAAAATCCTAAAAATGTAACCAAGTTAACTTTCCCTTTATTTCTCAAAAAAAGAAGTTAACTTTCCCTTCACACCAAGAAAAGCCAAACAGGTAACCATGTAATAGAAATTTAAGGAAATTTTTTCAACAAATATCCACTTTTACTCAAAAGTCCATCAAGTTATCTTCCTTCAGGGTCGCGATAGCATTGCCTTCATCTAAGCAGAACTTTTTTTAAGAAAAATACTCATCGTCTCTACAGCCAAATTTGTCTGCACCTATGTTGACCACTGCAAATTTGTTAAAAAAATATGCTTCGCTACTATAACAAAATCAAGCATGGGAATTGATACCATTTTTTAAATAATGTAAAAACATAATCAAAATTGTCTTTACAAAATAAAGACGTGCCTTTGTAGAGTATTTATCGATGAAAGTGGCAAAGTATTGAACCCATTCTTGAGAAGAAATTGAAACTCGCCTCCAAATGTCCGAATCGTGACGCACTCAATAACACCCATACTGGTAGTATATGCCACTACAATGATTCCTAGAAGTAGGACACCTACCCAATACATGTTTTATTTTGCACCTATCTATTATTGTTCAGCTTATTAATTTCAAATTGTTATGCATGGTTTGGAGAGATCCCATTTAGCAGGGGCGGCCTTATTAAAATATAACTAAGAGGTACAAATGGAGATTCATCTACGAAATTAGGTGCGTTTCAGTGCCTAACACCTTCACAAGCATGTATCCCAAATTCACAGTCTACTTCAATTAGACTTGGATCAAAAGAGTGATACCTATACCTATAACTAGGACACGATTCCTATGTCCCGACTTATAATACGGTTCATTGCTGCAATCCAATCTTTGGAGCTTTTTACCATTTCTTATTAGGGATGTGTTGTTGGAAGTTTGAAACAATTGCCACATGTCCAAAATTTTTTAGTCTCTATGACCCTTTATCGTTATCCAACCCATTAATTTTACATAATTCACCCTCAACCTTTCTAATGGACATTGTTCCTTGTTTTCAAAATTTTTTTTTTTTTTTGACTAAATTACAAATTACACCCTTTAATTTAACTTTTAAATCTACTCAATTCAATCATTCATTACATCTTTTGCCATTAAATACACAATATGGCGTAATTTTCAATTTTTTTTTTTTAAAGTAAAAAATCTAAAAAAATAATAAAAAAACATTTTTTTAAAAAAATAATACAGTTATTAATTTTTTGATCTCTATCTCATCCAAAAATTTCAATTAAGATTCAATAAAATTAAAATTAAAATTAAAATACAAAGGAGTAGTACTAGTAGTAAATTAAAAGATTAATAGGTTGGAGAAAATACATATAAAGCTAAGAAAGAAAACTATAGTAACGGACGGTTTTTCATCTCACCTCTGGTCCAAAAAATTGTGAAGAGAATGTAGTTACTTCAGCAAAGTCAATCCATCCCCATTTGTAAATGGACGGCCGAGATGAAACGCTACCATGCTTGATCATGCTTTCGTACGCTCCCTTCTATAAATGGACGGTCGAGATGAAAGATAGCGTTTTCCATCTCAATTCTCTTAGATCTCCGACCTTCTCGCACATAACATTATCTGAGCAACGAATATAGAAAAGTGAGAGTTGGTTCCGGGTCTGTTTGAAATCGGTTTCGTATTCACTCGTGTGAAAATTTGGAATTATTACAAGTCAATAATAAAAAAGTGAGAAAGGTATAATAGTTTTTTTTTTTTTTTTTAAAAAATTGGTTTTGAATAGAGGGGTAAAAAAAAATTGAGGGATAAAAAACTGAAAAGATGGAAAAAATAGACTATATAATTTTTTTCTCATTCCCCCTATTAAATAAATTTTTAAAAATATATTTGTACTACTATTTAAAGAATTTCTCTTGTTTGGGTAGGATTTTTTTGTTTCAAAATATTTTTACACCCTTAATTTTAAGTAGAAACTCTTAAAGAATATTCTGATAAATATAGCTATTTAACTTGCACTCAAACATTACTTATAAAATAGGAACACTCTTCTACTAACCCATTTCTTCAATTAATTAATTAAGTAGTTTAATTAATTTTTTTAATAAAAAAATTAATTAAACTACCTACGTTTTTGCTGTTTTTTTCCTTAAATTTAAAAAAAAAAAAAAAAAAAAAACCTATGCTTCTAATACTAATTTATTATTATTTTTAAAAAAACACCCTACGTTTATCCAAAAACATTAGTATTAATTTTTGTCAAAATAAATAAATAAACAAAACTAAATATCCCCCCAATAAAAAAAACTAAATAGTTATCAACAAAAAAACTAAACTAAATAGATAAATACACTTTTTGTTTTTTTATAAATAGATACATCTTTAACTCTCATTAAAACATTGCCTACAAAATAGAATCACTCTCTTGATAATTTTTAAATTGCTTTATCCATTTATATAAAAAAAAATTAAAATTAAAACAAACACACATTTCCTTGTGTAAAAACACATCTGTCGTACAAACAAAAAAAAAAAACCTGTCGTACACCCAAATATTTTCTAATCATATTAATAGTGCCTTTTTTAGATCTCATTGATCACCATTTATTAACCTTATCGTAACCATAAAGAATGCACGGGGAGAGACAAAAAATTTTGGGATACAAGTGCCTCCATCCAAACTCCACAAAGATTGTACCTGCTACTTCTTGTTCCTCAAATGATCCAATTCATTTTCTCTCTCAAATTTTTTTTTTGAGGAATCTTTCTCATATTTATGTATGCATATATTACAGGTTTTGTTGTATGTGTGTCAAAACTTCTCCGCCAAATGGAAATAGGTTTTGTTAAATTGTGTTTGTTGCCATGTTGGGTTTTGTATTTTTTATTAACCTTCTATTTGAGCAATTATTGTTTAGATGAGACATGTTATTTTCATATATGGCTCTACACTTTGGTTTTTTTTTTTTGGTTTGCAGTAGTTTTTTTATTGCTTTTGTTTGATACAGGCATGGTTTTAAAAAGGGACTGAACTGGTCGGTCCGATCAATTCAACTGGGAACCAGCCTTCAATCTGGTCCAGTTATGAGCAAAAACCAAAAATGACTTAAAAACCGAGAAAATTCGAAAACCGGGCAGTTTAACTGGAGAATCGGGAACCGACATGGTCGAACCGGTTAATGACAGACTTGGGTTTTTTTTTTTTTTTTTCCTAGCCTAAAACTACGTCATTTTGAGCAGAACCTAAAAACTAACCCTAAAGTCCTAAACACTCTCAGTCTCACGCCTCATCTCAGACGCTCTGCCTCACTCTCATTCTTCTCTGCCTCACTCTCACAGTCTCACCTCAAGCTCACACCCTAAAGTCTCTGAATCTCTCAATTTTTTTTTTTTCCTTCTCACCCTCACAGTGTTTGAGACTCTAAACTTCAAATCTACCTTTGCTTCTATTTTTTCTTTTTCTTTTTCTTTTTTCTTTTTTTCTTCTCACCCTCACAGCGTCTCGGTCTCAGTCTCACCCTCTGTGCTCTGCTTCTCGACTTCATCATGTATTAATTCTTTTCTTTTGATTTTGATTTTGATTACTTGATTTCATTAATTCTCCTTTCATTTGATCATTTTTTTTTTCCATTTCTCTTGGCTTCATCTAAGATTTTTCATTCATTTCTCTTGGCTTCATGCTAGTGGTGGAGCATTTGGTTCACATGATGATATTGATTTCAATTTTCTTCATGACAAATGAGGCTTGTGTTATTAAATGAACCTTAAAACTTATTTGCTATTTGGATGTAATGAACTTATTTGCTATTTGCCATTTGGAAGTAAATGTAATTACTAATTATGTTAAGGATGATTGTTTTGTAATGTTATTATGTTAAATTCTTTAAAAAAATGTTATATACTTGTATTTGTTTTAAGGAAACATATTTATTATTATTGGTTAGTTACTTTTAGTATATTAAAAAGTTATTAATTATTTATATAATTTAAATAAATAATAATCAAATTATTTATGACGTCACCAATTCGACCATCGGTCGGACCCCGATCTGACCAAAAAATCGGTAATTAGCTCATTTTCCGGTTCTTTCACCGTACCGATTTTTAAAACCTTGGATACAGTTATGTTAGCTAGGGTATTCTTTTAATATTTATGAGTACCTTTAAACCCCATTTTGGTTCAAAGGAAGGTTTATTATTTTTCCTTTTGGACATTCATGGGTATAGCATGAACTGCTTGGGCAAAAACTGAGAAAGAAAAGGTACCTATTATTATCTCTCTCTTTTTTAGGCTCTTCAATTTTCAATAGGATTCATAAGGTTCATTATTTTGCCTTTTGGGTTTCTTAATTTTTACGACCCGTAAATGCTATTTGTGAGTTTTACATTATCGTTTTGATCTCCTTACCAGTTTTATACTTTTGCTATAATGGGCCTTGCTTAGATTTAATTATTTCGTTTGGTACATTAAAATTTTTATATAGTCAATTTTGGATCTGTGAAAGAATACAAATAAATTAATTCTTATGTATTTTATGTACTTATTTCCAATCTCTTTGTAATTTGTTTCTTTAAGAGAATGAGAAATTAAATTTGTCATTAGTGGGGGTTGTTCTATGATGCATCATAATATACACAACAAATTTTGATTTTTTTTTTTCACCTAAAAAAGATTTTTCAAAGAATCTTTATACAAACATCTCTCATCTGGAAAGTCAAAATAACAAAATTTAAATACCTTTTTTTATGAGATGAAAAATTTACCTGTTTTATTATGTACCTTCTGTTGACTTCTTGAAACAATTGTAGCACTTTGTGGGATTTGTTGGAGAGATCATCGATTGCCTATTAGCGTTACATTCTTTAAGAATAGTTTTTGTTCAATTTTGGTAACACAGGCTTAGGTTCATTTTCACATTTAGTAATAGAGTGCTGCCTTCATTTCAGTTTCTTAATAGAGGGTTTAGAATAGAGTTGGGAAATCAAGATAGTGGACCTGAATCTTGGGATAAGAGCATTCACATTGGAAATGCCATATGCCATATGTAGGCAAAATTTAGCATAAAAGCTCAAAAAACCCCCCATATCCGGACTGCTGAAAAGCAAGCATTGCAAAAGATTTTGCAATACTGTTACAGTGCAATTCTACCTTTAAAATTGTACTGTAGCACAATTCTAAAACCAAAAACAATATTTTATTCGGTCTGACTCACTTCTCTCACTCTTTTTACTCATCCTCTCTCTTCTCTATTTTCTCTCCATCTCCCTCTTCTCTGTTTGTTGGCGTGGTGGCTTTCCTACCATGGTTGATGGATTTCTAGATCAATAACAACAAGATTGGTGGTGGTTTTTTTGTGGGTTTTTCTTGGTGGTTGTTGGTGTGGGTTTCTCTTGTGGTTGTCGGCATTGGTTTCTCTTGGTGGTTCTTGAGTGGTTGCTTTTTTTTTTTTTTTTTTTGAGAAACTTTTGTGGTTGTTATTGGTAGTGGGTTTTGGTGGTGGCTATTGTGATTATGGTGGTGGTTGTTGGCTGGTGTTGTGGTAGGTTTGCTTGGTGGTGGCTGGGTTTTTTTCCTTGGTGCCATGGCTGGGTTTGTTTGGTGCCATGGTGAGTTTTTTTGGTGCCGTGGTGGGTTGGTGGTGGTGGTGGTAGTGGGTTGGATGAGGTTTTTGTAGTGGGGTGGGCAATCGTTGTAGTGGGTTTTCTTGGTCGAGGTGGTGGTGGGGGGTTGGGTTGTGATTGGTTTTGTATTTTAGTGGATATATTATTTTATTGAGTAGAATAGGAAGATAAACGTTAGGATGCTGAGTGTATTGTAAAATGGTATTGTATAATTGATAAAGTAGTTTTTTGAGATGGTAAAATAGGATATGATGGCATTTCTTAATGCGAATGCTCTAAGAGCATTAGCATCAGAGAATGGTAAACCCAAATCTAAGGACAATTTAGCATTTTAAGCCTCAAAATGCTTGCATCAGAGAATGGTAAGCCCAATTATTGCAAATTTTTTTGCAATACTGCTACAATACAATTCTAAAGTTAGAATTGTATTGTAGTAGTATTCTAAAAAAAATAATATTTTATTCACTTTTTTCTCCGAAATTTCTCTCTCCTCTATCTCATTATTTCAGTTCTCTTCTCTCTCTTCCTTCTCTGTTTCTCCATCTGCTTTCTCTTGTCTTCAAACCCAAACACCATTCTCCTCCCAACATCAACATCACACATCACAGTGGCTCATTTTTTCTAGTGGGTTACGATTCGGCAGGTTCTGTGGTTTCTTTTTTTTTTTTTTTTTTTTTGTGGCGTGGGTCACTGTGGTGGTTGTGGTTTTTGGTTTTTGGTTTTTTGCTGTGACTAGTGCTTAAAGGGGCTGTGGGTCATGGTTGGGTCCAGTGTTTGGGTTGTGGTTGGGTTGTGGCTGAAGTGGGTTATGGGCTGGGATTGGTTGATGGTGGGTTTGAAACGGTGGATCTGTTGATTGGTGGGTGGATTGGTTAGGTTGATCATTGGTAGCTCCGATGATGATTTTTTTTTAATGGGTTTGCTCTGATGGGTTTCAAATCGGCGGCGTGGGTTTCTGATTGGTGGCTTGAGTTTGCTGATCGGTGGCTTAGGTGGTAGGTGTGGTGGCCGTTGTTGGCTCCAACTGGTTTGATGGTTGTTGTCTCCAACTGGCTCTGTTAATGGTTTATGTTTGTGTGTGTGGCTTTGTTGATGGTTTGATGGTTTGTGTTTGTGTTTGTGTGTGTGTGTGTGACTCTGTGTGTGTGGTGATGGGTTTGGATAGGTTGATCGGTGTATCATGGGTCTGTGTGTGGCTCTGTGTGTTGAACCAATGCTAGAGGTTGAGGGAGAAAGAGGAAAAAAAATACTGTTGGAAAGCCCAAGAAAATTGAAACATGCCAAAGTCTGAAAAAAAGGGACGGTTGGAAAGAAATAATAAAGAAAGATGAAAAAATAATATTTTAATAAAAATAGAGTTTTGGGATGCTAAAGGTATTGTAAAATGGTATGGTATAAGTAATAAAGTGACTTTTTGAGATGGTAAAATAGAATAGAGTAGCATTTCCCTATGCTGATGCTCTTACAACAAAGATGCTATAGCTAAAAGAAATAGTACCTTAGCTATAGTAAGTTGTTATCTTTGACAACTTACTGTAGCTATATTTTAGAAAAAAATATTATTTTAAAGCTTTCTCTCCTTTCTTTTCTTTAAAAAACATATTTTATTTCTCTCTTGTTTTTTTCTTTCCTTCTTCTTTATTTAGACCTATCATTCCCCTCCTTTCTCTCTCTCTCTCTCTCTCTAAACTTAATCCCCCTGTGGCTTCCATTTTTTTTCCAGTGGGTTTCAATGGTGGGTCATTGTGGCAGTGATTTGTGGGTTTGGTGGCTTAGTAGTGAGATCGGTGAGTGCGTGGGTTACAATTTTGTTTTGATGGTTGGTTTTTTTTGGTAGATGGTTGTGGTTTTGCTTTGTTATTTTTTTCTTCCTGCAGTGGTTAGATTAGCCACCGGTGAGTGCTTGGCTAAGATTTTGTTTTTGTAGTGGCTGGTTGTTTTTGTGGTGGTTAGGCGGTGGTTGGTTGTGATTTTGGTGGATGTTTGTGGTTATACTTTGGTTTTTTTCTTTTTCTTTTCTTCCTGCAAGGGGTTATGGTTGCCATGGTGATGCTTGTGACTTGTGGTGGTGGTAACTGTGGTGGGATGTGGTTGCTACAATGGTGGTTATGGCAAGTGGAATGGTGGTAGGGGTGGTGGAGAAGGTGGCTGCTATAGTTTTTTGTGTAGTTGTTTTATTATTATTTTAATGAGTAGTTTATATTATTTAAATGAAGTGGTAAAAAATATAGAATTTTTTATGTTTGATGTATCTTAAAGTGGGGTGGTATAATAGATAAAGTAAGTTTTTGAAGTGTTAAAAGCTAAAATTTTTAGAATCCTTGATGGGAATGCTCTTATATATTCTTTATTGATATATATGGACATGATAAGTCTATTAGTGCAACAATTTTCACAACTTTGTTTACAACTCACTTACGTGACAAGTTGTGGAAATAGTTATGATACAAGACTTACTCGTATGATAGAATTTAAATCTATGATGTCCAATTCATGATAATTAACTTATATTTATCTCGTTTCTAAGCTATGAAAATATTTATGGTTGGACCAAATACATGAGATTGAACTATATAATGGGTGAAAGTTAGCTCAATTGGTAAAGTCTCTGATAGATGAATAAGAAATTTGAGATTTAATCCCCACCTACACCAAAAATCGATTAGTGTCATGGTCTGATGATAAAAAGCTATCATCAGGAGTGAACGCCATACATTGAAACTCTCTATTAAAAAAAAAAATTGTTGTTCGGCCAAGACTGAGTTTGGGTAGACATCCAAAAAAGTTAATGGCCCAACCTATAATGTATGAAAGGCCCATAACGAAGTCATCACGTGAGCAACCATGCTAGGGTCCAAACAAATCACTTTTGTTCTCCAAGGAGGGGAACTAGTGTCGAGGAGAAATAATGTCTTGGGGGAGTCCACCGTCCAAGCAAGGGCCTCGATGCATGGTTCAAGTTACAAAGGAATCATCACAATGGTAGAGTTAGGAGGACCCACTTCCTAGTACAAGATTAGACATATTGGAACAGTACTCTAGACTCAAGAGGCCACCCAAATCCTACAGGTGGTGAGCCCATGCACAGGTAGAATATTCCTATCATTATCAACCCACTAACGAGAGAGTATAAAATGAACAAAATTTGAAGGGATAGGGGTTTGATAATTTGGGGGGAGAGAAACATGAGAGAACGAGATCTATTACAACAAAATGTATTTTCAGTGAAGAAAATTTTTGTCATTAAATGTTCAGTTTTTCGTCGCCTAGAGTACAAAATAGAGTTTTTTGGGTGAAGGTAAACCAGATCGGAACACTAGTAAGTAACCTCGGCCATCGAAGAATCTCCTTGGACGGCCTAATAGATAGTCTCAAACCACCATACAACAGTCTCTAATCATCAGCCACCTACCTAATCCTTTATGGGACCTCCCATTGTGAGCTATACTCCTAATTATATACAAATTAATTGTGATCCAAGCCCAAAAATTGCAACGTAATTGGGCCAGACCCCCGCAATATTCATTTCACATAAAAGCTAGCTCTCTCTCTCTCTCTCTCTCTCTCTCTCTCTCTCTCTCTCTCTCTCTCTCTCTCTCTATTAGGTGATATAAAATTCTCTTCCACTCCACAACTTTTAGGCTATAAAAAAATATATATTCACATAAAACAATATGCTATGCAGAATGATTTATATTTATAACCGTGGGAAAGGTTAGTTCTTTATTATTGATTGGTGAGAGGCTTGTTTCCATTGTCATGAATTGGGATTTTGATAAGTTTGTAATGATTTTGGCATGAGGGATAGCAATGATTGATGCAAAGATGCCATAAGCACCAGATCATTACTAAAATTAGATCCTGTTTATCCCCAAAAAAAAAAAAAAAAACTAAAATCAGATCCAACTCAAGCTCACAATATATATATATATATATATATATATATAGACACACACCAGAAATGTGAAGACACATTAGTGATGTTCTTTTTATGAATTTCTACTTCTAGACTTATACTTTTGTAATTTATTTCCATTCTTTGTCGGTCACGTACATAGTTATAAAAAAAAAATTTTTAAAAAAAAGTTAAACCCTATTTTAAATTGGCTCTCAAATTTTTAATTTTGTCAATTAAATTTTTAATATTTTTAAACGATTGCAATATGTGGTCTCCACACATCTTTAGTAAGTTAATGGTAACATAGAGTTTGGTTATACCTCCCAACATCTAGATTCTTGAAAATGCGATGCTTGAGAATTTGATTTCATATAAGTGTGTAATTATGTAACTATGTTTACACATGAAATGATTAAGAATTTGATAAAATTGCATTGTTTGGTTTACTTCTAACAATCAATTAGAGGAATTATTTATTTTTTCCAAAATATTCTTAGGTTTATTAATTCAATGCCAAGTCTATTACCCATAACCTTTTATGTGTTTTCTACTAATAGAAACATAATATGAACCATGAATTAAGTCAACTCTACTTAAGGAATAACCTAACATTGTCAAACAACTTTATTATCTTAAAAAACAAACAATTATAATTAGAAGATAAAAATCAAATTAATAGATAATCCCTAAAGGTGAATGTTGATGCAGTTGATCCAATTGTCAATAAACGCCTACAAAGAGGACTGAAATGGCACCAGAGGATCGTCAGATTGGTCCAACAGGGGACTCATCAATACTTAAGTTAGCAAAAATTAGGATTAAATTATGAACTCACGTTGTGGTGTTAGGATCTTGTTTTTTTGGCTAATTTAGGTTTAGGAAAATCTCAGGAGAATGTGTTGTGTGTGCAACTGTGCTAGTGTGTGGAGTTGTCATTTATTTTATTGAGGGAAAAATAAGAAAACTTTTATAAATATGCCTCTTTATTGAATAATGGAAATAATTACATCCAGGAACGAAACCAGGACTTAGAGTTAAGGAGGCGGAAGTATAAAAAAAAAATCATTATGAAACTCCAAATAAGCACCCATTTTCCTCTATTAAAAAAAAAAAAAAAATCCATTTAGTATTAACAAAACATTAATGAAGACAAAAATACAAATTTTTTTTTTTATACATTATAATGCAATCATTTATGAAAATAGAACTCGACGTGTGCTTGTTGCTGGGTTTTGTGTGTGTGTGTGTGTGAGAGAGAGAGAGAGAGAGAGAGAGAGAGAGAGAGAGATGCTCGCGTCTGTTATTGGGTAAGAAAAAAAATATTATGTTAAATTCTTTTAAATGTTCAGATTATTTGCTTTGGGTAAGATTTTTAGAACAATGCTTTGGGTAAGATTAGTTGATTGAACTTAAGGGCCTGTTTGGTTTAGCATTTTTCATCACTCAATTTCCGTCACTCAATTTCCATCACTCATCACTCATCACTCATAACTCATCACTCATCACTCATTACTCATCACTCATTTTTTCACACTCATTTGGCAACATCACTTTTATTTTCATCACTCAATTTTTTCACACTATTCATGGGTCCCACACCTGTCAGCCGGTACAGTGTTGGTTTTTTTTTTTTTTTTTTTTTTCATTACCCAACTCACCGAAGCTAATATTAAAAAAAAAAAAAAAAAAAAAAAAACAAACAGCCAACGCCAACCCAGGAAAAGAAAAGAAAAGAAAAAAAAAAAAAAAAAAAAAACAAACAGCCAACGCCAACCCAGGAAAAAAAAAGAAAAGAAAAAGAAAAAAAAAAAAAAAAAAAAAAAAAAAAAAAACAAACAAACAAACAGCCAACGCCAACCCAGGAAAAAAAAAGAATAGAAAAAAAAAAAAAAAAAAAAAAAAACAAACAAACAAACAGCCAACGCCAACCCAGGAAAAGAAAAGAAAAGAAAAGAAAAGAAAAAAAAAAAAAAAAAAAAAAAACAGCCAACGCCCAACCAAGAAAAAAAAAAAAAAAAAAAAAAAAAAAGTCAAAAGTTGGTCAAAAGTTGCGGCTGTGGGTCCCCTATGTGTGTTTAATTACAATATTGCCATTGAGTTATGAGTTATGGAAACTGAAAACAGCCAAAAGTTGTTTTCAGTTTCCATAACTCATAACTCAAAAATCAGAGAATTGAGTGATGGAAACAGAGTTATGGAAACAGAGTTATTGTTTGCCAAACAAACTTTTTGTTATGGGTCCCACCATTTTTGAGTTATGAGTTATGGAAACAGAGAATTGAGTTATCAAAAAACTCAAACCAAACAGGCTCTAATTATTTTTAATTTTGTTATTCGACATTTTTATTGTTAGGCTAAATTTTTTTTTTTTTTGCTCTTTTTGGGGGGTTGGGGGGATATAGCTCCGTCCACGATTACGTACATTAACCTCTCCCTTTTGGGCATGTGTAAAGGTATTGCCGTATTGGATACTGTTTCAGATTTTCTCAATCCAAAGGGCAATTTTTGTTTTCACAATAAGATTAGAATTTACTTATTTGGCAGATAAAACAATGAGGTAGAGACACGTAATGTGCGTGAGTGAGAGAGTACAGGTTGCGGTCCTAGTGGAATCTTACCCCGGTGGAGAACTGAGATTTCCTTTTCTTGACAGGGGGTGGGGTGGGGAACAGGACAACCTACAATAGTTTAATGTGGATAGAGTAGAATGGTTTTTTTGATAAGCTCACAAATTTTTGTTTGCAATTTTCTGTGTTGCTCAAATTTTGGAAAGATTTATGAACAATGTTTTGGAAATTTATAGCATTCAATTACCATAAATTATGGATTCTAGTTAGTTTAATCGGTAAATTAACTGCACAAAAAAGTAACTAATGGTTATGAATCGAGTTTTGAAGAGAGAAGTTAAACTACCAAAACTGAAAATTCATGTCCAAAGAATCAAAGATGCTAATATATTCCATACAATAATTAGATTGTTTTGTAAATTTGTTTGATGATAGCTTGCATAAAGAGAAATACATCTCTATAACGATTTTGCAACAAATTTTAGGTAATAAGTCGTATTAACTGTTACAGGTAAGCGAAAAAAAATTTTAATGGTTGACAAAAAATAGTAATAATTTGTCATCTATGATTTGTTGTGAAATCGTTGTAAAAGTGTGATAGATACAATATTATTCTCATAAAAAGTCGGTTTTGTACTATTATTACTTATTAGGTTGTTTTGTTGGATTTGGTGGGCAGCTTTGGCGTCTAGGTACTTCTCTTCCCTTCTTGGAATCAACTTCTAAAATTCTATTTTTCGATTTGTTAGGAATGATTTTTCACATTAGTAGGGTTTTTTTTTTTTTTTTTTTTTCCTTTCTGTTTTCACCTAACTATTTTCATCGATTAGTTGAAAAGGGATCAAACTCTGCACAAAATTTAACTAACAAATGGTATTACATTAACTTAAATTAATGTCGTTGAAAATTACATGTAAGTGAATCTAACAAACAAATTATTTATATTGTGTTCTGATGGATGTGAGTGACAGTAGATATAGAAACCATATATTGTAGCGTTCTAGTATGCTTGTATGAATTATAAAATGTCTTTTAATAAGAAAATGTATATAGTTTTATAAAAATTTATACAAAAAATGAAGAAGCAAAAGTACATAGATATATAGAGTACATAATGTGGGTATATAAATATATATTAAAAGGCAATACAGCATGGACCTTGCAGATGTGAAAAGTTTCAAAAATAATATTAGATAATTGTTGAAGCAGTTGATCTTTTCATTAATCTTATATTTCCTCTCCCATAAAGTATAAAAGATGCATTTAATTTTTGCCGCCAAATTAACCATGCTTAGCAATCCAATTGACTTTAGCACAGCCCCTTTTGCATCTTTATTTTAATGCGTTTCATTACTTTCATCATTCATCAATACCGAATTTCATAATTTTGAAGTGTCAAGAAATTGAGGCCGTAAAAAGACTGGTCGAACTAGACCCCACCCCTAGATTCCCAATAAACTAACACCATAAAATGAAACTCGAGTGGAGAATTGCAATAAACATTCAAATATTTCATGTATGGCCATCATAGTATTTCATTGGCATGGCACTGTAAAATCGAAAGCACCAGATAAAATTACAAAAATCTATAACAAAAATAAAACCTGGTGTTCTATAGACCTTTTATATGACACCTATCATCTTCAATTCCAGTACTAAGAAATAACGAGTACAAACAATGAAAAGCATGTCTAAAAAAAAAAACAGGGTGTTTTACCAAGTTAGAATAGAAATCTGGCTTGGAGTTGTGCCTTTCGGCCAAATATTAATTTCATGGGTTCAACCGTCTTTTAAGTTCTTCGACAACACTACTTCTAGGAATTTTATCTTCTTTAGCAGCCTCAATGTCTTTTAATATAACAATCCCTTCATTCATTTCCCGTTCACCCACAATAACCATCCACGGGATCCTTGACTCTCTAGCGCGGTCAATGTGCTTCATCACCCTTTTATTAACAAAATATTCGGCTTTCACTTTGGCATTCCACAGCTCACTTACCAGCTCTGCAGCTTGAGTCAAGTCATCCCCCAGTATACTAACTAGGACTTCAGTCTTTGTTGCACGTGGTGCCTGCCAAAACACCCACAAGGAATGAAAGAACTCATCAGCCTCACCACCAGGGTGCTAGATTATTAAACTTTGAGTTGCTAGCCAAAATATTAGAAAGTCGAGGATCATATAGGTATATTATTAAGTATTATTATCACCTGGCTCTGGTCTTTCTGTAGCTGCTCCATTATAGCAAATACCCGCTCGATTCCAAGACTAACACCAACTGCTGGAACCTGCTTCGCACCAAACATACCAATAAGGTTGTCATAACGTCCACCAGCAGCAATTGAACCAACCTGAGGACATGCACAAACAAATCACATCATCAGTACTTAAAACACACGTGCGTGCGTGCACACACACACATGCTTTTTTGGAAACACATGAAGCAAATGAAATGCACCAATTACTAGATCACACAAGAAGCAAATGAAATGCACCATTATTGAAAATGAACTGAAATGAAATTTTCAAATTTAAATTTTACATCAGTTCTGATGTTAGCTATGGATTTTTGTTTCCTCATCTCCACTACCAAGGCAGAACTTAGTAACTTCAGTTGGCTTTAGATCTGAAAAATCTCAACTAGCCACTGCGTTGGCTGTTCTACACAATTGTTGCCATTCTATCTTTCGTCCCTCTATACTACATGATGAAAACTTAAATCAAACCAAAAAGAATTATGAAAAATTAATTATTGACATTCGCTTTTAATGTCAACTCTAAGACTTAAAAATTTCAAGTTTCTTAAATTTATTTTTCACACTTCCATAAAAACTTTGACATTTTTTTGAATAAGTTCATAAAGACTTTTTCATTTCATGACTCAATTTCTCTCTTTTCTTTCCACAATCCTTTTCCAACCTCCTTCATCACAGTTGTCACCCCACAACACTCATGTAAACAAAAACAGTAACATGAAGCTTCTTTATGGAGAAATCATCTTTCCTACCCCCAGAAATCAGACAACACAAGTAAAAGGCTGAAATAATCAAAACTCTAGAAACTGAAAATGATCCATGTCATAGAACTATATGATTGTCACACAGGATCATAAAATACAGAGGAGTAAAGACATAGCAAATTAAGAACAATAATTCATAAGCTTCTACAGCAGCACTAGGATCTTTAAACATATCAGATATAAATGGACATACAACATTACCGCCATCCAAACTTCATCACACAAGTTTCAATAATAAAGAAAAAAAAGAATTGAGAAAAGACATCTATACGAGAGGATTACCAATGACCTACGATCATGAAAAGCTAACATATAATGCCACCAATACAAAACCAGCCACACATATACCAACAGTAATCTGATAGGATGGAATGCATTGTTCAAGCGTGCTCTTTAAATTAGAGCATAGGCACATGTCACTGCCATGTCAAATTATCACAATAATTCAATGTCCATTTGTTCTTCTAGAGTTTTGGCCGGTCAATTTTACCAGTTCAGATCACAACTAATATGATAATAAACCATTAAAAAGAATTCTCCCAGTTCAATAAGAGAAAAGATCCTTGGGCATCATTATAAAAGGATCAGCTATTAAAGTGTCACCAAAAATAATATGAATTCACAAGGAAGAAAAAAAAAATGAAATGAAAAATACAGATGTTTCTTAAAAAATTACCTGTGCACCGCCTTTAAAAACAGCCTCAAATATGACTCCAGTATAATAATCAAGGCCTCTGGCAAGACTCAAGTCAAAAACCACTTTGTCAATACACTTTGACACTTCAAGAGCTTTAAATAAAATCTCTAGGTCATTCAGTGCATCAGCAGATGCATTGTGTCCTAAGAACTTGCTGCCCTGCTGCTTAAGCTTAGATAATAGTTCCAAAGGCTGTCCCCTTTCCTTCACAAAAGTGCCAATTTCATCTGCTGTCTCAGCAGATAAGCCCTTCTCCTCCACCTAACAATAATTAACAAGAAATATATAACCAAACATACTAAAATTCATGCAATGATATAAATGGAATACACAATTAAATTATTAATCCAACATTTCATTTATAAATATTATTGCAAAGAGAAAAGCTCAAGTAAAAAGAATGTAAATGCAAGCTTCCCTATAAAATTACAATAGAGTAAAATTAGGCTCTAAATTACTAATCCAACATATTTACAAAAAGATGATCACAGAATTATCCTTATATTAATGAAATGCTAACTAGATAGGCTATTGCTCCTAGTAATAATAACCAAGTAAGGCAACAGTATTTGCATACAAGTGTTCTTACCATTTCCTTTTTTATCTGCTCAAAAGGTTGCTTATCTAACTTGTCAATACTTGAACATATGGTTCTGAATTTTTCTGGTGGCACTCCACATATGTCCAACATTCCATCAAGTAACTTCCGATGATTCAATTTTATCTGTAGAAGAATAGGAAATTAATTAAAATAATTTTTATTATCATTATTATAGAACACACTTTGAAGAAGGCCTTTATCACAAAATCAATAAATCGGTTCATTTCAACTAGGCCTTGCTCATTTGCTCATTCTTTATCGAATCATATTTATCAATTGTCTTAAACCACAATATGTGATGAAACAAATTGAATTAGCATCATTGTCCAGGTAATGGTTCCAACTTCCAAGACAAACTCAGTGACATTGCTGCCATCAGATGGCAATAAATAGCATCTATGAGGATAGGAGGCATGCACCCAATACAAGTGACAGATGCATAACAAGTCAATACTAATATCAAAGACGAAATACAGTATAGTATATAATCCATAACAAATTTAAATGTCAAACTTTCTACTAACAAGGATAGGTGGGTAAAAAAATGAGGTTACCTCATAATCTCCGATTTGCAGTTCATCAAGGAGTTCTGTCAAAATTTTAACAATCTCAAAATCTGGCCCCATTTTTTCATATTGGCCTGCAATGTCTAAATCGCACTGGTAAAATTCACGGTATCTTCCCTTAGATGGGTTGTCCCTCCTGTAAACCTTAGCTATCTGGTACCTTTTAAATGATGTGAGACCATTCATAGCCACATACCTAGCAAATGGTACAGTTAAGTCGTATCTCAAAGAACAAAGTTCTCCACCCTGCCAACAGATTGAACATAAAATTACATCACTATGAGTACAGCAAACAATAATAAATTACAGGTTAGTTGGGGAAAAAAAGAAAACAGTCCTTATATAAGTCTTCTTTGATAGCCAGGTGACTCAAATATCAACTACATGAAGTAACAACTTGATTGAACAGGCGAAAATTCCTAAACTTAAAAATAGCATAAAAGGAAATGACTTAAATGAATTAACTAATATGAAATAATTACCTGGTCAGCAAGATCATATACCAACTTTGAATCTTCCCCATACTTTCCCATGAGAGTTTCTCTCAGTTCAAACGCTGGAGTATCCAACGCGGTAGCACCATGCCTCTCAAAAACATCCTCAATAATTGAAAATGCTCTCTTTCTTATTGTCATTTGTTCTTTCGCAAAATCACGAGTACCCTAATTTGTACCACAATATGGTTACAGTCAGCATGCTAGTGATGCATTCAAGGGACAGAAACAAAATAATTTCTTAAATAAGAATATGAACACAATAGTATGTTCATAAATTAAAACAAAATAAGTGAGTATTGAAATTTTGATTGATTAAAAAGAGTATAAAATTGCAAACAGCTCCTTGCAATATGCCATTTTTTTGGTCCATGAATTAGAAGTATATTAACTAAATACTGTACAAAAGTACAAACAGCTCCAAAGAGCACCTATATCAACAATAAACTCAACAGGCTGCTCAAAGGCATGCAACAAAATTACAGGCAAATTACAATAAGCTGTCAACATATTTAAACAATTCTCCACTTCTAGCACTAAATTCTAAAAACATTTTTTAAGCAACATTCTCCAAGAATTGCTCCAATGTTGACACAAGTGTAAAATGTTTTTCCCATCTTTATAGAGAGCACATAAAAGATAATAATAATGCACGCATCATTCAATGAGAATTAAGTGATAAAATTTCAGGAATGTCATCACCTTTGGAAGCTTGGGCAATCTTCTACTTTCATTGGTTTCTACAATCTCCTTTAGTTTCTTCAACAAGCTATCAAACTCCCGGCCCTTTGGGTCCAAAAACAACAAAAGATCCTCGACCCATTTCTCAATCCCATCACCTGCCTTACCCTGCAACCTATCCTTAATCAATTGCACAATCACACTAGTCCCTTTCCCCAACAACACTTTCTTCTTCTTCTCACCCTTCTTATCCCCCTTCACATTCCCTCCTCCTACTCTTCCATTCACCTCAACACTACTCCCACTCTTTTCACTCCACTCCACGCCCTCAAGGGCGATAAACCCCGTCATTGCCTCCCACGCCACAATCTTCCACACCATCCCCAACAGCACATTCACTTGGTGCACAAACTTTTCATACTCCTTTTCGAAACCCAGCTCCAAAACCAACTTAAACCCATTTCTCAAGCTCTCACCACTAGCACATTTCCCTTCAAACAAACCCACCAAGCTCGACCGCACACCTTCATTACCAATTGAATCCAAATTCGCCTTCACACGACTCAAACTACACTCCCCCAATTCATTAATCGCTGCTGCCAATGGATACAGCACAGTCCTCACATCCGAACCCGAACCCGAACCCGAACCCAAATCCTTCGAATTCAGCTCAATTCTTGTCTTGGAATGCAACAACTTCACAATCTCCCTCAAACTCCCATGAACTTTAGCTATTTTCGACACCGAATCAATCTCAACCTTCCCAACCAACTTCGACCCATTCAGCAAAACCTTCATATCACTCGCAACCCCAACCTCCTCCTTCGCCGAGAACCCATCACCGGAATCCATCGAATTGAACACCGCCGCCACGTCGGCCTTAATGGCCTCGCACGACAGTGCAGCCACCGCATCGGAAACCGCCGACAACGCCGCCGATTCGTGATCCAACACCGCGCAAACTCCAAACAAACCCGACGGATACAATTTTGCAACCAATGACGCTTCCTCTTTGCTGAATTCGATCGAGCCCAATTCGAGTTGGGAATTCTTGAATTTGTTGAGGGCTTCGGAGATTCGGACGGGGAGGAGCGTGGAGTGATCGGAGCGGAGGAGCTTGTAGAGGAGAACGGTGAAGAATGCTCGGAGTTCGAGAGGGGATAGGGTTTTGGGGATGGGGAATTGGGATAGGACAGGTGACGAGGCCTGATTGGAGGAGGGGGGTGAGAGTCTATCGAGTGCGGAGGAGTCGAGTCGTAGCGAAGCGAAGCCGGTGGCAATGGCGTAGAGTGAAGATGAAGAGAGAGATGAGCCCTTGCCTCCTAATGTAATTACAGAGAGTTCGGAGGATTTGTCTGAAGCCATTTTTTGTTTTTGTTCAGATTTGGAAAAAAAGAGTGAGAGAGGCAGCTTCGCCCCTCAGGCTGAGAATATGATTTTCACATTGTAATGTACAAATGTGTAAGATTTTCACAGCATGACGTAAACGCCCCCAAAAAGCACTGAAATATTTGATTACTTTCAATTTTTCTAACTTTTTTTAGTGTTTTGAGCTTATTGAGAGAGAGAGAGAGAGAGAGAAAGAGAGAATTGAGTGAAGGAGAGGCTAAACTAGGGGTATTTTCGTATTTATATCATGCTCTAGGGTTTTAAAAAAGAGATTAACTTCAGTCAGAGCCGGTGCAAAAGTCAGGTTTTACGCCACCAATGAATAAACAAAACGTCATCACTTTGCTAAAAAATCAATACACATTAGAACACACAATCATAACTCAATTACACCGGATGTCCAATTATAGTCTTGGTTTTCCTGCCTCTGTGATAGCCTTGGCTTGCTCCAAGAGCCATTGCCGGTAGTGAAATAGTGTGTTCCTTCTTTCGAAGGATTGGTTTTCCCCTGAGATAACTTTGTTGTCTGCAGGGCTAGTGGGTTCCTCCTTTCAAGGGATTGGGGATACAGTTTTTTTCTCTTTCTTTTCCTTTTTATCTGTTGATCACGTCTTTTTCTTCCTTTTCTCCCTGTCAGTTTCAGTGATCAGTGGATATTGAAGATCTATCAAAACAATGGACCAAATTTTCGCTGCTGGACAGAGAGGGTGATAAAATCACGTTGGGGAAAAATAAAGAATCTAACGATCATATCATTGCAGCAAAATTCTTAACCCGAAGAGCTTTGAATGTTGACGCTATTGCTAGGACCTTCAAACCTCTGTGGAGAGCTATTAACGGGTTCACAATAAAAAATATGGGCAACCATGTTATGTTGTTTATCTTTGAAAACCAGGAAGATGTACACCGGGTTATGGCCAGTGAACCCTGGACTTTTGACAAACACCTGGTGGTTATTCAGAAGTATGAGAAAAACACTCCATTACAGGAGGTTAGTTTCAACAAAACGTCCCTGTGGGTGCAGGTTTTTGATATTCCAGTAAGGTATATGTCTAAGGAAATTGCGGAGGATATTTGTAGTTCCATGGGAGAGGTTGGTCTCTCGGAATTCCATCCAACAGAGGAAGGGGGTCGCTTCGTGCGCGTAAGGGTTAGATTAGATGTTACAAAACCTTTATGCAGGGGCAGAGTTGTAGACCTGGAAGAAGGTGGTCGAGTCTGGGTTTCTTTCAAATACGAAAGGTTACCCATCATATGTTATTGGTGTGGGCGCCTTGATCACGACGAACGAAATTGTTCATTGTGGATTGAAAGCAGGGGTTCTCTCAAACCCCAGGACAAGCAGTTCGGACCTTTTATGCGAGCATCGCAGTTGGATAACACCAGGAACTCGGTGGTTCATGTATCAGGTTTCTTTGAAGATAGAAAGGACCATCAATCTTTTGGAGAGAAGCAGAAAGCGAGTTCAGATGTTCAACCAGAGGTAACTCCGACCTCGGACATATCCGATCCTCCTCCTTCCGGCGACTTAGCAGAAATGGGAACATCGGTATTGGCTATGCAGGTAATAAATGCGGCTGTGTCCCAGGATGCCTCGAGTTTGCAAACTGATGTGGACTTGACGACGGTTCCCCAGGGCAAGGAAGACTCTTCCCCTCCTTTTGCTGACAAGCACCAACCCGTTGAAAGTGACGTGAGCCTAAGTGCAGCAGGTACCTCGATAGGAGATGTGGAGCGCTGTCCTAAGACCTTAAACACTGTACTTCTCCAAAAAAGTAGCTGTACTGATGAAGAGGGAGACCCGTTTTTGGCAAAACTTCATGAGATTGACAGAGAAATCCAAATATTTGATCAAATATCTTGCGAAAAAAAGGGGAGTGCAGAAAATCATCCAGGATCTCAGCTTTCAAAACCTGAAGGATGTCAGAACAGTGAGGCGGATTGGATGGAGAGCTCTGCAATCGAAAATATAGGTGCGCATAAGGGCTTTATTAACCATCCGGATGGGCTGGACAGGAAGGACAAAGCAGGAGATGGGCTCGGCCCAGTAAAGGAAATGAAGAAAGGCCATTGGACTAGATTAATAACTAGGCCCAAAGTTGATAGAATAGAGGATGCTTCTGCTGAGGGGGTCGGCCCAAAACGCAAAGTAAGTGAACGTTGGGTCCGCGAGAATTCAAATGCAGAGAAGGAAAAAAAGCAAAAAACAGAGGTTGTAACATTAAAACAGAGTGAGTCTTCTTCTACTCAACCAGGATCGGCGGTGGTTGCGGAGCAACCCCGCCGGGAGTTATGAGTATTCTCTGTTGGAACTGTCGCGGGCTTGGGAACCGGCAGACAGTTCAGGAGCTTGGCGACTTAGTCCGAGCACAAGATCCTACGGTGGTGTTTTTAGCCGAAACATGGCTAGATGATATTAGGCTAGTTGGTTTACGTGATTCGCTTCGGTTTGGTCATCATCATGGTGTTTCTCGCCAAACTCGTGGTGGTGGCTTGGTGTTGTTTTGGAAGAAGGATTTCGATGTTCAAGTTATGTCTTCTTCTCTTAATCATATTGATGTCTTGATTAAAAGAGGATTGGAAAATGGCTGGCGATTTACCGGTTTTTATGGAGCTCCAGAGACGCAGCTCCGTATGGAGTCATGGGAATTACTTCGAACTTTAAATAATCAATTCTCTGTTCCATGGCTTTGCGGAGGAGATTTTAACGAATTATTGAAATCTCATGAGAAGGTGGGAGGCCGGTTAAGACCTTATGGGCAGATGCAGAAATTTAGCGATGCCTTAGACGAGTGCGGGCTGTTTGATCTTGGTTATGTGGGGATTAAGTACACTTGGCATAAAACGCAACAGGGAGGTGGCATGGTTTGGGAGAGGCTGGACAGGGCAGTATGCTCAGCGGACTGGTATAATTTATTTCCCACAACAAAAGTTAAAACTTTGGTGTGTGCATCATCGGATCATAACCCTATTTTGGTCCTACCCGATGGGGTAAATTTAAAGCCCCAACGCCCCTGGCGTTTTGAAAATATATGGCTGGAAGAACAGGGATGTCATGACACAGTGAAGAAAGCTTGGAAACCCACCTCCTCGGATCCTCCGATGCCCAGAGTTTTGCTGAATGTGGATTCATGCAGAAATCAGCTGCATGATTGGAGTAAAAAAGCTGTTGGCAATGTGGTAAATACATTAGTTGAGAAAAAAAAGACTCTAAAAATTGCTGAGGAAGCTGCTACAAAAGGAGGGAGTTTGGAGTTCTTTCTTCAATTAAAATCAGAGGTAGCCGAGCTGCTTAGAGTGGAAGAAAAAATGTGGCAGCAGCGGAGTCATATGCAGTGGATGATCTCTGGGGATAAAAATTCTAGTTACTTCCACAACCGCGCATCACAGAGATTCAGGAGAAATAGCATCTCTGAACTCAGAAACTCTCGGGGTAGTCTGGCATCAGGTGATGAGGAAGTATCTGAGATGATTGTCGAGTATTATACCGATCTGTTTACTACCTCAAATCCTCACGACTTTGGGGAAGTAATAGAATGTACAAAACAGATGGTGTCTGAGGATATGAATTCCGGTTTAATCAAAAATTTCTCTAAGGCAGAGGTGGAGTTAGCCTTGAAGCAAATGGCTCCGTTGAAAGCTCCGGGCCCAGATGGTATGCCGCCCATTTTCTTCCAACATTATTGGGAGAGCATTGGAGATGACGTGGTTAAGGCTGTGGTTTCATGCCTAAATTCTAATTCCATTGAACCAGGTTTTAATCATACCTTTATTACTTTAATTCCAAAGGTGAAGAGTCCAGAACTGGTTTCTGAATTCCGACCCATTGCTCTTTGTAATATTTTATACAAACTTGTCTCCAAAGTGTTGGCAAATAGGTTGAAAAAAGTTTTACCCCATATTATCTCTGAGTCTCAGAGTGCCTTTCAATCGGATAAAGCTATTTCCGATAATATTTTGGTGGCCTTTGAAACTTTACACCATATGAAGAGGAAAAGAACAGGGAAAATGGGTCACATGGCCTTAAAACTAGACATGAGTAAAGCCTACGACCGGTTGGAATGGGGGTTCCTTCAAAAGATCATGGAGAAGATGGGCTTTGACGTGAAATGGATAGGCTGGATTATGGAGTGTGTTAAATCCGTGTCCTATTCGATTTTAGTCAATGGTGTTCCCAAAGGTCATATTGTTCCTTCTCGAGGTATTCGCCAGGGTGATCCTCTTTCCCCTTACCTTTTTTTGATATGTTCGGAAGGACTAAATGGGCTAATTGAGCATGCAGTAGAAGATAAATTTTTAGAGGGTGTCTCCCTTTGTAGAGGAGGCCCTAAGATCTCGCACCTCTTTTTCGCTGATGATAGTCTATTGTTCTGCCGAGCAAGGGTGGGGGATGTGGAGAAAATTCTAGAGATATTGGGAAAATACGAATGTGCATCGGGTCAAAAAATTAATTCAGAGAAAACCTCCCTCTTTTTCAGCAAAAATACCTCTAATGTCTCAAAAGAAGAAATAAAAAACTTACTTGGGGTGGCTGAAATTAAGGAGTATGAGAGGTATTTGGGACTACCTACAGTGGTTGGGAGGAAGAAAAAGGCGAGCTTAAATTTCATAAAAGATAGAGTTTGGGGTAAGCTTCAAGGATGGAAGGAGAAAATATTGTCGCAAGCGGGGAAAGAAGTTCTCCTCAAGGCGGTGGTTCAAGCCATTCCTACGTTTGCAATGAGCTGCTTTAGGCTGCCTATCGGTCTTTGTCAGGATATCGAGATGCTCATTCGAAAATTTTGGTGGGGTCAAAGGGGAGATAGAAGAAAAATTCATTGGGCAAAATGGGAGGTCTTATGTCAACAAAAGAGTGAGGGGGGCTTAGGCTTCAAAGAGCTTTGTAAATTCAATAAAGCCATGTTGGCAAAGCAAGTTTGGAGGTTGATTCACGACAAAGGGTCCCTTTTTTACAAAGTTTTTAAAGCGAAGTATTTTCCAAACTGCTCAATCTTTGAAGCTAATCCATCCTCTGGTTCTTTCGCTTGGAAGAGTATTTTGTGGTCTAGAGACCTAATTGATAAGGGCTCCTGTTGGAGAATTGGCAGTGGAGATTCTGTCCGGATTTATAGAGATGCGTGGCTGCCAAGTCCTGAAGGAAGAATTAAATCTCCTGTTGTGCAACTAGCGCCGGATTCAACTGTGAATTCTTTGCTTGATTCCTCAACGGGTTGGTGGAATACAAACCTCATTGACCTATGTTTTTACCCACCTGAAGCATGCCTAATCAAGTCTCTGCCTCTCTGCTCTATCCCCCAACCCGATACACTGGTTTGGCGTTCTGAAAAATCGGGCTGCTATTCCGTGAAGTCTGGATATAAGCTCCTCTGTGAGCTTCAAAACCTTGACTTGAACCGGCCCCAGGTCTCAGATTCACAGAAGGGTTTCTGGAAGAGCTTATGGAAAATGAAGGTTCCGGGGAAGGTTAAACACTTTCTCTGGAAGGCTTGCACTAATTCACTGCCCACCAAAGAAAACCTTTTGAAGCGTAAAATTCTCCCTGAATTGGGCTGTTCTCGCTGCTCCTGTAATTCGGAAACAGTCGCGCACGCTCTGTGGAGTTGCAGATGCATCAAAGAAGTCTGGGATATAGACTTCGGTTGGGTGGACAGAGGCCAATCAGACTCTGTTCCTTTCTCGGATGTTCTGGAAAAAATCCGCGACAAACCGACACTCTTGCCATTATTTGCAGTCACGGCATGGTCCGTTTGGGTTCAAAGAAACAAAACCCGACTCAAAGACAATCCTCTGCCCATACGCATGGTAGCTGGTTTTGCTAAGAATTATCTTCGCGAATTCAGGGGACTAGATAGTAAACGTACTCACAGGCAGCCGACTTCTTCGACCAAATGGCATCCTCCCATTGCTGGTTCCGTGAAAACTAATTATGATGGTGCTATGTTTGGCGAGTCAGATAATGCGGGAATTGGTGTGGTTATCCGTAATCATGAGGGTCAGGTGTTAGCGGCTTTTTCTGAAAAAATAGCGAAGCCCCCAACGGTGGAAATTCTGGAACTCCTTGCTGCCCGGCGCGCTGTAAGTTTTACTGCTGAATCGGGCTATGAAAATTTTGTGTGCCAGGGTGATTCTGAATCGGTGGTCAACTCATTGAAGAGACCCGGTATGGAGAATTCACGAGGCGGACACCTGATTAAGGATATTGTATCTCTATCAAACTCACTAGTGAGTATTTCTTTCGCTCATGTACGTCGGCAAGGCAATGCTGTAGCTCATGCCTTAGCCCAACGAGCGAGACAATATTTAGCCTCTCATATTTGGTTGGAGTGTGTTCCAACGGATATCTTGTCTTTTGTATTGGAGGATTCTCTTTTCCTTGATTAATATATCAGCTTGAATCCATTTCTCAAAAAAAAAAAAAAAAAACTCAATTACACCTTAGAATCCGCAAACACAAGAATACCTGAAGAGCTAAACTCCTAAACCCCAAATCTCATTTCCTCCTCTCCTCTTAGCACTGGAGCTCCATACGCCGCCGCACTTGTCATTTCTGGAGCTGGGGCCGCCGCACCGAACCTCAAGGTGTGTTCTTTTCTGATTTGTTATTTCCCCAAATTTTGGAGTTCGAAATTTTAATGGGTTTGGATTATTTTTTAGATATCAATCTCTTGATTTGGTATGGGTTTTGTTGATTTGGTATGGATTTTGGTATTTTCATGGGTTTTGATTTAATTCTTAAGTGGTAGGTTCAAACCCTAAAAAAAATCTGATTGTTGTTGTTGTTGTTTTTTTTTTTTTTTTTTTTCAGCTAGCCTGGGTTCTTATGATTTTTATTTCGGCTCAAAATCATGATTCTTGTGTGCTTCTTTTTTGAGTTATGAAATTTTTTATAGGCTTTCTATCTATTTGGATCCCCTGCTCTGCCCGTTGTTCTTTTGAAAGGATTAATTTAGTTAGTTGAATTGTTCTTTATGTGGAGTTGAAAAATATGACAAGTTGACAACATCAGATGGAGAATATATGTTCTAGTATTGCATTTTCTAAATCTTTTAGTAAATGGTGCCAACTTTAGCTTGTGGTTCAATCTTTTTTGGCGGAAAGCATATTTTAGTCCCTACATTTTCAGGCTATTCTCATTTTAGTCCCTACATTTAACTTTTACCGTTTTTAGTCCCTATCCTGAAAAATGATTCCCCTTTTGGTCCCTGCCGTTACATCAGAAACAGAGAAAGCTAACGTGGCAAACAGCAAGAATAAATAATACTAAATTAATGTTCACGTGGCCTAAATTAATAATAAAAAATGTTTTTTGAGATTAAAAAATACCACGCCAGCATCTAAATTAAAAAATTAATTAATTTATTAATTTTAACTAAATAAAAAAAATTAAAAACTAAAAATCATATGAATTGAGATCTAAGTGTGTCTTGAACAAGAACAATAAGAACACAAACCAGATTCAAGAACACAAACCTAGAAATTAAAAAAAAAAAGAAAAAAAAAGCTTGAATTATAAACTCAATGTGGCATTTTGGAGCCCGAAAACCTAACCCTGGTGAGCCCAGTCGCATAGCGAGCTCGCTAAGCAGTTGGCTTCGGTGACCAAATTGGGCTGGAATTGAGAAAAGCCTGAGCAGGGAGATCATCGCCATTAATGAAACTCTGAGTCATGGACACCAAAAAGAACCATTCAATGTCAGTGACCTCCTCGTCAATAGCATCATCAGTAGCTGGGGTTGCCGACCTATCCTAAAAAATGATTCCCATTTTGGTCCCTGTCCTTACATCAGAAACAGAGAAAGCTAATGTGGCAAACAGCAAGAATAAATAATACTAAATTAATGTTCACGTGACCTAAATTAATAATAAAAAATGTTTTTTGGCATTAAAAAATGCCACGTCAGCATCTAAATTAAAAAAAAAAAAAAATTTATTAATTTTAACTAAATAAAAAAAATTAAAAACAGAATTAAAAACTAAAAATCATATGAATTGAGATCTAAGTGTGTCTTGAACAAGAATAAGAACAATAAAAACACAAACCAGATCCAAGAACACAAACCTAGAAATAAAAAAAAAAATTAAAAAAAAATTAAAAAAAGCTTGAATTATAAACTCAATGTGGCATTTTGGAGCCCGAAAACCTGACCCTGGTGAGCCCGGTCACACGGCGAGCTTGCTAAGCAGTTGGCTCCGGTGACCAAATTGGGTTGGAATTGAGAAAAGCCTGAGCAGGGAGACCACCGCCATTAATGAAACTCTAAGTCATGGACACCAAAAAGAACCATTCAATGTCAGTGACCTCCTCGTCAATAGCATCATTAGTAGCCAGGGTTGCCGACCTAGAAATCAAAGAATTGAGATCTCGGAGGACTTTCTTCTGGTGCTCTTGCTTGGCCACAGACGACGAAGCTTTGTTCTTGGCTTTGGATTTGGACTTGTCATCCTCGCCTTTGTAGTACCCATCACCCCAACCCAAAACGGAGGCATTGCAGGAATAGTCGTAGGAGCTCTGCCAAAAAATTAATTAATTTTTTTAATTTCTGGGTTTGTGTTCTTGGATCTGGGTTTGTGTTCTTATTGTTCTTGTTCAAGACACACTTAGATCTCAAATCGTATGGTTTTTAGTTTTTAATTTTTTTTATTTAGTTAAAATTAATAAATTAATTTTTTTAATTTAGATACTGTCGTGGCATTTTTTAATGCCAAAAAACATTTTTTATTATTAATTTAGGCCACGTGGACATTAATTTAGTATTATTTATTATTGCCGTTTGCCACGTCCGCTTTTTCCATTTCTGATGTAACGGTAGGGACCAAAACGGGAAGTGTTTTTCAAGATAGGGACTAAAAACGGTAAAAATAAAATGTAGGGATTAAATGGGAATAGCCTGAAAATGTAGTGACTAAAATATGCTTTCTGCCTTCTTTTTTCTATCACTATTATTAATTTTGTTGTTGACAGCTTATCTATCCATCTAAACTTTTCAAATGAAACCTTTTACACTCATATGAATGATGTTTGAACTCATGCTTCCTTGTAAATTCATAGTAGGCTTTGGGCGCTAAATCAAAAACAGGAAAAATATGGGTGAGAAATTGCTGAATTGATCAGTGTACAAATGGTTTTTCTTTTCACATGTTGAATAGCTACATTGTTGTCTTCCACTGTAATCGTCTCTTGAATTCATAAGATGCCAGTTTATCACTATAATTATTCCTAGTTACTTTTTTTCTTTTTTGAACTTTGGACGACACCTTTAGGAATACTAGGAGTCACTAATTGAGTTACAAGACTCTTGGCTAAATTTATTAGAACTGTTTTTCGGCAGATACCTATAATTTATTCATTGTTTCAGATATGACATATCCCTGGCATGTCTAATTCACTGTATAACATTATCATTGTCATCGGCATCTCATAATATGCTCATTGTGTTGTGATCAGATAGCACCTTCTCCCACCCCATATATAAGGTTTAGAAGGTGAGGTCATGAATTCAAATATCCCACCCCAAGATTCTACAAATAACAAAATTGGAGTATTTTGTGAATTTCATTATATGGAGAGCAAAATTTGACCCCCCTTAAATATGGTTGTTTATTTATAAGCAATGAAGTGTTGTAGTAATAATAATAATAATAATAATAATAAACACATTTGAAAGGTGACTTATACCTTCATTTCCAAAGAAAATACACATTTTAAAGGTCACTTATGTTGAAACAAACATTCTAAAATGTTGTCAAGGCTTTCTTGTATTTCTACAAAATTTTCTAATAAACATTTTTTTTTTTTTTTGCAATTGTTTCTTGCGCGAACGACTCTTCTTACCTGAGTAAATTCTTCAATAATAGAAAAAAAAATTCCAGACTAAAAGTCTCACTTATTCCTTACTCAAGCAAGGTCTTTACAGAAAGTTTGCTTGTCTTTTGTTGGAGCGAAACTTAAGACCTTGTTTGGTTTTTTTTTTTTCAATCACTCAATTTTCATCACTCATCAATTTAAATACTACACCCGTCTGGCACCATCACTCAATTTTCATAACTCAATATTTTTCACACTATTTGTGAGCCTCATACTTGTTACTTGGTGCAGTTTTTTTTTTTTTTTTTTAAGTACCCAAACTCACCGAACCTAGTGAAAAAAAAAAAAAAAAGAAAAAAAAAACCCAGAACAGACCGAACCAGTGAAAAAAAAAAACCCAAAACAAACCAAACCAGTGAAAGAAAGAAGACGAAGAAAAAAAAAAAAAAAGAACCGAATAGCCAACTAGGAGAAGAAAGGAAAAAAAAAAGTCAAAAGTGGTCAAAAGTTGTGACTGGGTACTATTTGTGGGTCCCCTATGTGTGTTTAATTAACATATTACCATTGAATTATGAGTTATGGAAACTGAAAACAGCCAAAATGTGTTTTCAATTTCCATAACTCATAACTCAAAAATCAGAGAATTGAGTGATGGAAACAGAGTTATGACTTCTCAAACAACCTTTTTGCTATGGATCCCACCATTTTTGAGTTATGAGTTATGGAAACCAAGATATGAGTTATGGAAATTGCTAAACCAAACACCCTCTAAATCGCTTGAGCAAAACTAAATTTTGCTAGAGAAAACTTAAATCTTGATCAAGTGAGATTTTGAAATTTTGAAATTAATTTTACATTACAATACTCTCTATTCTTCTAATTACAACCATGTATAACTTCAATGTGGTAAAGTGTAGGATATATCTGTCCAGGATAGATTATAGTATTATACAACTCTTTCATGTTCATAGTCAATGACAATGCTTTTTGTGCATCCTATCAACAGTCCTTTCCAGCAACACCAATAATTGCTCCAACTTCAGTCTTCCCTATTGCAAACCAGCATAAAGAAATAACTCAAGTAAATAAACAAAAGTGGGTTTAGAAATGGACTTACATCTAATTACAAACATCAAGTTTAGATTGAATTAAAACTCAAATTCAAATTAACTCAGCTAGAACCACTTTTTCTTAATTAGAGTGACATACATATGAAATCAAACAATGGTTAATCCAATATAATATAGGATACTTAGGATATAGTATGCAGACTTTGTAAAATTTGATTCAAAAGAAAGTTAAATAGAGCAAATACATCAATTTGGATATGATAAATTTTTGGTAACTGTTAAAAGTATTTGTCCATCAAAATTTTGAAAAAAAAAAATTATACATACTTAAGACACACACACATACACACAAGATTTTATTAGAATTTTGCTCCCTGGCCCTAGCATAGATCTGCCAACGCAGATGCCATTGCAGCAAATTCTAAAAGCAGGACTGAAAGACTCCCAGCAAGCCAACATGTGAGGCCAGTTATGATAAACCCAACTGGTTGTCCTAATATGATGGGGCTAATGAACTAAGAATATAGGCGGAATCTTTCCTATATTTTAATTATTCTGCTTAAATAAAATACTTATAGCCCTCTCAGTTACAATAACGTGTACTCTTCAGTACAGTCTCGTTGATGGTTTGGCTTTCGCTGATTGTTGGGGTTGTGATTCGGTGGACTAAAAGTGACCTAAAACTATAGGTTCTACTAGTCCACAAATATTGTGCAGAAACCCATGTTTTGCAGGTTTTGAGTTTTGGCCTCAATACCTTTTATCTTTAAATGGTCACACACCCTGATTGACTTAATCAACCTATATGGCTAACTAATGTACATCATAAAGAACAATTCTACCAACTAAATGAATCCTTTCAAAAGAACAACAGGCAGAGCAATACAAGGGATCCACAATACATAGAAAACCTCAAAAAAATTTCATAACTTAAAAAGGAAGCACCGCAAAAATAAAAATCATAAGAACCTAGGCTAGCTGAAAAAAAAAAAAAAAAAAACAAAATCAGATTTTTTTTTAGGGTTTGAACCCACCACTTAAGAATTAAATCAAAACCTGTGAAAATACCAAAATCTAGCAAAATCCATACCAAATCAACAAAACCCATATCAAATCAACAGATTGATATCTAAAAAATAACCCAAACCCATTAAAATTTCGAAATCCAAAATTTGGGGAAATAACAAATCATAAAAGAACACACCTTGTGGTTCAGTGCGGCAGCCCCAGCTCCAGAAATGACGAGTGTGGCGGCGTATGGAACTCCAATGCTAAGAGGAGAGGAGGAAATGAGATTTGGGGTTTAGGCTTTAGCTTTTCAGGTATTCTCATGTTTGTGGATTGTAAGGTGTAATTGAGTTATGATTGTGTGTTCTAATGTGTATTGATTTTTTAGCAAAGTGATGACGTGGCATTTATTCATTGGTGGCGTAAAACCTCACCTTTTCGCTAGCTCTTGACGGAAGTTAATCTCATACTAATATGTTTAATGAAACACACTTATTTGGCACTTAACGGTTAAATTACTAAGAGCAATTGCATTAGCTAGTATAAAATAGAAAAAAATTGCAAATTTTACACATTTTTGCTTAAAAACTATCACATCAGTGGATCTATAATATTGTAACCATGTATATTTGGCCAAAATTTGCTATCACATTTTTGCTACAGTAACCGTGTATATTTGGCCAAAATTGGCAATTAACTCCAATTGCCAAACCATATGGTTAGTTGGCAACGTTTCAAAACTATATTTTTAACTAACTTCTCGAGTTTAAAATACTCGATTTAGGACTTGTAAATCGAGCCTCAAAGACTCGGTTTCCATGTTTTGATCTGGCCTTTTTTCACATGGCATCCACATGGAACTCGAGTATTAGAGGCTTGAGTTATATCTTGACCCTTTGAGCATCAATTTTTGTTTTCTAAAAATGACGTGGATTATCCATGTAGAAGCCACCTGGAAACCGAGTCTCTAAGACTCGATTTCAAAAAGGGCTTATTCAAAATTAAATAGTCACAGACACCCTCTCCACCCTCACGCCTCTCTCACTCACCCTCTCCACTCTCATGCCTCTTTCACTCACCCTCTCCAATCTCACTCAGTCTCCACTCTCATGCACCCTCTCCACTCTTACTTAGTCTCCACTCTCATGCACCTCCACTCTCACAACCTTCTCCAATTCTCTTAGGTGTGCTTTTTTTCTCCTAAACCCACTTTTGAAGTACATTTTCTTTGCACCAGCTTCGGTTGTTTTTCTTGTTGTGTGATTTTTTCATGTGGGTTTGTCTGTGTTTATCTGCATCTAAAATGTTGTTTGTTTGTTTTTTTTAGGTTGGGTTTTACAGAATCATAGCATTTGGGATTGTGTGTTTTGTTTTGTTTTACTTATATTTCTATTGTTGGTAAAGAATGTAGGAGAATGTCTAATTATTGATTAATATTGCTATTGGGTCCCTCTCTTTTACTCTTCTTTTGTTTCCTTCTGTTTTTGTTCCTTATTATTTGGATTTCTCACATTCATGGTTTTGGTATGAGTATCAATTTCATAATTTTAGTATTTTTTCTTTATTTCATAAATATTTGATTGTTACTGATTGGTCACCATATATAGTGTCTGTTGTATCATTTTTTGGTTTCATAAAGGGCTTTTGAATAAGACTGATTACTTGGTGGGCTTTTGGGCCTCAAGGAATAAGTTAAAGTTCAATTTGGAGAGTTTGAGGATTGTAGAGAGGTTGAAGTACTTGGATTTGTCTAGGAATGAGGTGTTTGGGAAAGTGCCTAATGTGGTTTCAAAGCTTGAAAAATTGAATGTAAGTTATAAACATTTGTGTGGGAAGCTTCCTGTGACTAATTTCTCAGCTAGTGCTTTTTTGGGGAATGATTGTTTATGTGGTTCCCCATTAGCAGCATGCAAAAGTGTTGCATAGTTGAGATGTTTATGGAAATGCCACAAGACTTGGAAAATCGAATAAATTTTTTCTATAAGGAAAACAAGATGCGGAAGTTGGAATTATGTAATGGCACTTTGATGTAATTTTCGTTCATGCCTTTTTTATTTGATCTATGTTAATATTTGTCTTTGGAAAATTTTGAACTCAAAATGATGGTGAAATTGTTTTTACCATGGAGGATGTTGGATATAAGTTTTCTACGCGTGAATACTAAATCTTAAAAAATTTCAAATAAGGTCTTAGGTACTCTATGCAATTGAATTCAATAAATTTTTAGCTCAATTGGTTGGTATTTTTTGGTGTTCTCGATAGACACATCTATAGTTTAAAGATTGCAATCATGTTGTAACTATTGAATTATAAATAAATAAATAAAATAAAAAATAAAACTGTGTGGACAGAAAGAAAGAAGGAAGGTATTTTGTGCAAAATTTCTTGGATCCATTTTGGATAAAAGCCCTTAATAATGGTTGCATTACTTGGCCGCCCTTTCAATTAGGAATTAGAGCAAGGGCTCTTTCAATTAGGAATTAGGAATTAGGAATTATAAGTTATCCTGTTTGGACGTAGATTTGGCTTGCATTTGTTGTATATTGCGGGACTGCCACTTTGTTGAATTTTTTGTTTTTTGAGAATCTTTGTTAGATTGTTTTTGTTTTCAATAATGTCTATTACATGCTACCTTATTACACAATTCAGTTTTTGAATTGACATTGTATATTGAAGTGGTCATTTCCGTTCAAAATGTCTTGTTTAGAAAAAACTTTGTGTAATTTGCGTGCAATAATGTGTGTACTAAATTCTCATTGTACAAACTGGCTTTTGTTGCTCTAACTCATTCTTAGTTCCATAAGCATATTGTGTGTTCATTTCTCAAACTAATTGCTTATCATTCTTGTGCAGAATGGCTGCTGCAAATGTTGGACAGATTGACCATGCGCAGCCTGGACCCATTGACGATTTGGCATTGACTCTGCAGGTCGAACATCGGTCAAAAGCTATTTGGAATGGGTAGGTAAAACACAACACTAAAACCATTTGCGTTGTTCTGAACTGTATCCTTCTTATGGTACCCCATTTAATTCATAGAATATACACACACAATGTCATATATTAATCCATGGTTCTGTTCTGTGTAGAATCCGGGGTCCCTTATCTACCGCAGCCGTAGTGAAGAGTTCACCAATCTAGAGCCAATGGTGGATGACCGAGTCATTGACATCATTAAGGGACTTGGTTTGAAGGGACTCCTCAAGACCTCGAGTAGAGAGATTGACCATGGGCTAACAACGGCCTTAGTAGAGCGATGGTGGCTCGAGACTCACACCTTCCACATGCCACATGGTGAGGTCACCATCACATTGCAGGATGTGGAGGTTCTTCTTGGGCTTCCTGTTGATGGCGAGGCTATAACAGGGAGCACGCAGAAAGAATGGTAGCATGTGTGCCGAGACTTCCTTGGCTTCTAACCTATAAATGATGATACAAACGTGCTTATTGGCTAGAGGATTGTCATCAAATGGCTTTTAAAGCAAGTTGCTGGTCCATTGCCACCTAATGCTAAAGAGGATCAGCTGCATAAGTACGCATGATGCTACATCCTAGTGCTATTGGGGGACACAATCTTCATGGACAAATCTGGCGATAGGATGCATCTAATGTGGGTGCAATAGTTGGAAGACCTTCGCAACCCACGAAGGTACAATTGGGGAAATACTTGCCTTGCTTGGTTGTATAGAGAGTTATGTAGGGCAAGTGATAAGACAACCAGTCAGATTGGTGGGTGCTTGCTGTTGGTCCAGTATTGAGCATGGGCCAAGATCCCATTTTTGTGCCTGAGAGTTGAGTGTGGCCCGCCAGTAGGTGCTTATGGTCCTCCAATGCGTGGTCCACTATCCCTGAAGTAAGTTTCTACCTCGTACATGTCATATACATATGTGATCATTACCTAACCATGTAACTTGATTACATTATAGTTTTAATCATAAGATTATCTTTGTAGGAAAGTTGTAGATATTGATCCCTTATTCTTGATTGTAGGTGGTTATGGGTCCCAGACAAGAAAACAAGCCCTCCCACATCTTTAGGGATAGGTATTGTGAGCAAATAGTTTCAATGTTGCCGGGCTAGGTATGAAAATGCCTTGTTTTACATGTTTAGGAACAAGATATAGGTTTGGTGAACTTTGAGATATAAACATTGTTGCCTAATGTGTTGCCTACTTGTTTTTTGGCTATTGTAAATGATGTGGCAGCCTTATGAAGCTGAATTAGAGGACCTTCCGATGTGGTGCGTTGCAGGGAGGATAGTGTGGAATGCAATGGTGCTACTTGTATGTTTCCACCTAGTAGAGAAACATACAATGAATCTTGTCGTTCACCAATTTGGGATGATCCAAGAAATTCTCCCGTGATGTTGACACTAATACAGTGCTTCATGGGATTGATTTGAGGGGAAAGGTCAGTGTCGATTGGATGTGGAAACATGCTAGGCATATCATCAAGTGGGGTAATCGCTTTGAACGGCAGTGTGAAGCAATGCTTGGTGATATGCCTCCACATCATGCATACTTTGACTGGTTCCATAGGGTAACTCGGAGGTTCATCGATCGCGGAGGCACTAAATTGATTCTAATGGTAACTTCTCCATGTCTTCTACATCTTACCGTACTTCTTAGCATGAAACCACTGTTTAGGGAACATGATATATGTGGTCCAATGTCTTCTTAGCATGAAACCTCCCTTTTAAAGCTGTTGTCTACTTAAAGCAGGTTTATAGAGAACTTTGTTGATTTAAAAATATAATTTAATTGAGATGCTCTAAGCTCATATTTTCTGTTTCAGCCTTTAGAGTTATGCTATATATATATATAAGCTGAAAATGGTTTTTATTTTTTCCTTTTTCTTAGTCACAATCCTAATAATGATGCATTAACCAGCAAAGTCTACCTGTGGTATCAATCATATAGGGCTGTTTAGCCCTTTCAAAAGAAAGATAGGTCACTCTTAGGCCATTTCTTATTAATTGTTATACTACCCTAGTGCCAAGTGTGTTTCATTTGTCTAATTTCATCGATGATGTCCCAACAAAAAGAAAAGTGATGAAGTATTCTTGTTTGCTTATATGTATGATTCTCATTTTTTATATTCAATCTTCTTGTTTTTGATGATATAAAAACATGGACGTACATACTTAGTTTGATCTACTTGCACACGGATTAGTAATTTAACCAGAAAATTTAGAATGCTTGGGACCAAAACCAATATTGGCAGATACCGGTTCTTCTTAAAAACATGGTCACTGTTGGCTGTCAAATTTGGGAAATCTTATTTATCTAGCGAAGTTCATATTTCCTGCCACTAATAACTTACAAAGTATAGAGAAATGTGCTCAAATTTTTCTTTGTTGGGAATTTTGTGGTGAGTGGTGACCTTGTCCAATTATATGTTTTCACATTCATACTACATGTTCTTTCATGCTCTCCATATATTATTATTTTAAAGTTTCTCATTCTGTCAACTATTAAATGTTTATGCTAAATAATGTTCTTGTATATCTTCTTACTAAAAACATTCTCATAAAGCCATGTTCCTTGAAAAAACAGCTCCCCTGCCGATATTGCTTGCTTTGGGTGGTTAAAGAAGAAGAATTGAAAATTACCTGGTTGTACTCCTCTTTTGGAACTATTATGTTATCTTTCCTTCCTTAGCATGTTTTGCATTATGTTTTCAGCCCCAATATAGTTGGGTTAACCCAGCCAAAATGCACAGGTGGCTTGGTAGGATACATAAACTTTGGCCCTGTCATGGATAGTTCAGGTCTGCCTTCACCCATTTTAAAACAGTAAGGCTATAAAAATTAAACGCAAAACCATATCAAAGATGAAAGGAACTAAAAACTTAGACCATATTTGACAGCAACCTAAAGCCCTGTCTTGGATAAGATTCCTATTATTGCACTTCCAAAAATTGGCTGTCAAAATGCAACCTAAAGCTGCAGTTTACACAAAATAAATTAAAAATAGTGCGGGTTCTAGTACAACAGATGCTTTCCATGTGAAAGTACACCCAATCAAACCACAAAGTAAAAGGCTGAACATCTTAAATTTAAATTAAGAAACAAGCAGATAGCTATGTAGGGAAAAAAAGGGGGGGGGGGGGGGGGGGGGGAGGGGATTCTCTTATTATGACCAAGAATCTTTATTATGTTGTTTCAAAAATACCATATAGCTACTAAGAAAGTAAATTCACTATACGAAGATAGAAGACACAAAGTTATGGTGCATTCCCATAACCTTTCTTCAATGTATCCCCACCACACCAAAGGTCATACCAGAATTGCACCTTACTGGAGGTCGTTGGCAAACAAGCCCCTTGGTTTTAAGCACCAAATGCAGGAAGCCTGAAGATAATTTTATCTTAACATTGTTTTATTTATTTTTACAAGTCAATTATATTTTTATTGGTCATTTGGATTTTAGGATTTTATTTTAAGTCTCATTAGTTACTTAGGTTATTAGTATTTTAATTTCATAGAGTAAAGGTTAGTTTTGTAATTCAGTTATTTAGGCTTTCATAAGTCAACTAAAATTAGGATCTAGTCCTAGTAGTCTATACATGCATGCTATTGTACTGACTTGGCTTGTAAGCTCACAAGCCCACATATATCAGCACACACATGCTTGGACAAATATACAATTTTTTTTAATATGTAATATTTGGACAAATCTACAAATTAAAGTACACTAATGATTATATATTTGATTGGGCTAGGCGTAGGCTCATCAAACTAAACAAACTAAGCAACCTTAAGCTTGGAAATTTCCTCATAATGAGCTCAAGTTTTTATATTCACAATTACACCCGCACCCAATTGGTTCTGAACCTACAATCTTATCTTCCATCTTTAGAAAGTGCCATTTGAGCTAGAGCTCACTATAGCACCTAAGCAAAGCATGATTCAAACTTGAGTCAAACTCAAAGACCAAAGTAAGCAGAAAAATCAGTAATGGATTAAGTGAAAGTAGTGCTAACTTGACGAAGCTTTTCAAATGATTGTACATTGTTTTCCCTCCTTTGCATCTAAACATAATATCACCATGAGGATGTTTAGACGTTGATGTTTACAAATTTTATCATCTAGAAAGAGAACTTTTCACTCAAAACCTAAGTTAAAATGCAAAAGTGAGCCAAACTCAACACCTACCCTTCTTGTGTGAAGTCTGTGGGCTTTCTCCCTTGGCCTAAAGACATTGTAGGGATTGGTGTCATTAACAGGTGGAGGAAGCTATAAAAAACAAGTAGTAGAGGCTGTGAATAGCTTAAAATTAATGGGCAGTTGAATCAAATTATTACATGCAAATAGTACGAGGAAAAATCTATGTTTATGGAGCAAGACTTGCCACATAGATTACTCAAGTAGCTTTGTAGCAAGTCTTGATTTTGTTGAAGAACAGTCCAATAAATGTTTTATTTTTTATTTTTAAATGTAACTACATGTTGTTTTAGTTTTTTGCTTCTCTTTTTGACGTTGTTCGTAATGACTTTCAGCCGTTTGGTGGATAACCACAAAATTTCATGCTTCTACTGTTTTACATTATTTGATGAATCGATCAACCAACCAACGTTTATTTTATTGTTGATTTGGTATTGCATTACTAATAGTCGTTTTTCCATGTGCAGATTGAAGGATACCTCCGGTTGTTAAGGAGTCACCCAGTGGGCATGGAGGACTACAAGGACATTTTTGATGTGTTGAAGGCAGTGAATGAGATTGACTGTGTACCTATCCCTGAGACCCTGAATGAGGAGGCAGCTACTCCTGCGGCAGCGGCTACTCAGAGGCCAAGCACTACTGAGAGGCCAAGCACAAGCATAGCTCCTACCGGACGTGGCCCTCGTTTGCCTGTTGCTACCCCTCGGATTGTCCTTACCCCCGATCCCTCTCCATCTACCTCACATCCATCTCCTAGCCCCACCATCCCTTCACACCCACCCCCCCCCCCCCCCCCCCCCCCCACCCCATCCCACCCCCATCCATCTCCTAGCCCCAACATCCCTTCAATCACCCCACTTCCATGTCCCAGGTTTGACATCTCTCTACCCACCCCACGGTCATTTCCTGAGCTTTCACCCATTCCATCCTTTGACCTGGGTATTCATCTAACCCCTCCTGACATGCACACGGAACCACCCTCCCACAGTATGTTTACTAGCCTTCTTCAAGCATCGATCCACCCCATGTTTAGGCTGAGCAGGCTATTGGGTTACCTGCAAAGCCAGAAGGTCAGCCGAAATATATATCAAAGGCACCTCCTTGTGGGACAGGGGTCACAAACATGGACACAGAGCTGGGCACGAGGCATTTGACGAAGGACATGCAAGACCTCCTCCTCCACACAATAAATATTATATGGGACAACATAAGGTTCAAAAAAGGTAGCATACATAGAATTTGTGAACAAGCATTTTGATTTGAAGAAAGGATAGGCTAGTCTAGTATTTTGTTGTGAACAAGTGTACAAAGTTAGGCACGTATATTTTGTGATGTATTCTCCGTTATGTGAACAAGCTGAAATGATATATAGAAAATGCCTTTTTGGAAATGAATATGTACAGTTTGATTATAAAACTTTCATACACAGGGAAATGCCTTATAATCTGTTTGATTGTGAATATGTAGGGAACTGCCTTTTTGGAAATTTGATAATGTTTGATTGTGGATATCAAGGGGCTGTGCCATGTGCTAGTGTTGAAGATATTACTGAATAAATCTTGGTTGGTGTGATGATCCATTGCATTGATGCTAAGGTTCCCCCCACCTTATTCACTTGTCTTTTTTGAATTTAAATCTTTTTAGGTGGATTGTCTCACATGTCATTATGCATGTGGGCTGGGATTTTCATGCCTTGTTATCTCATATTGTTGAAATTGAAATTCTTTGTTAGAAGTTCTGTTATTTGCATGGATGACATATTATGTGATTAAATATGTACCTGTTATATATTTTTTTATTAAATTGCATCTGTGTTTAATGGTGGCAGGTTAAGCTTGTGAAATGCTACCTTTTAAGTTTTTAAATGTGATTGCCATGCTCGGTATCTTTTATCTTGCAGGATATATGATCCTATTTCATAAAAAAAAAACATTTTGAATTTGTGACTTCTTTTCGTTTTAGTAGTATTTGAAATGAATTTCTTTTGCACGTAGTATATATATTTTGTGTGCATTGGGCTGTGCATGTTTACATTCTTATGGCTGCATTCCTTAGATTTATACCTTGAAACGCCATGGAAATCATTCCATTATATGCGTTTCTGTGCATATCTGCACACTTCAAGGATTCAAAGAATGGCATGTCTACATTCTAATGGCTCCATAACTTCCTTAAACAATATGGAATATGGAGTTGACTCAGTGCTGCCTTCTAGAAATTTCACATTTCTAATGCTACCTGTATGCAGGTTGATCGCCTTGATGGTAAAGATCATCTCTTTAAGCGCAGCATTATTCTGATAAAAGCTTGGTGCTATTATGAAAGTCGTATTCTTGGTGCCCATCATGGTTTCTTTTCAACCTATGCTTTGGAGACATCGGTCCTTTATATTTTCCATCAATTTCATTCTTCCCTAAATGCACCTTTAGCAGTGAGTGCTCTTACAAATTAAAATTGAATTGCTTACTAGATGCATATATTAGAATGAATACTTAATTTAATTTTTTCTTCCCCTCCCAATAGGTTCTCTACAGATTTTTAGATTACTTCAGCAGATTTGATTGGGGAAGTTTTTGTATTATTTTAAGTGGACCAGTTTCTAAATCTTCTCTACCTGATATTGTAGGATATCCCTTAGTCTTTGTGATGTTGGATGGCTTCATTTTTGTTTTTTGTTTTTTAATCCCTCTCAATGATACTAGTATCTTTTCTTTTCTTTTTATATTTTTTTTGGAAACATTACGATTTCTTTTAAAAAAATTGAATATGATCAAAATTAGCAAATGATGGAGAAAAAAAAAAAAAAAATCAAGTGGAACTCAAGTTCCATTATGAAAAAAAGAAAAGAAAAAACAGTATAAATCGAGCATTAGAAACTCAAGTTCCATTTAGTACTCAAGTTCACTAGCAGCGAGTACGCCAGGCAGAGAGTTCAAAATTATTTATGACCAAATGCCACTGGAAAAATTCTCAGTGGAAATCGAGTCTTTGAAACTCGATTTACATTGTAGTGGCTTTTTCGTAAATAAATCCATTACAAATCGAGTCTTTGAAACTCAATTTCTACTAGCAGTTATTTATGAACATGCCATTCAAATGGAAATCGAGTTTAAAAGACTCGATTTCCACTGGGAAATTTTTTTCTTTCTTCCCCCACCTGTAGCAGTAAATCAAATTCACAACTGTATCACACGTAGTAGTAAACAACCAGATACCAGCATAATATATATATATATATATATATATATATATACACATATAAGGGAACCAACCTAAGAAGATGCAGATGAAATCAGCACATATGTTGAAGTTAGTTGCAATAAAAAGCTACACAACGCAACTAATCTAACGAGTA
The DNA here is from genome assembly GCA_030820535.1 of Quercus parvula. Taxonomy (NCBI): domain Eukaryota; kingdom Viridiplantae; phylum Streptophyta; class Magnoliopsida; order Fagales; family Fagaceae; genus Quercus; species Quercus parvula. The sequence continues at coordinate 3,639,677 of JAUAME010000008.1, read as the reverse complement.
CAATGGGTAGAGAATAGTTTAATTAAAAGAACATTCAGCAGTAAACAAAATAACAACTGAGTTGATACAACATAGTCTACATAGTTGCCTAGCACTTGTCCATATTGAAGATAACTACAACTTCCATGTACAATGCCATTCCAAAATCGAGTCTCCACTCACCTGACAAACATTTAAATATGGTCGTTAGTTCCCAAATGCGAAGAATTAAAAGCAAATGAAATTCTATGCATATTATATCTCAGCTACTTTGTACAATCTGAGCATATTATATAAAAACAACATTTGCCTAGTTTGTAACACTACCGCTTATCGAAACCCAACGGGAATTGGGATATCTTCTGCGGTTATGCCCTTCTTCATGACACACACTATATCGCAGACTTTGACAAACTTTAATTGCATATAAACAAGGGATCTTAATGTTTTGCCATTTTCCACAATCACATGTTCTAGCCAATATGTTTATTTCATGACTATGGTTTCCCCTTCCACCGCTATAGTCGTTGTACGGGGTAAGTATTTGATATATACCAGTTTTATGATTAAATTCCCTTGATAGGCCAAGAATGTATTGACCATTTTTGATGAATTAACCAATTAATTAGCCAAGTTAATTAATTAATTCAATTTGTAGGCAATAAGTGTGGTAGCATAAACAAATCACCAACGAAGTTAAAATGCAGCGGAAAATAAATTGACACGGTGATTTGTTTACGAATGGGAAAAATCAACATGGCAAAAACCCCACTGGGTGATTTTAAGGTCACCACTCCCTAGAATCCACTATTATCACAATAAGCGGTTACAAGTAAAGGAATCTCAGTACCTTATACCAACCTACAGTTGAACCCTTACCCCAATACCTAATTGGACTTATTCTATAGTGATAATCTCTCCTTTCAATGCACGGCTCCTAGTACGCGGTTTACTCACCAACTTGAGAAAAATGTTGGTTGCAAAGTTCTTCAGTTCATTAATACGATGAAGATCACAAAGCTCCTTGGTTACAAAATCTTACGGTGTACAAACACAACAGCTTCTTAAATAGAAAGATAAACTAGGGCATATGTCTCCGGTTCACAATATGCTTGTGAAAAACTTTTGCATTGAGTTACATCCGATGTGATGGCCCTTAAAACAATCTTTAGATATGTTTAGGGTTGTGAGAAAAGAAAGCCCAAACATCTATTCACGGATTGGAGTGAAATCAGATATGAAAAACTAATTTTCATAAATCTCGATAGATACCCTATCTGTCGTGCAACTGTCGTGCATTGGGCTTTAGTAGCCTTTTAAACCTCAATAGATACTAGTTGTCAAGCTTTAAAATCCAATACTTCTTCACTTAATTCTTGGACAGACTTGCATGACTTGAACTTGAAACCTTGTTCCTTGAAGTATTAAACACATCATAGATCTACCTAATTACAAGTAAAGTGTGTTTTGTCAAAAGATTAGCTAATTCTATATTGACATATGTTCCTAACATGATTCATATATGTCCTAACATCCCTCATAGTGTGTCCTGAAGCTTCGTGCACATTTTTGGCATAGATCCCCATGGCATAGTCACTCCATACCTTACCTTGAGAGAGATCAAAAGTAATTTCTTTATGTCAATCATGGAAATATGCAACAAGTTTGCACCACATGAACTCAACCATTGCAGCAATGGGCAAATCGCGAGCACCTTTAAGTACCCCATTAAAGCACTCAGAGATATTGGTTGTCATTGCCCTGTAACATCTTCCACCATCATGTGACTGGGTCCATTTGTCTAGATCCTCACTCATTAGATATGTGTATGGCATATAGTGTTCAGGTTCGTCATCATTTGGGTCTATCCTCCTAAGTGCATTAATCTCGACATCCTTAATGGTTTGCATTAGGGACTTAAATTTAGCTTCTTGAGTCGCATATCCAACTTTCAAGGCAAATGCATTCAGAGTCAAGTCATTAAAGTGTGTGTTGAAGTTGCTAGCAATATGTTGAAGGCAATATCGGTGAAATACCAGTAACCTTCTGTCATCACCTCTAGGCCACTCTGCAATGGCGCATTTGATACCTTTATGTCGGTTAGAAATAATGCAAATGCCCTCATCAGGTATCACATGCCCTATCGAAATCCTGAGGCACTCTAAAAACCACCCGCAACCAGGCCTTGACTCCTTGTCCACAATAGCAAAGGCAAGAGGCAAAACCTTGTTGTTAACATCGGTTGTCATTGCAATCAACAACACCTCTCGATATTTACCATACAAATGAGTCCCATCAATACTGATCATTGGCTTGCAATATCTGAATGCAGCAATGCATGTAGCGAAAGCCCAAAATACATAGCACAATAACGTAGTACCAGGTACATTCCTAGGTATGGTGTGATAGTTGTACTGGATACTTGGATCTTGATCCAAGTATGCCAACAACAACTTTTACAACCTTTGGTAAGACTGTTCCTAATCCTTGAATATCTTAGCAATTGCCTTTTGTTTTGCGTCTCATACCTTATAGTAAGAAAGCTTATGATCATACTTAGTATGTATGATGTCCTAGAGCTGATCAATACAAGCACTGTGATCCTGTCGCAATTTTGCAACAATTTCTAATGCAACAAAATTAGAATCCATCATTTTACCATCTCCTCGTAGGCCAAAGGGTATAAAACTGTGTGGACCCACATAAGACATGATCACCCATAGACCATTAAGTTTAGCCTTCATGAATGCCCTAACGTACCACTTGCAATTGGTGTTAATGCATGCGGCGCACAATTTAGTTTTGGTCGACCTCCGAATTGTAAAATTTCTATTATCCTTTGCTGCATATATTATCAATGCATGCTTCACCACCTCTTTATTTTCAAAGGTCAACCCTTTACTAAAATGCATCCTATCTTCCCAAGTAGAAACAAATGGTATCTGAAGACATGAAGGATTAATCATATTTTCTCAAGTATTTGCATAGAATGACTCAGTAGGAGGTATGTAAGCAGTGGTCATATTTGTAACATGCTGGACGCCAATATCATTGTCTACATCACCTTCATCATGGTACTCCATATTTTCCTCTTCAAAATTGGGAGCAAGTTCATGGTCATCCACATCCCCATCAAAGTCGCCTCGCTCAATCGTCTCTTTGTACTCATTCATATCATCAAGGTTTTCACCATTATTCGCAGCATGATCTTGGTCTTCGTCTTCATCCCTTAAATGTGTCTTTTGAGGTTGGAGTGTTTCACCAGTATTGGCAGCATGATCTGAAGATGGAAGTGTATAACCTCCCACTGTATAGCCTCCCATTGTAGTGCATTCATTATCTAGGGCTATAAATTGTAAAGATGTAGTTGTTTGTTGCACCTCTTCAACATCAATTGCTGCAAGCGGCTCCGAACTTACATACAACTTAACAGCATTTACTTGGGGTATTTTATGGATCCTATTAAACACGATCTTTACATATTTGTCTTCTTTGATTGCCATATACTCGTAATTTATCCGTTCATAAAGGACTTGTTCTGGGTAACGGTAAATAATTTTTATGTCATAACAAGCAGGGTTCAAATTAAATTCTTTCATTATTTTCATCTTCAAATCATTCAACATCTTCAACTTACGACGTATCATAATATAATACCACTGGATACCCAGCCCTTTAAATGGGAATCCGTCAATCTCTTCAAGATTGACAAAGGGTCCACTATAGTATATATTTATATCAATTTTCTTCAGAGATTGTGAACCTCTTAGTGTCAAGTGTAATATGTTAGTGACATATTTTATCTCTCTCATTTAACATCAATTACAAAACCTTTTTATCTTCTCAAAGTACAAAAATTACAACTTGTTGCATCATATGCATATACAAACACACCCCAATTTGCATATACTCACCCCACATCACATACAAACACACTCAATCATTGTCATTTCATACTAAAAAAAAAAAAAAAACTAAAGACAAAACTCACCCCCATTACAAAATTTCAAACCATTCTAATAAAAAAATAAAGAAAATATTAAACCAAACAACAACAAAAACAGTCATGATAATAAAAACCTAAAAATACAAATATATCTTAAATATTTTTTACTTTTTATAAAAGCCTAGCAAATATATACACTAACTTGTTACATCATATGCATATACAAACTCCACATTTGCATATACTCACCCTATCACATACAAACACACTCAATCATTATCATTTCATACTCAAACCAAAATAAACTAAACACACAACTCACCCCATTACAAACCTTCAAATCATTCTAACAAAAATATAAAGAAAAATTTCAAACCAAAAAAAAAAAAAAAAGAAGTCATGATACATACCCATAACTAAAGAGAGTGTGTGTTATAAAAACCTTACCTGACATGAGGATGTGTAAATGGGGGTGAGTTTTGTGTTAGAATGATTTGAAGTTTTGTAATGGCAGTGAGTTTTGTATGAGAGTGAGAGAGGAAGAAAGTACAAGAGTGCTGTTGGGTTTTCCTACTTGTGACCGAGAGACCCATAATTATGAGGACTAAGGACAAGAGTGAAGCTGCCCTAACCACGTGGATTAATATCCACCACAGCTTACAAATCGAGTCTTTAAGACTCGATTTCCCTTTTAGAGAACGGAGTCTCTAAGGCTCGATATCCAGGTGGATTCCACGTGGATAAAGCATGTAATTCTCAGAACACAAAAATCGAGGCTCTAAGTGTCGAGATATAACTCAAGTTTTAGAGGCTCAATTTCCACGTGGATGCCATGTGGACAAAAGCCAAATCAGACCACTTAAATCGAGCCTTAGAGTCTTGAGTTTAGAGGAGGAAATCGAGTTTCTAAAACTCGAGATGTTAGTTTGATACATACTTTCAAAACATTGCCAACTAATTATATAGTTTGGCAATTAGAGTTAATAGCCAATTTTGGCCGTGTATATTTACATGGTTACTAATATACACAGTTACTGTAACTTTTTATTTGATTTTTTAAATCATTTTTTCTCTCTCCTCTCTCACCCCCATTCTCTCTCTTCCCCTGACACACACACACACCCTCTCTCCCCTTAACTCTCTTCAATCCATAGAAAAAGGGGAGGAAGAAGAAGAAATCAATTCAAACAAATCTAAAAACTCATCACAAATCCAACTCAAAATAACCCAAAACAAAATCCAACAGAAAACCATTTGAAGAAATCAAATCAACCCAAACCCTAAGTTGAAGCTATGGTCACCACTACCATGGAAGCTTAGGTGTAGTGCTTGCCATCGCCATGAGAGAGAAAATGAAGATTCAAACCTTACCAAACCGAATCAGGCCTGTGATGGTTGTTTCAAGGATTGGGTTTGCCTTAGATCTATCTACAAATGCCAAAAATGGACTTAGATTGATATGGGTTTGTGTTGAAGTGAAGTTTTGAGGTTTGTTTATGGAGTTTTTTTAGTGAAAGAAGGGAGGGGGAAGAAGAAAAAAAGATGGGTAGAGAAGGAGAAATAATGACACCGCGAGAAAGAGAAAGTATTGTTCAGAGAATATAAAGAGAAAGAGAGAGAGAGTGTGTGTGTGTGTGTTTTAAGGTGGGAGGTGGGTAGGTGAAATAATAATAAAAATGATTATTAAAAAAAAAAGTGTATAATGGATGAACTAACGTAAGTGTTGTTGCAAATTGTTCATGTAAAATAGAAAAATAGGTTCTTATGCTAAAATAGACAAAAAAATTTAGACTGATTGATGTGAATGCTCTAACAAAAATGGACTTATATGGGTGATGTGTCTAAATGGATGATACTTATGTGGCACTTGACACTCAGTGTACAAACAAAAATTGATGGCCAAAATGCAAAACTCACCCTTTAAGTTTCACAACTTTTTATTTCAGTCTTCTAAGTTTGGGTTTTGTCATTCCAGTCCTCTAAGTTTCATTCATCCTCAATTAAGTTTTTCGTTAACAATTCATTTATTGCTACTGTTATCCTACCCACACGATGCCCATTTTTGCCCTTTATTTAATTTTTAATTTATTATTTATATATTAATTTTTAAAAAAATTTAATTAAGCAAAACCCAAAATGAAATTAAGAAACAACATCGTCCCTCCCAACATCCATCCAGAACTTCACCATTTGAGGTATAAAAAATGTTGATGACCAAGGCTCTAACTGGTGGACTACCTCTCAAATTCTTTATACTCAGGTTAGCACTAATTAGCATTAACTTGTTTGTACTTTTACATCAACAAAGTGAAGAAGATTATATAGCATCTAGCCTCTTTGTGATGTTGTAGAAAAAGTCCAATCACATTCCAAATATCAAACCAACCATAAGATTCACTTTATTTTTTCAGTTCAACAGGTCTAAGAGTGTCAAAGTTAACAATATTACAAATTCTTCGACAGAAGATAGCCTAAACACTAATGGGATTCACCTACAAAACACCCATGAACTGAAATTGAAATTGATGATGTACGAAAATTAGTAGGTTGAATGTTTCGGGCTACAATGATGGTTTGATGACCTAAAAAGAAAGAAAAATACTGTCAAGGGTGACTGAGGTGAACCGACCAAGGACCTTTCGACGGTTAAGTCAGTTTTCTCTCTAGAATACAAGGATAGTGAGTAGATGAATAGTGAAAACATACCTTGGGCTGATGAAGTTGGTTCCCTTTTGAAAGAGCTTGGATTTGTGCTAAAACACATGAACTTGTTTAGACCCCAAATTTTAAAATTATGGCTAGATTGCTTTTACTCTAACTTATCTAAGTGTGGAACAAGAGTAAATGAAGCGCAATCATCAAAACTACTCTAATGCACAAACATGAACAATAAGCAATAAATGTAAAGCACAAGATTAAGGGAAGAGAGATGCAAACACAAGATAACACCGAGACGTGTTATCAAAGAGGAAACCGAAGAACTCGATGAAAAACTTCTCTACGACCCTCCAAGTTGAAATCGATCCAATAGAAAATAAAGTTGGAGTACACAAATAACAAAAGACCCTCCAAGCCTAGTGTACCCCTCCAAGCCTAGTCTACCCCTCCAAGCTCCTGCTACCAATGAACTTCTCAGAGTTATGTCTTCTCTAGCTTTCTGGATCCCACAATACAATCGATTGCATCTGCCAAGCCTCACCGGCTTCTTTTGGCAAATCCCCAAATCTTCCTAAGCTCCAAAACACTCTCTACACTCTGAATAGGTGTGGGTTGTGTTTGGGTACAAATCTCCTCTCAAGGTATAACAATGGGAGAGGGAAGGAGAAAAGGCTACAATGATTTCTCACTAAGGATGGGTAGCTTTCTTTCTCTCAAAGGTGGGTGTGTTGTGTTGTAGAAACCTACCTGGAGTTTTCTCTCTGAATAATAGCCTCTCTTATTTTTATTGGTGATGAGGGTATATATAGTATGGGCGAAGGGTAAGAAAGTCACACTTAAAATCCTCCAGGCAAAATGCCAGGTACCTCGCGAGATGGCCTGTCTCGTGAAGCACTTGGTAAATGAAGTCTAGCACTTGACTCTTCAGCTTTCAGCATGTGCTTCTCACATGGCCTTTTCACGAGTTGCTTTACTCGCGAGCTTCTTGCAAGTTAGTCACAAAATTGCACTGATCTTCATTGCATGCTTGATTCTTCACCAACTTAATACAATAATCCTCCCCATGTTTTGGAATGATAGATTGTGTTCCGATTGCTTGGTGTTTGTAGAAAAAAATCCTTTGAAATTTACTAAGTGTCATTTGGTCATCCATGAGCTTGTGTGACATGGACGACTAGGTTGCTTTGGACGATCATGATGCTTATGGACGGATCCTATTCATATCCATGATACTTATTGTTGGGCCCCTTTTCTTGTGAATTGGTCTAAACGCGGTTTGGTCATGGATGACCAACATAGACGAACTAAACTTAATTTATCCTACCATCAGTTGCCCCCTTGTCCTTGTGTCGTCCATACCACTGTTAAAATTACAGTTGCTATTATTATTATTGTTTTACACATGGCGATTTTTTAGTGGTTGATGAGTTTTCCATGTGGCATCTTGGGCTGGCTTTGGATTTAACGTCTTGGATGTCGACACGTGGCACATCGCGTCATTTTGTTCTTCAAGAAGGTTGCCACATGGCGCTTCCTGGTTGGTTTGTGTTGCTTCAGTGCTCCATCCTGTTGCTTATAAATAGCTTAATCCCTCTCTTACCCTTTTACTCCTCATATTTTCTTCTCATACATTCTCGTCTTCGCTCATCCTTCACGCTTCATCTGGTAGTCCCCTTTGTCTAGCATCAAGTACCCTCTTCCCCTTCGTCTATAGGTTTTCTTTTAAGAATTTATTAGAAATGGCTGAAATAGTAGTGTCTTCATCTAGCAATAGGGACGATAGGGAGATAAACGAGTGTCATGACGAGAGCAATAGTAGTGAGGGTAGTAGTAGTAGCGAGAGTAGTTCTGAGAGTAGTTCTTTAGACATGGTTTATTCGTCTGGAACACCTAGGATTCCCTTAGAGGTTTTCCAGGAAGAGCTGAGAAAAAAGGTAGCATTGAGGTCATCTACTGGCTCGTCTATTGCTCGTCTAGCACCCATTCCTTCTCCTGTTTAGCCAATAGACAACGTTTTGGCTTGTTGTGCTTTGAACATACCAACCTCCATAAATGCGGAAAAACTTCATAAACTTAGGGGTAAATATCAAATCCCAGAAGACATTCATACTCGTCTTCCAACTACTAGTGAATGGTGTTGTACTCGCAATTCCCCTGGGTTAGTTATATATGACGCTTATATGGTAGGTGGTCTTAAGCTTCCTTTAAATGCCTTTGCCAGAAAAATTTTGACTAGGTTAGGTGTTGCCCCAACCAAATTAACCTTAATGGTTAGCGAATTATCGTGGCAATGCAAGTGTTGTGGAGAAAATTTTATGAAATGAATCGTCCTCTTATTGTGAAAGAGTTCCTATATTGCTATAAACCTTCTAGGGTCAGTCAATCCCTTGGCTTTTATCAGTTTTCTGCTCAAGGTTCAGATTGTAGAATGATAAGATCTCTTCCCACATCTAGTAGAGAGTGGAAGAAAGAGTTCTTTTTCGTCTCTGGTCCTTGGGCTAGAGACCCTGATGAGGTTGGTAGGGATACTTTCTCTCCATTAGTCAGTGACTGGGGTCATCTTTGTCCTGAGGGTATGTGATCCCTTTTTCTCCTTCCTCTTTTTTTTTTTTTTTTGGTTGTTGTAACTTGTCTCCATGCATATGTATGTTTTAACTTTGCTTTTCCTTTTGTAGCTGTAACTCATCCAAGATTAAACAATGCGCTCTTAGATAGAGTTCATCGAGCCCATTGCTTTCCAGACAGGAGTTTTCACTCTTTGATGACTTTACATCATCTTGCCCGCTGGGGTCTAAGTCCTAAGCCGTCTGAAGAAGTTTTGTCATATGAGACTACAACTCGTCAAAGTAAGTTTCCTTTTCCTTTCATTATTATATATTATTTTCATTTTATCAATCCGTTCTAAGTGTTGAAGACTTTTTTTTTTTTTTTTGTTTTTTTTGTTTTTTTGTTTTTTAGGAATGGTAACAATGAAGGAAAACAAGAAAAAGGAACTTGCTAGTGGCGATGAGATCATCTAGATAGAGGATGCTACCCCTCTCTAGACTCATCCAAATGTTCCTAAGACGTTAAAGCTAGTGCTCCTTAGCTCTTCGGAGTATTGGAAGGCGGTGTCTAGGAAATTTGATGTGGGGAATCTTCCCAGTCGTCGGGGTCAAAAAAGGGCTAAGGTTGATCCGTCTAGCCGTGGCAAGGCTTCTTTCGTCAAGTCCAATCCTTCCACAGTCGAGAGTCCTGTTAAGGTCCCCTCTTCTGAAGCACCTTTGTCTGAGGCTCCCAATTGTCCTAATTTGAAGTCATTGAGGCCCCTCTTGTGTTTGCCTTTTTCACTTTTATAAGGAGTAAGACCTTGGCCTAAAATAGGGTCAAGACGGTGGTAAAAGAAGACAATGTCATGGCTTGCTATGACATGTCTGTTAAGGAGTTTCAGCGTTCCATCGTCCACGATCTTTTCAAGGTACTTCTCTTCATCCATAGCGAGCTATAAAATTTCCTTTTGTGAGTCATACTTTAACATTCTATCCATTGTAGGTCATGTCCAAGTTTATGGAAGTGTCCAGACAAACAACGGAGTTGGACAAGGAGAAAATTAGGCTAGACACGAAAGTTCATGCAATGGAGAAGGAGCTTAGCAAGCAAGCTGGGGAAAAGCTAAAGATGGAAGGCAAGGTGAAGCATCTAAAGTCTAAGGTGAAGGAGTTGAAAATTTTGGCTGAAGAGCTCAAGACGGACATCGTCGAGAAGGAAACTCGTCTTGACCACTTGTAGAGGAAGAGTGATGAGCTTTCATCTTCCAAGAGCAAGGCCAAGGTTGAGGCAATCAAAGAGTTCAAATCTTCTGGTGCTTACACTATACTTCTGGACGAAACCTACGCTGCTAGTTTCGAGGATTTTCTTCTAGACACTCCTGAAGCTTTTCCTAGAGTGGACTTTGACTCCATAAAGCTTTTTATGGCGAGCAAGAGTTTATTACTCCCAAGCACCTCTGAGGATGTCGATATAGATGATGATGCAACCATCTCTGATAAGCCCAAGGATGATGCTCAACCCATAGACGCTGCCCAACCCAAGGACGATGCCCCCACCAGCTTATCCCAGTAGTTTCTATCTTTTATTATAAGCAATCTTTTTCTTTTTCTTTATTTTTTCTTTTTTAAATTTTGGGGTCAGTTGTTTCAGATCATTTTTAATTTGCTCAAATGCATTCACTTCGTCCATGGTTTTGGACATAAGTTTTATACATTTGCGTTTTCAAGCTTGACTTTCAAGGGTTTTTGGACAGTGGTCATCTACCCTTTTTATGAACAAGTTAATATATGTTTGCTCATCCATGATTTGGAATTTATTTTTTTATGGATTTCAAAATGCCTAAGTGTTTGCTCATCCATGGTTTGGACTTTACTTAGGGCTTTGGCCATTTACTATCCTTAGATATCGTCTATTCGTTGCATGACTGCTTTTCTTTGTCTATTATTTATCGACGAGTGTAAGGGGGAGGTGTTTGTTTTTACCTTAAGGTTTTATTTCATCATGTGATAATTTTCCTTTTCCTCATCTAGGGATGACTTGGAACGATACGTCTCTGCGTCCAGAGATTTTACATGTCTATAACTTTTAAGCTTTTCATAGACTTTAGTTTTATAGAGAATCATCAACACTTAAGCTAGAAAATTCAAACTATTTTATATACAATGAAGAACTTTGTACATAACATTGTCTACAAACATTGCTCATGCTAGTAACTAGTTCTTTTTAGGGAATTTAAACCACTTTATATACAAACAGACTTTGTTCATGACATCATTCATAGAAGTTGCACATGCTAGTAGCTAGTGCTTTTTAGGGAATTCAAATGCTAGAAAACAGATAACATAGATAGACTGCTGGTGGGAACCAATAGTCTATAGGCTTAAGGTCGTCCATGCTGACCTTCTTAATGAGTCTTCACTGATAATACTTCCTTAAGTGCTCCATGTTCCATGGATGCTCTAGCCTACGTCTGTTAGGACATATGTGTTTCACATGTTAAGAACATATGTCATGATTTTATGTAATTGGCTTATCCTTTGACAAAATGCACTCTTCTTGTATTTGGGTAGACTTAGGATGTGTTTAACTACTTCAATAAACCACGTTTCAAGATCTAGTGTTGAAGCCTTTAAGTCTGTTCAAGAAATCAAGCAAGGAGTGCAAAATCATTAAAGCTCGATAGCTGGTCGATACCTTCTCGACACCTCCTATCTGTCGAGGTTTAAGAATTTCAAATTTCAACTCTGATTTTTTTGGGATCTGTGAATATTTCTTTGGGCTTTCTTTTCTCCTAACCCTAGACATATAAAAGGATTTTTTTAAAAGCCGTCAAACAGTACACAAATTGCACAAGCATTGAGTAAACTCTGTTCAAGCAAATTGTGACCGAAGACAAAGTTCTTGACCTAGTTCATCTCTTTCTTGGAGAATTTGCTGTGTATTTGCACCTTAGGGTTTTGTGACCAAGCATCTTCCTGATCTTCATCGTGTGGATGAATTGAAGAACTTTGCAGCCAACAATCTTTTCAAATTGGTGATTGAAGTCGCGTAATGGGATCCGCGCAATTGGTTAGTCACGTACTTGGGAGCCGTGCATCAAAAAGGGAAACTGTCACTACAAAACAAGTTTGATTGGGTATTGGGGTAAGGGTTCAACTGTAGGTTGGTAAGGTACTTGGGATTCCTTACTTGTAACCGCTTGTTGTGATAATAGTGGAGTTTCAGGAGTGGTGACCTGAAAATTACCCGGTGGGGTTTTTGCCGTTAAGTTTTTCCCCATTCGTAAACAAATCACCGTGTCATTTATTTTCCGCTGCAATTTTAGTTTATTGGTGATTTGTTTGTGCTATCACGCTTTGCATGATAAATTGATTAATTAATAACTTGGCTAATTAATTAATTAATTCCTATCACAAAGGGTTATTCAGTTTGTGGCCTATCAACGTCCATCTAAGTCTTCCAAATAGTACAATCCTCGTCTTTTGTAGTTGATGACTCTGTATGGTCCTTCCCAATCAGGTCCCAACTTTCCATGAGCAGGATACTTTATAGCCAGGGACATCCTTTTTAAGACGAGGTCTCTAATGTTGAACTGTTTGGGTTTAACCAACGCATCGTGGTGCTTGGTCATCAGATTCTTGTAGAGTGCTACTCTCTGTTTTGCGTCCATCCTTACCTCATCAATGAGATCGAGGCTTAGACGGAGTTGTTTCTCGTTTTCCTCATCCTTATAATGGGCCACTCTATAGCTAGTCAGGCCAACCTTCGTGGGTATCATTGCATCATTTCCATATGCTAGCCTAAAGGGGGTTTCTCTAGTAGAAGTCCTTACTGTCATCTTGTATGCCCAAAGGACGCTGGGTAATTCGTCTGGCCATATCCCCTTTACCCCCTCAAGCCAAGTCTTGATGATTTTCAACAATGATCGGTTTGCAACTTCTGCCTGTCCATTGGCTTGTGGATGGCAGGGTGAGGAGTAGTGATTCTTGATTCCTAGTTACTCATAGAATTCTCTGAAGGGTATGTTGTCGAACTGTCATCCATTATCTAAGATGAGCACCCTAGGAATTTCAAAATGGTAAATGATATTCTTCTAGATGAATTTTCTTACATTTTGCTCAGTGATCTTTGCTAATGGCTCTGTTTCCACCCATTTAGTGAAATAATCGATTCCTACCACTAAGAACTTCATTTTCCTTGTCCCCATGGGAAAGGGATCAAGTATTTCAAGTCCTTGTTGGGCAAATGGCCAAGGGGCCACCATCGAAGTAAGGCATTCTGATGGTCGTCTAGGCATATTGCTAAAGCGCTGACACCTGTTGCATGCTCTGACATATGATTCAATGTCTGCTTGCATGGATGGCTAGTAGTATCTTGCACGGACTATCTTATGGATGAGAGACCTTGCTCCTGAATGATTTCCACATGCTCATTCATGGAAGTCCTTCATAACGTAGTTCGACTCGTTTGGGGTCAAACATCTCAAGTAGGGATGAGAAAAACCCCTCTTGTATTCATCCATAAGGATGAATTTAGGTACTCTAATCCTTAGTTTTCGAGCTTCTTCCTTCTCTTCAGGGAGTATGTCGTCCTTGAGGTAAGATATAATCGGTGTAGTCTAGTTGGCTTCTCCATCTATTTGCTGTACTTTGGGGACATCATTGCTTGGGATATACTAGACCCTAACCTGTTCATTTATGTCGTTGTCCGCAAAGGCGGTTTTGGCCAGGCTATTCGCTTCTATGTTCTCCTCTCTTGGGATCTGTTAAAGCTTAGCCAATGTCAAACTTTTGATGTACTCCCTAACTTTGTTCAAATACCTCTTCATTCGTTCTTCCTTGGCTTCACATTTCCATTCACCTAGGCTATAATCAGCTATGAGTCTCCCTGGATGACAATTACCTCTGCTCATAATGACTTAGCCAATTCCAAGCCCTGGATGAGGGATTCATTCTTAACTTCATTGTTGGTTGTCTGGAACTGTAGACGTATCGCATACTTTAGACGATTTCCTTTAGGTGATGGTAAAATTACACTGAATCCTCCTACATAGTGAATAGACAAACAATCCATATGGATGATCCATTATTATGCCCCCTCTCCTCCATTCTACTGGTCATGGGCTGGAGTGAATTCTACGATAAAGTTCGCAAGTGCTTGGGCTTTTATTGAATCAGTGCTTGGGATTGTATCTTACATCAAACTCACTGAGTTCCACTACCCATTGAATCATCATCCAACTACTTCTAGCTTATTCATAGCCTTCTTGAGCGGATGATCTGCCAGGACGTTGATGACGTGAGCTTGGAAATAAGGCTTGAGCTTTCTTATTGCTATTACCAATGAGAAGGCTAACTTTTCTATTAGCGGATACCATCCTTTAGTTCCTCTTCAAGCCTTGCTAGTGTAGTAGATGAGCTTCTACACATTTCCTTCTTCTCTAATTAAGGTTGAGCTTACTGCATGAGGGGATACTGTTATGTACATATACAACTCTTCACTTGGCTTAGACGGGCTCAACAAAGGAGTTGTGGTGAGATAATTCTTGAGGTCTTCAAATGCTCGTTAACACTCATCCATCCATTCAAATGTATTCCTTAACACTTTGAAAAATAGTAAACACTTGTCAATAGCTTTTGTGACAAACCTGTTTAGAGCTGCTACTTGTCTAGTGAGACTTTGCACTTCTTTGACATTCTTTAGTGGCTCCATGTTTAGTATTGCTTGGATTTTATTAGGATTTGCTTCAATTCTCCTCTATGAAACCATGAAACCAAGGACCTTTCCTGATGAAACTTCGAAGGCGCACTTACTTGGGTTCAACTTCATTTTGTATCGTTTAAGCATGTCAAAAGTCTCCTGCAGGTCGTCCAAGTGTTGTGTCTACTTTTCACTTTTGACTAATATATCGTCCATATACACTTCAACATTTTGTCCAATTTGTGGACGAACATATGGTTGACTAGCCTTTGATAAGTGGCTTTTGCATTTTTCAAACCAAAAGGCATTACCATGTAGCAAAACAGGCATTGGCTTGTGATAAAGGACATTTTCTCCTAGTCTGCCTCGTCCATCTTGATCTGATTGTACCCTAAGAACGGGCTTATAGGACTGTGACACATTTAGATGATGTGTAATCACACTTGGGTCAATCCCAGGCATGTCTTCGTGGCTCTAAACAAAAACATATATGCTCTTCTTGAAGAATTGAACAAGATCTTGCTTCATCTTCTCCTCCATGCTTGTTCCAATTCTAGTGAATTTCTCCGAGTTGGACTCGTCCAAGGGGACATCTTCCAATACTTTAACTGGCTTAGCAACTGTTCTTCTTTCTTCAATGTTCATCGTCTGCATCTACTCGTCCATTGCTAACATAGCCAAATAACATTTTCTAGCCGCCAACTGGTCTCTTTGTACTTCTCCAACACCATATTTCGTTGGGAATTTAACAGAAAATTGATAAGTAGGCGTTGCAACCTTCCAACTATTCAAAGTTGGTCGTCCTATGATGGCATTCTATGAGGACGAACAATCCACAACAAGGAAGTTTACTTCCTTATTGATTTATTGTGGGTAAGAACCAACTACGACTGGTAAGGAAATAGTGCCCACTGGTAGAACTTTTATTCCTCCAAACCCAATCAGAGGCACATTCACTGGACAAAGTAATTCCTTGCTAACCCTCATTTGTTGGAAGGTCAGATAATAAAGGATATCTGCAAAACTTCCATTATCTACTAACACTCTTCTTGTTGTGTGATTTGCAATCATCAAAGTGATAACAATTGCATCGTCATGAGGACTATCCAATCTCCTCACATCTTCATCTATGAAAGTAATAGCAGACTCATCTACTCTGGAAGTCCTTAGTGGGCAACCAGTGAGTTGAACATTTGGAACTACTCGTAAGTAAGTCATCTTGGCTTTGGACGAACTCCCAATTGAGGTTCCTCCCACAATAACCCTTATTTCTCCGAGTGGCTGGCGCATTGGTTCCTTCATTTTACCTTTTAGTGGTTGTCTTTCATCCTCGTGGTCTCGTCAAAGGAAATTCTTCAACTTTCCCTGCTTAATGAGAACTTCAATTTGTTGTTTTTAGTCCTAACACTCGTCCGTATCATGTCCGTGATCTCGGTGGAAACAATAGTACTTGCTTTTGTTCTTCTTGCTAGGATCTCCTTTCATCTTTTCTAGCCATTTCAAGGATGGGTCCTCCTTGATTTGCATCAACACTTGGTCGACAAGGGAGTGTAGTTGGAATATCGTCCTGAGGATGATCTTGCCTTCCTGCCATCTCGATCTCTTTTTTCTCCCGTCTTGGCCTTCTTTGGATGAGGACCTTGCTTTGGATGGTGCACATGTTCTTCTTTTTCTTGGCAATAATCGCATCCTTAGCATTCATGAAGCTTTGGGCTAAGTGTATCAGCTCAGCCATCTTCTATGGCTCTTAGTCATACAACTTGTGGATGAACAAATCCGAAATGACTCCATTGTAGAAGGATGCCAAGAGGATTCTGTCGTGCATCTCGTCTACCAATAAGGCTTCTCTATTAAAATGACTGATGATAGTCCAAAGACTCTCATTTTCTCCTTGCTCTATGTTCAGTAGGCTGGACGTGGAGCGCTTATGTCTTTAACCTCCAACAAAGTTATTAATGAATAGCTTACTTAACTCTTGGAATGAAGTTATGGTGTTTGGTGGTAGTTTACCAAACCACACCCTAGCTGGGCCTTTCAACGTTGTAGGGAAGGCTCTGCACATGATTTCATCTGGAACGCCTTGGAGATGCATGGTTATCTTGAATGTGGCAATGTGATCACAAGGATCTCACATTCCATCACATGAGTCCAAGGTAGGCATTTTCAACTTGGAGGGTAGAGGATGACTTGTGATGGATGCGGTGAAGGGAGAGTCAGTTCTGTGGACGAGATCATCCATAGGGTTCACTCTTCTCATGGAGTCCTTCATCTGGTCCATTTCTCTCTCCAAATGTGGCACCATTCGAGTGACGGTACCTTTGGACTAATCTCCCACTTCAACACCATTCTTCACCCCTTTATTCTTTGAGTTTTGCCCATGTTCCTCAATGCGTCGTTGTCAACGTTGTCTATTGACTTCTCTAGTTAGCTCCCGGTTTTGTTGCGTCAAGTCTACCATTATAGCTTCCATAGACTACAGTTGTTGTTGTACGGACAACAGTGCTGGTGCTGGTGCACGATTTGGATGACTAAAGGCATTTCCACTCTCTTAGTGTTTTGGACTTGTGGCCATCAATTTAGTCCAAACCATACAGCCTTTTTATCTTGGAAAGTTAGCTTACCTCTCCACAGATGGCACCAATTGATGATGTATGAAAATCAGTAGGCTGAATGCTTTGGGCTACAATGAAGGTTTGATGACTTGAAGGGAAAGAAAAAGACTATCAAGGGTGACCGAGGTGAACCGGCCGAGAACCCTCTGACGGTTAAGTCAGATTTCTCTCTAAAACACAAGGGAAGTGAGTAGATGAATAGTGAAAATGTATCTTGGGCTAATGAAGTTGGTTCCCTTTTATAGAGAGTTTTTTAGTGGGTCTACTTGTTCAGATCCACTTCCATCATGGGAGATATGTATGATTAGTGGAGGAAATGGGGCGGATTTTAGGGTATCCTCCCCATATTCTGGAATGATAGATCATGGTCCAATTGCCTGGTGTTTGTAGAAAAAATCCTTTGAAATTTATGAAGTGTCATTTGGTCATTAATGAGCTTGTGTGACATGGAAGACTAGGTTGCTTTGGACGATCATGATGCTTATGGATGGATCTTATTCATATCCATGATACTTATTGTTGGTCTCCCTTTCTTGTGAATTGATCTGGACGCAGTTTGATCATGGATGACCAACATGGATGAACTAAACTTAATTTAGAAAATGAAAACCCAGCTCAACTTACCCAAATGATTTCGATGGTGCTACAATGAAACCCAAAGTTTACATTTTTTTAGTGAACTGGAACCGTCGAATCTATACATTCTGAATCGGAGTAGAGCTGCCTAAAGTCTTCTCCTTCTCGGTCTCTCACTCTCCTTCTCCCTCTTGATCTTTCTTTCTCCCTCTCAAATATGGATTAGGCTAGGGTATAAGGTGGGTGGGGTTTCAATTTTGTGTTCTTCAAAGGTTAGAGGGATGATGTGTTTCTTAATTTCATTTTTTTGTTTTTTTAATTAATTTTTTTTCTAAAATAAATAAATAAATAATGAATAATAAATCAAAAATTAAGTAAATGGCAAAATGACGTTGTTTGAGTAGGATTATAGTAGTAACAGATAGATTGTTAATGAAGGACTTAATTGAGGATGAATGAAACTTATAGGTTTGAAATAACAAAACTCAAACTTAGAGGACTGAAATGAAAAGTGGTGAAACTTAAAAAGTAAATTTTTATTTTAACCAAAATTGATTTATATAGGTGAAGAGTATTAACGAATGACATTTATATAGCAACTAATAGACCAAATTTAGTAACAAAAATAGACAATAAGGCTAATATAAAAATGGAATCAAACATGAAAAACCAAAATAAAATTTTGAAAAGTAAAAGTCCAAAATGGAAATAATAGGAAAAATGCCGTAACCTTGAACTTTGGGATAGTTGTACTTACACCCCCTAAACTTTTATTTTAGCCAATTTAGTACATAAACTTTGATACTATGAAAAATAGACCCCCTTAACTTTTTTGTTCACTAATTTAGTATATTAACTTTGATATCGTAGCAATAAGACCCCCTTAAATTTTCCCCCTCCAATTTAACATCTTTTTGCACCAAATCACTTTAAAAAATGAAAATGAAGGGGTTTTAATGCAACAACATAAAAGTTTAGAGGATTTATTTGTTACATTACTAGAGAAGTTTATGTGCTAAATTGGTTAAAATAAAAGTTAAGGCATCTATTTGTTATAATACTAAAGGTTTATGCACCAAATCACTCTCTCTTTCTATTTTTCTTCTCTCTTTTTGAGGGACAATCACTCTTTCAAACACAACTTATTTGAGTCTTGGGGATATTTTTCATCCAGCATAACTTTTAGAGACTATTTTGTTAGTAAGCATGGTTTTGAAACCGTTTAGGAAACTAGCATCTAGAGTCCGTGAAGCTCGAGTTCGATGACAAACTCGAGCCCCAAAGACTCAAGTTTGGACTGCTGAGGTGGAACAATATCCACGTGGAACTCGAGTTCTATAAAACCAGAAGCAAAAGAACCAAATACGAAGAAGAACAGAGGAAGAAAATGAAGGAAGAAAGACGAGCAAATCCAAAGAAGAACTAAGGAAGAGGAAGACGATTTGGAGCTTCGAAGAAGAATAGAGGAAGACAACCTAGCCGGAGAAGAGCAAGATGATTTGGCTAGAGAAAAGGAAGAAGAAGAAGAAGAAGAATAGATACTGGGAAGGAAAATGGTGGAACTCGAGTTCTACGTGGATTTTTTTCCACTTTAGCTGACACCACTTGCAACTCGAGACTTAGAAACTCGAGTTTTATCTTGGAATTCAAGTTTTAGACACTCGAGATGCTAGTTTACTTAATGGTTTTGTAAACAAGACAACTAACTAAATTTTTACAAAAATGATGCTAAATGCAAAAAAAAAAAAAAAAAAAAAAAAAAAAAAAAAAATCTTCGAGTCTTTCTTTCAGAATTCAAACACCGCTGCCCTCTCTATCTTTTCTTAGCCTTCTAATCCTCTCTCTCCATCGTTTACCCCCATCCCTCCTCCACTATCACTACCTTCTCTCCCATAGCTTCCATCATTGCTAGGCTTTTTCCTCTTTCTTTTCTCTGAATTTAAGTTTTTTTTTTTTTTTTGAATACGAGAGTAGCAGCAGCGGTTGGACTGTTGCTTTTCTCTAATTCTTATCCAAATTTTCAGTTGTTGCCGCTAGCTTCTGAGACCCAAGGTGAGTGTTTTTAGTGGGCTTTCTGCCTGAATTGCTTTTGTGAGTTCGTTTGGTTGCTTTTGAAAGAGCAGTAAATGTCATACACTAAACCAAAAGAAAGAAATAGAATCAAAAGAAAGAGAAATTGAGGTTGATCTAATTCTTTTTATTCTATCATTAAAAGTTTTTTACTGATATCTCCTTTTACTATAGATTTCCATTGTTGAGTAAAGGCTTGGTTATTAGCAGCTTGTGGGAGGTTTGATATTGTCTTCAAACATACAAGTTCAATAGAGATTTGGCATGCATACTGATAAAACGAGATTTTGCCTTGTCAGTATGTTCCTCATCTGTACCGGTGGACGATGAGGATTCCTATTTAAGAGAAAATACTATGAAAATGACGACACCGGTTTGGGACCTGCCAAGGACCCTCCGATACTTAAGTTAGCTTAAAACTCTTTAGAAATCTAAAATCTGTAGAGTAATTTGTGTATAATGTGAAAAAACATGAATCACTTACTTGTTTCTTCTGGCTTTATAAGCCCGTTTTGTGAATAAATGTTCCACCAGTTGGCTTTACCTTCTGTTGTGCCTGAGCTGAAGGATTCAATGGTTCAGTAATCACCATTTAATCCTAGCTATTTAAGATTCGTAACGGCCATTAATGGATGCAAAAGAACGGCGGTAATGGCTCCATATCCATTGCTCATTCGCCAGTAAATGCTGAATTTACGCCTCAAATTAATGCGCTTTACGTTCGTCCATAATGAAGTCACTTGTAATAACGAGCATTATATGGACTACTATTTATCGCTACTCATCACAACATTGATTATAAAACAATGTTATAAGGTGATGTTAACAATTATATAACATATTTTATGAATTCTACTACAGCTATGTCTCCATAGAAACTTTTGTTAATAATTATTAATTTCTGTTTATTTGTTAATAATTGTTAAATTGGAATTATGCTTTAATATAGTGCTTTTAATATTTTGACTAAGCTTTGGATGCGAAGACATGGAAATCTGTTGCATGGCCGCCAAAATTCTCAAATCAGTTGTGATGATCTCTTCAATACCTTCTATTGTAAAAGTATTCTTCAATCTTTGATCAATAATGTTTGAAAACTTGCTTTCTTTTTTATTATTTTAGCACCAAGTTAATTTTCATTTAAATTTCTTATGTGTTAGAAGTTGTGAAGGTTATGGGAGTTTCTTAGGTTGATGTGACACTTGGGAACTGATTCTCTGCATCAAATCATGTGTGACCTCCAAGTAAGTTTCCCCCTTAATGCCTTTTGAAGGTTTTCAATTCTTCCCAATTGTTTTTTGGTTAATGTAACTTGGTTTGTTTGTTTCCTTTTTTTTTTTTTTTTTTTTTTTTTTTTTTTTTTTTTTTTTCATGTTGCGTTATTTGGGTGAAGGAAATGCTAATAATTTGGGATAACAAGGAAATTATCTTCCGAGTATTTCTGGCTCATTAGTTCCATGGGTATCTCTCTCTCTCTCTCTCTCTCTCTCTCTCTCCGTGTGCGTGTCATTGTGAAAAGTAGGGTAAGCTAGGTCAAAAACTTGTAGCGAAAAAAGAAAATTGTGTGGGACTTGCATTCAGCCACGTCCAAGCCGCACCTCGCATCCAACACGGGTGCGGCTACCATGCCACACTCGTGCTTCCCAACTAAAACCTATATATACAGTTATACACACATCATATTAGAAAACATTAAAAAAAATATTAAGAAAGATAATGGAGTGAAAGAAGAGTAATGCTAGGGACACATAAAATGATACAACTTATGGCACAACTCACCTACCACTCACAACTCACCATGTGAGCTAGTTGTGGCTCAAGTTGTGCCATCTTATGTTTTCCTAGCATTACTCATGAAAGAATGACACATGACTTCAATTGTTTCTCTTCAAAGCAAAGACTGATCAAAGTTGATTCACTTCTACTAAGTATGTTAAATTTGAATACAGTATCAAGTATATTTCCAAATGAGTTTCTACAGTTAGTTGTATCACAAATAATTATTTAAATTGAGCCTACAATGATTTAAAGCATTGAAATATATATATACTAGTTGAGTTAGCATTACTTACAGAGATACTGCTTTGGAAATTTGGAATGATCTCAAAGATACACATTCTCAAGGCAATGGATCTAGGGTTTTTCAACTTCAGAAGAACATTGCTTTGATCTATCAAGGTGATTTTTCAATTACCACTTATTTTACTCAATTGAAGGTCTATTGGGATCAGCTCCAGAATTTTAGGCCTACTCCTATTTGTTCTTGTGGAAAATGCACTTGCAATTTGACTCAGAAGCTTGAAGATTTTCATCTTCAAGAATTAGTGATGCAATTTTTGATGGGGCTCAATGATTCATACTCTTAGATCAAAGGACAGATCTTGTTAATGGATCCACTACCATCCATTAACAAAGTTTACTCCTTGTTGATTCAAGAAGAGAGGCAAAGAGTGTGGGACATGGCAATTCTGTTTATATAGAGTCTACCACTCTAGTAGTGAAGGGTTCTAATCCTAACTTCAACTCCAATTTCCCTAGATTTTCTAGCAATTCTGGTGTTTTTGGAGGAAAGAATTCCAAAGGGAAAGACAGACCCATATGCACTCATTGTGGGAGGCTTGGACATGTCGTGAAGAAATGCTTCAAGTTACATGGTTTTCCTCTAGGCTTCAAACCTAAAGGCAAGAACTTTATGGTGAACCAAGTCAATGCTCAAGAGGCTTGTACAGATAAGGATTCTACATATGCTCATTTTCCTTTCACTCAAGAGTAGTGTTAACAGTTTTTGACCTTGTTGGGCACTCAGATGCAAGCAGCTCAACTCAACATTGGTGGCAAGGACACTCAATTCAACATGGGCAACAAGGAAGCACACATGGTCAACAATGTGGTTAAGCCTAATCCAGTTGTTCCCTCTTCTTCTAATACCACAGATGCTCTCACCATGGCAGGTATGCTAAGTCCTACTTGTATTGATTTGAGGCATTCGATCTTTTCTACCCAAATTGTAAATAGAATAGCTTTTGGTGGTGATACTTGGGTCATTGACACTGGGGCAACAGACCATATAGTGCATTCTATTCATCTACAGACTGATTTTACTACTGTTAATTATATGGTTGAACTTCCTAATGGTGAAACTACTTTGGTAACTCATATTGGTTCTATGTCTTTCTGAAACCTTGATCTTAACCAATGTGCTTTGTGTTCCATCCTTTCATTTAACCTTTTATCTGTCATGTTAGGATTAGTACCCTTAAATCCTATTGTATGATGTTATGTATTACATTATGTATGACTTAATATTGTACTTAATAAGGTTGTTTTATTATTATCTGAAATAATGGTAACATGAATATTTGGAAATTATCATATAGTCCATGAGATGCATAGTATGTGATTTATGTGAAAAGTCACAGAAGATATAAATCACAAGTTCTTTGTAAACTCAGAATATTAGTTCATAGTCAATGATGAAATTGAGCATTTTATCTGTGAAGACTATAACATATCAACTAAGATGATTTGTCTTGATCATGGAAGTGGAGACTTCTAATTGATATGTTGATATGTTTTAAGAGTTAAGACATATTGAACTGGATCGCTGTGAGATTTATTATTCTCCTAACGACTGTCATATGAATAATAAATCTCATGACTTATATTTACATGAACTCTTAATCTTGAGAGAATGGACCTGATCATGAAGTGTAGGCTGCTTTGATATATCATGAGTGAGATCTAAAGTATCGGTCAAAACCTCAGTATGTTGGGCAGCCACATTTAGTGTTGATGGAGTATATATTCTCAAGATGGAATTCATAGTCTCTTAACAAAGATATAAAATATTCCCTTGAGATAAGTTTAATGAGTTTAGTTATTTAGAAAGTTAGGCCTAACCACTTTAGTAAGAAATTACTAAAGTATATATTTATGAAATTGGATTTCATAAATATATAATGAATAACTTAAAAGAATTAAACTAGGTACTCAAGGATTAAGATGTAATAATTCACAAAGTGGCAATCTTCATTCATGACTTTGTGTTACTACGAATATTTTATGAAAGGGTTGCATGTACAATAAAGTCTTGGGATATAATTTATTAATAAGGCCTAGAGTGCAATTATATTTATATAGTGGTATTAAATATAATTAATGGTAACTTTGGACTTGTCAAGAGTTGATAGAAAGGCCCAAGGCCCATTGGAGCTAGTGTTTTATTTGTTCCCTTTTGGTCCCACTCCAAGCCACATACTAAAACCCAATTGGAAAAGCCCAAAAGGTTAGCCCAATTAGATAATCAGTTATAAGGAAAGAAACATACAAAATTTGATAGATATGAATTGGTATGTATGTGAGTGTTGGACACTCTTTGATTCTCTCTAGAACATACACATAACTGATTGAAAGGCCACACTTCTTGGGTAACAAGTGGAATTGGAGTGAAGATTGAAAGTGTTCTCAAGAACTTCTGATCTTCAATTTTGAATTTCACCCCATCAAGGTACACTCTCTTGTTTTCATATTCTGAAACTTACATGGCACATGTTATCAATTGTGTATGAAGGAGGTCTGTTTAATTTTTTCCGTTGCCTACAGTCATATTTCCATCATGTTAGTCAACTCACCAAGAAAATGCATTGTTGTCTCATTTTTCTATCTATTTTTCAGGACCTCAATTGCTAGAGGATGATTGGTGTGGGTGAAGTTCATGATGGGTTGTATCCACTTCGACATAGCCCTTTTGATACTTATGTCATTCCAACTCTCTCCCAGGCTACTTCATCTTTCCAATCTATTTTTAATTCTATTTTCAATAAAACTCAGCCTCATGTAATCAATAATGTCAAGAAATAGATGTCACTCCAGATATCACTCCTATTTCTAATGAAATTTGTCCACTAGCTAAGCATAAAAGGCTTCCCTTTCCTTTCCATAATCATGTTTCTGAATTTCCTTTTGATTTGATACATTGTCACATTTGGTGTCCTTATGTGGTACCTACTATTGCTGGTCACAAGTATTTCCTTACCATTGTTGATGATTGTACTAGATCAACTTGGGTTTATCTTATGAAATCTAAGTCTAAAACTAGACCTCTTCTGCAGTCCTTTATACCATGATTAAAACTCAATTTGGTAAATCTATTAAGGTCTTTAGGACTGATAATGGGCTTGAATTTCAAATGGTTGAACAATGGGCTTGAATTTCAAATGGTTGATTTCTTTAAGCTTAATAGCATCATACATCAACATAGCTATGTTGGCACTCCATAACAAAACTCAGTTGTGGAGAGGAAACATCAGCATATACTTTGTGTTGCAAGAGCTTTGAGACTTCAATCAAATATTCCTATTGATTATTGGGGTGATTGCAGACTTACTATTGTGCATCTTATCAACAAATTTCCTTATCCTCTTCTGAATAATAAATCTCCTTTTGAACCTCTTTACAATAAAGTTCTAGATTATTCACATCTCAGAGTGTCTGGATGTCTATGTTTTGCTTCTACTTTCTCTCACAATAGAGGCAAGTTTGATCCTAGAGCTCTTAAGTGTGTTTTCTTAAGATATCCTTATGGAATTAAGGGATATAAGCTCTTAAATTTATGAACCAAATCTTGTTTCATTTCTAGAGATGTTACTTTCCATGAATCTGTATTTCCTTTTAAATCTCTTCCCTCTTCTCTTCCTTTGTCTCAGTCCGATCCCTTTTCTCATAATTGTATCCCTGATGCTCCACCATTACTTGTTATTGATTCTATTCATCATTATGCTCCTTTCACAGACCCTTCATCACCTATCGATTCCACTATTCTTAAAGATCATTTTACTAATCTTCCTGAGGACTTATCTATTTTTATTCCTAATGACATTACTGATACACCTGATCTTCCTAATGATTCTTTGTCCATTGTTCCTGTCATTAAGTCTTCCTATACTTCTGCTTCCACTCCAGCTAGTCCTATTCTTTGTGATACTTTACCTAGGAGGTCTACTAGGATTTCTAGACCACCAGCTTACCTTCAGGCCTATAAATGCAATGCTACTTCCACCAAGTATCCTATTGCCAATTATATCTCTAGTCACAAACTCTCTCCTTCTTACTCCCATTTTTGCAATAGTATATATGCTCTTTAGGAACCAAAGTTTTACCATCAAGCAATTGGTGATAAAATTGGGATGCTACCATGGTAGCTGAACTTCATGCTTATCATCAAACCATGTTATCAAACAATATGCATGTACATGTGAATGCATTACTTACCTATACTTACCTCCTCGTATCTCAGCACTTATGGCATCAATGAATGGACATGTGAATGAATGGCATGGTATCAAAACGAAAGAAAACCCTAATCTAGCAAATGAGGGATAAACAACAAATAAAGCATGTGAAACAAAGACTCATGTACTTGCATACATATGAAAAGGGTTTAGGTAAGGGAAAAATATGTGAAACAAGCAAACCAATCAGAGCAAAAATTTGAATTAGGGTTTTTGGGCAAGCACCTGACATGTGGGCATGGGGCTTGTTCAAAACCCTAGCCCAGAAACGAACAAAGCAGAAAACAAAGCATGAACTAAAACCCTAACTCTAACAAACAAACATGCATTTTAAATGTACAGAAAATTAAACTTGACCTAACTCCCTTTTGATTCAATATTTTCTAGTGAATCTTAGTTTTTTCCTATGGGATTTCTGTGTGTTTTGAAAATGTACCATGTAAGGCTTTTTATAGTTGAAAAAATGGGGTTTGGAATGGCTCCTAAATGATGTGGGATTCATTCCAAACCTCAGTCATTATTGCAGAAAACTTGCCTCTTTCATGCTTCTAAAACCCTAGCTGCATACATAGGAATATGCCTGCATACGATGCTTTGGCCTTCGTATGCAGGCTACTGCTCACGTACGTGGACTGAGGAATCCTTTGGTCATTTTATTTCCAAAAATAGATTTTTGTTCATTTAAAAGTTAAGTTTTCCATTTTAATACTCGTCAAGTCAATTTGATATCTAATTGGACTCTAAACTGGCCTTGAGCCTTAGAGTTCAAGCATCATTGGTAAATGGGAGCCCAAGTTGTAAGGGATACAAAACGGGAGCCCAAGCTTCACTAACGAAATCAAAATAATATGAAACAAAAAATTTTGTTTCGACGTACAGCTCGGGCCCAACCCACGCACGCGACACACATCACGCATACATGGGGCAGGGTGCAACTTTGAAGAGTTGCGTGGGATTCGTATGTCTAAAGTCCCACCTTTGTTGCTTGGGAAACGAGCAACGATAGGTTCACTGTCCTAGAATCTATTTTGCCACTTGTAAGTAAATGGCAAGTGACTCACTATCCTAGAGTCACTTAAAAAGAAAAAAGAAAACAAACAAGGGTGCTTTTACGAGCTAACCCAACAAACAAAAAAAGAATATAGTCCATGTGGTGTACATCCAGGGCTCTTGCCTCAAACTTCTCTTGGTGACTTGTTGTCTCCTTCACCTCTTTCTCTACCTTTTCTAGTGAGGCTCTTGCCTTGGGTTAACCTTGGTCTCTTTCTCTATCACTATCTCTACCCTTTTCTACCGTACATGCATGTTCAACTCCCAGAGGATATATGCGTGAGTAGTCTTGATTGTTGGATCCATCGGAGATGCTGAAAACTCACCGAGGAGTAGATGCACATGGGAAGGAATCTTCTACCTCTCATGACTTTCTTGGGGATGAGAAACTCGCTAAGGAGTAGTATGAATGGGGAGGAATCTTTTGCCTCTTGCTTGGTGATGAGAAACTCGCTGAGGAGTAGTGTGAATGGAGAGGAATCTTTTGCCTCTTGCTTGGTGATGAGAAACACGGTGAGAAGTAGTGTAGATGTGTGATCCACTAGGAAAGAATCTTCTGCTTCCTCACTAGGATTTTTTTTTAGGTGTATTAGACTCATTGGGGAAGAATCTTTTGCCTCCTCATAGAGGATACTTTAGGTTTACTTGATTTACAAGGGATACTGGGGGAAGAATCTTCTGCTTCCTCACTGGGGATTATTTAAAGGTGTTTAGGTTCATCAGGGAAGAATCTTTTGTCTCCTCCATGGGGATGATATTTATTAGGGAAGAATCTTCTGCTTCCTTACTGGGGATAGTGTTCTTGATGTGCTTGATCCGTTGAGGAAAAGTCTTCTGCTCCTGCCATGGGGATAGTGTTCTGGATGGGCTTGATCTATCGGGGAAGAATCTTCTACTTCCTTTACCGCTCACTAAAGAGTCCTTTGATGATTTTGTACCTAATTGGGACAATCTTGAGATGTTCCGCCATTTTTTTAAAAGAACGGAAAAAAAAAAAAAATTACTGTTCATGACTAAACTACATGTACTTTAGCCATCAAGTGTGTTCCTGCCTTTTCATTTTTCTCTCCAACGGTTGCTAACCATTTTTTTTCTTCTTCATTCTCTTCATCTCCCTCATCTTTTCACATTCCTCATAACTCTTCTTTTCTTTCTCTCTCTACAAAAACCTCCCTCTCCTCTTTCTTTTACTCATATCCTGGCTCTCGCATTCTCTCAAACTCTCTCATTCTCTCATTTTCTCTCTTCATCTTCTCTAATGGCACCCTAGGCCAAGAAGTCCTCCTATGTCCTCTTTTCTGATGCATTCCACCTCACCCACTGGAGTGGGGTAATAAGGTTGATAGGATCTCCATCGTTGACATACTGGCTAGAGAATCACATCCCTATGGTTGAATCTGTAAGTTTTTCAAACTTTTCTCATTTTCAATTTTCTCTCTAATCTTCTGTTTTAATTTGTTTTTGGCCATGCGAATGCTTGGGTATTGTTGTGGGGTGGGTTTAGATGAAAACCTGACATCTTAGGAGGGGTAGGAACATGTTTAGGATTGATTTTGGATGATGTATGCTTGAAAATGACAAACAACTGCTTCTATCTATGTCCCTACGTGTGTAGGATCAGGCTTGCGTACGCAGCTTGGATTCACGCATAAGCAGCTCTGTTCTTGCATACGCAGCTCTGTTCTTAAGGCTCTGGGTATGTGGGAATGGGCCTGCATACGCGTGGTCCTATCTGCGTACGTGGGCCTTGACCTACGTACGTGGGACGTCTGGCAAAGGCCCTACTCTGCCCATTTCCACTCCTTTTTTGACTGTTTCACTCCTATATGCAATCCTAACAACTCTTTTTTGTCATTTTTGCATCTGAACATCACCGTCTCCTTCTTTTTATCTTCATTCTTCTATCAAAACATCATTTTTTTTTCCAAATTCTACTTGAATCAGGAATCTAATGTCATCTTCTTCTTTTTGCAGTCATCATTCCCTTATGTTGGTAGGGTAAGCACTAACAAGGTGGTAGAGTGGTGCAACCTTCTTGTCCCTAAAACTGGGGCCTACATCTGGGAGGCGAGCTTCGAGCCTATCATTGGTCTTCTTCTGAAAAAGTATGTGAGTGCTAACTTGGTGCAATGCCTCATTGAGAGGTGGTGGGATACTACCCACACCTTTCACATTGTTAAGCGGGAGATGATGGTGACTCCTTATGACTTCTACCACATGACCGGCCTCAGCTTCAAAGGGGCCATC
This sequence comes from Quercus parvula, assembly GCA_030820535.1. Lineage (NCBI taxonomy): Eukaryota > Viridiplantae > Streptophyta > Magnoliopsida > Fagales > Fagaceae > Quercus > Quercus parvula. The sequence continues at coordinate 3,610,020 of JAUAME010000008.1, read as the reverse complement.
ATTAGTTTGGATGGCATGTCAGCATCCAACTAGGTCTTGACATGTTGGGGAGGAAGTACTCCACTGAGACCATCCGCTACTTTGACTTGGTGTCAGATTACACGCTGCTCCCATAGAGGACTATGGAGGAGCGTGTTCGTATGGCTCAAGCTTTCCTTCTTCACTTGTTGGGGGCTTACCTCTTTGCCAATGGTGGGAAAACGGTATCTTTGAGGTGGTTAACCCTTTTTTAGGACTTGAAGCACAAAGGGCCTACTAGGGGTAAGCATGTCTCGTCTCACCTATCTTTACTCTATCCTAGACACTCTCAGTCGGGGCACCTTGCGACAGCTTGTGGGGCCTTGAAGGCTCCTTGATGTTAGTTCTCTTTTCATTTCTTGCATTTTCCTTCGTAACTTGTAGTCTTGCAAATTGTATTATCTTGCAAACTGTCATCTTGCACACTGTCATCCTGTAAACTACCATCTTGCATCTAACTTGTAGCTTGTGCTTCTTTTTGCAACGGTAGGTTATTAGGTATGGCCTTATCACCCTAGGCACCAATCTAGTTCTGAAAGAGTTCCCTCGAGTGAGGGCCTACCTTACTAGGTTGACTTCAGATAAGGTGAGTCTAAGAGTTCTAGTGGTTCATGTTTCTTCATGCATTTCCCTTAGTATATCCTTCTTCTAACCTTGTGTCATTATAGGTTAACTAGACTCCATGGGCTGGCCAACCCCTTCCTGCTTCTTAAGACTTGGAGCCTGTCGCTCTCATTGCTTTAGAGATCACCGAACCCTTTGAAGGAGCGGGTTTGAGGGTGCTATACCTGGCGGAGAGGGTGCAGTGCCAGTTGGTGGGTAGGGATGACCCACAGATTCCAATGGACCCTCTTGAGTTCATGCTTACCCCACACTCCATGACTAATGCTGAGTACAACTTGTGGGGGAGTGGCATTCCTTATGCCAGGCGGCTTTTTGAAGGGTTAGACTATGAGGAGTTCAACATCACTTGTCTTATGCCTTCCCTTACTTCTCAAGTATATGCTCAATCTCTTATTCTTCTTCTCTTTTCCTTTTCGTTATTTGTCATGACTTCTAATATGGACATTTGTAACAAGAGGAGCCTACTGCCGGTAAGCGTGTTGACCCTCCACATCTCCCTTGGACGGTCTATGCTTATGGCCCTAATGGATTTGCTCAGGAACGTGTTGTGTCTCGTAATCCTAATGTCATGAGCTATCCTTTCCCTCCCAACACTTGGGCGGTGAGTTTTTTCTCCTTTTATCCTTCTTTTTTTTCTATTCCCCTCTTTTTGTTTTGGTCACTAACCCTTCTTTCTTTGAATTGTAGCCCACTATCCAAGAGTATGAGGAGTTGGTATGGCTAGCTAGGAATCTCAAGCTAGAAGTGACCAACTATTCAAGGCACCTGTACAGTCCTAGAAGAGTGGCCTACCTGGGCAATGGTGAGGAGGATTCGAAGGCGACTCATAGCTACCAACCAGGAAGAGGCAACACCATTGATTACCTGCAGTCAAGACATATATAGGCATACAATACACAGTTTTTTTTTAATTTTTTTTTAATTTTTTATTTTTTTTTATAAATTTCCCTTTAGCAAACATTTGGATTTAGTTTGAGACAAAGGATTGTATTTAAGAACACCTTTTTACATTTATGCTATTAATTGAGACTTAGCACTTAATTTATAAGATATATGACTAATTGTTTGCTTCTATACAACTTTGATTCTTAGACGCTTGGAATATGTCTTGAATGATCCCATAGGTTGCAGGAACCCTAGGAATACCTTGAAGTGAAAAATATGCTCAAAACAGGGGAGAATGGACTTCTGCCAAGTGCCATGCGTACGTGGAGATAGGCCTGAGTACACAGCTTTGACTTTGCATACACCGAGTTGACCTTGCGTACGTGGGCCGCAAATAGAAAAACCCTAACCAACTTACTTAAGTATAAAAGTAGCCATTTGAGTCTAAAACCCTCACCAACGCATTTTCAACCTAGAGAGCCCTTTTCTGAGGGCCCCCAATGGTAGAAAACTCTTTACTTGATGTCTTGGCTTGGATTAGGAGGCTTGGTCCCGATTAGGGTGGATGAGCCTCTTCTTCGTGCTGCTGCCAATTATTGGGTTCCTTTTCGGCATGTTTTTTTCTTCAATGGAATAGAACTTTGCCCCATTATTGAAGAGTTTGGTACTATCATGGGTGAACCGGAGATTAATGATTTCATCTTCCCTATCATGGGCGGGGATCTCCCCTCCTTGCTGCAAGTCGTGTTGGGCGTCCCTTCCACTATGGCAAATAGGTGGTATGTCCTTAGCAAGCTCAACCTTAGGTTGGTTTTTAAGTACTTTTCCGGTTCAGCCCTTCCCACAGATGAAAGGCCACATTCATACTTTCTTCTTGCAAGGTATTTCTTGGTTCAAAAGTCATATTGTGTGGACCTTCGGATTTGCATGGTAGCTTATGAGCTGAAGAGAGGTAACCTGATAGGCTTAATCTTGGCGAAAACTCTCAATGGTTTGGATGACTTTTATAGGGAGGAAGCAAGCTTCTTTGCAAGAAGTCCTCTTCTCCTTTAGGTATAAGCCCTAAATTTTGCCTAGGTTCTCAACCTAGCGGGACCTCTCTCATTTTCTTTCTTTTTTTTCCTTTTGTTTTCCCTCTTCTTTTTACTCTCTCTCTCTCTCTCTCTCTCTCTCTCTCTCTCTCTCTCTCTCTCTCTCTCTCTCAGATGTGGCTACAAGAGAGACTTCGGTTGCTTCAACCTCCCACCATACCTTTCAACACCTACCTCCCTAAGCATCTTAGGGACCGCCGACTTCATCAAAATGATATGAGTTTTGAGGCATACATAGAGCTTATGGGTTGCCTCAGGGAGACCAACATTCAGTGGGTCATGGAGTGATTGCACATCTTAAACATGGTCCATAGTTGTTGCAAGGACTGCTATGTGACTTTAGTTGGACTTCGTTGCTACTCATACTACTCCATTTGTCGTATCTCAAGGCAATTTGGAGAGCGTCAAGGAGTTCCTCATGATAAAGGCGCCTTCCACACTATGGTGTTTACCAATAGGATCTTGGGCTTGGCCATGCCATAGGGTGACGAAAGGCATTGTTCCTCCTCAATACATCTATCCCACTACGGGGTACAAGCAATGAATGGAGGATGACATGAAGTGGATTCTGAGGGATGAGAAAGCTTACATGAAGACTAGAAAGAAAGTAAGGAGGACTGAGTAACTAACTTGATATGCTCCATGTTTTACTTTTCTGCACTTTTATGATTCTGATGTATTTGTTTTTGAATTTAATAAAAGATTAGAATGTTCCAAATCCCCTATGAAAACAATCTTATCATCTTTTGATTTGAGCAATAAGAGAATCCCTTTTTATTTATCCTTGCTTATTGTCATCATTGTTATTCTTCTTTTTCTTTTCCTTTTCCTTTGCCATGTAATTTTTGCCATGATGTCCCTTAGGGAATTTTCGCCATGCCCATGGTCTTTTCCCCTAGTTTTTACCTAGACCGTCCTTTCAGATTTTCAATCTAGCCGGGTTCTTTTGCTTTAATTTTTGCCTAGGCCGCCCTTTCTGGTTTTCAACCTAGCAAGATTTTTCCTTTTTTTTAGTTGTTGTATTTCTGGAGTCTATCCATGTTAATTGAGCAAAGCATCTCTTCCCCATCCAAATCTGTGATCCTTGTAGCACCTCCAGACATGATTTTCTTAATGATAAAAGGCCCAGATCACCTTGGCTTCATCTTTCCTCTTGGATCAAAAGTATCATCTCTAAGCACCTTTAGGACCAAGTCCACTTCTTTAAGGTTTCTCAGTTTCACTTTCTTGTTAAATACCCTAGCAATCCATTTTTCGTACCCTTGTGCATGATATTGTGCCCTAGCCCTCTTCTCATCTATCAAGGCCAAGTGCTCATATCTTTCCTTAGCCTAATCCTCTTCTAGAACCTTGGATTCTACCAATACCCTCAAAGATTGTATCTCCACCTCAATAGGAAGCACCGCCTCACTACCAAAAACCAAAGAATAAGATATTGCCCCAGTCAATGCACGAATAGAAGTTCTATAACCCAATAAGGCAAAAGGAAGCTTCTTGGCCCAATCTTTGTATGTCACTACCATCTTGGCTAGGATGTTCTTCACATTCTTATTAGATGCTTCTATGACACCATTAGCTTGTGGTCGAAACGGTGAAGACTTGTGATGCTCGATGTTGTACAACTCTATGATCCTTTGAACCTCCCCCTCAAAATGGGAACCGTTATCAAAATGATCTCTTGGGGCACCCTAAACCAGCATATGATGTTATTTTCTAATAATCGAGCCACATGCTTAGCCTTCAATACGGAGTAGGAGGCTGCCTCCACTCACTTAGTGAAATAGTCGATTCCCGCCAGAATGTACTCATGCCCATTTGAAGCCTTAGGAGCTATCCTTCTAATCACATCTATGGCCCAAACCGAGAATGGCCAGGGAGAAGTCATGCTATACAACTCACTAGGTGGTACATGGTTTAGATTGGCATGCATTTGGCAATCATTGCAACTCTTCACATAGTCCACACAATCAGTCTCCATTGTATTCCAGTAATACCCTATCCTTAGAATTTTCTTGGCTAACGTTCTCCCATTTATATGAGGAACACAAATCTCTTGATGAACTTCTTCCATTACTCTCTTGGCTTTTCCTTTCTTCAAACAACGAAGGTGTATGCCATCATAGGATCTTCTATAGAGTTGTCCTCCACATAGGATGTATTGTGTTGCCATCATCCTAATAAAACAACATTCTCTCTTATCGGCACCATCCGAATATGCCCCTAGTTCGAAGAACTTCATGATGTCATAGTACCACGAAACTTCCTCTTCCCCTATGGTCATTATTGAAGCTTCGGTCTTCTTTTTATGCACTTCTTCATAACTTTGCTCAATCTCCAAGGGTTGTGCGCACACTCCCTCAAGTATCTCAACTATGGAGGCTAAGGTAGCTAAGGCATCCACAAATTGATTTTGAGCTCTAGGGATGATTATGTATTCAATTTTGTCAAAGGTCTTAGTTAAGTTCTCCAAGTATTGTTGATAAGGCTTCAAATGTTCCTCCTTCACCTTCCACAACTTTTGTGCTTGGGCAATAACCAAAGTTGAATCTCCAAAGACTTTGGCCTCTTTTATCCCCAATTCTCGAAGAGCTTCCATTCCAGCAATACAAGCGTCATATTCAATCATGTTATTAGTTGCTTCAAAGTTCAACTCGATTGCCAAAGGTATCTGAGATCCCTCAGGAGTGATCAAGAGTATTCCTATCCCATTTCGATATTGGTTTACAGCTCCATCAAAGTACATCTTCCAAGTCCCTAACTCAACATCCAAAATGTCCTCATTTGGAAAGTTTTCTTTACCATCTTCCCTCTCTACATGATTCTCGACACAGAAATCTGACACAACGTTTCCTTTGATAGTTTTCCTAGCCATATAATTCAAATTAAATTCTGCCAACAAGATCAGCCATCTTGACAACCTTCCACTCAAAGCAGGTTTCTCAAAGAGATACTTTAATGGGTCCATTCTTGCTACCACCCATATTTGGAAAGGTAAGAAAATATTTCTCAATTTCTATACAGCCCAAACAAGTGTAAAGCATGACTTTTCTATAGGAGTGTACTTAGTCTCGTAATCATGGAACCTCTTACTCAAGTAGTATATGGCCCTCTCATTCTTGTCACCATCTTCTTGTGTAAGCATACTTCCAACCGCATCCCCTATGATGGAAAGGTGTAGGAGTAAGGGTTTTCCATGTTGGGGCGGTAATAGGATAGGTAGGTAAAGGAGATATTCCTTGATAAGCTCAAAAGCTTTTTGACACTCATCTTTCCATGTATGTGGTTCATTTTTCCTTAGGAGCTTGAAGATGGGCTCACAAGTAGAGGTGAACTTGGCAATGAATAGACTAATGTATTGTAATCGACCCAAGAAACCCCTTATCTCTTTTACAATTTTGGGCGATGGCATCTCCAATATGGCTTTGATCTTGGAGGGATCAACTTCTATCCCTCTATCACTTACTAAGAAGCCTAGCAATTTTTTGGCAATTACTCCGAAGGTGCACTTTTATGGGTTCAATCTTAGCCTATACTCTTTAATCCTCTTGAAGAACTTCCTCAAATTTATGGTGTAGCTTCCTTTATCCTTGGATTTTACTATCATATTATCAACATACACCTCTACCTTATGCATCATATCATGTAGCAAGGCCGTAGCCACCCTTTGGTAGGTTGCTTTAGCATTCTTAAGGCCAAAGGCATTATTGTGTAACAATAGATTCCTCATTCAGTAGTGAAAGTGGTTTTGGTCATATCTTTGGGAGCCATCTTGATTTGGTTGTACCCCGAGAAACCATCCATGAAAGACATCAAAGCACTTCCCACCATGTTATCCACTAAGACATCAATATGAGGGAAGGGAAAGTCATCCTTAAGGCATGCCTTATTTAAGTCCCTAAAATCCACACACATCCTCACCTCCCTATCTTTCTTAAGTACGGGCATGACATTGGCTATCCATTCGGCTTGGTATACGGGTTTGATGAACCTTACTTTTAATTGCTTAATGACTTCCTCGTTGATTTTTACAAGCCATTCGGTCCTCATTCTCCTCAACTTTTGCTTGACAGGCACCATGTGATCATGAGTATCAATGTGATGTTGAGCTATCTCAGAGTCAATTCCAGGCATATCCTCATAGGACCATGCAAATACCTTTTGAAATTCCATGAGGAGTTCTTGAAGATCTTTTGTTTATTTTTCATTTAGAGTTGAGCCAATTTTAATTAAGTGTAGATTCTCATCATTGCCCAAATTAATAGTTTCAAGAATTGGTTCCATAGGATCAATTTTCTTTTCCAATTGTTTACTAACTACATTTTCAAATTCATTTGAATCATTTATGTGCAGAATTTCAATGTTATAGGACACATCAAAGTAAGCCAAATCAAAATTCATCTTATTGAAAATATTTAAAAGTACATTGGAACTTGCATTACAAAACTTTTTTCCTATGTTTTCAGAAAACCTAACCCAAGTCCAATTATTAATGGGCCCCACAATAAGTATGATGAATTTAGAAGGATCACTTGGCTCTTCATTGGTGATGGCGAACACGTCCCCACTTGTCTTCATCATGGTCTTCATTGCTTCAACATCCATGTAGTTCACCCAATCGACCTTTTCTTGTATCTCTTTGATTACCACGGTAGGCTTCTCCTTAAAGGTGAGTTTTTCATAAAAAAACCATTTCCCATCCTGGATACACCGTTCCATCCTTGCCTACCCAAGGTTCAAGGAAGCCACAATAAGGGAAGTTTCCCCCTTCCTTCATGAAGTTCTCATTGAGAGTGCCAAGGTTCTTCTTGATCTGTCACAGCCTTCAAAGTGATAGGCCAAGAATTGAATTGATCCATTTGGTAAATTAACCAATTAATTAGCCCAGTTAATTAATTAGATTCAATTACATGCAATAAGTGTGGTAGCACAAACAAATCACCAACTAAAGTAAATGCACGGAAATTAAATTTGACACAGGTGATTTGTTTACGAATGGGGAAAACCATTAAGGCGAAACCCCACCAGGTGAATTTAAGGTCATCACTCCCAAGAATCCACTATTATCAAAATAAGCGATTGCGAGTAAAAGAATCCCAGTACCTTATACAAACCTACAGTTGAACATTTACCCCAATACACAATTGGACTTGTAATGTAGTGAAAATCTCTCATTTTCAATGCACGGCTCCAAGTATGTGACTAACCAATAATTGCACGGATCTCGGTACGTGACTAACACACCAACTTGAGAAAGATGTTGGCTGCAAAGTTCTTCAATTCATCCAAACGATGAAGATCAAGAAGCTCCTTGGTTACAAAACCCTTGGCGCACAAACGCAGTAGCTTCTACAAAGAAAGTGATGAATTAGGGCAAATTGTCTTTGATCACAATATGCATGAATAATCACTTAGCATCACCCTTGCAACTCTTTGCCACACCCTGTGATGGCCCTTAAAATAATCCTTATATATGTCTAAGGTTGTGAGAAAAGAAACCATACACAAACAGACATGGATATACGTGAAAATAGATCTGGAAATCTAAATTTTGTAATTCTCAATAGATAGGGTATCTGTTGTTGGAAAATATGGTTTTGTATCTCATACAAAACACACAGCGGAAGCAACAAACACAGATCTACTTCAATCATGAAAGATAACATGTAACCATGAATTCTAGAATAAAGAATAAAAAGCGTACCTTGATGCAGTGAAATTCAAAACCATGACTTGAGAATACCTTTAATCTTCATCTCAATTGTACATGGTGCCCAAGATGTGTTGTCACTTAATCAGTCTTTTGTACATAGACTCTCAAAGAAAAAACCTTCCTTTTCTTCTTGTGGAGAAAAAATGATTTCTTTTCTTTTCATCATACGTACGTACTAAACTACCTTAGTAGTTTCTTTATTTAATAACTCTCATTAAATAAAGACTGATTATCTAATTGGGTTAGCCTTTTGGGCCTACCTAATTGGGCTTTTGTTTGTGGCTTGAGATGGGACCAAAGGGAACAAATAAGACTCTAGCTCCAATGAGCCTTGGACTTTTATGTCAACTCTTGACAAGTCCAAAGTTACCATTAATTATATTCAATACCACTATAAGAATATAATTGCACTCTAGGCCTTATTAATAAATTATATCCCAAGATTTTATTATACGTGCAACCCCTTCATTAAAATATTCATAGTAATACAAATTCATAAATGTAGACTGCCACTTTGAAGATTACTACATCTTAATCCATGAGTAGCCAATTTAATCCTTTATGTTATTCATCATATATTTATGAAATCCAATTTCATAAATATATATTTTAGTAACTCCTTACTAAAGTGGTTAGGCCCAACACTTTGAATAACCAAACCTATTAAACTTATCTCAAGGGAATATTTTATATCTCTATTAAAAGATTATGAATTCCATCTTGAGAATATATGTTCCATCAACACTAAATGCGGCTGCCTAAATTACTGAGGTTTTGACCGTGACTTATATATCTCACTCCTAATATATCAAAGCAACCTACATCTCATGATCAGGTCCATTATTCTTTCAGGATTTAAAGTTGATGTAAATAGAAGTCGTGAGATTTATTATTCATTTGACAGTCATTAGGAGAATAATAAATCTCACAGCAATCCAATTCAATATGTCTTAACTCTTAAAACATATCAACATACCAACTAGAAGTCTCCACTTTCATGATCAAGACAAATCATCTTAGTTGATATGTTATAGTCTTCGCAGATGAAATGCCCAATTTCATCACCGACCACGAACTAAAATTCTAAGTTTACAAAGAACTTGTGATTTATATCTTCTGTGAATTTTCACATAAATCACATACTATGCATCTCATGGACTAAGATAATGTCCTATTAGTTCATTTATAGATAGTCTCATATAATTAAACAATTTAATTATTTATGACATGCCAATAAATTAGATTTTAGGGTGCAAACCCTAACATCTGTCAAGCATTGGGCTTAAATTGCCTTTTAAACCTTGATAGATACAATCTGTCAAGCTATCTATTGAGCTTTAAAATGCAACACTTCTTCACTTGTTTTTTGAACAAATTTGCATGGCTTTAACTTTTGACTTGAACAACATGTTTCTTGAAGACTTAAACCATCATAAATCTACCCAATTACAAGTAAAGTACGTTTTTTCAAAGGATTAGCCAACTTACATAACATATGTTCTAACAAGTTTCACATATGTCCTAACACAAAGAATCCTAAACCTTCCCTAGTCATTTGAACCTTAATGTTGGGGAACTCGACTACCCCTTTTCCTTCTTTTCTAAGGCCCATACCAGGCATGAATCCCATGTTCTTCATCATTGCAATCACCTTATGGCTACAATATAGGAACAAGTCGGTAGCATACCTTTCATCTTTTAACCCATAGTCAGCCATATTCACAAACTCAAAGCCACTCATTTAAAGCTCACTTCGTTCTTCTTCGAGTCCACAAACTAGTGCTAGAATCTCACCATCTCCAAGCACTATGGTAATCCCTCCCTTCCATGGGATCTTCATCTTTTGGTGTAATGAGAAGGGGATTGCCTCATTAGGGTGAAGCCATGCCCTACCCAAGAGAAGGTTTGTAATTTAGGGTGATGTCCATGATATGAAATTTCACAATGGTTTCCATTGGCCCAATTTTGCAAGGAGCCTTGAAAGTACCCATGACCTTCCTTGAAGTGTTGTCATATACCCTTACGGTCAAGGGGGGAGGGATGATAGTGTCCATATCTAGGCCAACAGTGAGGGCGGTCCTAAAAGGACAAACATTCAAGGCAAACCCATTGTCAATAAGTACCATCAGAACCTTGGCACCCATGCATTCAATGGTGATTTGCAAGGGTTTAGTGTGACTAGCTCCTTCGAGAGGGAGATCTTCATCGGAAAAAGAAAGGAAAGGGTGTGAGGAACCCTCGACTCCTATGAGAGACAAAACTTCTTGTGGTGTAGTTTCTATAGGTAATTCTTTTCCATTCAAGATGTCTAAGGGAGCCTTACGGTGCTTTTGAAAGGCCATGAGCAAGCCCCACATAGACTCATAAGCTTGGGTCTTCTTCAATTGCATTAGGACCCTATCTTCTTCTTTGTCCTCTTTTCCTTTAGGTTCCACGGGCTTGGACCCTTTCCCTAGATCCCTACTAGGATGATCATTTTCCAAAAAGGATGGCTTGTAGTGCTTCCCACTCCTAGTTATATTTGCTACATTATTCTCTAAAACCCTTTTCTTCAATTCTGCCACTCCTTTGGGAAGTATTCCCCATATTGCTATCGCTTCCTTTAGGAGTTCATCTTCTTCATCCCGTATTCCTTGGACTTCCACGGCATTGATATTGACATTTGTAGTTCCTATCAACCTTAAGAAATCCCATTCAATCTCATCTAGTTGCACCCAATTTTGATATGAAGGAGGAGCCCTATGGTAATCGAGCAAAGGACTCTTTCTAATATTAGGTTTGGTGATGATGTTGGGATTTGGGAGGGTTCCATTGTTTATGAGGTCTTGTATCTCATGTTTAAGGCGAAAGCAATTGTCGGTTTTGTGGCCGGATTTTTGGTGGTAGTGGCAATATTCATTGAGATTTCAAGTGGGAGGTATAGATTAGGCATGGGTGGAGGGTCTAGAGGTTTGATGAATCCTTCGAAGGATAGGTTTTTATATGCTTGGGTGAGGGTCATTCCTAGGTTAGAGAATTCTTGGCAAGCTTTCTTTGGGTAGGCTAGTGTTTGTTGGGGTATAATGGTGCTCACATTTATGGGATTGGGTGCTTTAGTGGTAGTTGTTCCTTCTCCATATTCTTTTTTGGTTGGAGGCTTATTCTCACCTTTTCCCAATTTCCCATTGTTGATGGCATCTTCAATTCTTGTCCCATAATCACATAGTTCTCCAAATAGGCTAATACATAATGACAAAAGCCTACTATTATAAGCTGGAAGCAAGTTCTTGATGATCATGTTGATTTGGTCCTTCTTAATTGTCCTATTCACCATTCTAGATGCCTTGGTCTTCCATCTAGTCATGTATTTGGAAAATTTCTCCCCTACACCTTGTTTGGTAGTCTCTAAATCTCTTAGAGTCACATCAATCATGGTGTTGAAGATAAATTGGTCCACAAACAACTTCACTAGCTCATTCCACACCTTAGTTTTGCTTGGATCAAGGCTATAGTACCACCTTGATGCACCTCCCATGAATGAGAGGGGAAATGCATGCAAAATTTGCTTCTCATCCAACCCCTTCATTTTAGCGATGCTTAGGTATCTCCTCACATATTGCTTTGAATCTCTAACCCATCAAATTTTTCCACATCGAAAATCTTAAACTTGGAAGGCAATGCGATAGGAGCCTTTGAACTCATTCCCCTCATGTTATAGAGGTAATCATCCATCCCTTGTGCCTTGCAGAAGGCGACTTGCATTTTCTCCATCTTTTCCCTCATAGCCATGGTTTCTGTGGTGAGCTTCTCAAATTGCTTGTTCCTTTCATATTCCACTTTGTCTTTTTCATCCCATTCTTCCTCTTTCTCCTCATCATCATGAATTTCCACATGTGGAGGCTTCTTAAGTTTAGATTCTTCCAACCTAGTGAGATGCCCTCCCATTTTCTTGAGGGCTTCTCCATGTTCATCCAATGCCTTAAGGATCTTTTGTGCCATTGAGTCTTCCACGGAGGTAGTCATTGTTCCGTGGGGGGTCGCTTCCTCTTGGTATGTGTCTTCAATCTTGATCAAGTGCCTTCCTTTCTCTTGAATCCAAATAGGAGTAGGGATGTGTTTACTTTACTTTGATGGCGCAATGATGCCAGAAAAGAAGCCCCATTTTCATTAAGTTTATGTCCCAATCAAAGGTTCCTTTTAAACTTTAGATGTCCTTAGAAAATGCTTAAGTTCATTTTAATGAAGGCCTAATTACAATGTCACTCCCTTCCCTCTTATGGATTTTTGCCCCATGTTTCATTGGGCTTTGGTTCATTTACAATAAAGCTCTCATCTTACTCTCATGGGCTTTCATTAGAATGCACTTAGGAATTTTCAACCCTTTGTCTCGAACATGGGCTTACAATATATTCATCACCTTTGGGCTTTTCATTTTTATTTATCATTTCATCATTTTTTTTTTTTTTTTTTTTGCTTGAAATAGCCCTCTAGCTAGAATATATTGTAACCTTCCTCTCAAAGTCTATGAAATTCTCATCATTTTGGGCCTAGGCATGCAACAAATAGATCCAAGATTAGGGAGTTTCATTTTGGGCTTTGAAGGATGTTGGATGCTAAGTTCATAGCATATTTGTTATCTTAGGCCCAAAGTCCTCTTTTTCAAAAGAGCTTTTTCCACTTGAGCCTATGATAGCAAATAGGTTATGGTCTTATGAACCTCTCAAGTTAAGACATACCTTTGGATTTAGGGACAAGCCTTTTATATGTGAGAACTTCTTTTCTTTTTGTCCCATAATATTTTAGGGTATACCATAACTTTGGGGACATCCTTTTCATTTTTACATCTTTATTTGTTCTTTAGAATTAGGTGAACACATGATACATGGTTGAACAAACAAGAGATATATAAAGGGTATCCTTTGTGATAGGGTCTAAGATCTCTCTAGTGTGGGTAGGCTCCTTAAGACTAAAGGGATAGATAAATAGGTCACTAACAACTGGGTGAGCTATGATTCCAATCGAGGGCCTAAGTGGACCCCATAGTGGATTGGTAGCAAATCTTTAACGTACTCAAAGCCCATTATAGGTGATGGCACCAATTGTGAGTTGGTGGGATGAACTTCGAAAATTTTGGGGCTAAATGGAGCCTTCCATCTTCCCACTCATCACCAACCAAGGTTAAGGGACAAAAGAGAACACGTGATGTGTGTGCAAAACAAGTATTGAAATAATTTTTATTAAAGTTAAGACATAAGACACATAGGAATTAAACTCACTATCCATAATGGAGTCACCACTGTGGACACAAGGGGAAAGACGCCACCTAGTTTTTGCAATGGTCTAGGAACCATATATATAGCATCCTCTTGAGGAAGGGCCATTGATCTTACTACTAGAGATATGGGTTTGGAGTTTAGGTACGCTCTTAGGAAGGTGTTAGGCACCTAAGATCACCCAACCCTAAGGTTGGCCTTCCATCGTTTTGTCTCGTATCTTAACCCTATTAAAAACCAATTCAACACTTGTATTCTAAACTCACACACACACACACTAATCATGCATCTAACATATAATATGGCATATTTATTCCTAAACAAGCATACTTATCTATCTATAAAGCAAAAGAGAGCCAAACACATATAAGAAAATCCTAACATGTTATCATCCCACATATCATCCACCTACCATTCATCTAGCATCATATCATATGTCTCATTCAAGGCAGCAACATGTAAACATCAAAGGATCACATTGGGAACATGGAGATCATTAAGAACACGTTGTTCGACCAAACACATTCATGGTCATTATCAAACCATGTTATCAAAAAATATGCATGTATATGTGAATGCATGACTTACCTTTACTTACCTCCTCGCATCTCAACACCTATGGCATCAATGAATGGACATGTGAATGAATGGCATGGTATCAAAACAAAAGAAAACCCTAATCTAGCATACGAAGGATAAACAACAAATAAAGCATGTGAAACAGAGACTCATGTACTTGCATACATATGAAAAGGGTTTAGGCGGGGGAAAAATATGTGAAACAAGCAAACCAATCAAAGTAGAAATTCGAATTAGGTTTTCTGGGCAAGCACTTATGTACGCAACTAGAGGCTTGCATACACAGAGTTTAAGCTGCGTATGCATGCTCATGACATGCATGCGTGGGGCTAGTTCAAAACCCTAACCTAGAAACGAACAAAGCAGAAAAATAGAGCATGAATTAAAACCCTAACTCTAACAAACAAACATGCATTTTAAATGTTCAAAAAATTAAACCTGACCTAGAAAAGCATATTAAAACATACTCTAACAAACAAACAAAGCAAACAGGAAGATTTAAAGACTAAAAGTAAAAGAAAGGAAAAAAGAAAAGTTTAAAAGAATACCTCACACAAAAAGCTTTCCAAGCTTGATTTTGACTGTTCCCCTCAGTCAAGTCTATTCACAAACAAATAAGAAAGTGATTAGCAACGTTAAACTAAAAGGATTGGGGCTAGAAAAGGTCACAATCAAATAAAAAAGACTTGAGGGTATTTTGTGAAAAACTCCTTTTTGATTCACTATTTTCTAGTGAATCTTAAGTTTTTTCTGTGAGATTTCTATGTGTTTTGAAAATGTAACATGTAAAGATTTTTATAATTGAAAAAATGGGGTTTGGAATGGCTCTCAGATGATGTGGGATTCATTCCAAATCTCAGCCATTATTGCAAAAAACTTGTCTTTTTCATGCTTCTAAAACCTTGGCTACGTATGCAGGAATGTGCCTGTGTACGCATGCTTTGGCCTGCATACACAGGCTACTATTCACATACGTGGGCCGAGGGCTCCTTTGGTCATTTTATTTCCAAAAATAGACTTTTGTTCATTTAAGAGTTATATTTTCCATTTTAACACTCCTCAAGTTAATTTGATATCTGATTGGGCTCTAAACTGACCTTGGGCCTTAGAGTTCGAGCATCATTAGAAAACGGGGGCCCGAGTCATAAGGGGTATAAAATGCAAAGTCTACACACCCATGGAGGTCAATCTTAAGCTCAGCAAAGATGAAAGAGAGTTATTGAATGATTCTAGTATGTACAGAAGGTTGATAGGAAGGTTGCTATTCCTAACTATCTCTAGGCTATATATCACTTACTCAATGCACAGGTTGAGCTAGTTCATGTCTAAGCATAGAGAGCCTCACCTTAAGGCAGCCTATAGGGTGATTCAATATCTCAAAGGAACCTCAGGACAAGAATTGTTCTTTCCATCTCAGTCCTCCTTGCATATCAAAGCCTTTGCAGATGCAAATTGGGCAGCATGCTTTGATTCTAGGAGGTCCATCACAGGTTATTGTGTATTTCTTGGTGATTCTTTAATTTCTTGGAAGTCTAAGAAGCAAAATACAGTTTTAAGGTCCACAGCAGAGGCGGAATACAAAGCAATGGCAGTTGCAATGTGTGAAGTGACTTGGGTTCTATATTTGCTTAAGGATCTGAGTGTTAGACATGATCAAGCTGCCTTGCTATTCAGTGATAGTCAAGCAGCGATCCACATAGGCACTAATCCAGTCTTCCATGAGTGTACAAAGCATATCGAGATAGATTGCCACATTGTGAGGGATAAGGTGGAAGTAGGAGGTATAAAGTTAATGGATATTAGAACTCAATGTCAGTTAGCCGCTTTGTTGACCAAAGCCTTGAATTGGAATCAATTTTCTAGTCTTCTTACTAGGATGGGCATCTCCAACATTCACTCTCATGATGTCCATCCTGAGGGGGAGTATCAAAAATCAAAGAAGCAAAAGGAACAAGTTGAATCACACGGGTCCAAAATTCATAATAGCTGCTGAACTAAAACAGAGCTAAACAACAAGTAGCTTAGGAATGTTAGGTGAAAGCTACATGTAGTCTAATCTTGATTAATGGACA
This sequence comes from Quercus parvula, assembly GCA_030820535.1. NCBI lineage: Eukaryota > Viridiplantae > Streptophyta > Magnoliopsida > Fagales > Fagaceae > Quercus > Quercus parvula. The sequence goes on along the minus strand of JAUAME010000008.1, from coordinate 3,593,789 downwards.
TGTGAACTGCACGTGACTGTCGTTAGCTGTACATAGCTGTTAGTTTGTTAGGAGTTTGTTGGATCAGTTAAGTTAGTTTTAGGCTTGAGTTAGTTTCTCGGTTTTGTATATAAACACTTGTAATTATTATTATTTTTTTTTTTCTTCAGGTTAATGAAAATTCTTTCTTAACAAATCTTATAATTTTCATGAGGACTACCTTTAAGTTTCCTAATGGAGACAAAGCTACAGATAAAGCTGTTGAAAATTTCTGCAAACAATTTGAGGAAAAGATACTAGCAGATTATATAACGCGTATTGGATACTAGACCCAAAAATGCACAATTTATAAATTTTAGTAAACGCATTAAATCATGTTTTGAAACCATTTTTTGCCCAAAATAGGATAATCAAACGGTCACTAAAGTCTCCCAATTGAGTAGAACTTACGGAGGATGATTTTGTTGAAAAGGATGTCGTACCAGAATAGTTTGTGTTGAATATCAGGAGGTGGTGTTGATGAATTCATACATAATGACTGTTTATGATCTGTAATTGTCTTCGTTATATATTGCTATGTACCCCTATTTGTCTTAGTAATGGAATATGCATGCAATTTCGAGATTATTCAACAACAACCCAAAAAAAAAAAAAAAAAAAAAAGAAGAGAGAGAGAATAACGTGTGTTGACGTTGGTTTACTTGACTTTAGACAGTGCTGTCCTTCGTAGAGTGTGTACATATATATATATATATATATATATATATATATATATATTACAGAAGTAATGAAGTGTTAATTCGGGTCTCTTTCAGCCGTTAAGCCATAAATGGATTACAAGACTTCCATTAGGATTATCATAATCTCGATGCTTTTCTTTCTGTTTCTCTCATCTACAATGGTGATTGCTGGCGCAAGCAATGTCGTCCCACCAGCCAGTGAGTTGTTTAATTTGTTAAATATATTATTATTAACGCAATGATGTGTTATACTATGTTGTATATATTAGAGTGAATGTAGAAGGGGAAGCATAAAATAGGAACATCAAGAACACAAAGGAATTCCTTAAGGGTTACATCTTTATTATATAATAGTGTAATACAAATCTTGTATTATAATGAACCATAACATGAGTATATATAGGCGACTAAACCCAAGACTACTAGTACAAACAGGAATGGACTTGGACCTATTATATTGAGCTAATATGTCTAATATATATCTCTAACATAATTAATCTAAGTGTGTTCTCACGCACATGGTTTAAAACTTTTTAATGAACTAATTTTATATTTATCCAATTTCTTGTTTTGCTTGAAGAAAAGAAGAGTTCCTTGCCACGAGCAATTGTTGTCCATAGAAAAATTACAGAGCTGCCCCTGGATGAGCCGTCAAGAAAAGATGCTCACCATAATCCTTAACATTGCTAAAATGGTCGTGTAATTCTTTAATACTTGTGGAATGTGATACTCATTTCTCTCACATGAAATTGATTCATGATAAGATTTACCATTTATATGAAATAAGAATGTACAACGTTATTGTATCCCAAAAATACTAAATAATTTTCAAAGATTGTGGCTATATTTACGAAGTAGTTATGTAATAATTACACTAAAGTACACATTTGGTGTTAAAGTTTGGATTTTTTCATTTTAATTCTTTACATATTAAAATTTTAATTTTGGCCCTTTATGTTTGAATCCATTTTCTATTGCCTATTTCCATTAACTATCCAACGACACCTGGTAAAATATAGACGGTGTGTTTTAATGAACAACACTTATTTGGTATTTAACGGTTAAATTACTAACAAAAACTAGTTATTGGCCCTTGCTTAGTTCGATTTTTTCTTTGATTTATTAATTTATAAATATTAGAAGTAGCCACGTTATAAGAAAAATTATTCTTCATTTAAATGAAAATGTATAATAATAATAATAATAATTATTATTATTATTATTATTATTTGTTATTATTTTTTGTTGTCCTCTTTTAATTTGTGACTAAATTTGATTACACTTCGTCACCAGTATTCTGGTTCTGGGTTGGGGTCTCTAGTTAGAGTTGTCAATCGAGGCCGTGGGATTGTAGAGTTTAAAAGCATTTTAGATTTAAGGATTTTTGAGATGGTTGAGGTTTGGATTGGGTTGTCTAGATGTAATGCGAGGGTAAACTTGTCTCACTAGTAGAACTGTGTAATTCATGTGGGCCAATAATTGTGTGCTACGTGTTTATAATTTTAAAAAATAAATTAGTTTGGTCAATGTCAAATACCACAGAACTCCATTAAGTCACGTATGACTTAAACTAACATACATTGACAGAGGGACGAAAGTAGAACACTTTGCAAAATTTAGAGACCTAAAACAAACTTTTGTATAAGTTTAGAGGTGAAAATGATATTTTCCCTTTTAATTTATTTTAATTTTTCGAAAATTAGAATACCCAAAATTTGAAACCCAGTTTTGTTCCTCTCCTCTATTTTCATCGGATCTTTCTTACCGGAGAATGACATAGAACTTGACCTCCATTGAATGCAATTTTCAGAGGTTTAGAACTCCCGTTATCGGCCTCCATTGAGCTTAGGTCCCCACAAGTTTGCGAGCTATTGCACTGGAACCCACTTTTCATTTTCCATAACTCAAACAACTCAAGATTTGGATTAAGGATGGTGGTGAGAGAGGGTTTGCAAACATGAAGGTAAAACCAGTTGGACCATCTGTTTGGTTTGGTTGTGATATGGGATTTAGATCTGGGTTAATACAACAATTAATTATCAATTATCATAGAAAAATCAAAACACAAAATCAAAGATCAAATTGGAGCTACTTGACTTATAAATGGTTTGTTAGAGATTTTATTGTAACACACGGTCATGAGCCAACAATCCAAAGATGTGAAAAAGCTAAACCTCTGCACAGCCAAACCAATGCTTCATACTGTTACCAAATCCACAAAAACAAAAACAGAATGTGATCGCATTCTATGGCTCTTGTTGCTGTGTTTTACCTTGCGATCTCGGTTTCTTGGATTTTTTCGTTTAATTTCTAAAATAATTTTTCATCAGTGTGGTGCGGTGAGATTGGTTTCTGATTTTGGGATTTCTAAAATTTCTAATTTTCTTAAAACAACAAATAAATAAATAAATGTTAAGTTTTAGCAGGTCATATGTGGGAGAAATTATAGAGTCTTCTGGTGGATCATGTCACTTGTCCACTATTCTACTAAAAAGCTTCCACTTATTTAAAATTGCTGAATCAGTAATTAATTTCTGTTTAAAAAAATTTCTAACTAATAATTTTAAACAAGTGAAAGTTTTTCAATGGAATGGTGGACCACATCACTTGTCCACCATGTGGATCTTATAGTTTCTCCATATGCTGAGACCTAATGTGTCAATCTATTTTACTTCAATAACTGACATGACACCTTAATTTTAATATTTATATTAGTGAATTAATGACTTGGTATAATTTGAACCACTTATTTCAAAATGAAAGGTTAAGATTAAAATAACTTTATGTAGTAAAGTAGGCTAGGTACTCTAGGGGATTTTGATTTGTCTTTTGATTGTTATTTTAACTTTTAAATCGTTTAGGATGAGAATTAAAATTTAGACCATTTTGCGTAAATGGTGTTTAAAGTTTAAACTATATTTCATAATAGATACATGTATTACTACGAGGGTTTGTGAATTAGGCTTCTTCCATTATATATAGCAATAGATTTGTGATAACAATGTTTTCTTTAAAAATTCTAAGTGAACAGAATCATCAAAATTCACAGGCTATGAATAGTTTAAGCTAGAAATGCACTTTCAATTTAGTACATATAAACAATATCCCGTCAATTAAAAATATATGGTGAGATAACATGCATGCAATACTATTAAGAATACTAGCATTTAACCCGTGTAATACGATATTATTAATATTATTTTTTTCTAAAAAGAAAAAATATATATGAAGTGTGTCAAATTGAAATAGTTTAGTATGCGTTTTTTTTTTTTTTTTCCTTTTTTTCTTTTTTTGGTAAAAAGATTTGAGCAGTGTTTTGGGTTTTCAGGGACTTTTTTATTCTATTAGCAATAATAACATGTTATGAAGTAGAAATTTAGTGTTTTAGAGACTTTTGCTTGAAAGATGTAAGATAGAAAAAATATTAGGTGTTTGTGTCTTGATGGAAAGATGGACAACCTTTGTAGATAAGCATGAGGAAAGTATAAAAAATAAAATAAAAATAAAATCCTTTTAAAGATCAACAGGTATGAGAGAGGGAGAATTTGGAGCTCTCTAGAAATTTTGGATCAAAACTGTGGATAATCTCTTTGAATTTTGAACTGAACCAGAACAAAAACATGTAGACTCCAAAAAAAAAAAAAAAAAAAAAAACTAACTTACTAAGTCCAGAAAAACAACAACCTTACAAATATACTAGTGTAGCCAACCCATATCCTGGAGGTGTTTGAAAAAAAAAAAAAAAAAAACCTCTAGACTCCATTATGGACAAAACAGACTTCTATTTCTACTTACATAATCCATGCCTTACTCTTAATGCGGGCCTTGCTTTGTAAAGCATTTTGATCAAGCCCAAATTTATGGAAATCCATGGCTTTGTCGCCCAGATTGTTATGATCTTTTCGATGTACCATTTCCTTGTTGGGTTACACTTACACACGCATGGACTTCAATTTACAACAGAAACACATGCAAGGTTAAGCAAATTTAGGGTGACCATTGTGTCATCCCACCGGTGGATCAAATGGATCCATGTTAATATTTGAAGTGACTAACCCATTTCACTACCAAAAAAACAAAAGTCTACAGCCGCGTTTTTAAAACACGGCTATAACTCCTAAAAACACAAGTACCTATAGCCGCATTTTGTAGCGTTGCCTATACACCATGGCAATAGACCGACTTGGAGACCTCGAGTCAAGTGGAGTCTACGGCCTTGCCCAGCAATGGAACTACACAGACAAGGATCCTTTATAATATTTATAATTATTAAATATTTTTTAAGATATAACCTATAAAATTAGGAGTTGGCCACCTCAGCACCAAAAATTCTTAGTTCTGGCCTCGTCCATCAACTTGTGGATTTGGAATCAATATCATGTGCTCTCGTGTAAGATTTATGTTCCAACATCAATTATAACATACCATGTATTTATGTTTATTCTCTTTATAAAAAATCAAAGTTTAAAAATTTATAAAAATAAAAATTAGACATATGACATACCATAATTAGAGTATAAAATGAGATGGAAGATTTGCGTTATGAACTTGGTTTGTCAAAAAAGAACCAAGCCAAGAAAGTCATCATTGACTCCAATATAACCATCCATGCATGAACCTAATTACCAAACCAGTAATTCTAAAGAATATCCACTTGTCCGTACGTAGTTCTTCTTTTCTTGGAACGAAGACAATGTTGCTAATAAAATAGAGGTATAAAAGGTTGATGTCTTGTTCATATAAAGTTAATTTAACATTTTCACGCATATGGGGATATTGAGAAAGCATTTCTGCGTTTAAAAAATAATAACGATCTAGTTGCTCGCAGACCTTTGAAGAGTCTAAATTGATTATAAATTGTAACCCCTAAATCCTGATTTCATCGTCACTGTCTAAGATTATTATTTAGTCCACTTGTCGTTTGCCTCATGTGAAAGGGAGCAGGGTGGACACGTTACCTTGCTTGTAGACTGGAATATGGATGACTAGCCCCAAATCCAAGTGAAATCATTGTCGAGGCATGTTTGAATGTATGAAAAACTAATGTTTTACGGGAAATTCGCCTTTTTTTTTTTTTTTTTTTGAGAACGTATTCATCTTATGTAGAAAACTTATTATTTTATATAATAATCCTACTATTACAACTAAAAATTTTATTATTTTATGCAAAATGAAGTCATTCATATATGATGCAAGAGATCATATTTGCAACAATCAACGTAAAATCCTAACTTGATTTATGGTAATAAAGACCTAAAATTTATTAATACCATATTAATAAAAGTTAGGTTTTAAAAGTTGTGGTTGATCCTACTCCTCCAAGTGAAAATTATATTAATTATCTCATGGAGATTGCAACGTTGTTTCAAGTAAATATCATATTTAATTACCAAATATACTATTTTATCAACTTACATATAGAAATAACAATTTAATCGTTCTTATCAACTTTTCTTTTATGGCTTTATCATTTTTTTTAAAAGGTTTAATTGTTGTTATCAACATTTTTGTCTTTTCACTTTTTTTTGTTTTTTTTTTTAAATTATAAAATGAGTACGAAACCACAAGTCAAGGCTACTGTTTAGTTGAATGATTTTTCTATGCTCACACTCTTGATCTACTTCCAATGATTCGATTATATGTGTTTGTGTGTGTGTGTGTATATATATATATATATATATATATATCTTTAACTTTGTAGTGAATTGAACAAATTTACACATTCATAATCACCATGATTATGCCAAGTCAAGTGGAAGTCTCAATGTATTAGCCAAATATTCTAAATATTTTTATTTGAAATTCTAATATTCGAGTGATGGAATGCATGTATTTTGAAAACTTATATTTTCCATTATTTAAAACTTCTACCAAAAATAATTATTGTGTATGTGTAATTACACTTTTTTTTTTTTTTTTGAATATGTAATTGCATTTGATTAGGAACTTCATTTTCTTCCAAAGCATTTGTCTTGTATTTCCACGCTTAATCTGAGATTTTTTTTTTTTTTTTTTTTTGGGAAGAAAAAAAATTCCTTCTAAACATTTTTAATTGAAAAACTTATATCACTAACCTTTTTGTACTAACAAACTCTATTAAGCTTCCAATCAGATTGACAGAATCTGTTTGATGTATCATGTGAACCCAAGAAAAGTCATCATTGACGTCGGAGTTAATGGTCAATACAACCATCCACGAATCTAAATCCTCTTTCCTTAGGAACAAAGGCATAGTTGGTATTAAAATAAATGTATTTAAGGTTTTTTTTATAAATAATATATTTTAATGTTGATATCATGCTCATGATAAACTCAATTTAACATTTGCATGCACATGCCGAATTGTGAAAGCATTTCTACATTAAAAAAAAAAAAAAAAAAGCCGTATTGTTTCATGCAAAGACTTCTCAATTGTCCGAGGATTTCCATTTGACCAATTCCTTGCATGAGTACTAGTTTTGTTTTTTACTTGCCAACACTCTTTTTTTTTTTTCTTTTTTTTTTGAAAAGACTTGCCAACACTCATTGGTCACTATAATAAACCATCTATAAATAGTTACAAAAGTGATTATTTTGTGCAACCCAATTCAACTTTCAATCTACTAATTGACATTCTTTCATTTTGTTTTCTCTCTTCTCTGTTCTCACCCTTAGAACCCACCAAATTTGAAGTAAAAAGCTCCTAAGATTGAGGGAGATGATGGAAATTATTTCTCATCTACTCGCAATTTCGGGAGTCATAGTATTGGTGTCACTTTTATACAACCTCTGGAGGGTTAGAATTGTTAGTAACAAAAATAATGGTATCTTACCCCCAGAACCATCAGGTGCCTTACCAATCATAGGTCACATTCATAAATTTCTTGGCAAAATCCCAATGTTCCGAACCATGGCAGCCATGGCTGACAAACATGGTCCAACCTTCATGTTCCGATTCGGCCTGAAACGTGCACTTGTGATTAGCAATCATGAGGCAGTCAAGGAGTGTTTCACTACAAACGACAAGGCTTTCGCATCTCGTCCAATGTCCAGCCATGGAAAGTACCTTGTTTACAACTATGCAGCATTTGGGTTTGCACCATATGGAACATATTGGCGAGAGATGCGAAAGCTAGTCATGATTAAACTCCTCTCTAGTCGCCACCTAGAGACTCTTAAAAGCATGAGTCTCTGATGTTGACACTTTGGTTAAAGATTTGTACTCTCTTTGCAAAACCAAACTAAGGTGGTTATTAGTGACTGGATTGGACGCCTAAGCTTGAATATAATCACCAAAGTGATTGCAGGGAAGAGATACTTTGGTAATGATGGAAATGATGAAGAGGCACAACATATAGGGAAAATTATTAAAGATTTTATGTATGCAGCTGGGGTCCCAGTAATTTCGGATTTAATTCCATTTCTGAAATGGATTGATCTGTTTGGGCAAGTGAAATTCATGAAGCGTGTTGCAAAGGAATTTGATTCTCTTGTAGGAAGTTGGGTTGATGAACATACTACGAGGAGGGTCAATGGTGACGAGCCAAGTGACAAGTTAGACTTCATTGATGTGATGCTATCTAAGATTGAAGAGAACTCTATGTTTGGCCACACGCGTGAAACCATCATCAAGGCAATAGCAACGGTACGTTTTTGTTTTATTATTCATTATTTGTTAATTTGTGCAATTATAAGCTATAGACATATTTTTACACTCTACTCCACACACACCCAATGTCTTAAAAAGTTTTTTTTTCGCCTAAATATGACATCTATGTAGTGATTGTATAAGAGGAAATTTCATTTAATTTAAAAGAGGCAAGTCTTCCACCTAGTACTCTCGTACACACAGAATGGAATACAATGCCCATGTAATAATTTTAGAACACAAATTGTGCTTGTGCCACACCCAATCCACAAGAGCCCAAACCAAGGCCCTTTATAAATGAAAACCTTAAACCCATAAAAAGAATATTCCTTAGTAAGTATCACGAAGGACAATAAAATAAAACCCAAAATTACAAGAGGAAAAACCAATACCCTGGCTACTACTATAGAAACATCCTTCAACTAAAGTGATATTGTTTGTAGAAGTTGCACACCGTAATTAATCAAGGTCCTGATCCTGGTCCTAGTTCGACTTCTTGACATTGGTTCATTCCAATAATATCATAGTTATAAGTTATAAAATATATATTTTATTTTATTTATAAACTGCAGTGCACTAGAATGAAATTCTAATTCTAATTGTGGTCTCAATTATTTGTTGTAGATGCTCATCTTAGGTGGGTCAGACACTACATCTATTAACTTGACTTGGCTCCTGTCTTTATTATTAAACAACCAACATGCTTTAAAGCATGCCCAAGAAGAGCTCGATCTCAAAGTAGGAAGAGAAAGATGGGTGGAAGAGCATGATATAAATGACCTTGTTTACCTCCAAGCCATAATCAAGGAATCCCTACGCTTATACCCACCAGTCCCTCTGTCTGTCCCACATGAGGCAATGGAAGATTGTCATGTCTGTGACTATTACATTCCAAAGGGTACTCATTTGTTCGTAAATGTGTGGAAGTTGCAACGAGACCCAAGAGTTTGGGAGAACCCTGAAGAGTTTTTGCGAGAGAGGTTCCTCACAAGCCATGCAAATGTAGATGCTTCAGTTCAACATTTTGAGTTCACACCATTTGGTTCTGGGAGACGATCTTGCCCTGGTTCAAAATTTGCCTTTCAAGTGTCACACTTGACACTAGCTCGCTTGCTTCAGGGATTTGAGTTTCAAACACCATTGAATATGCCAGTGGACATGATTGAAGGCCTAAGCATTAACTTGCCCAAAGCAACTCCTCTTGAAGTTCTCCTCACTCCATGCCTTTCCTCCAAACTCTATCAAATCTGGACAAATATACAAACAATGCTTGCCCAAAGTATCTGTAGTGTGCACCTTATTTTGAAATTAGTTTGCCTTTACATCTTTCGATTTTTCTTGTTTACAATCAATAAAGTGGGTTTGCTTCATGAAATGCTATAAATTTTATTACAAAAACCTCATAAACTAATGTAATAATTAATAGATGTGGTTGATGAAACTTTCCTTTCAATAACATAGTAATAAATAAATAAATAAATGTTGATTTGCTTTTTTTTTTTAATATAATTGGTGACACATTAGTTTGTATTTCTTCTCTAATATCAATGGGGACAAACAATTCAAATTTCAAAACATTCACAATATCAAGCCAAAGCAAAAATCAATCTTAGACCTATCTATATTTATAATATATCATATGCTAACTATATAATAAAATTTGGATATCACAAATTGTGTGGAGCCAAATGGATATACTCTCTTTATCATGTGAACAAACTCTTTACTCTTTATTTTAATTGAAAGTGATCCTCTCAATTTGGAATGGATTCATTTTATAAAGTTGTTATTTACAACTATGTTTTTATGTTGGCTTTAATTCCGTGTCAAATTTGATTGTATTTTTGTTCAATCATTTCTCTATATTTTTTGTGGGATTTAACGTAAGGGTTGTGTGTGAGAGTTTGGCGAAAATCTATGAAAAAGGAGATTTCGCTAGTAGCTCGCGACTGGCTAGCGAGTGCCAACCCACAAAAGGCCATGTGAGAAGCACATGTTAAAATCTAAAAAGTCTCATGCCAAGTTGGATTTCGCGAGTCACTTTGCGACTCAGCCCAAGTCGTGAGTAACCCGCGAAACTTACTACCTAGAGCTTTTTAAAGTGTGTATATCTCATACCTTTATCAACTTTATATAAGCCCTCATTACCCACAAAATTGTAAGGAGTTTTTGCAAGGAACTTAATTTTGAGAGAGAAAACCCTAGCTACACACTTGAGAGTTAGAGATTGTATACCCACAATCATCTACACTATTTCTCTAAAGTTTTCCTCTACTCCTACATCTACAATATTTACCTCACATAATCTGAGTGTTGAGAGAAGTTTTGGTGTATATGGGAAGTATTGGAAGAAGCCATCGATTGGCGGATGCAATTTGGAGCTAATTGCGGGATCCGGATAACTAGTGAAGACATGGCTCTGTAAAGCCTGTCAGTAGCTAGAACTTGGAGGGTTTAGGTACATTAGGTAGATTAGGCTTGAAGGGTCTTTTTGATATTTGTGTACTCCAACTTTATTCACTAGTAGATCAATTTCCGCCTAGAGGACCGTGGAGAGGTTTTTCACCGAATACTTAAGTTTTCTCTTCGATAATACGTCTTAGTATTATCTTGTATTTGCATCTCTCTTCCCTTCTTCTTTAAACTTTATATTTGTTGTTCTTGCTTGTAGTTATGGCTTAAAGAGTAGTTTTTGTTATTGCATATCGTTTACTCTTGTTCCGCACTTAAATAAGTTAGAATAAAAGCAATCAAGCCGTATTTTTAAAATTTAGAGTCTAAATAAGCTATAGTATTTTACACTATTTAAGCCTTCACATTATATTGTTCAAATTAAATTTTACAAATCTAAAAAAGTACAATGTCACATCATTACAATTTAAAATGACATGACAGTTTATACAATATTACATCTACAAAATAAAATTTTAATCATAAAATAAATGAAATGGAGAAAACTTTAAATGGAAAGGATTATGTTCCTTACTTTACGTACTTAACATTGTCATACAATGTGCTTTGTCATGTGTCTCACTCTACAAGTATATTAAAATTACTAAGATAGTCTACTATATGTGATACCGCATTAATAAAGTTTCAAAAATTCTAAAAATTAAAATTCTATTACTACAATTGAATAGACCCCATATTTGAGCACCAAATTACAATTTATCATGTTATTTAATCTATTCATCAAATAGACATACTATGGTAGTATGGTGTGCTTCGTCATGTTTCTCACTCTAAAACTGTCATACAATGTGCTTATATGTAATATATTAAAACAAAGAAGTTCAATAAAGGATTCAAATCAAATTCTAATTGTACTCTTATTTTGTTTCAAATGCTAGCTATTCTAATTAAATTTTCCAAGAATTCTAATTTTGCACCAAGTGTCCCTACCAATCTACTTCAATTTTGCAAGCACTCTAGTTCAACAAAGAAGTTTATTACTCTTATTTCCAACTTATTTAAAATTTTATTTGAAACTATTTCCAGCCAATTTGAAACTACAACCTCAATTTGGCCATTCAAAAGGTTTTGGATGTATTCCAACCATTTTAGAAGTTTTGGAATATTTTGGAAATTTTAGAGGTTTCATGATATTTTGGCCAATTTGGTGGATTTGGGCATATTTCAATCATCCTAGAGGTTTTTGAATGATATTTTTGTCATTTTGGAGGTTTATGGTGTATTTCATTCATCTTTTTAAAATTTCAAGGATATTTTAGTCATTTTCGAGGTTTTTGGTATATTTCAATCATTATAAATGAATGTTTCCACAAGTATTTTCACATTTAAAGGTTTTAATGATATTTCGATCATTCAGAAGGTTTTAGGTATATTTTGTCATATTGGAGGTTTTAGAACTATTTTGGTCATTTTGAAGGTTTTGTGTGTATTTTGATCATTTTAAAGGTTTTATAAATATTTGGGATCATTTTTGAAGTTCCGGGTATATTTTGATTATTGTCAATGTTTATGGAGGTATTTTGGTTGTTTAGAGGTTTTAGGAGTATTGGAAGGTTTTGATGTATTTAGGGCAATTTCGATTTTTTTTAAAGGTGTATTTTGGCTATTTTAAAAGTTTCTAAAGTATTTTTATCATTTTAGAAGTTTAGTGTATTCAGCTATTGTAGTGGTGGTTGTGAATTTTGGTCATACATACATAATATATTAGATAAAAATGTCTGTTGGGTTTTATCTTAAATAATTGGGTTGTATTGTGTATGAGTAATTAATAGTATATAAATTTTTTTTGGCCAAAATGCAAAACTGACCTTTTAAATATCACCTTTTATCAATTCAGTCCTTTAAGTTTTAGTTTTGTCATTTCAATTCTCTAAATTTCAAATATAGTCAATTCAGTCCTCCGTTAAGTGCTGCTATCTACTAACCAAACCAAGCACGTTTTGGATGATTTTTTTTTTTTTTTTAACTTCTCTTAATTAAATTAAAAAAAAAAAGTTAATTACCCCCCCCCCCCCAAATCCGGATCCTCTCCATTTCCCTTTGAAATGGAGAGGCTCCAGTTCACAGTGGGTATTTCGTCCAAAATGATCCACACTCAAAAACTGGACACGTCATTTAAAATGTTAACACCACACTTAACTGGAGTTCAACGCACTTAACTGGGGTTTAACTCAACCGGACAAAAAAAACTCAAGTTAAACTCTTAACTCTCACTAGTCGTTCAAACTCTCTCTCTCTCAAATTTCAAAGTTCAAACTCTCTCAACCTCCACTTCTAGTATACTCAACTCAAACCCATCAGCAAAAACAAAGAAAAAACCTTAGCTCACCAGAGATCCCGACACCCATACACGCATCCTTTCTAGACCCAAATCAGAGAGAGTAAGGGTTGGGGTTTGGAGAGAATCAGGTGTAGAGAGAGACATTGATGCTTTTCAGACCCAAATCAGAGAAGGTTAGGGTTTGGGTTTGGAGAAAATCGGGAAAGGGAGAAGTTGATGATCTTTCAAGTTCAATCTATGAAGGGAAATGAGATTGAGAGACAGAGAAAGAGATTTTGGTCGAAGGAGAGAAGATGCCACCATCGAAGGTGGTGGTTACGGTGAGCCAACCTTGCCGATTTGGTTCAGACCCAAATCAAAGAAGGTTAGGGTTTAGGTTTGGAGAAAATCAAGAAAGAGAGAAGTTGATGCTCAATCTCCATGGCTACTGCTAGCAGCCACCGTGTTCTGCTCCACCAATTTCGACTGTGATTCCGATAAAGTTCCTCTGTCTCTCTCTTTGATTTTTCCTTCTCTGGGTTTGATTTCTTGTTTTTGTCCATTGGTGCTCCCTGTTGTTTTTGTCCAGCATAGAATCTTTAAACAATTAAGCATTCTGTGAATTTAATTGGCTTATCTTGAAATAAAATTCATGCCAAAAAATTTTCACTTGCATTTGCCACTAAATACCTTGGGCCTCTTTTCAGATTCTTTTAGTGGCAACCTTTATTGGAGCGTAATTTTGCTTTGATGCCCTTTTTTAGTCTTTGCTTCTCCTTAATGCAAAATGCATTTGTTATTTTATGATTGCCCCATTAAACCGGGCTGTGCACCTAGCATATTATGTCATTGATTACAAAGGAATTAAATGTATCTCATGAACATTTAGACTATATGATATGCTTTGTATTTCACTTTTAATGTTGGTCCCTTAGCTGAGTTCTTAAGATGGAAATTCCCAAGTTAAGCCCTCAACAAACTTACATATTTAGTAGTAAATAGTGATAGTGATTTTATGGCTTCACTTGTGCCTGCTGTTAATTGGAAATTTTGATTTATGTTTATCATTGAAATCACGCTTTGTTCTTTTGTCAAGTTGAATGGCATGATTAAAGGAATGCTATTCTTGATGTCAAAAAAAAAAAAAAAAAAAAGGAATGCTATTCTTTGTTTGATCACCAGGAGCGAGAAATGGCATCTGCTGGAGGGATTAGTGCTAAGTTTAGATTGTTTTATGTTAGTGAAGAATACATGTTCTCACACTTGTATAAGTTCTACCATTAAGAAGAAGTATTGTACAAATATATATATTTTTTGGATACCTAAACTTCAGCCACTTGTATAATTCAAAAATTGTTTTGAATGGAAGTATTTTGCTTGGGTATAATCTTATTTATTACACTTGGGCTTCAACTTGCATCCTTACAGAATTTGTGAATGCAAAATTTTGGTTCTTTTTGAGTGAAATAAATCATTTCCCATGACTATGTTTTTAATTAGGGCTCTTGTTCTAATAGTCTTGTAATCAAAGTGTACATTTCAATAAAGTTTTGTTCATTATTAACTTTATTCATTATTGGATCAAACTAGTGCATCAATTCATGACCGTATAGACAACATCAAAATTGTTCAATTTGAAGCATTACAAGAAATTAGAAATAAAAAGGCACACAATCAATTACATTGTATTACAAACTCAAACCAATGTAACTAAATTTTGTTACATTTTCCTTGGTTTGTATTCTAAATCCTTGTAAAAGTTTTTGTAAATGAACAATTAAACTACCTAGTGTCAAAATAGAAAATAGATTTAATGTTTCAGTTATACTGAAAATAATTAGCCTATTAACAACAAGATATGGCTTCAATACATCATGGAGTGCTTGTAACAGGTTCTATGTTATGACTGGATTTAATTTCTAACTAAATGGATAGTTATTTGGTCATATTCAAGATGACTGGTCTCCTGAATAAGAGAATAGAGAGGGAAATTGGGATAATAATTCTCTGCTGCTTTATTAATTGCATTCTGCGTTAAATACAAGTCTTAGGAATCCAAATAACAAACAAATAACAATAGATACTCCTATGAATATTCAAAATACTAACAGATAATACAAAAGGGACTCAACTTCTTAGAAACTCAAATACAAGTACCAAATCAGGTATAACTTTATCTAAATAACATAATTCAAATATGAATGCAACAGCAACTCCTTAGTAATCCAAATATGAATTTCAAATGCAATAGCTATCCACCCACGACAATAGCTATCCACAATGCCAAGTCTTCTACGTAATCTTCTCCCTTTCAGCAATGCACTTCTTTCTTCAAACATCACATTCTACTTCGAAAAAATTCAGTTACAAGTTACAACCGAAGGCCATCTTTGATAGAGCTACTATTTTCCTGGCAGAGTACCAACACTTCATATTCTTAGCAATTTTTATGTCAAGCTTTTCTTTATGTAGCACTGTCACGTAATGTGTCTTAGTTGCTATGCTCTTTTCTGAATGTCTCTTAGATCATGGAATGCTTCAAAACATTTTATCCTGTTAACAAGAAAACAAGAGACATATAGCTATTAATCCATCTAAGCTTTGGCCACAATAAATGGGGAAAATTCATAAAACAAACTCTTGTTCATAAGCTCAATTGTGCCTAAATTTAAATGCAATTTCTGCTTTATTGTATAGATCAGTACCATATTTGTATAACTTAGAAATGCCCAATTAGAATTAGAGTTCATAAATTAGTAACATATCTGTATAAAATTGAAATGCCCAAGAATTAAAGTTCATCTAGAAATATTTGAAGATTTATTAAAAGATAAAACACATCACCAAATTTTCAAACATTCTTTTGAACCAAAAACCTAGAATATTTGAGGGAGGCCTTAACATATAAAAATCTAAATTGACTACTTAAAATTTGGGCTAAACTTGTTAAGTATGATTGATAACAATTCAAGCAAGCAAAAATTTTCCCCTCAAGTTAGCCTATCAAGAGCCACAGTTTATACCTTTAAAATGAACTACAACACGCAAAATACCCATCTGCAATTTAGGAAAATAACAGGTACCTAAGAAAAATTATGACAAAAAGAGAAATTTCATAATGATTTTTTTAGCATAGACCAAGCAACACAATTACTTTACTGATGTCAAAGACAACAACACACAACAACTACAAGCAGGCCACTTTCCCTTCAATCACAGCACATTTGGCTGTACCCAAAAACCTCCATTGTTTTATGCAAAAGAAAACCTAGTCACTAATAAAAACTGAAACAAAATGGGGGTTTCGGTCATATCTAAAAAGCAAATAAAAAAAGAAGAGACAATAAAGAGAAAAAGAAAGGTACCAGTGGCCACCAATGGTGTAAACACCGTTTATATGCACTGCCGCCGGCAGTAGTGTGGTTACAAAATGAAGCTCGATCAAGAACAATCTGTATCCAATAACACAAATTCCTATTATTTTTTTCTCAAGTACAACAAGGAATTCAATTTCTTTATCAAAAGAAAACGAAATCCGAATACAATACTAAAAATTAAAAAATCTTTTTTTTTCTTTTGTTGAGAAAATTAAAAGAAGGAAAAATCAAAGAGGGAGATAGAGGAACTTTACCGGAACCACGGCCGGAATTGGTGGAGGGGAACACGGTGGCTACTAGCGGTAGCCATGGAGATTGGACATCAACTTCTCTCTTTCTCAATTTTCCCCAAACCCAAACCCTAACCTTCTCTGATTTGGGTCTGAACCAAATCGGCAAGGCTGGCTCACCGCAACCACCACCTCTGATGGTAGCTTCTTCTCTCCTTCGACCAAAATCTCTTTCTCTATCTCTCAATCTCATTTCCCTCCATAAATCAAACTTGAAAGATCATCAACTTCTCTCTTTCCCGATTTTCTCCAAACCCAAACCCTAACCTTCTCTGATTTGGGTCTGAAAAGCACCAATGTCTCTCTCTACACCCAATTCTCTCCAAACCCCAACCCTTACTCTCTCTCTCTGATCTGGGTCTAAAAAGGATGCGTGTATGGGCGTCGGGATCTCTGGTGAGCTAAGGTTTTTTCTTTGTTTTTACTAATGGGTTTGAGTTGAGTATGCTAGAAGTGGAGGTTGAAAGAGTTTGAACTGTGAAATTTGAGAGAGAGAGAGAGAGAGTTTGAACGGCTGGTGAGAGTTAAGAGTTTAGCTTGAGTTTTTTTTGTCCAGTTGAGTTAAACCCCAGTTAAGTGCGTTGAACTCTAGTTAAGTGTGGTGTTAACATTTTAAATGACATGTCCAGTTTTTGAGCGTGGATCATTTTGGACGAAATCCCCACCGTGAACTGAAGCCTCTCCGTTTCAAAGGGAAATGGAGAGGATTCGGATCGCCCCCCCCCCCCAAAAAAAAATCACAAGGGTAACGACATCGTTCCCCAGCCCACTGGAAAAACAAAACAAATCCCCAGCCCTGACCTGTGAAATTTGAGGAACTGAGGGAGAAAGAAGGGGGGAAAAGAGAGAGGCCGAGAGAGAAAGAGAGATCAGGAGAGGGGGAAGAGAGATTCGCGGTGGCTGCACTCCGCTCCGTCGGGCTAGGGTCTACTTGGCGGCTCAACACCGTCGAGCGAGGGTCTACTTGCGGTCCCTCTTCCTCTAGAGCCTCATCACTTCCCAACAAAACCTTCAGCTGCTTCAAGAATGGTGACCCTGTACACCCACACACACCATAGCACCATGGAATGCTGTACCTGTCAACCATGGTTTAAATAATTTTTGTGATTTTGATATTGCCACTGATTTGGAAGTGTACTAGATTCTGATTTCTATGCTATATAAATGAAATAGAGTATTCATTTCTAGCATCTTCAACCTGCAAAGTTTTGAATTTTGGATTTTCGTCTTGATTTGCTATGTGGGACTGGCGTATTATAAGCTCACAATCATTCAAAGCTTAGGAATTCTACTTATTTCCTGCCTTACAATACATATTGTTATGGTACCTGGTTAGACCCCAACATTAGATAAAAAAAGAAAGGCCTTTTTTTTTTTTGTGTTGTGTATTTGATCAATTGACCCGATCAGAAACTTTGTGGTGTTTTGATGTCATTTAGGGCAGATTGGTGGTTTGTACGGTGGTTTTGGAGTGTAATGGGTAACGGATTGAGGCGGTGACAGGCCAACAACAATGGGTCAGCTGTGTTTGTGTGGTTGTGGGTCTACAGGGTCTCTTCTCCCTCTCCGTCTCTCTTCCCTCTCTTTCTTTATCCCTCAGTTCCTTAAATTTCTCAAATCACGAGTTGAGGAATTGTTTTGTTTTTCCATTGGGCTCGGGATCAACATCGTTCACTTTGTTTTTTTTTTTTTTTTTTTTGGTAATTAACTTTTTTTTTTAAGAAATTTAAATAAATAAATAAAATCAGCCAAAACTAACGGCAGCACCTAACGGAAGACTAACAGAGAACTGAATTGATTATATTTGAAATTTAGAGGATTGAAATGACAAAACAAAAATTTAAAAGACTGAATTGACAAAAAGTAAAATTTACAGAGTTAGTTTTGCATTTTGACCTTTTTTTTAAAATGAGTAATAAAATTGGTATTTAAGTGTCCAACCCTTTGTTTTGGTCAAAATATGCTTAGGTAAGGGGAGGCTACCCCATACTAGAGCTAGGGCAAGTCACAAGTCTCAGGAAACTTACATTGGACTTATAGATCGCTCATCAAGGAGGACTGCTGGCAACGAGACCCAAATTTAGGCCTTTTGGACAAAATGTTCAAGCCTTACCAACTAAACCAATCCCTGTGGCCAATCTACCTCATTTATGTCAGTGCTTGAACTCATCTGTTTGCTGCCCCTACATTAGAGAAATTATAAAGTGTACTTTGGAGGACCACGACTACAATGGCTTAGGGTAATAGCAGTAATCCACTTCCCATCGATGCTAGCTAGACTAGCTCTTCTGCTTTTTTTTTTTTTTAAATTGTAATTTATTTATTTATTTTTGTAATCATATGAGAACTACACTAGCTTGGCTTAAGAACAAAGAAGAGTTTGTATTGGGTCCATAATAAGTTATTAACCAAACCCATCAACATTAATCTTAATATTTTTCATTGATTAGAGTGTGTTTAAATACCACTTATTTTGCTAAAACTGAAAATTTATTGCTGAAATCACTGTAGATAAAGGTAAAAATTAGTTGAAATAGTATAGTGGGATCCATGAATAGTACCAAAAAGTGTAGTGGGGCCCATGAATAATAACAAAAATAAACTGAATAGTAAAATAATATTAATTTCTCATCTCAATCCAAACGCACGCTTAATGTAGAGATATCGTTGGCTGTAACTGCCAAGGTAGCCATATTGGACATTGGTCAAAATCTGCTAAAGTTTGACTCATAAACCAAAAATTAGATCTGGTTAGCCTGAATTTCATCGTCCAAATAATGACAAGAAGAGCAAAGAGGTTGGGTTTGAAATAGGCTACATTGGTTTGGGCATATACCTTTATTTTAATTAAAAGATCAAACAAAATTGCCATGTTTCATTTTCTGATTTTAACAACTTTTGGCTACCTTTTTTTTCAATGATTCAAAATTTTATTTAAAATAAAAAATTTTAAAAAATCACCTAAAATTATGTCATTTTAGTTGGCATTATGGAAAATTGTCTAACAGAAGTAGACAATATATATGACTGCATTAACCTTCGGATGCAAATTTGAAGGGTGAAATTGACAAAATTCAAACTTTGAACACCAAAATGATAATTGACCCAATCTTAGAGGATTTAGAATGAATTTTATCCTTTTATAATTTTGTGTGAATTTCAAAAATGTTATTAAAGTATTTTCTTTATTTTATATATGATTTTAATTAATTTGTATAATACTTTAGCATGATAGGATGATGGACCTTGCTAGGCTGCTAGGAAATGAATGCTACCCAAAGAATTTATTCTAGCCAGGCCTCGCCCAAGGGAGCTTAGGAAGGGAACTATGTCTGCCACCCCATCTAGGACGCTGCATCTTATATGACTTTCCCTTTTTAATTAATACTTTTAATTTCACTACTAGATCTTTTTTTAAAAAAAAAATAAAATAAAAGTGGGAGAAAAAGAAGTCAATTTTTTTTGTTAGGAAAAAAAAGAAGTTGAATTTGAACATTCATGAAACATCACAAAGAATACTATGATACCAATGGACGGTCAAAACTCTTTTTTTTTAAATAAATATATAAATAACTTTTGGCACGATACAATTGCAAATTTTTTTTTTTTTTTGGAGGAAAAAGTAAGATAGCCTTATGCAAAACCATGAGTCATGATGGAATACATGACTCAGATCGGACGATAATTCCTCTATTCATACAACTACAGATTTTAGATAAGAATAAAAATTGAATATCCATAAATAAATATAATAGAAAGAAATGTTAGAAATGTCGATTTTTTTATATAGGATATAGCTTCATAATTTTTCAAGGTAAGAAACCATTGGATTTATAACCATATCAGCCCAATTACTCAAATTGGATCAATCCCCTTAATTGGTAAGCAAAATAATAAAATTCTAAAATAATAATTTTTTCAAAATAAAAAGGGATTAAAAGAGGAGGAATAAGTTTCTTTTGTTTTTGTGGTTGAGAAACAAGGAGGAATAGTAAGTTAAGAACTAAGAAAGACACTTTGTTACTAAGGGGAAGGGGTCATCCCTCTCCCTCTCCTTATAGGAGGTTATGACAATTTCTTTATTGAAAATTTTGTAGTTTTTCGATTTGTATGGCTATGCCCCAATAATAATAATAATAATAATAATAATAATAATTACATTTTACCCTTTTAAAAAAATCTATTCAATTCTTCACCTCCTTCAACCAAGACTTCAATTGTAAATTAAAAGTCCCAAAAAGTCAAAACTACTTAAGAATATATTAACTTATGGAAAAACTTAACCAATGCTCTAAGGGCATTGATTTAAAAAAAATATTTTTAAAACTTTTTTATGATTTTTTTTTACAACTTTTTATATTTCTCATAAAAATTGTATCAAAAATTTTTTTTTTTTAAATAATCCATCAACAAATAGACTAAAGACACATATTAATTCAACCATTACTTTTATTACATCTCCAGAAATAAGTAGTCCTTAACAAGGAAATTACACATACCCACTTCAAATAGAATCCAATATCCTTAAATATTATCTAACATGTCAACCCCTCATGCTATCTCACCAACATAGAAACAAAATAAATGCTACATTTTTTTTGCTAAACAAAATAAATGCTACATTTTTTTTGCTAAACAAAATAAATGCTACATAAACTAAGAACTTTCCATATTTTTATACCAACTGCAGGCCCTCTTCATATCTTTGAAAAAAAGGCTCTCTTACTCTTATTACTTGCCCCCACACGACATCAAAACAAAAACGCTCTCACTTGTTTGGTTTGAGTTTTGTGTGTCTAGCTAGAGCTAAGAGAGTGATCATCATGGGTAGGAAGAGGAGTTCACCTATGAATGTGTTGTCTGAATGGGTGAAGATGCAATCTATGAGGATGAAGATTTGTTTTGGTGCAATGATTGCACTTTTAGCTTTGGTGGCTTTGAAGCATACCATTCATGATTTCAACCACTTCTACATTGGCTCGGAATTCACCCATGCTTTGGGGATCATTGTCTTGATTTACAAACTCACCATCAAAAAGACTTGTTCTGGTACATGCATCTATATTTATATACCTGCACTGCATGTCTTCCTTTTATCAATTTTTAAGATAACCAAAAGCTGTTGTTGTTGATCTGTTTTGTCTGGTGCGTTAAATTATATTTTTTTTTTTTTCTTTTTTTTTTGAGGAATATTTATCTTTTTAAATTGTCAGCATATTTGTTTAGATTCCATATGTTGTTTGGTGAATTTATAATTTAGTCCATTCACTTTTAATTCTTATATTTAACTTCTTAAATTTTAGATTAATAGAAAAAGAGAGCTAGATTATATTCAGATTAATAGATTTTGTAATTTTTGGACAAACAAATTATTCCTTTTAGTCTGACTCAATAACAATTTAGTTCCCCAACCTTTTCCGTTCTTATTTGAGCCCAACTCAATGCTTACATTTTGATCTATAAAGTTTGGGTTAAAAATGATATCAATTTATGTCTTTTGACAGAATCCTAACAATTTTATTTTTAATCCAAACTTTAGAAGGTAAAATGTATCACTTGAAAGTTTGTAGACTAAATTGTGATTTGACCAAATTGTTAAAAGGCAATTATAATTTTCCGATCCCTTTTATTTTTCTTCCCAAAAAAATATAATAAAAAAAAAGTTGAGTTTCTTTTACTTTATTGACTCAAAGTCTAAACCTCATGTACGAAAATTAAGTTTATATGAATGACCAGTCTTTTTTTAGTAGCACAACTAGGATTTTAATGATTAAGGAAAAGTAAGTAGCACAATTAGGATTTTTTTTTTTTTTTTTTTTGAGAAGACACAACTAGGATTTTAATTCAAGGGGAAAGATTAAAAGATAACGTTGACAAGATATTAATTTTGAACTTATCAGAAAAAAATATATATTTAAATATAATTTTGCAAATATAAACTAATATAATTAACCCAAAAAAAATTAAACAAAACTTTTTATGATTCAACATATAATAAGAATGTAATTTGTAATTTGCAATAACTCACTGATAATGACATCTTTTATGGTATTTTATGTTTTTTGTTCAAACCACCTTAGACCCTGCCCATTTGTGTACCCATACAGACATACATACATACATATATATATGATGTGTGTATAACTTACCGATTGAAGAGAAAAAGATTTTATAATGTTACATTGCATGTGGTTCTGAGAATTTGAGACATTGAATTAGAACTTGAGGTCCCTTTTTCAATTTTATTATTTTCTGGCATTATACACCAAAATTAGCAATTATATAAAATCTACACAATTTAAACATTTTTTTTCCATAACCTGTTCCGCAAATATTGGGGTCTGTTTGGTTGTCTCAGAACTTAATATTTAAGCAAGCATTTTTATGCAATAATAATAAATTCTGTTATTTACTCTTGATGATGGTGTTATATATTGAAAATATGCTACCATATGCTGTTTTGCCAATTTTGGAGAACAGAAAAAGACAAAAAGTGAATGATAGGAAAACAAAAAGTTTCAAGGAAAATTTTTTTAAAGATAATTGCCATGTGAGTATGTGTCTCTTAAGTCTTAACAACAATAACAACAACTCCAAAAAAAAAATTAACTTATTTTTCATGAAAATAGAATTCTCTTTCTATAGCATTTCTTGACGTGGTGTTAAGGTTTCAAGTGTGAGTGTGTGACAAGAACGAAACTTTTTATTTTCTATCTACCTTCACAAATATATGTGTTGAGTTCAACCCATTAACTAAGTTTGAGGAGTATTGGTAGTTTCAATAATAATGTTTTATTGCCTTGTTCAGGCCTCTCGTTAAAGACTCAAGAACTCACAGCTCTGTTCGTAGCTGCAAGGTTGGTCAACATTATGGCGGGTGGAATTTACATAATATTAGACGTAATCACCCTGGTGGCAACATTATGGGTTATATACATGATCCGGTTCAAGTTGAAGTCAACCTACATCAAGGAGCTTGACAACTTTCCCTTATATTATTTGGTAACAACATTTCTGCTTCTTCTGTTCAGATTTAAACAATTAGTCTACAATCATTCCTTTAAATTTATCATAATTTACATTCCTTATCCTTGATATAATGAGTATTATTCATAGTTTAAAAAAAAAAACAATTAAAATCATGGAACTGCCTTTTTGTTTAAAGAAGAAGTTGATTTAGTATCGAGATTATTGAACATACTGCTAGAAAATTATCTTATGTGGTAAACAATAATGCCTGATTCATTTGTTTCTCCTTAGTCTATTGCAATGAAAGTAAAGCCAAGACAACTGTATTTATAAGAGCTTTAGACGTTTGGAATGTTGCACTATTATTGTATTCTTACATGTTTCACTTTTTGTTGAATGCTCTCATCTTTTTAGCCAAACATAATTAGCCACTGTAAAACATTACATTGACAGTTGAAATTAGAATGTGTTTGGAATTCTGTCAAGGAATTGAACTAGTATGAGCGATATTTAAAGCTAATGATATATATATTTCATTAGCTTTTATTTTGTATCGTGTCTTTGTAAACATCAAAAGGATGTTTTGTTGTACCAATCGTATGGAACAACATGAGCATTGATGTCAAGTTATTAGCTATTCTTTCAAAATGTTTTATTAATATAATGTATTGAACACTTCATAATGACTGCCATTTAACCTTAGATATTAAAAGAAAAATTAGACAGCTGTTGTTTTAGCAAAGTATAAAGAGAGATGAATTAAGGATGTTCTGCTGGTTATTCTATGACAGGTGGTGCCTTGTGCTATCCTTGCCATACCTATCCACCCTAATACATATCATTTTCTCATTTGTCGAATCCTCTGGGCATTTGGTTCATATTTGGAAACCATTTCAGTGCTGCCTCAGCTCCGTCTGATGCAGAATGCAAAGGTTTTAACTTCATTCCTCTCTTTACTTTAAAGTCAGCATTTTATAAATTTCTAGGAAATTCATACTAATTTTGGTCCATCCTGGCTATATTGTTTCAGATGATTGAACCATTTACAGCCCATTATGTGTTTGCACTGGGAGTTTCAAGATTTTTGGCATGCTCTCATTGGATAATTATGGTGAGACATTGTAGGTTCACATAATGCATAAACTCAATCTGAGTTCAATATGACTATTCCTATTGCATCCAAGAAAATTTAGTGGACTCTGTATGGAACTGGAAACAACTTGCTAGCAGGGAACAACTTAGAAACGTGTGTTTTGCTTGAGCAACTAAACATTCCTTAATTTTACTAATAGTATTCTTACTTGATTCAAGTTTAAAAAGTAATTAGGGGGAAGAACACTATGAATTTTTGCCTGAACAAGCTCAATGACATCTTTACAGATGTTATTCAAATGAAAGAAATATAGAGAATAAGGCCTTGTTTGGTTTAAAAAAATGGTCACTCATCACTCAGTTTTCATCACCCATCACTCATCACCAGTGTTCATCACTCATCACTCATCACTCATTACTCATCACTTAAAACACCCCACCCTGTTTGGCACCATCACTCATTTGTCATCACTCAATATTTTTCAACTATTTGTGGGCCCCATTCATGTACCTTGTGCAACTTTTACTTTATTTATTTATTTTTTTCCTTCAACTTCCAATACCCAAACTCACCGAACTAGTAAATAAAAAATAAAAAATAAAAAATAAAAAAATAAAAAAAGAGAGAGAAGAAGAAGAAACCCAGAAACCCGAAAGAAGGAAAAAAAAAAAAAAAAAAGAGGAGAAGAAGAAACCCAGCAACCCGAAAGAAGGAAAGAAAAAAAAAAAAAAAAAAAAAAAAAGGAGGAAACCCAGAAACCCGAAAGAAAAAAAAAAAAAAAAAAAAAAAAAAAAAAAAAAAAAAAAGAGAGAAGAAGAAGAAACCCAGCAACCCCAAAGAAGGAAAGAAAAAAAAAAAAAAAAAAAAAAAAAGAGGAAACCCAGAAACCCGAAAGAAGGAAAGAAAAAAAAAAAAAAAAGAGAAGAAGAAGAAACCCAGCAACCCGAAAGAAGGAAAGAAAGAAAAAAAAAAAAAAAAAGAGGAAGAAGAAACCCAGCAACCCGAAAGAAGGAAAAAAAAAAAAAAAAAGAGAGAGAAGAAGAAGAAACCAGTGTTGATGGGACAATGCACTGGACGAAGGGCCCACTGATGCAATCTATTTACGGAAATGCCACTGAATCATGGATGACCAAATTTGAAAACAACTGAAATCTGTTTTTTTTTTTAGGCTTCATCACTCAGATTTTTGAGTGATAGAATCACCAAAACAAAGTGACCAAAACAAAGTGATGGAGTCCAAACAAAATTTTTTTCGTGGGTCCCACCAATTTTGGATGATGAGTGATGAGTTTTGGATCATATCACTCAAAACACCCTTCATCCAAACAACACCTAAATCATCATTAAAAACAACTATATCCTCATGGCATTGTGTATCTAATCTGGGTATTTATCCTCCTCAATTTCCAAGTTTTATAAAACAAGGACACTTCATTAGTTCACAATTGGAAAATTTATAAAACTGTTTGCTGCCGAGTTCAAATCTACTGATACAATATTTTATACTTATATAGTACTTGCAAGTATATACCTTCTTTTATTTCAGAGGGAAATATTAATGTAGGCATTGGATTCTCTACTTATTTCGCAACGTATACACTATCAGACATTGGACTTTAACATACCACTCCATTCTTAATTTCTGTAAAGTTTCAACATTTGTTATACTTGGAATGCTTCATAAACTTATATTATTTTAAGGCTAATCATGAGAACCCCATATTAGGATTGTTAATTTAACCCCAAGGGTTTGTTCTAGTAGTTCAAAAAGCCTTAGGAGATCTATTAGGTCCTAGATTCAAGACTTCTAGCCAGCATTTTGGGACCACCCTCAAGGGGTTCCTCCCACCAGAGGAAATATATATTAGACTCGTTAATATATCTGTAAGCTGTATACCACCTCTGTTGGATTAAATTCTTAATTTCCAAGCACAACTCATGTGATGCTGGCCATGGTTTTGTCTAAATGTATTTCTCAACATTTATGAATTGATCCTTGTGCTAATTGGTTCCAGAAATTTGCATGATGTCAAAATTCAGGCCACATAGCGTTCATAACAAAGTCATTATCTGATTAGTTATGAATTAAGCCTCTGGACTAAAATATTTAATAACACTTGAATCTAGTCCATGAGATTAGGTCTATATGACTCTATCATACTTAGAATAACAAGGAATGGGACTATCTATGCTTTTTAAAATTTATTACTGACATTAGTGTTGATTAAATTCTCTCTTTTTTTGCTTCATTCATAGTCTGTACAAGGTCCTATGTGCTGTGAATCACAACACAGAGATATAAAGCAAAAATTTTGCGTAATTCAGCCACCTATATCATTATGTTTGGTGGTGGCTTCACTTTTAGAAAATAACCTTTCTTTTGTGCCTCAATGATGGGAACAAATAAACACAAGTAGATTTACGAGACTGGTGGAAAGTATTTTTATTTGATTGGTAATGGCTACTTCTGGTTTGGGGCTGCTCTCCTCGCAGAAATAGTCCAAACATTCATCTTGGCTGACTTTTGTTACTATTACATCAAGAGGTAAGTCCCCTTCCATATGTAATTTTTGTTATAAACTGTG
Organism: Quercus parvula; assembly: GCA_030820535.1. Lineage (NCBI taxonomy): Eukaryota > Viridiplantae > Streptophyta > Magnoliopsida > Fagales > Fagaceae > Quercus > Quercus parvula. The sequence continues at coordinate 3,566,397 of JAUAME010000008.1, read as the reverse complement.
TTGCCCTCCATCATATATCTAATTGTCACATTGTCTTTGTCCCTCCTATCTATCTATTTGTAGTTTCATGCTAGGCCAACTTATAATGAGGATGCCAGTATAGAAATCAGCCTTGCAGATTGTAACATTTCGTTTACCTACATTGGCTTCTAATTCAAGCACCCAATGAAATCAAAGTGAATTTTCAAATTTTGATCTTTATTGTCTTTCCCTTTTCTTTCTTTCTTATGCTATAAAATTTACAAAGATTTGGGTCACCTTTTACTAGGTTTTGATTCTTAGAGCATTCACACTGGAGTTATTTTAACAAAAAAGCTATTTTAGCACTCACATAACCAAAAACCATGTAGGAAGAAGAATGAGTAGATGTGAATGAATGAGTAGATATAATTTCAATGGGTTGGCTAGTTATAGCCTTTCCTTCGGTGCTTCATTTAGAACCCAATGTGTACAATGATCCCTTGAAAAGATGTAGGAAGAAGAATGAGTAGATATGGATGAGAAGGCAATCAACACAATTCATCTCAACCTAGGTGATGAGGTCATTCACAACATCCTATAAGTAAAGATAGCAAAAGAAGTTTGGAACAAATTAGAAAGTCTCTATATGAAAAAGAATCTAATGAACAAGTTGTAAGTGAAGAAACAACTTTATGGTTTACATATGAAAGACGGTTCGGATCTATTGGAGCATCTCAACATGTTTAACATGTTGAACACCCAATTGTCAAGTTTTGGCTTTATTAGCATTGCTTCCTACACCTTTTGATTATCTTCTAACTGCTTTGACATATGGGAAGGAAACCCTAGAACTCGAGGCGGTGATCGTTCTCAGGCTGATGAAGATGAAGCAAGATGGTGATCATTCTTAGGCTAATGGACTTATTGTAAAGTCAAAGTCAAGCAATTGCGGTAAAAGTAGGTCAAGAAGAAGGAACTAAAGCAGGAACAGATCTCAATCTAGATCACGTGTAAAGAAAGATGTAGAATACTTTTATTGTCACAATAAATGGCACTACAAGAATCAGTGCAAAGAGTTGAATAAGCATCTAGAGGAGAAGCAGAATGGAAAGCTATTAGAATCAGCTAGTGATGTGAATCATTTTGATGACTTTCTTATTCATTTGCAATATTTTCACTTAAATTTTATGTTATAATGTTTTTATCACTAGTAACTAATTCATCCCAAAACCCTTTTTGATACTCAATTAATTTTTCTATTCCTCTCACCTTTTTTTTTCAATTTTTTTTTTTCATATCTATATGTACATTTTCTTGTAGACATTTGTAATAATAAAATATATAGGAAAAAAAAAAAACTCTATCTATTAGATTATAATAGACTAGAAATTTTTTTAAAAAAAAAATTTTGAGTTAAGCAACTAAGTACTAACAACTGTGATTGAAAATTTTATGAAATTATATATATATATATATATATATATATATATTTAAAAAAAAATTGTTGACATCTAGGATATTATATACTATATAGAATTTCATATCTCCGTATGTGTAAAGAAACAAAGAAATTAAAGGTGAAAATTTAAGTATGTAAATAAAATAAACTAATAATGTAGTGGTCTGAGATTTCTTTTTTCTTTTTTTTTCTTTTTTTTAGGTTTATTTTATAAAACCTATGCTACCCCTACCCACGTTCCTACCCTACCCCAATTTGTAAGTTAGTAAAATTATAGAATAAGCGTGCATTTGCGAATCAGACCCTGTTTGGTAGAGTTGTTAAACAATTCATTTTCAGTTTTTAAACAACATTACACACTTTTTCACCCACACGTATTTCAAAAAACTACAAACAACATTACTCAAACTCCTCTACCAAACAAGACAGTTCACAACTCAGCCAAAAACGCAAAAATGTGCATACCCATGCATTTTTAAGTCCCACGACACTATTCACACCTTTAAAAATTATTTTGCTATAGTGTTTTCAGTAATAAGTTTTCAGTTTTCAACAAATAAGCGATATCCAAACAGAAACATCTAATTTTGTTATAGTGTTTTCAGTAATAAGTTTTCAGTTTTCAGCAAATAAGTGATATCCAAACAGAGGACATTTATCAACGCCTATATCAGAATGTAAAGACTTTACAGTAAAGCAAGTACAAAGTAATTCAGCAAAAAAATAATAATAATAATAAAATACTCCCTCCGTCCCATTTTTTTTTCCTGTTTGAAAAGTCAAACTTTTTAAGGGGACATCATTTATTGTCTTGTTTACCTTTTAAAAATGTATAAGTTTCCAAAACTACCCTTAAAAAAATTTATCAAAAAATTGAATTAGTAAATTAATAGGTGTATAATAGGAACATTAGTAAATTAATGACTTTTATTTTTAGAAACATGACAATATTTTGGGACATCTCAAAATGGAATAGAGGACAAAAAAAGTGGGACGGAAGGAGTAATAAATAATAAAAAAAAAGCAACTACAAAGTAAAAGCGCAAAAAGAAATAGAGTTTTTAGAGAAGAGACCTAAGGAGCATAATCAACGATAGATAAAGGTAAAAGTTAACTAAAATAGTACAGTGTGACTCATGAATAATACCAAAAAGTGCAGTGGGACCCATGAATAATAGCAAAAATAAGCTGAATAATAAAATAAGCTAACAAATTTCATCCATGCCAAACACACACTCAATGAAGAAGAAAGTTTGAAGCATAACTTAGGAAGTTCAAAGTTAAAAATAAAAATACTTTCTAGCCATTTGTATAGAAAATAATGAGGTTTGAGATTGATTTTTCTTTATTTTCCCTTTGAATTCGGTTTTGTTCCATTGAGAGAGATAGAGAGTTACTTTTTAGCATCTATGTCTGAGAGGTTAACGAGTTTTATACTCTAGAACTCTCATAGAAAATAGGAATAGTTTTAGTCACACATTCATTGATTTTTTTTTTTTTTTTCTTTGGAAAAAAATTACCTTTTATTCATTAGTTAACATTTAGGGCCTAATTAATATTTTCATAGATAAAGAAATATTTCTATTAGGGACATATTTGATGTAAATTGGCTAATCCTTTGACAAAATACACTTTACTTATAATTGGGTAGATCTAGAATGGGTTTAGTACTTTAAGAAACAAGTGTTCAAGTTGAGTATTGAAGTCATGCAAATCTAACCAAGAAACAAGTAAAGAAGAGCTGTTCATTAAAGCTCGACAGGAGTCTCGATAGAATCCTTTCTATCAAGATTTAATGTTGAAGCTCGACACAAGCTGTATCTGTTAAAAATTACAAAATCAGACTTTTCAGATCTGATTACATGCATATTCCTATGTATTTATGTAGAGTTTCTTTTTTCACAACCCTAGACATATATAAGGATTATTTTAAAGGCTGTCGTGCATACATTGTGTGACCAAATGCAAAAAAATGCCCTAGTTCATCATTCTCTTTGTAGAAGCTTCTGCGTTTCTGCGCCAAGGGTTTTGTGACCAAAGAGCTTCCTGATCTTCATTGTTGATGAACTGAAGAACTTTGTAGTCAAAAACTTCTTCAAGTTGGTGGAGTTAGTCACATATTTGCATTTGTGCATCATTAGTTAGTCACATACTAAGATTTGTGCATTGAACGAAGAGATTGCTGCTACAATACAAATCCAATTAGGTATTGGGGTAAGGGTTCAACTGTAGGTTGATATTTCCGGATAGGCCAAAGGGTTTGGTAAGATTCCTTATACTTGTAACCGCTTGTAATTAATAATAGTAGATTCTCAGGAGTGGTGACCTTCAATTCACTCGGTGCCTCGGTGATTTTCTCCATTAGTAAACAAATCATCCATGTTAAATTTATTTTCCGCTGCATTTAGTATAATTGGTGATTTGTTTGTGCTACCACGCCATTGCATGTTAAATTGATCTAATTATTAACTTGGGTAATTAATTAATTTGCAAAGAGGTCAATTCATTTTAACCTAAACAATTTCTATTGATTAAAATTTGGGGCCCTTTTTTACTTGGGGGTCTTAGGCCGTTGCCTAACTCTCTCTAGTGCTTCAGCCAACCTTGTGTAGAGTTCCATAAGCTCAGGTTATTAGTTCTTCCATTTCCTTCTCCTTTTCAACCTTACTTTCTCATTTACAGTATGTTTGGTTAGGGTGATTATGGGGATGTTGGAAAAAATGGAGGGAAAAATAGGAGAGAAAATGGATGAGAGGGAGTTTGGTTAGGAGGGGGAAGGGGGAGAAAATCTTGAGACTCGGTTCATTTTTCTCTAGGCCCACCAAAAAATAATCTCCCCAAATCAAGGACAATGTACAAAAGAATATGTGAAAGGCTCCCTGCTAGATCTTTTGGACAAAATTGTCCTTAGATCCTTCCTAGCTATAAGGGTTTAAAAATGGTCCCAGACCCACTTAGAATAGTGGTGCTTGGTATTTTTGGCCCAACACAATTAATTTATAAGAGAGTGGGCTTTCTAAGTCAATTATAATGCTAAGTAGGGGCTTTTTATGTAAAACTATCTTCTTCTTTTTTATTTTAAATTTTAAACTATGCTTAAAAAAAATAAAAATAAACAAATTAAAAAACCAACCCAAGAAATCTGTGCGTGAAACAATAAATTTTGGCTCACTCAATTTGACAAAACCAAAAAAGAAGTCTAGGAACACAACATTTTCACAATACTTCTATTTTTAACCGTGATAGATCCCAATCTAATAATTTATTATTTTATTTTGACCTGTAAGGAACTTACACCTTAATAGTTCTAAAAATATTGGGATATAACAAAATGCCCCAACATTTTCATGGTACAATACCATTATTTTTAATTGTGCTAGATCCCGGTCTAATATTTGATTATTTTATTTTTACACATAAGTAATTGACACGTATATAACAACATTTTTCGCAATATCTCTATGTTTACATTAAACTTACATTAATGTAAACTAATATGTAACCCGTGCGGTAATTGTAGTGATGTTATTGGTCAATTTTTTTTTTTGGTTTATCACACAAATGATAGAATTATATAAAACAATGAAAAAATATATATATATTGCATTTTATTATTTAAGTGATGCTATTGGTCTTTTTTTTTTTCTTTTTTTGGTTTATCATACAGAGGATAGCATTATATAAAACAATGAATAAAAAAAGAGAATATTGCATTTTATTATTTAAGTGATGCTACGATGAAAAAAAGAAGAAGAGAATATTGCATTTTATTATTTAAAATATATAAAGGGACATTAATAATTTTTTTTTTTTTTGAAAATTGTGTATACAACCGCATAGAATATAAATGATGGGAGAAATTAAAATAAATAATGAGCAAGCATGTTTCAAAAAATCATGATAATTATTCAGGGAAAAAATGTATCTTCAGTTCGTATTACCTGCAAGTACTTTACCAAAATGTTCCCCTTTCTTTATGTCTTGCAAAAGTGCATCCAATTTTATTTTAAAAGCTCTTGCAACAATGTCTGGTCAGTCTTCTGGTTTTTGACCAAGAATTAATTCTAAGAAAGAAACTATTTCTAGCCATTTAGGATTGCATGTAAAAGTAAGGAAGAGGTCTAGATAGCTTGCCCACCAACATATTGCCATGGCATCTTGATAGTTATGAATAGACATGGCAAAATGGGCACGTCGAGTCGGGTCGGGTCGAGTTGGGCTAGGTCAATTGGGTTACGAGTCAAACGGGTTGTAGGTCAAAATGGGTCATTTTAAGCGGATTAAAAATGGGTTCGGGTCAATCAGGTTGTGGGTCAGATCAGGTCGAGTTAACCCGTATTTTTCACATGAATTTTTTTTTTTTTACAAAGAAAACAACATGTATTTGCCATTCGGAAAGTTATGCAACAAATTACTTGATGTAAAATGTATTACTTTGAATTCACCACTTATATCAAGAATGAACTCAGTTAAACTTATTAATACTTATTCAATAATTTTAAAATTATAAAAATCCTAACATTGCTATCTAAAACAAAATACACAAAGATAAGTAAAGCAAATACACAAGTTTTATTTCTACACAATTTCAACATCTCAAAATATAAAACTAAATTACAAATGACTTATTGGATAAATCATTTGACAAAGAATAAAAACAAGAAATGTAATGGCTTGAAATTTGATGGAGCTCGTTCAATGATAAGATAGATGCTTTCTTTTTCTTCAAAGGGATGACTATTGTACTTCTTGGTTGGTAAATAAAAAGCACTGCTGCTTGGTGGTTTAGAGCATCCACAATAATGGTGCTAAATAGCTATATTGCTATTTTTAGCACCACTTAGAGCATCCACAGCAGTGGAACTATTTTTTTAGCTATTTGGCACCACAAAAAGCTATTTTATCTATTTTACCTACTCATTTTACAAAAAATCCAACAGCAGTGGATCTATTTTAACTTTCAACATAATAAAATAATATAAATATCACAATAAAATAATATATCTACTACAATAAAATAATACATCCCACTACCAAAAAAAACACCACAAACCGATCAATGGCACAATCCTTAACCACTGCCAACAAAGAACAACCACCCACAACCACCACCAAAAATCCATATTAGCCGAAAACCACCACACAAATCACCACCACCACAGCCACACCACCTCTGACCCATGAAACCCAGGCAAACCACCACCACGAAACCCAGAGAAACCCACGAAATCCAGCCACACCACAAAACCCAAGTGAATGGCTTCCATGGCTGCCCTCTTCATCAAAACCCCATATGATCCCTCTCACTCTATCACCAAATTTCCAAATACCTATTTCACCCCTACCTTCAGAGTCTCTGTTTTCGTGCCTTCGAGTCGAAATAAACGGAGGCTCCAAGTTTCCTCCGGGTTGATTGAACCCAACAGGGGGAAGCTCATAGTGCTTCTGGTTGATGAGCCTCTCAAGGATTTAAAGAAAGGAGAGGCTTTGTCTCTGCCTAGAATCAAGCTCTCAAGCATTGATCTTTAATGGGTCCATGTACCCAGCGAAGGTTGGGCAAGCCCACTCTGTGGGTTTATGCGAGAATCTAAGTTCCTCCAAATGCTTCATTTCAACACCCTCCGACTCGAAAATGGGTCAGCCATGAACATGTCGGTGCCGATTGTTTTGGCCATTGACAACTCGCAAAAGCACCAAGAGAAGCTGAAAGGAGAAGAGGGAGAGAGAAAAAAAAATGAGAAGGAAAAAGGAAAAAAGAAGAAAAGCCAGAGAGAGAGAAAAAGAAAGAAAAGAGAAAATATTTTTTTATTGGGAGAAGAGAGGGAATTTAATAAATTTTTTTTTTTTTAAGCTTCTCGTTACAGTGCGCAGCCATTTAAGCTAAAAAAATTTAGCTATAGCACCATTGCTACAGCATGCATTTTAAGTATTAGTGGTGCTAAAAATAGCAATATAGCTATTTAGCACCACTATTGTGGATGCTCTAATACTTAAAATGCATGCTGCAATAATGGCGCTATAGTTAAAATATATATATATATATATATATATATATATATTATTAAACTTCTCTCTCTTCTCTCATTAAAAAAATATTTTCTCTTTTCTCCTCAGCTTCTCTTTTTTCTTCCTTTTTCCATCTTATTTTTTTTCCTTTCTCCCTCATCTCCTCTCTATTGGATCTTCATCTTCATCGCCAATCTATTCTGGGTTCTCCAATTTGTGTTGGGTTTGTCTCCGAAGACCCATCTTGCCCAAGTCGCCGTCCCACGCCGCCGACCCATCTCACCCAATCCTCCATCTCACTGCTCACCCAACGCCGACAAGCCTAGTCCTCCATCTCACCGCCAATCCAAGCTCCATTGCCAACCCAAGCTTCATCGTCAATCCAAGCTCCACCGACACCACCTTCATCGAACTCAAGAGCATTGCGAGATTGATCTAGGTAGAAACAAGGCAGAGGAATTCGGCTTTGGTGGTGTGGTTGGATTTCATGGGTTTCTCTAGGTTTCGTGGGTCAGTGGTGGTGTGGCTTTGTTGGTGGTGATTTGTGTGGTGGTTTTTGGCTAATTTGGATTTTTCGCGGTGGTTGTTCTTGGCTTGCTAGTTGTTCTTGGTTGGGAGTGGTTGTGGATTGTGCCATTGATCGGTTTGTGGTGTTTTTTTTTTTGTAGTAGGATGTATTATTTTATTGTAGTAGATATATTATTTTATTGTGATGTTTATATTATTTTATTGTGTTGAAAGTTAAAATAGATCCTTTGATACTGTATATTTTGTAATATGAGTAGGTAAATAAATAAAATAGTTTTTTGTGGTGCCAAATAGCTAAAAAAAATAGCTCCACTACTGAGGATGCTTATAAGTCAAATTACATAAACAGGAATATCTGTACTACATACATACGTCTATACCGTAACTGGCATAGTTAGACATGTATGCATGACGTCCCATGCAAGCATTTTCTTGTAGTTGCCTTGTCACAAGAAACTGGAAAAGTTTCTGAAACAGCATGACATTAGTGAATTACTGAATTTCTGGTTATGTAAAAGAGTCATATTTATTCAAAAAGTACAAACTCAAGAAAGAGTATGTGTGTAGTGTATGATTTATCTAAAATGCAATAATAAGTTTGCTTTTGTTCATATATAAATTTTTACATCTGATCCCTCACAACTTATAATTGATGTTTTCGTTTTCCTCATGGCATGGTTTGCCATAGGAGATTATTTTCCAGATATTCTCTTATTCATGAAAAGGTTTTTATGTAAGAGATAGATAGACACATGAATAAACAAAAAATATATATACAATATTTGAAGAGGCATTTCCAAAGCTTTCCTGTAAAATATCTTCCCTTGTAGTAACTCCCTAAACATTATATTTCATGTGTAGACTGTTTTTCTAGTGAGCCACATTAATTATGCACTTGTAATGGAGCACTGTATATGTGAACGTTAGTAACCTTAAAGTCAGATATGTTTACATTTTTTTTTTCTCCTCCTCTTGAAAGGTGCCCTGAACTCAACTTTACTATATATGAGTAAGCATTTGTGTAAATCATTTTATCTTAATGGCAGGATATTTTTGGGAAGCTTCGCATTTGGAAGTTAATTGCATCAGTTTTTGCCTTTTCAATACACCAGAATTGTTGTTTGGACTCTACCTGCTATACTATTTCAGGGTCTTTGAGAGGCAGATAGGTTCCAATAACTACTCAGTGAGTAAACATCTAGCTTAAATTACTTATGAGTTCAAATTTAATACTTATGTATTATTATTATATATGTCTTTTGTAGAAATTATATCACACGTACTGAATTTCCACTATGATGCAAATTTCTAAGGATGTAGGTGAGGGGAATTTTTTTTCAAAGCATCTTTAGGAAACTCACCATTCTTATCTGATTATTTTTCCTTGTAGCTGCTCAATTTGGTTGGGCCTTAGCAAATTATAATTATTAGCATTCTGTTGGGCAGTATAATTGCATTATGTGGCTCAATACAATCATGCCTAAATGTAAAAAATATTGGGGGAAAGGGGGTGTTTAGCTCTACAATTTGTTTGTTCGTTTAGACCCCTTGAACCAAATTTTTTAACCTAATTAATTAACCAAATTGATTATTAGGTTTATTATTCAGATTTAGGTTAAACAAGCATATATCATATCATGCACAGTAGCGGAAAAGTAAATATCACCACAATATGATGACTCAAAAAAACCGATGAAACGAACCGTTTTAAGGTAAAAACCTGGGAATGATTTGATCTAGCTATCCTCAAGGTAAAGCAAATCCACTATAAGATAACCGAAATTTTTACAATCAAATTTAACCCTAAATCTATTGCTACCTCATGTAGTAACTTACTGACACGACCATGTACAAGCTCCGAATCCACGGGCTACTTCTCTCCTTAGATTTATAGCAACACAAGCACCCTCAATTGTGACTTTGAGATCCCACTCAAAGGTTTCAAATCACCATCAGTAATGATCGTGTAGTAGCAACTAGGTTCTACCACCGCTTGATTATAAATCTTTCTCCGGTAGATTCTTGTGTAGTTAAAAGCTACAAAACCTCTTAGATCTTACAAAGAGTAACATACAAGTCTTTTAAAAGTCTGAAAAACATAGCTAGGGTTTTCCTTTTATATGTAGACAAATTAGAATGAAACCCCAAACATTTTTACGAGGTTGGGCCTTGTTTAAACATTCTGCAGAGTCTGATTTCCACAATTCTTGATTAGTCGAGCCTAATTCTTGAACGGTCAAGCTTGGCAAAATGTAACATCCCTTTTCTATGGTCAACTCGAACTTGAAGCTTGAAACCTACACCTTTAAGCATTACCTAGCAAATATACTAGACATGTTTTGTTCTCGATTTGCCAACACAAATAAAATATGATTCTAAATATTTAATCCTAAATCTTCAAAACCTAACACAATTTAATAGATAGATATGAACAATTACTAAATCAAAACAAACTGGATTAATTTCGATTTTTTTTCAAACATTCATATGCATGTATTTTAATTTGGATGTCCATACATATAGTTATAAAAGGCATGTTTGTAAAAGAAATTTAAAAGGAAAAAATGAAGTTCTATTCCATTCATTACCTGTAGGGTTGCTTAACTTCGGCAGACCTCATCACGAGGATCAAATGCTCATTAGGAAGATGATCTACTGAATTTAGCATTATTAGTAGAGCAAAGGCACAAATTCCAAACAACCATTGCATATCATTAGTATAACAGAAATCTAACCTGATATAGTACTAGATTTTGTGAAGTGCTCCCAAAGATAGTGTTCGCATTATTTGGAATTAAATCAATTTCCACCTCTTCTAGCATCACATCCACAGAAAAATCTAATAAGTTGTCATCTATAACTTCTTCGTCAGATCTTTGGAGAATTTCATCATTTAATTAAGATAGCACCAATGTATTTTCCACATTCCCAAAATCAAAATCACATCCAGTAATAGGAGCCTTACTAACTGTTTGTTGGAAAATCCCATTGTTTTTCCCAATTTCAATCTCTTAGTAGCACCATTTTTATCATGACTTTGAAAGGTATAGATACCAAAACCATACGAAATAGGGACCTCAAATAGATTTCTATTGTTGGTTTCACTTTGAAGGGTAGAGGTACCAAGACCACACAAAATAGGAACATCAAATAGATTGCCAGCATCCACTTCACTTCTAGTACACATCTCAACTTGAGTTCGGCCAACTCTTTTCTTATATAAAATCTGTTGGGAAATTTAGACTCCGATTGATAGAATTAACAAGTTTTAAGCCCAAGTTGTTAATTAGATTTATTATGAATAAAACTTGTTAAAAAAAAAACATCAATATCATGTCAATATCATGCATAACGGAAAATTAAATAAGATAAAATATGATAACCTAGAAAAACCAATGAAACAAACTAGTTTTACAGTAAAAAACCTAGGGGAAAACCTTCCCGAAAAGCAATCCACTATAGTAAAGAGAAGTTTCAGATCTAGTACAAAACCTTTGTCCCTAGAATCTATAATCCCCGTAAATGAACTTACAGCAGAAACCTTCTACCGCTTTAGAACCTCTGAACTCTTCAATATATGAATGCCACCCTTTTCGCACGGATCCCAATACGTAACTAACCAATGATGCACGGCTCCCAATACATGACTAACACACCAACAAGAAGAAGATGTTGGCTGCAAAATTCTTCACTTCATCAACAATGAAGATCAAGAAGCACTTGGTTACAAAACTCTAAGGCACAAAGACGCAGTAGCTTCTTTCAGAGAGAATAAGGCATCGATCACCTTTTGCATATGTTCTCCTTGTATTCTCTTACGTGACGGTCTCTAAAATAAGCCTTATATATGTCTAGGGTTGTGAGAAAAGAAACACAAACACATAAGCATAGGCTGAAAATCAGATCTAGAAATCTAAATTTCATAATTCTCGATCGATTGAGAGGTGTCGAGAAGCTATCGAGCCTATCTGTTGCGAGCTATCAAGGAGCTGTTTAGGGGACAGAAAGTTGCTCCATCGATTGACCTAGCTATCGAGAGGTATCGAGATTGCGATAAAAAGAAGCTGAAGAGCTTGATAGATAGCCTAGCTGTCAAGAGGTGTCAAGCAGCTATCCAGCTTTAAAAAATCAACACTTCTTCACTTGTTTCTTGGACAGATTTGCATGGCTTCAATACTAGACTTGAACTCTTATGCCTTGAAGTATTAAATACATTCTAGATCTACCTAATTACAAGTAAAGTGCGTTTTGTCAAAGGATTAGCCAATTATATAAAATATGTCCTTAACAAAATCAAACTTCTTTTTGACCTTCTAGCTTGTGCTTCATCCATAGCTATCTCAAGTAATATAATTGTATTATCGAACCATTAGCACAATATTACCACTAAGTACTCACCATATTTGTTAATCACTTGAAAATTTATTGACTGGAAGTATACAAAGTTTTGGTAGTTTGTGACTACCATAAAAACGAAAATGTTAAAAGCTCTAACGAAAAGCATATTAACAATCAGTCATATAATTTACCAGTAATAATAAGGACATTATCACTTATCAGTAAAACAGTAGCTGACCTTTGTTAAGAGAAAAAGAAATTATTAATGCATTATCAGGGCTAAATACTAACCATATTTTTGTAATCACAACATAAACAAAAACAAAAAACAAAAAAACAATTACTGACATTTGTTAAGAAAATAAGCAGTTACTATGCAATATCACAACTAAGTACTTGCCATATTTTTTAATCATTTGAAAATTTATTGACAAGAAAATAGAAAGTTCTTTCATATATATATATATACAAGATAGAAATTCTACTCTAGTCTAATCTAAGTGTAAATGTGTATGAAAAATCCCTTCTGGAGATTTGAATTCTGGCCCTTACCCCCCACACCCCACAAGCACTTATACTTGTGGAGTGACCATTGCACCAATGGTGTGCAGTGGTATAAAAAGTTCTGGTAGAATTGTGACTACCGTTAAAATGAAAACATTAAAAGCTCTAATAAATAGAATATCAACAACTTATCATATAATTGACCAATAATATTAAAAACATAAACAACAAAAAAGAACTGACCTTTGGAAAGACAAGAAGTAGTTAAAAAGCCTCAGTTTGTTGGCAACAAAGTTTCCCAATTTTATGACAATCTCCTGTGAAGAAAAAAAACACCCCAAATAAGAACATAAACTACAAAATTAAAAATTAAAAAAAAAAAAAAAAGAAAAAAAAAAAGAGTAGTTGGCCACATACATATTATGCTAAAAATTCCAATAGTCTATCTTATTCCTCTTTAGTATATGGATCAAATACAATTGCGATACATCTACCCATTAAGTATGATTTTTGACTTGCCTTCTTCAAATAGTACAGTTTAAGCCATATGATAGATAACAACCAGTTTCTTTCTTAGAGAACATTTGTCAAGCAATTGTCATGCCTTATTATAGACTAAATCAACATATATCAACCTACCCACGTAAAGAGAGAGTACGCCATCCCATTTCAAATATCACACAACCAACACAAACATACACTGTAATACGTACCCCGGAAAAAATAAATAAATAAATAAAAGGAGGGGTATTTAAGTAAATTTGTTTATGGGGTCAACTTTTATAATTAAAATTACTAAAGGGTTTTTTAGAAAATAAGGTTGAAACCCTAGTTTATATGGTCTAATTTTAAGTTAGCGTATACTGACAGATGTTTTGAGAGAGGAGACTACCCAAAATATTGAAGTAGAGAAGATTGGACTGCACATTTGAGGTAAGAGCCTATAAATCTCTGTCTTGTTAAATCTAAGCTTTACTTGGATTTGGAGTATATTTTATGTTGGTAGTTTTGGCGTGTAGCGGAATTATCTAAAAATTTCTATGGATTTTACGACGTAAGTGTGATCAAAGAAGGGTTGGAGTTGGGCGATAAAATCCTTTTTTTTTCATTGCACGTCTTTCTTTGTAATATCGATAATTCTGGTGCTTTGTTGGCCATGGAGTTACTTTGGGTGCATATTACTCTTTTGTGAATATTTATTGTAAGAAACAGTGGACTATTGGTTAGACCACCATCGGTCCAATAGCCTATTAGACTTTAGAGTCTATGGAGCTAAGAGACAAAGGTTTTTTGTTAGAGATTGTACTCAGCTTTACAAAGTATTCGGTCCGTATGAATGCTTTTAACTTTTTGCCTAAATAATCGTGTGAGGAGAGTCTCATATTACACAGTGCTTGGGATTTTGTGTGAAACAAATTTTAAACAGAGTTAATACAAATGATAGAATGTGGAATATAGCCACAGAGAAACTGTAGGAGAATTAATAGTGAGGAATTATTGGGTACTTTAGAAGTTTCTCATCTGGTCAGGTAACTTGCAAGTTGTTCTTATTATTTGATTATTGAGTAAATGGTGCTTTAAAATTGTTAGGTGATATCTAAGGATTTTGAGACAATGTTAGGGAGAAGTTCTTTGTGGTGAGCTAACTGAGGTAAGTAACCTTATCCTAATTGGTTTTATCCTTACTTATACTACTATATTTTAACTACTGAAATTTGTTTACAATTGTTACTATTCTATTTAATTGTTTAGCTACATTGATTTAAAGTAAAGAATAGAGAAATTTCACAAATAAATGAGCATTGAATACAAGATTTATTTTATTTAATTGTTTCTTTAGCTATATTGATTTAAAGTAATGAATATAGAAATATCCCAAATATATTGAATACTGAATATATGATTATATATATGAATATATGTGTACTTGAATAAGATACGTTTTTGTTAGAAACTATGATTTCATATATATGATTTTGGACAAATTGACTATGAATTAATTCTGATACCCAAACCAATGGGGGTCATTCATTGGTATTCTGATACCCAAACCAATGGGGGTCATTCATTGGTATTCTGATACCCAAATCAATGGAGGTTATTCATTGGTACTCTGATACCCAAACCAATGGGAGTTGTTCATTGGTATTTTGATACCCAAACCAATGGGGTTTGTTCATTGGTACTTTGATGCCCAGTCACAGGGATATAGCGTGACCATAGTCATAATATTGTTAATAATATGAATTATGTTTGAATATTTAATTATATTGAGTCATTAGAACTGCTTATCTATTTTTGAAACCTATTGTAAGTTATAGCTTTTGACATACGGAAAACTGACTACTTTCTAAACCATCTATGATATAATTGTAAAATTAAAGTATGTGATCTATTTGTAAAATATTATTTTAAGATAATGAAACTTCTTTAGCTATTTTGAAAACCCATAGCATATTATAACTTTTGAAGATTCATATTACATCTTATTACTTTACAGATCTATTGTTGGATAGAACTTATTTGGATTTTAGTTACTTATTGAGTTGTCAACTCACCCCCCTCTTTCTCCTTTCAAATTCTGATCAGGAAGAGTAGCATATGTTTGGGCTTCCGCTGGGATGTGCGCATGAGTGAAGTTTAGGAAATCAATGGAATAAGATTTGAACTTTTATGTTTTAAGATTACCATTTGTGTAATCCTTTAGACTTAAGGATTTAGTTTATTTTTATTTGATGTTGGAAGATTATTTTTGGAGATCTTTTGAAAATTGCTTATTTGAGGATATTTTTAAATTTAATGATGAAATTTTCTTGAGGATAATTCTTTAATTGTTAAGAAAGCCTTACGCACTTGTAGGGTGTAAACTTTATAAGTGTGTGGCTGTTGTCACGTGCCTAGCTCTTACTTGGGTTCGGGGCGTGACAATATTTATGGTATCAGAGTCGGCCTGGTAACCCTGTGTGGGCTCAGAGACACTACCCCACAAAGTGGGCCCTAACGAGGACATTAGGGATTTAAGTGGGGGAGATTGTGATGCCCCAATTTGATTGATTGTGTGATGTGTGTGGGTGTGTGATGAGTCCCACATCGGGTATTTACTGGATTGAACTGGGCTTTATTAACAACTGCAAGGAGCCTCAATTGTGACTAGTCCTTTTGAGGTATAGCGCAGATGTGGCTAGCGCTTTTCCTTGAGTCGTTACAATAGGGATAACTGTTGCGGAGACATAACTTACGCGCAACCTATTGGTAAGCAAATCTCATATAGGCCTTATAAGAGAATTGTAAGTTTTAATGGTTATTTTTTAAAAGAAGATTTTCTTGATTGGTTACTTGATCTAGAGGATTTATTCGACTATGAGAATGTTTGTTATGAGAGAAAAGTTGGACTTGCTTTGTATAAACTTAGTAAGTATGCCTTATGTTGGTGGGAAAGAGTACAATCTGACAGAATCCGACAAGGTAAAGACAAAATTCGTTCATGGCCAAGGATAAAAAAGATGCTTTCTATCAAATTTTATTTGTTGGATTGTGATGAAATTTTGTAGTATACAAAACAAGATTCTTATTGGCCAAGAAGTTCATACTTCAATTATTTTGAAGAGCCATAAATTCCACCAATAAGAGAGGAATTGCATGTTGAAGAAAATATTGTTCTTGAAGATTATATAGAAGTCAAAGAACAAAATATAGAGATTTCTAAAGAAATTCTTGTTATGGAAGAAGATCCTCAAATCAAGATTATTGTGGAGGAGAATAATGAAGATCCTATTATAGAGAAAGATCTTGAAGTCGAGATGATAGAGACCATTAAGGAAGAAATTGAAGAGGAAAGTTTCAAGGATCTCAATGAAATCAAATCATATGATTGTTAATCTCAAGATCATTTATTTTGGTGGTAAGCAATACATCGAAGTTTATTAATTTTATTGGGGTTGATAGATTTGATTCAATTGTCAATTCTTATTTGGTAAATCTCTACAATTATTTGAAGACTAAGGAAAAAGAAATTCAAGTTGATTTGTTTATTCCATTGATGAGTTGCAAGTATGGAAAGAAAATCAAGGGGCTCAAGAATTCGAAGTATTTGTTTATTTGGAGCGAAAGATTTTAGATTTCAAATATGAACTCGAGGACGAGTATGTTTCAAGTTGAGGGGTCAAATGTAAGACAAAATCTATAATTTAATTTTTGTAATTATTTAATTTTAATATTTTTATGTAAAAAACGTTATTTTAGATTTAGGTGCTTTTACTGCTTTTTAGGTCAAATTTGATTCCTATTATGGTTAGGTATTAATTAGGTGTTACTTTAGAGTATATTTTCTTATTTGTCAAGTTTTACAAAGCCCTTAAATAGGCCCCTAAGTCTGTACACATTTTTTAACAATTATTCAATCAATAAAATTCAGAATTTTGTCTTTCTATTTTCTGGTGGATTCCAAACCCTTTCTCCTTGTAGATTCAAGGAACCCTCGTAGATTTGAGGTTATTTTCAGAAGCAAATGAGTTTTGTTTCTTGCTTTCAAGAAGTAGACGTGTTCTACTTCTTACCACTTCCACATCAAACATCATTTTCCCAATTTTATGACAATCCCCCAGTAACAAAATATATATATATATATATTAAAAAAAAAAAAAAAAAAAAAACAACAAACAAACAAACAAACAAACTAAACCACATGCAAATGTTATTAATGACATTTCAACATCAGAACGTTAAATATTTTTACAAATTTTATGAAATATAAATTAGCAATTCAAACAATTCCCTACTTTCCCTGTAGCTTGTTATAAAACAGAAAATAAACATTCAACATCAATCATAGGAAAACTAAAAAAATTTATAATTAAAGAATAAAAATTATTCACAAAAAGAAAGGAAAGAATAGGTAGATGAAAGAAATGAGTAATCAAGCCTTAGGAATTGTTGGAATGCATTTTGCAGAGCATAAATCAGGACTATTAAAATTGTGAAGAAAAGTAAAATTGGAATAGAATGAGAACCTCTTCCTATATAAGATATAGAAATACCCAAAAGCATGCATCATAGATCCCGGGAGATCCCTTTCAAATTCCATAGCATTCATTGAAAAAGAGGGGAGTTGTATATTAAGGTTCCTAAACTAGTGTAGTAGTTGGCAAGATACACCATTAGTTAGTAGGAGAGGAGGGAATTTGGGATTTCTAATTCGTTTAATTATTGTAGAAGAGGAGGTAATCCTGAAAATAAGCAAGTTTGATATTAAAGAAGAGCAAAATGTTTTATTCATCAAAACAAAAAAAGCACAGCGTTTTCATGTAAAATGCAAAATTCTAGAAGGGAAGGTGAACCTAACATTTTATTCAGAACCAAAAAAAAAAAAAAAAAGGAGCACAACTTTTTTTTTTAATGAGATAATTATGACATGGTCCCACTTAAATTTAGACAGATGAAGTAAAATTGGACTTCGATTTTAGATTTGAATTGAGCAACTGGAAGAATAATTATGGTATGGTATCCATAAATATCTAAACACATAGTACAAAATTGGAACTCTAATTTGACTTTCTCTGAGCTTCACCTATTTATATATATATATATATATATATATATATATATATATTATAGACAGAAAAAAATTGGCAAATGTTGTACAGATTTCCAAAATATGTACAATATTTACCATATTTTTACAAATGTGTACAATATTTGCTACTTTTTGTGTATCTATAATGCAAGCTTACTTTGCAAGTACAATATAAACATACAAAGATCCTTAAAAAATAAACAAAAACAAGCTCAAACCAAATTAGTGTACTTGAAAAAAAAAAAAAAAAAAAAAAAAAAAAGGCAACTCACCAAATTGACCAAACCAAAAACACTATTCATGAGCCTCTTGGCTCTTTTTATATATTTAATTGAAATAGAAATATAACTTATATAAATTTAGGTAATTTTTTATGTTAAATTTTCTTATTTTGAAATCCATAATTTTTAGTTTTTAATATGACTAATTCACTTGATGGTGATTAAGTTAGATTACTAATATTAATCCTTATTTTGTGAAAACTAAAACTATAATAAATTTTACACCAAAGAAAACTTACAAACCGATGTGATAATGGAGTAACGAAAAATATAAAGTGAGAACTTATTCTTGATTTTATAAAAGAGAAAGTACATGAGGTTTAATCTTAATCTATATAGAAATAGATATGGGCCATTTGATGTTGGTAATATCGTGGGTTGTGAGCCCAATTATTGAGAAGAAACACATTAGCTTTTTTGCCCTTATTCTCATTCTAGATTTTCCTAGCATCTTCTGATTCTTCTTACATCTCTCTCTCTCTCTCTCTCTCTCTCTCTCTCCTAACAGTTCAATGTTTATGATATTTGTTATCATCTTCAACCACCCCCACCATAACAACAGCAATGAGACTCTTGAGATTTAAGCTAAGAGAGGGAGTCTATGCCATTGACGTGGTTTCAATTTTCTTTTAGATTCCTTATCTATCATGTGTCTTATATCTAAATAAAAATGGGAGAGAATGGGAGATTTTTAACTAATAGAGGACCCAAACCCTAAAAATAATGTCATACAAAAGTTCAATTGCACCTCCACTTCTATCAAATTGTCTAATTGTTTCTCTCTCTCTCTCTCTCTCTCTCTCTCTCTCTCTCTATATATATATATATATATATATATATATATAATTTTAGGAAAAATTACAACTTACCCACCTGTAGTTTAACCAAAATTTAAATTGTCTATATGTGCTTTGAAATTTGACACATTACCCACTTAAGGTTTGATCAAAATTTAAATTGCTTACCTATAGTTTGAAATCTTTTAATGCAAGTGTTCCATTGGATTCTTTTTTATCTTTTAATCTTGTAATTTTATGTTTTTTTGTGTTTTTGAAGGAAAGAGACATAAAAGTGAAGCAAAATTACATATTTAGCACTATTTTTAATAGAGTTGGCTTACGAAACTCTAACTGAGCTAACGAGTAACGTGTAAAATTTCAAACCATAGATAGACAACTTAAATTTTAAAATCACATATAGATAAGTTATAATTTGCCTATAATATTAATATGGGTGAAAGAGGAACGAACAAAAATTGGAAATTTAAGGAGTCACAAAAAGAGAGAGAAATGGTTAAATGAGAGCTACACTCAACCAGATGATAAAAATCGTTTAAAAAATCAATACAAAAGACTTAATTAGGAAACCTACATCTTTGCAATTAATACATACATAACAATCCTTAACAAAAAACTACTACCATGATTACTACACTTCCAATAGTCAAAACACCTTACAAAACAAACACAAATACTACACTTCCAAACAACTTTAAAACTCCCAACTATGTGAGTTGAATACATACTTCGAAATTAGGTAGCTCATTATAATACCATATCAAATTCAATTATCAATTGATACAAATTTATTACCGAGGACTAAGTAATTATCTCCCATCTTCCACAGATTTCAATACTTGCTCTCTATCATACTCAACAGTTGTACTAGTAGAACAACCAGTGCCAACGTCAATGTTGAAAGAGTGACTAGTTGCACTAAGCAAGTACTCAGTCTTTTTTCCATCGACATCAATGTTTCCCAATGGAGATTTTTCCATACTTCTCAATCTCTCCAGCTCCTTTGCCACTTCTTTCATGAAAGGCCTATCCTCCCCTCTCAAACTTAGGCACCATTTTGCAAGATTAGCAATTTCCTTTAGTTGCTCAATATTACCCTCATTGACAATGTGATCTTCAAGAATTTGAAGTAGGCAATCCTCTTTTATAGCAGAAACAAAAGATATTGCTAGATTTCTATCATTTTCTGGCCTATCAAAAGAAAGTGCCTTCTTACCTGTTAATAACTCTGCCATAACAACACCAAAGCTATATACATCACTTTTTTCTGTTAGTTGGCTAGTTTGCATGTATTCTGGGTCCAAGTACCCCCAAGTTCCTTGCACCAAAGTGTTCAATTGTGTTTGATCAAGAGGAACTAGCCTTGAAGCTCCAAAGTCAGCCACTTTTGCTGTGTAATCATCATCCAACAGTATATTCGCAGTTTTCACATCTCTATGTATAATTGGCGTAGAAGTTGATGAATGCAAGTATGCAAGTGCTCCTGCAATTTCTGTTGCAATTTTCAGGCGTTTCTCCCATGAAAGTAAGGATGATAGACTTTTATCATGAACGTGATTGGAAAGAGTCCCATTTGTGATGAATTCATAAACTAGTAAGGGAACCTTTGTTTCTAGACAACAACCAAAGAGCTTAACCACATTCCTATGGTTAATTTGGGTAAGAACAATCATTTCATTTATGAATTGCTCGATTTGGCTTTGATCACCAATTTTAGACTTCTTAATGGCAACTACAGTGTTATCTGATAATACTCCTCGATACACAGTTCCATAACCTCCTTGGCCAAGGACTCTACTCTCGTCATAGTTGTTAGTGGCCTTTTTAAGCTCTTCTATAGTAAAGATTTTGGTTGTCTCGATAGACTTTTGGTGATTAGAGAGTTGCTGTTTTAACAATAAGCCACCATTTTGTTGGAAGAATTTTTCTTTGAGTTTGATGATCTTTCTTTTTTTCAATCCCCAATATATCCAAGAACATCCCAGAAGCAGTACTAAGAGGCTGACTATGCTGATACCTACACACATTCAAACATGCATTTTCACTAAGAACAATGTTTTAACTTTATACTTTTGTTAGTATCACTGTCTATTTTATGGCAAACATTTTAACACAGTTAAAGGACAAATTAAATATTTAATATACGTATCATATAAAGATGAATCAATCAAGATTTCAATTATACCGTAAATAGTGACTCGGTGACTGCCACATAAATATAAATCTCCTATAAGCGGCTTTAATAAAATCCAACTCATGTCAAAACATATTAAAACTAAAAATATGGACAGATAAAATAGAGCTGGCGAACCAAGTTTTTAATTGTCATCCTTTTTAAAAGTACAATGTCACTTGGTTAGCTGAGAAGAAGACAATAGCCCAGAATATATAATTTCTTTAAAAATATCAAGGCTTATATATCAAAGATTGAACCTCCCACAAGTAGTACTAAGAGCCCAAGAGGCCCGCCATATTGTTTTAATTTGCACCTTGAGCTAGCGAACCTAGTTGAGAATCTCAATCAGTAGCCTCGTTTATTTAATCAATGTGCGGACCCGTCTAAATTTCCTATTTTCCGCATGGTCCATGACGGAGAATAATAATAATAATACATCCTATTGATATTTGATATCATTTCCGCAACTAAAGAGCTCAACCCGTCACCCAATCAACAAGAAGAAAAAAAAAAAAACAAAAAAACAAAAACTCTCAAGTAAACATGCATTTAGGGTCTATTATGCATTAGTATATAAAGGATAGACTAATAAAGTTTTAGTTTTGGACCTTTTGCAATAACATGCATTTAGGGTCTATGATCGACAGACTATAATGTTAAAGTGTTATGATTATTCTGTTCAATAAAAAAATTGAGTAACTGCATTTAGGTAAGGAAAATAATAAAAGCTATAAAATAAAAGTGCTATATATGTATTTTCATAACTTTATCTATATAAGGACAAAAAATATTTAGTTAAATTAATGGAAAGCATTTATTTATTTGTTTTTTATAATCACCGTTATTAGTAGTTCTCTCTCCAAATAAATATATTTTTTAAAAAAAATTTAAAAAGTATCACACTTAAGACAAAGTTTGGCTACAAGCAATTGATTATAGCTAATGCCTACAACACCACTCAATATCTTTTTATTAGATATAAATTTTGATAAATCCACTATTGAATTACATTTTTTTTTTATTACATTGCTTGCAAAATTTTATCAATAATTATATCATCAATCAAATATTGAAATTTCAAGTTTTTGTAGTATAAAATTATGCATAAAACATTCTTTTATAAATCGAATAATAAATAACATCTTTTTGATAAACAAAAATTGACATAAATGTCAAGAATATAAAAAATATGTAATCTAACAGTTAGATTTTCAAAATATGTAACCATGTTAATTTTTTAGTAAGAGATATAGTCAAACTTTGTCTTTAGACTTTACACTAAATAACTTTTTCCTACTTAAAGAACAAAGTTTTCCTATGAACTAATTTGTAAGTAATGGCTACAAACTTCCACTATATTTTCTTATTGAATGTGAATTTTGTATTTTTGACAAATCCACCATTATATTGTACCTAATTTTTTAATTATATCATTCATGCTTGCAAAATCTCAAAAATATCAAAATCAATATTTATATCATTAATCAAATACTTAAAATTCAAGTTTTTATAACCTTAAATTATTCGTAATAATAAATTTATGAATCGAATAATATAAATAATATTCAAGTTAAACTAAATTTGACATACAAATTAAGAGTATAAAAACACATAATTCAGCTATTAAAAGTTCAAAATACGTAATTTTGTTAATTTTTTAGCCACTTGTAGACAAACTTTGTCAGTCTCAAAATTCCAACTAGGGGAAGGGGACACCACCAAACAGTGTAATTTGCTGTCATAGTTGAATTTTTGAATAATTGCTGACGTCCTTTTAACCTAACAATGGTTTGTTTTATTATGGCTTGTAAAGCAGGTCCAGTAGACAACGTGAGTAACGTGACCAAACACGACAATGGCAGTCTAAAAAAGTCAACGTTAAAAGACTAGAAAAGTGTCTTGAGATTTCTCCGTTTTGAGCACTAGTAGTTTGTTATTTATTTGAATGAAATGAAAAATAAGAGGATTAGCATAGGAGTAAAAGCTTCCTTCTATTTTATAATAAAAATTAATTTTTTCTATTTTACACTATTAATTTGTAAAAATATTGGCATCAAATTACCTATAATATATCCTTTTTTATTAAAATAATATTTTTCACCTTTTTTTTTAATTATTTTCCTTATCTATACACGCACCACCATCTTACCACACACTACTTATCTAAATACTCTCTTTATTTTTTTTTCTTTCCCTTTCTACTTTCTTCTTTCCTCTTCTCCTTTTTTCTTCTCCGTTTTTTCTTTCTTTTCTTCTTCATCTTTTTCATTTCTGAAAAAAAAAAAAAAAAAAAAAAAAATCTCTCTCCCCCTCTCTCTCTATTTGATGTAGGACAAAATATTCTAATTAATTTCTGTAATCTTTTATATTTGGTATTTTTTTGTAATTTTTGTTATTTTAGATTTAGGGCATTTATTTCATTATTTTTTGGTGTTTTTAATGTTGTTTAGTCAAATTAGGGTTTTATATGCTTTCGTAGCGGCATTAGGATTTCTAATTGACCTAGGTTTTGTTTTTACTATTTAAACGCATTGTAGCCTCCAAAAGCAATTCAGTATATAGACTATTATCAATAAAAACAGACGTTTTGTTAAATTTTCTTCTGGTGGATTCCAATTTTATTCTCCTTATAGGTTCAGGGAAACCCCTCGTGGATTTGAGATTTACTACTAGGAACTAATAGTTTAGTTTCTGTTCCATCAAGAGAGCATCATGTGTGCTTTCTTTAGACTTCCGCGATATCAGTTGATATCAAAGCCTTGACTTACCTTGGTCTGATGGCTAACCGACGAGACGATGACCACCACAACAATAACGGAGACATCAACCCAATCCTCACTAGGACTGAATTCCTTAATTTTCGTGATGAGAATCACCAATTTTGTGAAAAGAGTCAGCAAATTATAGGTGAAATCAAGCAAAAGATTGCTACTCTTCTTGGTAGGAATTAATCTCACAATTACAATGACCAATATATTCAAAGATACACTCCTAACTATAAGAAAATTCCATTATTTTATGGAGATATGTGTAAGTTGGATTTTATCGATTGGCTTCTTGATTTGGAAGAGTATTTTAATTTTTGGGAGATTTGTGATGAAAAAAAAGTGCGGCTTGCATCTAATAAATTGGACGATGAAGCAGAGGAATGGTGGGAAGAGATTCAAATTGATAGAAAGCGATGAGGTAAGCATCCAATCTGCTCTTGGCAAAGAATGAAAAAAGCATTAATTGATTTATGATTTCCTAATGACTATTATGATATACTAGATTATACAAGTGTTGATTATAAATCTATATATTCATATGAAAATCAATATGTTCACAACATAAAAGGTCAAAACCAAAATTATCACAGCCAAGTCCATGTATCAAATAAAGGAAAAAGTTTGAGGGTTGAGAAGAAGCAGCTAATTTCTAGAGAAACTTTTGAAATGGTTAAAAAAGGTCAAGACTTGCAACAAGTTGTTGAATTGAAACTTGAAAATTGAAACTTTAAAAGAAGAATGAATTGATTGTGGAAGATCACAAAAATCAAGAGATAATAATTATTGAGAATATTGTGGAAGATCCACTTGAGGTCAAAGGTGAGGACGAGACCATCACCCACAACCCCCAGGTTCCGGTTGATTTATTGAAGACGACTACACAATATGTTGATTTTCTTGTAGTAGAAAATTTTAATTTTATTATCAACCCATTTTTTATTGATGTTGCAAATAAATTGAAAGTAGATGAGAAAAAATTTTATGTTACACTTTATGAAGGATTCAAGTTTTAAAACCGAACCAAGTTATTAAAAAATTCACAGTATTTGTTTATTTGGAATGGAAGATTTCAAATTTTAAGAATGAACTCGAGGACGAGTTTATTTCAAGTGGATGGGTCTGATGTAGGACAAAATATTCTAATTAATTTATGTAATGTTTTATATTTGGTATTTTTATGTAATTTTTGTTATTTTAGGTTTAGGGCATTTATTTCTTTATTTTTTAGTGTTTTTAATGTTTTTTAGTCAAATTAGGGTTTTATATACTTTCGTAGCCGCTTTAGGGTTTCTAATTGCTTTAGGTTTTGTTTTTACTATTTAAACACATTGTAGCCTCCAAAGGCAATTCAATATATAGGCTATTATCAATAAAAACAGACGTTTTGTCAAATTTTCTTCTAATGGATTCCAGTTTTATTCTCCTTCTGGATTCAGGAAAACCCCTCGTGAATTCGAGATTTCCTACCAAGAACTAATAGTTTAGTTTCTGTTCCATCAAGAGAGCATCGTTTGTGCTTTCTTTAGGCTTTCACGACATCACTATCAATCGATGCTCTCTTCAAACCTAAAAAAAGAAAAAAATCTCTACCAAGCCTCCATGGATCAATACACTCACACTCTCTACTTGAGTTGATTTTAAGTTGAGTTTGCGATGATTTTCATTAATTTTGGAATGATTGTGTTTGGATTAAATTGATGTTGTAATGGGTTGGTGGTGGTGGTTGGTTAGTTGTGATGGTCGATGGATGTTGGTGGTCGGCTTCTCCTTCTTGGCATTGAAAAGTGGGTGAGAGAGAGTCTAACAAGGCAAGGGAGATGAGAGAGAAAAAATATAAAATAATCATATAGAAATTATAGTAACCTTACATATATATATATATATATATGGTTACTATAGCAATTTTGCATACAAACAATGTTTTAGACAAACTAATGTGGGTATTTTGCATTGACTGGTGCAAGTGCTCTAAGAGGATAAGTCCATTAGGTAGGTCTTTCTATTTTGATAAAGGCTATGAGCAAAACCCTTCAAATACTTCTTATATCTTTCTATTGAGTGTCAATTTTGAAAGGAGAAAGCTTAACAACAAAATTAGTTGTAACTTAAAAATTTTACTCAATATCTTTTTATTGGAAATGACTTTTGACAAATCTATCATTAGATTATATCTACTTCTTATATCCTTTATACTTAGAAAATTAAAGATCAATAACTATATCATCAATAAAATGCTTAAATTGAAAGTTTTTGTAATTAAAAATTATTCATAAAATATAAACTTATAAATCATATAATAAATAATATTCGATTAACACAAAATTTGACCAGTGTGTTAAAAACATAAAAAATATGCAATTCAACGATTATATTTTTAAAATATGTAGTAATGTTTATTTTATCGAGTAAGATTGTAACCTAAGGTTACAACCAATTTTGTAACTAAATTTTATCTATTTTAAAAATCTAAACATTCAATTACATGTTCTTATTATATCCTCTATTTGAAGTGTGCAGCAAACCAAGCAAAATAAATCCGATCCAACCCAACCTGTTGTTGGTAGGTTGGGTTGGGTTATGAAATTTTTTGGTTGGGTTCGAGACTTAAGATTCACAAATTTATCTAACCTAACTTGATCCACCTATATTTAATATGTATTTAAATTTTAAAAAATATATTAAAAATATATATTATACAATTTGTTATTTACTTTTTTGCCCCTCTTCCTAAATAAAACTCAAACACTAAGTTCTCTTCATATAGTTTGTGTTTGTTTGGTGTTATGCTCATGATTATTTGATTATAAATTTGCTCTTATTTGTAATGAAGTTATTCTAATGTTCAATTTAATAATAATAAAAATAATAATAATAGTAATAGTAATTCAAAAAAAACTGTTCAACCTATGGGTCCAACTCAATCTACGTGGGTTGGGTGGGTTGGATTGGGGTTGAGTTGAATTTTTTTTAACTCACTATGGTACGTTAGATAGAAAAAACTAGTCAACCCGATCCATGCACACCCCTTATCCTTTATACTTGCAAAATTTCAAAAAAATTAAAGACCAATTACTATGCTATCAATCAAATGTTTAATTTCAAATTTGTGATCTAAAATAATGCATAAAAAATAATATAATAGATTGAATTGTAAATAACATTCAACTTGAATGAACTTTGACACGCATATTAAGAACATAAAAAATATGCAATCTAACTGTTATATTTTCAAATTTCACATTCAATAAAAAGATATACGAGGAGTTTGAAAGATTTTTCTCCAAACTAGTTTAAAGATAAACATTTTCTGTCTATGTTTCTCTTTTGGTCGTAAAGGATTAACATATGGCCGTGACCGTGTGTGTTTGATAAGAAGAAAAAGTTAAATTTTTAAATCATTGCTGACCTCCTTTTAATATATGGCTTAGCTAAGAAAAAACCATAACGAATGTTTATGAATAATGCTAGGACCTTACCTCAAAATCAATCTCAGAAAAATATTTTTAGAAATACGAAAATGGCCGTGATTTTGGTCCATTAATCGTGATAGATTGATCCAACTTTTTTGTGAGGGTCAAGATTGATCCAACTTGATGATATGATTTAAGTCAAAAAAAAAATTTTGATGATATGATAGAATCCTCTACATGGGAGGAGGATGAGATGCAATACCATATTGATGGTTGGGGAAAAAATAAACAACTTTTGCTCCCAACCATCTGTAAGGTCCTTTTCCTCCCAACCATCGATTGGGTATTGCATTTCATTCAATAACCTAATTATACGATATAGACATACAGTAAATATACTCACCAACCGCAAGGTAAATTGTTAGTGATGGAACACATACTTCTTCAACCTTATGGTATCCATTGATGCACGGACAACGAAAACTCCCGACTTCATTAACACAAATTTGTTTTACCGGGCATACTTTTTCCTTTTTGCATTCGTCAATGTCTGTAGTTACAAAGGTCATTTAAAGTAACTAAGAAGAATTAATTCAATGCCCAAAAATAAAACGCTAAGAAGAAGTATAATCAAAAGAGACAATCTATTTAAACGAAAGAATTTGGCTAATCTTCAATTCTTTTTTAACTTTTTTTTTCCTGAATATATACTTTTGTTTTAAATATACAAAGACAAATTAGTATTGGGTTGTAGTCTTCATTTTTTATTTAGTTAACGAGCAACGTGGCATTCTCTCCTTAAAATTTAAAAAAAAAAAATTCATTTTTAAAAAATACAGAAAATAAGCCAAATTTTAAACGAAAATAAAAGTATTGCTAGTAATTCAATTAGAGACAAAAAAAAAATTCAAAATTTATTGAAATTGTAAATCATGATTTGTATAACATCATTTATACATGCATCATCATCATCATTATTATTAATCACAACCTATCAGTTTAAAAACTAGTAAATAAAAAAAGTAACATTTTTTGTGTAACTAAAATAAGGCAATATTTTAAAAATTCATGAAAAATATAAACCTTCTATTATTTTTTAAAAACTTGTTGTAGATAAGTAAGTAAATTGAATATATACCTCGGCAACCATCTTTGAGGTATGGGCTCCCATAGTAACCATCCTTGCACTTGCAACGGTACCCAGGACCAGAACCATTGTTGAGATCAGAACAATTGCTATTTGCTCCACATATGTAATTCCCTTTGTTCCGAGCAACTTCACACGTCTCGTTACCAATTGCCCAGTCAAGAACCATTGGAAAGGTTTCATTGTTTTGTAGACTGGTTAGATAAGCTGAGGAGAAATTGAACTTGTCGAACTTGTCTTTCTGGATAATAAAGGCAAAGCTGCATGGATTGAAAGACCAGACATCTTTGTGGCTATTAAAGCTATATGCTGCAAAATCAACATCTTTCAAACCTTCAGGAATATCCATATGGCAACACCCAATCCCAGAGCAACTCCCATTTACAATATTGCGTGTGTCGTTACATGTGGACAGGCAGCCGACGGTAAACCGTGCATCTTTAAGAGTACCATTAAGGAATGCGTAAGTGTCACAGCCAACAGCCACGAACTTGTTTTTGGTGCCAGAAACCGTGTAACTGGGGACCCGGAGCCATGGTTCCGTGTTATTTGACAGAGGCGTACCCCACTGGTTGTAACAGTTAATGGAGCTATACATCATGACTTCCATCTCTCCTTCGATGGAAATCCTTGTAACGTTTACCCTTCCGGTCCTTGGTTGAGGTTGGCCGTCGGATTTGCTACAGTTGATAAAAAAGTCTCCACTTTCTTTCCAGTAACAACCTTCAGTTGTGCCAAAGGGATATGGAATTTCTACATCCCCACATCTGTCGGAGCAGTTAGGCAAGGCTAATGGATATGCTATTGCTGCGGCTGCCATTATTGATGTTAACACCACACCAACCCAGGTGACTAGCACAAGCATCGAATGAAAACCCATAGCCCCACTACTTTCCCAGAAGAGCATATAAGATTAGAGTTTTGGAAGTTGGTACGTTTCAGCTGTAGATGCTGGACTTTATAAAAGCGCCCTCCAGGTAGAAAATACGTAGGACTATAAAAAAAATTTCACAACATTTTATAACAATGGTGATATGACAGTGTGTAATTAGTGAAGAAGGAATAGTAAATTTATGTATAAATGATAATTAACTGTTTACCGTTTATCATGTTAAAACTGTAACAAAAACTTTATCGAATAATTTGTGAAAAAATTCCTCACCGCATACAGAGAATACCTATCATAAATATGATGTGCATTTTTATGGACGGGATCCTTACCTCAAAGGTTGACCAAAAATTAAACCTTTGCCTTTTCTTTCTTTTTTTTTTACTTGATACCAAAAAAAAAAAAAAATTAAGGTAGACATTGATTTGACAAGGTCTAAATTAAAATTATACTTAAGTAATACACAAAAGCACCAATTAAACTTTTTTTTAAAAGTATAATTCACTCAATTGCCTATAAGGGTCAATTGCACGAGGGGAATCTATACGCACTCACCCAAATTATTAAAACTTATAATCATTATTCCAATTTTAACAAAGACTACATCACATTTGAAAAAAAAAAAAAAAAATTAAGGGTTTGTCTATGAACAACTTATTTAGTTAAAATTGAAAAAATTTTGTTAAAAATACTATAAATAAAGGAAAAAATTAGCTGAAATTGTACAATGAAACTCATAAATAGTACCAAAAAAAAATTATATAATAACAAAAATAAGCTAAATAATAAAATAACCTGACTTTAAACTCTAATCTCAAACACAACCTAAAAGTGTATATCAAATCATATTAAAATGTGGTTTAAATCAGGTTTTAGCTTTTTTATTTTTATTTTTTTTGGGTACTATCATGGTCCCACTGTACTGTTTGTGGGCCATTTTGTTTTTAAAAAAAATACTTTATTTTTTGGATAAAAACATCTTATTTTTTGTATATGCACTTGCTGTTGGGTTCTTGGGTCAGTTGGAGCATCCATATCCCAAAATTCTATCCTATCCTATTTTACCATCTCAAAAAACTATTTTATCAATTATATCATACCATTTTACAATACTCATAACATCCCAACTTTTATTTTACAATATTACACACTAAAATAATATAAATTATACAATAAAATAATATAAAATTATCTACCACATATTTCTAATTTCTATCTCTCTGTCACTGTCTAACACACCTCCACACAATAACCACCCTCTCATCCACACCACCTCCAAACACCAACCACCGTGACCCTAAACCCACCACAATCCCAGCAAATACTAACCCACAAACCAACCACAAACCCAGCCACAACCCATTAAAAAAATTATCAAAAAACCCAATCACCACCACACAGCAACCACCATGACACCAAACCCACACTACACAGCAACCACCATGACCAAAAACCTACCAAATATCCAAGCACAAACCAACCAAAAAACACCCACAAACCTAGCTACAAACCCATTAAAAAATAATCAAACAAACCCACATTAGCCACCACCATGCCCACTGTCCTTTGCCCACCACTACCACGACACCACAAACCCACATCAGCCACCATTACCATCAATCACCCATCCCCACCACCACAGAAACCCTCCACCACCACAAACAGAAAATATAAAGAAACCCACAACCAAATCCGAGACCAAGGAGTGTTCGAACTGGCCCAACGCGGCGTTAACGGACCCACGACCCACGACTTCCCTAGCCTCACCTCCATGGCCATGGCGTCACTGATTCATCGTGTCATCCTGGTGGCAACAATCTTAGCAATGGCCAAACCTTGCAAGACCCTCTTCATCTCCTCCAACTCTTTCTCCTTCAAACTTGTTAACCAACAAACCCCTTCTTCTTCTTCATCCTCGAGATTCGCCACCATCTTCACCGGGATCAGCCACTTTAACCCAAAATCCCAATTGCAAGAACAAGCCTTTCCTACCACAACCTAGATCTTCCTCTTCCATGACCTGATCATCAACCCAAATCCACACCGCCACCATCAAGACCATGCCACACGCCACGTGCCGATCTCGCCACGCCGTGACCATACCATCACCACACCGTGACCACGCCGAATCCAACCCAACTCTGGTGGCATGCTTTGAACGAGAGAGAGAGAGAGAGAGATGTGAGAAAGGGAGTGAGAACTGAGGATGAAAGAAAGAGAGAATTAGAGAACAAAAAAAAAATAGTTGAGAGAGAGAGAGAGAAAGAAAGAGAGAAATAATATATTAATTATACAATACTGCTACAATACCATCCTACATATAAGATGGTATTGTAGTAGTATTGTAAAAAAGTTTACAAGTTAAGAAGGCTGGATGGAGTGGGTTTTTTGTGCATTGATTGTAAAATATACTAACATATGCTAATAATATCACCCAAACCCAAATGACTTGCCGCACAAGCATCCCTTGGAAACCCTTAGCCCTACAATTTCGAAGAAGAGTGTTTTAGTGTATGGAAAACTTCATCAATGTTGGGTTTTGAAAAGCAAACAGAATATAAAATAGATTAGGGGAGGGTCCGATGCAATAGCCTCATGCAATTCCTTTCACAGCATTTTTACTTTTCAAAATTATTAACTTTTTTTTAACTCTTAACTTTTTTACTTTTTTAACTTCCTTGATCCAATGGTTGATATCAAAAGTTAACTTTTTAACTTTGATCTAAACCATTGAGAAGGTATTGTCTGGTAAAATATTACACCAGGTCTCAATCCAACTATTGTCAATCACCGATTGGGGTGTCCCAAATTTCATTATCATTCTACCATACAGGCCATACAAGTCCTCGTCTTTAAAGGGGTGTTTGGTTGTGTTGTTTAAACAACAATTTTCGTTCTTTAAATAATACATGTATTTTCATAACACGTTTTCACCTACACGTATTTTCACAACACTTAAACAACGTTATTAGAACAACATTACCAAATGGGCTCTAAATCTCAAAGTGCGCATCCGTCGCATATGATAAGGGCCTGAATTTGAACTAAATTGTACTACTTACTAATGAAAGTCTTTGTATTTTATTTTATTTATTCAGATATTTTAGAATTACACCATTATTCCGTAATTTTTGTAGCAATTTATTGACGTAATTAACTATAAGTGGTTGAAAATTATTTTCATATGAACTTACTAATTTTTCATTTCTATTTATAATTAACTCTATCTGAGTTGTGGCTAGTTAGAGGATTGCTCAAATTGCATAGGGAGAAGAGTCTATTTACAAGACTATTGTAATTGTTTATTCTAAAGTGAAATTTCCAAGATAGGTTATTTATATTTTAGAGTGGTTTTTTATTCGAAGAGTTCATCAAAAGATTTTTACTTTGTCACCAAATCCTTGTTTCTTTTTATTACTTTTGGAATGTGGTGACATGTTTGTGGTTGATTATTTACCATTGTTACACTATCTATTGGATAATTTGGATTATTAAATACGGACTAAAGTGACACTTAATCTACTAATTTGTTAGTTGGGTCTAAGTAAGATTATTCAATAGGTATACAGATATGAGTCAGGATAAACATTATTCAATGTAAAGATAGTTTAGTTAATTCAAGGTGAATAGTCTCTTGAAATTAAGGGGGAGAAAAGTTAAGAGGTGACAAGTGTCCAAAGGTTATGTGCTTAACCCATAATCTGTTGTCATTTTTCTTTAGCTGCCACCTTATGCTTTATGCAGCAATTACTGCATACAAGGTTGTATTAAATCATCTCCCTATAATAAAAATAATAAAAGTGTTTTGTATTTTCATACTTACCTTAACAAAAAAACCTAATTAATTCAATTAATGGCTAACATTTAGTATTATTATTTTATTATCATCAAGGTCAATAG
This sequence comes from Quercus parvula, assembly GCA_030820535.1. Lineage (NCBI taxonomy): Eukaryota > Viridiplantae > Streptophyta > Magnoliopsida > Fagales > Fagaceae > Quercus > Quercus parvula. The sequence continues at coordinate 3,532,661 of JAUAME010000008.1, read as the reverse complement.
TAGTTCTCCCTCCAAAATAGAAAGACATTGAGTGTCCTTTTGAAAAATAAGGAGTATTACACTAATTAATTACTTTACCCTAGCTCAAACTGTTAACATTAGCAGGTTCTTTTTCAAACACTATCATTTGCTTCCATCTTTATAGTTGAATTTTTAAATCATTGCTGACATCCTTTTATCCTAAAGATGCTTTGTTTTATTGTTCCTTTTAAATCAGTCAATCAGGTCCAACAAAGAAAAAGAGAATAAAGATTATTAAAAGAAAAAGAAATAGAAAAAGGATAACGATGATATTTCGAGTTTTTTGGCTAAATATTGTAAAAGATGAAGTTTATTTGTGATATAAGTATTGTTCAAATTTATTTGGGAAAATGAGGAGAGAAGCGAATTTTGACAAAACCATTGTCAAAAATCTGAGAAAAAGTAGGAGAGAGGAGAGAGAAATGATGTGACGAATGTGGGAGAGAGAAAAAGGAATTTCGGCAATGATATTGCCCAAAATATATATATATATATATATATATATATAAAAGACTACACATTAAGGGAGAAAAATATGACATTTTGCATTCTCATCAATGGGATAGCCTTCATGCATAGTCTCCAGGAAAAAATTCTCACTTTGGCTGGGATGTTTAGGTGCCACATATTTTTCCAAAGGGGAGCACATATGTCTCCCACTGAGGATTCACCTCTTTCATGCTTCTCTATTATTTCCCTAGCCAAAAAATATGCACTTTTCACCGTGAAGATTCCTTTTTTATTTCCCACACATATTAATTGGTCCTCCTGTGGGTAGTGAGGGATTGGGATGCTGAGAATATTTTTCACTTCAAAGCTAAGGAAAATTCTGTCAAGAACGTCCTTTCTCCATCTTCTAGTGTCTTGGTCAATTAAGGTCGATACCATAGGGAAGTCTCCAAAATCTTTCCTTGGGGAAATGACTTTTTGAGTTGTTGGTGTTGGCAACCACTATCATCCCATATATGGATTGTCTTCCCATTTCCCACTCTCCATCTTGTTTCTTGCTGAATAATCTCTATGCTCTTGTGAATGCTTCTCCAAGCATAAGAAGGGTTGCTGCCTATGCTTGCATTTAAGATATCTCCATTGGGGAAGTACCCTACTTTGTACATGCACACCATTAGTGATGTGGGATTTTCCAACATCCTCCATCCCTGCTTTGCCAGCATAGCCAAATTGAAATAATAAAGATCACAGAACCCCATTCCGCCCTCTAATTTTGAATTGCACATTCTTGACCAACTAACCCATGCAATTTTTTATTCTTGATTCTTCTGCCCCCACCAAAAATTTCGCATCATCCCCTCAATATCTTCACAAAGACCTTTGGGGAGTAGGAAACACCCCATTGTGTAAGTGGGAACTGCCTGAGCAACAGCTTTTATAAGGATTTCTCTTCCTTCAATCAATAATAGTTTCTCTTTCCAACCTGACATCTTTTTCCCCACTCTCTCCCTGACTTTATTGAATATTTGATTCTTTGATCTTCCAATCATCGAAGGTAGACATAAGTATTTTCCTGGTTGTGCATTCTGCATTGAGCCCAGCGTTTCCTTCACCCTTTCTCTTGTCTCCTCATCTGTATTCTTACCAAAAAAGACTGAGGACTTTTCTGTGTTTATTTTTTGGCATGTTGCCTCCTCATATTTTTGCAGAATTTCACATAGTTCTCTACTTTCTTGCTCTGTTGCCTTGCAGTAGATCACACTATCATCGGCAAATAAGAGGTGGGTTATTGTTGGGCTTCCCCTATAGATAGAGATGCCAAAAATCTTCCTTCTCCTTTCTGCCTCCACAATCAAAGCTGTTAGTCCTTCTGTACATAAAAGAAACATGTAGGGAGATAAGGGATTGCCTTGACATAGCCACCTCGTGGGAGTTATACATTCATGGGCCACACCATTTATGAGAACAGAATAGGATACAGAATTTATGCAACTCATAATCAATTTAATCCATTTATTATCAAAGCCCATTTTTGTCATAGTTTTTTCAAGAAAACACCATTCCACTCTGTCATAGGCTTTACCAGGACATTGTCAGTTATGAGCCTACCTAGAACAAAAGCACTTTGGCTTTCAGAAATGATAGTGGAGAGGAGGGGTTTCAGTCTATTTGCAAGAACCTTTGACACAATTTTGTATGAAACATTACAGAGGCTTATTAGTCGAAATTCACTTATCTTTGTTAGATTATTTATTTTAGGAATGAGGGCTATGTTTGTCTTGTTTAACTCAGTTATGAGGGCATTGAAGTTAAGAATATTAAAGACAGTTTTTATCACATCTTCCCTAATGATATCCCAATACTTTTGATAAAAGATAGCAAACATACCGTCAAGGCCTAGGTTTTTGTTGGGTGCATTTGTCGGATAGCTTGAATAACCTCCTTCTTTTGAAATTCTTTTGTTAAGTCTTCATTCATCTTCGTAGTAATCCTTCTCGATATTAGATCTGCTATTTCCATCGCTCTAGTTGGGAACAAGGTAGAGTACAGCTATTTGAAGTAACTCACAGCAATGTTTGCTATGTCTGTTTTCTCTTCGCACCAATTCCTTTCTCCATCCAGTAAGCCCCTGATTTCATTCTTCTTCCTTCTCTAAGATGCTTTGTGGTGAAAATATTTTGTGTTTCCGTCACCAAGGGTCAGCTATTGGACTCTGGATCTTTGATTCCACTTGATTTCTTCATCATCTAGCATTTCATTGATTTCCTTCCTTAATGCATTAATTTCTTTTCCCCCACTTCCATCCCTGTCAGCTTGGACTAGTACTTGCAGCTGCTTTCTCTTCTCATTTATCATTCGTACATCATGCCTAAGACCAGAATTGTTCCATCTTGTCAAGCCCGTAGCACAAACTCTCAGGCCCTCAAAAAGTTCACTAGTCGTTTGAAAACTTGAATGATTCTTCCAAGTATCTTGAATTATCTCCTTGCATTTATTATGTCTAACCCATGCTGCCTCAAAATGGAATCTCCTCTTTCCCCTTCCTTGGATATTCCTTTGGTTTGTTAGAACTAGAGCGCAGTGATTTGAAGTTGAATTCACTACATAGAGGACCCTAGCATCTCTGTATTGATCTTTCCATTCTATCGTAGCTAGCACCCTATATCAACTATTAATCGAATTCTTTCCCCAGCTGACCTTTGGTTACACCAATTAAAATCTGGTCCTTCATATCCAAGGTCCAGAAAGCCACAAACATTGACTACTCTTCTAAAACCCTCATTCTGCTGTTAGGATCTCTCTAGGCCTTCCCATTTCTAGGAGCTTGATAAGATTTCATTAAAATCCCCCATACAAACCCATGGCATCTGAAATTGAGCATTAAGGAATTGTAGTAACTCCTAAGACTCCTTCCTCCAATTTGTATCCAGGTTGCCATAGAAACCTGTGATTCTCCATTTAAACCCAGATGTAGGATCAGTCACTACTGCATCTATATGATACCTAGTATAACTTTTAAGCTCCACATTTAGATCATTTTCCCATAACATGGCTATTCCACCACTTCTTCCCTGGCTAGGAACAATTACTCCATTTAATAAACCTACCTTCGCCATTATTCTCCTCATCCTTCTCATTCCAGCTTTTGTCTCCATCAAGAATACCAGTTTGGGCCACCATCATTGCACAAGATCGCGCAATGCTCAAACTGACCGGGGGTTCCCCAGCCCCCAGCAGTTCCAGTTTAAGGTATTCATGGCTCCCGACGGTGCTGCTTTATAGGCACTGTCGATAGATCAAGGGGGATTGAGTTACTACCACAAAACTTTTTTTGCCTTCCTGCATCTACCTCTTCCTCATCTGCCCATAGAGTCCGCTTTACACCCATTATACTGCTAGCTACATCCCTTCCCATGTCATTTTCTTTGTTTTGACCATAGGCTAGCTTCTTCAAATTACCCTTATTTTTCTAGACTTTATAATCCTCATCATTATTTTCCTTCTCTATACTAAGCCCAAAGTCCATTTTAACTAGGATAGTGACTTCTTGGAACTCCTTATTTTTTGCTTCTTCTCGACCCATATGTATTACCCCACTTTCACATCCTACAGTTGACATAGAGGTATGGGCCGGCCCCATATTTTTTTTTTTTTTTTCCTTCCCCTTTTCACCGTGGATATTTTCCCCTGTTTTCCTTACTCCTATCCCATCATTTCTATTATTTTGAATTTGAAATTGAAATTGACATACCTCTTGCGTGGCGTGCTCACCTTCCTCTGACATTACTAAGACAAGACTTCATCTTTTTTCATTTCCAAGATTTTCCCCGAAGTGTGCACCGTAAAGGGAAGTAGAATAGCCACCGTCTTCCGCCCTTACCTGCATCCTTTCTTGCATTGCCATGTCATCAACTTGCTAGTTTATTGGACTTCTTCTTTGTTCTTCTTTTGATAATCTAGCTTTGCTTCCTCCTTAAGCCTTTAACCATTCACCATATTGCAGAGTTTGATTTGGTTGGCCATTTTTTTTGTAATGTCGCTCATCATGACCCATTACTCCACACCTGAAGCAGAAAACTGGCAACCTCTCATACCGAAATTGGATGCAGAAACTCTCCCCCTCTAGGCTAGCTACTTTTCCACACCTTCTTAAGGGTTTTTCCAGTGGAAGATTCACCTTTATTCTCATGAATTTTGCTTGCTCTAACATCCATGATCTTGTATCCACTGCCATAAAAATCCCCAAATTGCTGCCTATCTCCTTTCCTATCTTCTCTGTCATCATATCAAAAGGCAAACCCCAAATTTGTCCCCAAAAAAGAGAGTAGGTAAAAGAGATATTGCTTGCCATCATTCCCCTCTCCCATCTTTTGAGCAACAGGAGATTATTTTCAAAGTTCCATGGCCCATTTGTTTTGACCCACCTTAGCTGATATTCGTTGGCAAACTTAAATTAAAGGTTATCATTTCCAACTTCCACGATCTTCAAATCCTGGCCTATTTTCCAAGCAACCCTTAAAGTGTTCTTCAGAGCATGCAAGTTTTGCTTTCTGTCTGTCAAAAGCTTCCCTATCAAGATTTGAGAACACTCCTCTATTACTTGTGCTCTACCTTCTTCCGAGATTGAGATCCGCAACTCTTCTTCTTCTGTTAGCTGCATGTTCTTCAAGACATCTATTAGTTCTTGCTTCATGACCTTGACTATTACTGTGTGATTTCAAACCTTCCAATGATTTTGAGGCCACCTAATCAAAACTAGAAGCTCCGAATTAGGGCCTTAGAGATCGCTCCTATAGAGGAAAGAGAAAAAACACTCGAGAGAGAAAAAGAACACTCGAGAGAGAAAGCACTCCTACATGGGAGAGAGAGTATATGACTTCTCTTGAACCTCCCATTGTTGATTGGTCCGCATAGAGTGCAGCAATCACAAACTTGAGAACTTTTGTTGGCCAATTTTATATACTAATGGTCTGAATCAATTTCTTTTGTCATCATATATATATATATATACACACACACACATCTGTGCTTTAATTATTAATTTTGTTAATTTTGTTTTTCAAATTAATTTTAGAACTAAATCAATCTTGTCTTTAATTATAGCAACTTAAACTTATAAGCATAAAATTTATTATAGTTTGAATGTATAGAGAGATGAGATTAAGTAAATTTTGAAGCATCACAGTAAAGATTAATAACTTTAAGTGTGCATTTGGGTGGAGATTATAAAAATTAAAATTATTTCAATATTCAACTTATTTTTGCTACTATTTATAAGCCCTACTATACTTTTTGGCACTATTCATGGCCCCATTATACTATTTCAACTAACTTTTACCTTTATCTACAATATTTTCAGTAATAATTTTTCAGTTTTAACAAAATAAACGGTATCCAAACACACCCTAACACTACTTGTTACATGGCGTTGTGAGTTGTAGAAAAGTGTCTTTACATGAACCTATTATTATCTTTTTGCCACTCATAATTTGCTATATGGATAAATTGTGCCACTATATGGTACCAGCATAGCTTCAATGCATAGAGCGAAGTCAATTTCTCCACTTATTTACAAAGTAATGAACTTTTTAAAGTTCTAAGAGCATATCCAACAGGAGAGCTAAACACAAAATCCTCTCTACTGTAGAGAATAAACCCACAAAATAGGTCTCCAATGGATTCTTTATACCCAGAATTTTTTTTGGCTCGTGAATAGTAGCCCTTGATGAGCTACTGTTCATTCTTCAAATGTTTTTTTTTTTTTTTTTCTATTATAATAATCAGGTATTGAATAAAAAAAAGTTGGAAGATGTGTAGTTGTTAAAAAAAGAATAAATAATGAATGAAAAAATAATATTTAAATAAGATAGAGAATGGGATAGAGAATATGTTGGAAAGTGTATTTGAAAAAATATGTAACTAAGGCTGTGTTTGGTTCATGTAAAATATTTTCCGGAAAATAAATATTTTCCGAAAATGCTATTTTCGGGAAAGGAAAATATTTTCAAGTGTTTGGTTGCATTCCAAAAAATATTTTGGAAAATATTTTCTAGTGTTTGGTTGTTTTGCTGAAAATGCTCTAGAAAACCCATTTTTATCATGTTTCTCACATTTTCTTAAGATCCAAAAAAATATTATTACATAGAATCAAAATATATAAACAACACAAGAACAAAAATCAAAACAAAAACATCATTTATTCACAAACTTAGTGAGAGAGGGAAGAAAGAGCGAGAGATTGAGGGAAAGAGAGATCGGAAAAGAGAGAATCGGAGTGGATGGAGGCGGCGGCGATTAGATCGGGTGGGTTTGGGGGTGGAGTGGAGTGGAGTGGGCTGGTGGTCGATGGCGGCCAGATCGACGATCGGTGGTGACGGCCAGTGCGTTGGAGAGCCTGGTGGAGCACTGCCTGCGGTCGATTGTCAAGATCGGAGCTCGTTGGTGCATGGCTGGCGATCGGAGAGGTGGATCAGTGATGAGGGAGGGGTGGGCTGAGATCTGGGTGGACCGGTGTATGTGGGTCTTAGGTGTTTGGCCAACGCGTGATCTAGGCAGTGGGCTGGCGTGATCGGAGCTTGGCTGGGCTGGCCAGAGCTTGGCTAAGGTGAGGCGTGATCTGGGTTTTATGGGTGTGCTCGTGCTTGAGCTCTCTCTCTCTGTGTTTACGCGTCTGTGCGTCTGTAAGTCCTTTCTTTCTTTGCGCGTCTCTGGAAATGATTTGAAGTGAAAATAACGACAGAAAATATTTTCTGCCCCATTGCTCTTGTTTTACAGTCAACACTAAAAACATTTTCAATTTGACCCAATTTTCCGAACTAACCAAACAGCCTATTTTACGGAAAAGCATTTTTGAAATTAGTTTAAAGCCAAAACAAACACAGCCTAAAAGGTAAAAGTCAATATTCATTTTCCAAACAGTACAAAAATTTGTCTAATCTGCTGGAGATGCTCTAATACTAGTGGAGTGTCCGCTAAGATGAAAAGCAAAAGGACAAGGTTTCTTTACAAACTCTTTTTAACTCTCTATCTTTTTAATAAATTTTAAAAATTTATCAGTAATTGTTTATACTCTTAACACCCATAAAATTTTATTTAAATTGAATGTTATTTAGCATTGAATCAATAAATTTATTTTTTATGCAAAATTTTAAAATACAAGAATTCAAAATTTAAATATTTAATTGATTATATAGCTATTAATTTTCTATTTTCTTAAAATCTTACAAGCATGTAAGATATAATAAGAACATTCAATGTAATTTAATAATTAAATTTTTAAAATTTATATATGATAAAAAGATATAGAAAAGTTCGAAGGGTTTTTCAATAATTATGAATTTTGTTTTTAATTTTAAACCAATTGACGGCCCACCTAAATCTAATATATTCCTCCTTAGTCCTTATTAACAATTTGTGGGGGTAAAACTCAAATAATTGAAGTCCCTAAAAGTGAAAAAAACAAAAGTACCCTATACAGTGAAGCAAAGTATCCATTGCCCTTTGGAAGTGGAACCCACTATCTCAAAAGCCTGAGGGCCTACTCTGTTCAATGAAGTCCACGCGGTGCATTATCAGTCCCCAAATCGCACTCACACTCGCACTGATCTTTTCTTCGACCCATCGACTAGTAAAATGAATTTCCACACTTAATTTCACTCACACTGATGCATGGGACCCTAACTAAAGGAAATTCAGCCTAGTTATTACCGTGGTTTAAACAATAGTTTTCAATATTTAAATAATATTATATGTATTTTTACATTTTTTTTATTTAAATATATTTTCAAAAAAAATAAACAACGTTACTAGAAATCTCTTACAAAATGGACTCTACAAGTTTAGAACCTAATAATGGAAATACCATTAATCTCTTGTCAGTAAGAAAAACTTGGAAGATCTTTTCACTTTTCACAGTTGGGATTTTAAAATTTTCCTCCAATTATATTATTCCATCATTAATGAAAAATTTTCTCTTTTCTTTCCCCAATAAATCAGTGATCCTCATTTGAAAAAGTCATCACCTCTTAGTAATGTTTATAGTGATAAGCCTAGATTCACGTATTCGAAAATGCAAAACATGCAAATTGTAAATTGAAGATTTGATCACTTACTCGGGAATTATAAGTTACAATAAAGAGTATCTTTGATTTGACACCACCTCCACGTCTCTGACCCAATTTCTACTCTAATAAATTTAGTCCATTAATCACCGATCGTATAAATAATTAAGGATTTTCTTTTATCAATGTGATATTCCACGTTCGTCAACGAGGGCTTGGCTCAGCTGGTAAGGTTCGTTCGCTCCGCCTAATCAATCTAGGTTCGAATTCCTCTATCAGCGGGCTCTTGTTGGTGGGCATCCTTGGTGAGGGTTGGCCCCCTCACACGGGCTGGCTAAAACGGCCTGAGCTTACCCCAGCCCGACGCCCTGCCTGGGGGTATAATACAACCATAAAGGCCCCCTTTTTTCTTAACCAAAAAAAAAAAAAAGATATTCCACATTCGGCTCGGAGGAAATTTATCTTAGGTTCAGAGAGGTGGGTAAGATAAGTAAGAGTATCTCCAGCAGATTATCCAAATTTTTGTATTGTTTGGAGAATGATCTGTGACTTTTACTTTTATCTACCTACTTTTTTAAATACACTTTCCAACAGACTTTCTATTTTATTTTCTATCTCATTTAAATATTATTTTTTTATCCATTATTTATTTTTTTTAACAACTACACATCTTCCAATATTTTTTTATTCAACACCCAATTATTATAATAGAAAAAAAGATTTGAAGAACGAACAGTAACTCATCAGACTTGATGAGCTACTGTTCATTAACAAAAAAAATTTGATGTATAGAAAGGCTGTTGGATCCCTTTTTTTTGTTCTCACTCTCTATTATAGAGATAATTTTGCACATGGGAGATGCTTTAAAAGCATTTACAGCAGTGGTGCTAAATAACTATATTACTATTTTTTAGCACCACGGATCACAAAACTCACGCTGCAGCAGTGGAGGCATAAGTAAAAAATTTAGATGTTCAGCTACAGTGCACATCTATCTATAAATGTGCACTGTAGCACAAAACCAAAAAAAAAATATATATTTTATTTAACTTCTCTCCCCCTTTTCCATTAAAATATTCTTTTCTCTCTCTCTCTCTCTCTCTCTCTCTCTGCCTTCTCTTTCTTTTCATCTCAGACTCAAGAGTCTCAACCTCTTTCTTCCTTCTCTACCTCTTCGCTATCTTTTCTCTCTTCTTTTCGTGTGATTGGCAATGGCGTGGGTCGGTGGGTTTTGTGAATGGCGTGTCAGCGATTGGGTAAGTGGGTTTCGTGGATGGCGTGGGTCGGTGGGTGTTGTGGATGGCGTGATCGGCAATGGCGTGGGTCGGTGGGTTTCGTGGATGGCATGGGTTAGTGGGTCGGCGATGGCATGGGTTAGTGGGTCGGCAATGGCGTGATCGGCGATGGTTGGTCTTGAGCATAAGACAAATAGTGGGTCGGCGATGGTTGGTCTCCTCTCTCTCGATCAAGCTCAGATGGTGGGTTTGATGGTGGTCTGGGTTTGTGTAGTTGTTGGTGGGTGGTTGTTCTTTGGCAGTGGAAAAGTAGATTGTGCCGTTTGTGTAGTTGTTGTTGGGTGGATTATGCCGTTTGGCAGTGGTGTTTAGGTGGCCGAATCGGTGTTGGTATGGTGATTGGGTGGCCGAATTAGTGGTTTTGGTGTTTGGTGGGCATGGGATGGGCTGGGGATTGCTGGTTTGTTGGTGATCGTTGGGTTTTTTTTTTTTTTTTTTTCTTTCCTGTTTTGTTGGTGGTTTCTACCTTGGTGGGGTGTGTGTGATGGTGGGGTGGTGGTGGTTGCTACCTTGCTGGGTATGTGTGGCGGTGGTGGTTGCTACCTTGCTGGGTATGTGTGGCTGTGGCTGATGGTAGAGGTGGTTGTGGTTGGTAATGTGTATTTTTTTTTATAGTAGAATATATTATTTTATTATAGTGATTATATTATTTAATTATATTAAAAGTTAAAATAGATCCATTGCTACAATATGTATGTAAGTAAAATAGATAAAATAAATTTTAATTGTACTAAATAGTTAAAATTATAGATGCATCGCTGTGAATGCCCTAAAGAGGTGGTATTGGAGTTGTAATGGCTCTAGAGAAAAATTGGATGGAGAGGTGGGTGTCTGTACTTCAGAGAACTTGTGAAGTTGGAGGTAAATCCAAAGAAGAAAAAGCTTGCAACTGAGCTTGGATTTGACAAGTCACTGACTTGGGCTCCACATACTTGCATCTAATTACAAACATGCCACCCAAACTCATATCTTAAAAATTGGAAACAGCCTCAGTCCAAAACTTAGTTTCCATTACTTTCACTGAGTTTGGAGTTATGAAAACACAACCCTAAAACTAGACTAAACAATTCTAGATTCAGTAGGCCCCACGTTTTTTAAGTTTTTTTATTTTGGAAACAGACACACATTATCTTCACAATAAATTTGCCAACTTTTAAATAAAATATTAACAGGTTGACAAAGAGATTTTTGGTTTCCATCAAAGCTTTTGAGATTTTGCAATGTGAAAGTTTGACTGCAATGACGTGTATGGGTGCTGGGTATCTGTACTTCAGAGGATTTGTGAAGTTGGAGGTAAACCCAAAGAAGAAAAAGCTTGCAACTGAGCTTGGATTTGACAAGTCACTGACTTGGGCTCCACATACTTGCATCTAATTACAAACATGCCACCCAAACTCGTACCTTAAAAATTGGAAACGGCCTCAATGACGTGTATGGTGCTTAGAAAGTTCAAAGAGTTATTTCCATGATATTGAAAATTCAGTGAGCAACTTTCATGGGATTCTTCATCCCCAAAGCAACCCAAAACATGTTTGGAATACTAGAGTATTTTAAATATATATTTTTAATTTTTAAATAATATTATATATATTTTTTACTTATATATATTTCAAAAAAATATAAATAATATTATTTAAACTCCTTTACTAAACTAGCCTTAGAAATTTGAAAAGTAACTGGCCACAGTTCACACAGAAAGCAAAACCATACTTAAGTCTCCTCTTCCTCCAATACAGATAATTAGGGGGTGTTTGGTTTGTATTTTCAAACAACAATTTTCAGTTTTTAAACAGCATTTCACGCATTTCAACACACTTTTTCACCCACACGTATTTCCATAAATATTTTCAAACAACATTTTTCAGTTTTTAAACACACATACCAAACGGGCCCTTAGAGATTTCTTGGAGGAAGGCTGTTGCAGTTTCTTTTTCGTTGAAAATGAAGATTTTATTATTACTTTTTATAAAGGTTTTTAATTAATTTACGGTAAAAATTATTTTTAAGGATGTTTTTATCTTGTTGGAATCTGACAGTTGTGATAAAAAGTAATAACTATAGTACTCAAATTTGGTTTGTTTACTTTGTTATCAAAATCAAGCTTAACACAAAGCTCGATTTTTATTTTCAAACTTGATTTTTTTATAGAAAATTCTTAGTTGAAATTAAACTTGTTCAAGAGCTTTGTTATGTCCATTAAAGTTTATTTAAAATAACATTATTGCATAGTAGCAGCATGATAGTCACTGTAATTTTTATTCAAAGTTTTCTGTTTAAATTTAAAATTAAACATATTAATTAATCACAAAAAATATTACTTTTAAATTAGATTCACAAATAACCAAATAAAAAAAATCAAAATCAAAACCAATCTCTCTCTCTCTCTCTCTCTCTCTCTATATATATATATATATATATATATATATATATATCGTGGTAATATTTAATGTTGCTATATTTTCCTTGTGCCACCTCATTCGCAATGACATATATTATTTTTTAGATTGTGTTTTGGTATTATGTTTCTTTCATTTCCCATCATAGAGTTTTCTCCCTCCATTTTATAACTTTAATTGAATTTTGGTTTGGATCAATACTTAGTTTTTTTTTTTTTAAATATGAATTTGAGTTTATATCAAAATACAACCTGCATAGTTATGAATTTGAATATGCATACCAATTGTTTAAGAAATAAATTATTATGAAATCTATCTTTTATTCCTTTAGTTTCATTTTAATTTTTGGTTAAGATAACATCATAATTTTGTGATGAGTTTTGATTACCATAATAATCTCCTTATTTTTTAAGAGATGGAAAATGTGAATAATAAATTTGAAATTTATAAAATTTAGTTGTATATTAGAAAAATATAACACACTACAATAGAAGGTAGAAGAATATGATTCATTTTAAAAAAAAATATTAATCAAACACACAAAAAGTAATAGAATTATATATTTGTAGAAATAAAAAGATAAAATAAAATACTTGTAGAAATTTTTTTATAAAAAAATAGATAATACTTAAAATAATTGTTATTTTTTTATATATTACGTTACATAATATATTTATATATCCAACTAAGTTGAATTACACAAAATAATACCTAGAAGAACTCTAATAGGAATTAGGAAATAAAAAAGATCACAACAATATTTTAAATTTTAAATTAAGTCTTCCTTACAGTTACAGTCAACGTGAACCGTGAAGAAATTAAAGAACCAAGCCGCTCCACAATAGCAGAAAGAGAAAGTACAGCAGCAGCCATACTTTGGAAATGGAAATTTGCTGTGAAAGAGTGCGTAGGTAGATGGTGAAATGAATACGGAAAAACCAAATAGCAAATAGTGTAGATGGTCAAAGTGCATGCAATAATGAAGTTGAGGGCCCACGTTCTGATATCTCAAAAGCAAGGCCAGCTCTGGTCAATCAACGAATAAGTCCACATCGTACGTCACCAGTTCACACTAGAATCCACCCTATAATCTAAAAAGCAGGATTTTGTATATTTTCATATTTTGTATATATAAGTCCACATCGTACATCACCAGTTCGTATATCCTGTACCCAGCATATATGCCGAGTACAGGATACACCACCTCGAAAAGCAGAGCCCGCTTAACTGGAAATCCACCCTATAATTCAAAGAGCAGGGCCAACTGTTATCAATGAAGGATGAGTATCAATGAAGGATGAGTCTCACGTGAGCTTATTTCTTTTTACTTATTTAGGGTTGGTTAATAATCCACTTATTTTATCACAATTAAAAAAAGTTTCATTGAAAATATTTAAATAAAAATTAATTGAAATAATATAATAAAATTTATAAATAATAAAAAAACTACAATAAAATTTATAAATAATAATATAAAAAATTAATTAACAAAATTAATAATGTTAAATAGAGCAGCAGTCATACTTTGGAAAGGGAAATTTGCTGTTAAAGAGTACGTACGTAGATGGTGAAATGGATAAGGAGAAACCAAAGTGCATGCAATAATGAAGTTGAGGGCCCACCCACGTTCTGATATCTCAAAAGCAAGGCCAGCTCTGGTCAATCAATGAATAAGTTCACATTGCACATCAACAGTTCCCACTGGAATCCACTCTATAATCTAAAAAGCAGAGCCAGCTCAACTGGAATGCACCCTATAATCCAAAAAGCAGGCCAACTGTAAGCAACGATGGAAGAGTCTGTCGGGAGCGTATTTCTTTTTTTGATTATATAGGTATGTTTAAAATTCGTTTATTTTATTAAAATTGAAATTTTTTTATTAAAAATATTATATATAAAAGTAAAAGTTATTGAAAATAATATAATGAATTTATAAATAATAATAAAAATAAATTGAATAATAAAATAAATTGACAAAATTAATCTTATCAAATGGACATTTAAAGTTGTGTTTAGGGTACCACAAAAACTTTTTGAAATGTTTTTTGTTTTCTGAAATAAAATAAAAGAAATAATTAATTAAGAAATCAAATCAAAGGGAATGTAAACAAACTAACAGAGTCTGTTTAAATATCATTTATTTATTGAAAAATAAATATTTATTATTAAAAATATTATAATAAAATATTTTTTATTATGAAATAGCGCTCTGAAAATAGTGTCCCGCCTTTTTTCATCACTTAGCTGGTCCATAAACAGTGCCATGGACCAGCCAAGTGAAACACAAATGCAAACGCACACAAAAAATCAGCAACGCAGACACACACTAAAAAGCTCAAACATTCAAGTTTAGTTAGCTTAATTTAAATTTTAAAAAAAAAAGTAGTACAGTACGCTAAGCTTAATGAACAGTTTTTAAGGGTTTATTTGATTGAAAAAGTGAGATGAAATAAGAGATTTTAATTTTTTTTATTTAATTGTGGGGTAAAAAAGTGGAGAGATAAAAAAAATTTATTTGATTAGGAAGAAAAATTAGAGGATAGAAAATTAAGTTTGTATAAATTTAACATTATATCTCTATTAAATAAAAAAATAACACATTATATTTTTATCAAAAAAATTGTGTATGATCAAATGGAAATTTTATTTATTTATTTATTTATTTATAAATATAATAGTACACAAAATTCAAGAACGTAAAACTTTTTTTTATTAAAAAAAGCCAAAATTGATGGGAAAAAAAACAAATGAGCACAAGAAAAGAAAAAGAAAAAAAGAAACGTAAGATTCAGAAAACATTGAAAAAAAAAAAAAAAAAACGAGAAGAAGAAGAGTCAGGCAACATTTAAAAGGAAAAAAGAACAAAATTGAAAGAAAAGATTTATAAAACCAACAGTTGAACGTTGGGTGTTGGTGTTGCGGTAGTTTCAAAAAAAAAAAAAAAAATATATATATATATATATATATATATATTCCCATTTCTGAATGGAGTACTTGCAGGAAAGTAGGTTGTAAAGTCTTTTTTTTTTTTTTTAATTAAACGTAGATGGTAAGAGCATTTATAGCAGTAGAGCTAAAAAACTATTTTATCTCTATCAGAACACAAAAAAACTCATGTAACAGTGGAGTTAATTTTTTTTTTTTTTAGCTTCATTGTTACAGTATACATCTGTTTATAGATATGCACAGTAGTTTAGAGCTAAAAAAAAATTATTCCCTTTTCGATTGTGTGTATGGCTCTGATAGTTGTATAGTAGATATATTATTTTATTGTAATAAATATCTTATTTTATTGTGATATTTATATTATTTTATTATATTGAAAGTTAAAATAGATCCACTGCTACAGTATGTATAGATGAAATAGATCAAATTACTTTTTTGAGGTGTCAAATAGCTAAATTTTTTTGCTCTAGATGCTCCAATGTCAATCCACAGGAAAAGTATCTTGTGAACCGCGGGACATATGTAATTGTTGTGAAACTGACATTTGTCCGTGATATTATATTTTATCTACAGAGAGCAGGGAAGAGATCAATGGAAAATAAAAGTAGATTGATACTTCACCCAAAAAAAAAAAAAAAGTAGATTGATATATATTTGTTGCCAAATTATAATTTCCGTCTGTTTCAATTTCTTTCTCATAAAGTTAAGTCAGTTCTTAATTATTAACGATGTTAATTTTGTATGTCAGTTCAGTTTTCAAAATTAATCAAATATATCTTACAATCATGTCACCTTTTAACATATATAAGCATAAAATTGATTTTTTTTTTAAGTTTAGAGATGAAAATGAGTAAAATTTGAAAATTAAAGGATAAAATTAACACAATTAATATTTAAGAGGTTTTATTTTAAAATTCAAGAATGAAATTGATGCAATTAAATGCATAGAAACGAAATTGAAATTAATTGTTACAATTTTTTATTTTTTTTGAGAATGAAACCTGAGAATTTAATTAAAATAGAATTAGCTAGCATCGGTTAAGAGTATAGAGTAAAGGTGTGGAGGAACATCCTCCATCCATACAAAATAACTACTAACATATCTAACATGTTTAGCTAAATTATGAGCAACCAGGGCCGGCCCTTCCACTAGGCCAATTAGGCAATTGCCTAAGGCCCTCAAGTGGAAAGGAGGCTCCAAAATTTTAGAAAAGAAGGGGTAGTAGGGGAAAAAATTTTTGGTTTCAAATGAATCAAAAAAAATCTGGCACATCCTTTTGACCAAAAAACAAAACTTCTGTTGCACCCGGTTAAACATTGGTAGCACAAAAAAAAAAAAAAAAAATTTGGTCTAAATAAAATCAATTGTCCCAAAAATAACATCATTATCCTCTAGACAAACCGAAATTCAACAAAATAAATTACAAATCCAGTCTAAGAAATTAACCACAAAACAATCAATAATCAAAACAAATAAAAAACCTCAAATCCCTAAAATTTTTACCTTTCTTTTTCTCATTCTTCCTCTGCTTTTTTCTCTCAACTCTTGCTCTCCGCCTCTCTCATTTTTTCTCTCCACTCCCACTATCAAGGCCAGCCCAGACCAAGCTTCCTCCAATCTTTTTTTTTTTTTTTTTCGCTGCTACGTTTGGGTTTTATTCTGCAGAACTGAAGAATGGCTTAATGGGTTTTGAGTTT
Organism: Quercus parvula; assembly: GCA_030820535.1. Lineage (NCBI taxonomy): Eukaryota > Viridiplantae > Streptophyta > Magnoliopsida > Fagales > Fagaceae > Quercus > Quercus parvula. Next base: position 3,515,795 of record JAUAME010000008.1, on the reverse strand, counting down.
TGACTTTTGAGGTACTTGGATTTCTAATTTTCTGCCTTTCTCTATACTCTTTTTTATATTTATTAAAGACTTAATGACCTATTTGGATGGAGGGGGGGAAGGAGGGGAAGTGGAGGGAAATAAAGTAGTGTTGGTTAAAAATAAGCTAATTTTATGCTAACTCTATTCTACTCTCTCTCAATCCAAATGGACCATAAGTTTTCTCTAGGTAGTGGGCTGGATGTTTCACCACGTTTGGGCCTTCAAGCTTTTTTTTTTTTTTTTTTTTTGGGTTAAGCCTGCACTTTTTTTTTTTCCTTTTTTTTGTGGTGTTATAGGTGCAATAGGATTTGTTTTATGTTTTTTGTGGGTGCCATCTTGGCAGGCATCTTCTTGGCTTGGCTGGGTTGGGGTGCTGGGCTTGTACAGTGTTGTGTATATTTATTTATTTATTTTTAATCTTGTGTTTATATATATAAATAACAAGTTTTTAGCAATCTCAACCTGTATAAATAAAGATTTATTCATTATATTACCAATAACTAAAATATTTATATATATATATAAAACTTGTTATTATTCGGTGAAACTATAACAATACTTTTTATATAAATCAGGTTCTATTTCTCATTTGCTCTACACTTGAAAGTTATATTTTATTTTAGTCTTTATAAATATATTGTTTGGTTAGAAATGTCTACTAGAAAATATGCACCTGGATTTGAAAAACTTAAAAAAAAAAAAAACATTAATTAATTGAGTCTCAAAAAGGATCGATGGATAAATTTGTTATTAGTAATAAACAAAATATAACACAAAATTTAGATGAAAATATCACAAATGAGCAATAAATTCACCAAAAAGAGTTAGAAAATAATGAAAATGATACAATTGCAAGATAACAATGATGTTCAATTTTGTAATACAACAAATCTTGATAATGAACTTCAAAAGAATTTAGAAGAAAATGAAAATAATGATGAAAATGTCACAAATGAACAAGTTCACCATAATGATGTTCAACTTGAAGAAAATGAAAATAATAATGACATGTTGAATTATATTCCTTCAAATATTTATGATCCAGGTAATTGAAAAAATATTGACACAAAATTAAAAGATTTATTAGTAGAAAGAAAAATAGATTTTAAATGAGATATATTATAATATAAAAATATTAAATAAATATTAATTTAATTAATACATAAGTATAAAAAATGTCTCATTTTAGTTCTCGCCTTAGGCCCCAAAATATCTAGAGCCGGCCCTACGAGCAACAAAGTTTCCAAGTTGACATACATGGAAAAAAGAAATACAACTGGATTCTATCAATGCTTTGGTTGAGTCGAGGATATGACCAAATGGAGAAAGAAAGTCCTTACTGCTGCTAAGAGTGTTGATCACACGTTCTAAATCACCTTCAAGAATGAAGGATAAGCAACCAATTTCTAGTGCAAAGGAGATAGCTCACACTGTTGCCAATGCTTCAACCAAATCTAAAGAGAAGGAAGGGGAACTCACTTCGACAGCAAAGCCAACGCCTGGCCTTGGCTGTCACATACCACCACACCCAGGCCAGCTCTGCCTATATCTTTGAAAGTCGCTCCATCAAAGTTAAGAATTAGGGGAGGAGGTGACCATTTGACTCGTGTGGGTGAATGGGTAGACATTTGTGAAGAGGCCATGAGGTTTGCTTTGCTGAAATCCTAGAGTGCTTACTATGCCATTGGGGTAACTTATGATATCGGGTAATCAGAATTTTTTACTCTAATTTGATTCTTGTGTGTTAGAAATACTAGAAGATTGTATTGTATTTCTCAAATAATAGAATATACACGAGTGCCTTTTATATAGAAGACAAAGTGTGTAATAAAGTAAGTGTGCTATACAAGTAAACAAGGTGGGCCTAAAGCCCACATACCCTAATACACATTAACAGCCCCCTTTAAACTCAAGGTGGATGTGAGACCAACTTGAGGTTGTCAACCAAAATACGAAGACATCCCTTAGGATGTAACTTGGTGAAGATATTTGTAAGTTGATCTTTAGAGGAGACTGAGATCAACTTGAGAGCACCATGGACAAGATGATAGCGGATAAAATAACAATTGATCTCAATGTGTTTAGTTCGTTCATAGAAGACATCATTGTGAGCAATATGAATGGTACTCTGATTGTCACAATAAAGAGGAGTGGCAGAGGATGTGGACACACCTAAATCTTTGAGAAGTCATCGTAGTCAAAGGAGCTCAGATGTGGTATCAGCAAGGGCACGATATTCTGCTTCAGTACTGGAGCGGGCCATATGAGTTTGTTTTTTACTTCGCTAAGAAATCAAGGAAGAAATAAGAAGAAAGCAATAACCAGTGGTGGACCTGCGATCAGTTGGATCTCCTGCCCAATCAACATTAGAAAATGCACAGAGAACAAGAGGAGACTAAGCAGAGTAGAAAAAGCCATGAAAGAGAGTGCTCTTTAAGTATCGAAGAATGCACAAAATAGCAGCATAGTGAGTCGATCGTGGAGCAGACAGATACTGGCTCACCTGGTGAACAGTATATGAAATGTCTGGATGAGTGACAGGGAGATAAACTAGGCTGCCAACCAAGCGTCTGTAAAGATAGGGATTAGACAAAGGTTTCCCTCCTATGGGAGTCAGATGCGCATTAAGCTCAACTAGAGTGTCAACAGTCTTGCTATCAGTGAGTCCAGCTCGAGATAATAGTTCAGAAGCATACTTGGCTTGAGTAATATAAAGTTCATCTGTAGAATGAGTGATTTCAAGACTCAAGAAGTAGCTGAGATGTCCAAGATCTTTCATCTCAAACTGCTGACTAAGAAAATCCTTGATTTCTTAAATGCCATTAAGGTCATCATCAGTTATGATCATATCATCCATATACAGGAGAAGTAAAATAATGCCATTGTCAGTGCGACGAAGAAATAAAATAGAATCATAATGACTGGCCATGTAATCCAAGCGAGAGATGGTAGAGCTGAATTTGACAAACCAAGCTCGTGGAGCTTGTTTAAGGCCATAAAGTGCACGTCGAAGGTGATAAACCTTGTTTGATTCAACAGAGAGACCAGGAAGAGGTTGCATTTAAACTTCTTCACTTAAATTTCCATTAAGGAATGCATTTTTGACATCCATCTGAAAAATGTCCCATTTACTAGCAGCAGCAGCAGTTAAGAGGGCACGAACAGATGAGATACGAGCAACCGAAGCAAAGGTCTTTTCATAATCAATCCCATACTCCTGTGTAAAACCTTTTGCAACAAGACGAGCTTTGTAGCGCTCAATGGACCCATCAGAGCGAGTCTTAATCTTGTAGATCCACTTATAACCAACCATAGATTTCCCAGGGGGGAGAGTCACCAAGTCCTAAGTATGGTTTTTAGATAATGCATCAAGCTCCTTTTTCATTGCAATCTGCCATAAAGAGTCAATGGAAGCCTCATGATAGGTGTGAGGCTCGTGCAGTGTAGCAAGGGCAGTGTAATAATGATAGTCAAGTAAATGTGTAGGAATGGATCTTACCTGAGTTGAGTGACGAGGTGGAATGTCTTGTGCATGATCGTCATGCGGAGCAGGAGTAGGGGACCCAAGCTTAGGGTTGAGTAGCTCGTCTTCAACCTGTTCATCTTCCACCTGTTCATTAAATGGTGAACTAGGAAAGGGATCAAGGATATGCAGTGGTTGGACAGAGAAGTCTATAGGAGATTCATGAGCAACTACAAGAGGATTAGGAGCAACTACAAGAGGATCAGGAGCAATTACAAAAAGGAATATGTGCCTAATCTGGAAAAATATCTAAGACAAAAGAGGAAGATAGGGAGGCACGGAAGTGAGAGAGCTTAACAAAGGAGCGATGTTCCCAAAAGACAACATTGCAGGAGACACGAAGACAATGAGAGATAAGATCATAACACCGATACCCCTTTTGAGTTTCGCCATAGCCAAGAAAACAACAAAACCTTGACCGAGGCTCAAGTTTATTATGCTCATGTGATTGAAGAAGAATGAAACAAACAGAACCAAAGGAGCGAAGGTGGTGATAATCTGGAATGACCCAAAAAGGCATTCATATGGAGTTCGATTGTGGATAACAGGATTTGGAATATGATTAATAGCATGAATAGCATAAAGAGCAGCTTCGCCCAAAAAAGGAGCAGGAATTTTGGCAGAGAGAAGGAGAGCACAAACAGTGTCAAGAATATGACGAAGTTTTCTTTCGGCTCTACCATTTTGCTGAGAGGTACCTGGACAAGTTAGGTGAAGAACAGTGCCATAGGAATACAAAACAGCTTGGAAAGCATATTGAGTGTGCTCAAGAGCATTATTAGATCGAAAAATTTTGATACGTTTGGAAAATTGAGTTTCAACCATTTTTACAAAATTAGAATATACTTGCAATAATTCAAAATGATGTTTCATATGAAAAATCCAGCTATAGTAGGAATAATTATCAACAAAGACAACAAAATATCGAGATCCACCGATACTAGAGACAGGGGAAGGCCCCTAAACATCAGAATGAATAAGGTCAAAGATATCAGTGGATATTGATTCACTGGAATCGAAAGGCAAAGCTGATTGTTTTCCTAATTGACATGAGACACAATCAAAATTTTCTGTAGACACTGAACCTAACAAACCTCTAGAAGCCAATTATTATATCCGAGAGGAAGATGCATGACTAAGTCGAGCATGCCAAAGGGCAAGGGAAGGAATTGAAGAAACTGCAGCAGCTGCAGCAACAGAAACAGGAGCAACAAGTGGAAGACAAAGGTTGTCCACGAGAAACATACGCCCAACTCTGGGACCGGTCCCAAGCTCTTGTCCCGTCATTGGATCCTGCACAATACACCCAGAATAATCAAATATAATGCGATAACCCAACTCAGCTAATTGTCCCACAGAAAATAAATTGTAAGAAACGTCAGGAACATTAAAGACCCTAGAAACCGAAAGGTTGGAAGTCGAAATAGAACCTATATTATGACCAAACATTGTGGAACCATTTGCTGTGCGAATATTAAGAGGGTGTGGTGCAGGTTTGAGTTAAGAAAATAAGGACGAGTGAGGTGTCATGTGATTGCAACAAGCGAAATCCATAAGCCAAGAGGAGGGAGACATACCAGATAAAGCTGAGAGAGAAGAGGAGTAAGATGCATTACCAAACCATACGAATGACATTGGCGATGATGTTTTTAAGGTCATCTGTGGACATGGTGAAAGTGTGTTCTGAAGACTTAGACTGTGCAGAGACAGGAGCCATTGGTTGGACACTCTCAGTGTTAGCAACAATAGCAGTAGAAATTGAAACAGCTGATTTGTTGCGACGATAGCAAGTCTCAATACTGTGGCCAAAACTTTTGCAAAAATTGCAAAAACGTTTGCTGGATTGTCAGCGATGATTATTGCAACAAGAAGACTTGTCCTTATTCTTCATTTAGAAGCAAAATATGCAAAAATATATTGCAAAAATGAAATCTATGCGAAAAATTGGGTAAGGAGCACCTGGACTGCAAAAGTCAACTCTGGCAAAAAGTCAACGGTCAAAGTTAACCCTCCGTCAAAGTCAACCCAGGTCAACAGCTTGTCAATGATGATGTCAGCTGATGTGGCGGGGGACGTCAGTAGATGTGGACGATGATGTTAGCATGTGATGTGGCAGTGATGACGTCACCTAGGGCTGACGTTAGCTGGTGCAAATCTGGCACGTGGAGGCACATGAGGAAAGTACTCAGCGGGTGGAGGCACGTGAAGAAAGTACTCGGCGTGTGGAGGCGTGTGAAGAAGTTCGTTGACGCGTGGAAGCACGTGGAGCGCGTGAGGCGCTGACGCAGAATCTTTGGGTGGCGCTTAGGGCGCGTGGAGGCTCCGGTGACTTCGAGGCTTTCATTGACGTGTAGATTGGCTGAAGAAGATCTTAGTGATACGTCTAGAAATGCAATCGGAGTAATATAAACGGCGGTGACGACACGTGCAGTAGTCTGTGCAGTGTAGGACTCCTCAACGACAGCGGCTGCAGGTCCGGAACTCTAAGACAACGACTGGAAGACGTAGGAGGTTCAACGACGAGAGGCTGCGGCAACTGTTGTGACGGCGGAAGCGATGTTGAGAATGGAGTAATACCAATAAAAACAAGACTGCTAAGAAAAGATCAGAACCTGACTTTGATACCATGTTAGAAATACTAGAAAATTGTATTGTATTTCTCAAATAATAGAATATACATGAGTGCCTTTTATATAGACGGCAAAGTGTGTAATACAAGTAAGTGTGCTATACAAGTAAACAAGGTGGGCCTAAAGCCCACATACCCTAATACACGTTAACACTGCGGAACCAAATTGTCCATAACAGCATTGCTAACTTCTCCAAATTTTTTCCTTCCAACTGTGCATATAATATAAGGTCTGAAATGTTGGAAAAATAGTGGAAACGATGAAAGTCGAACTCAGGAAGAGCTTCCCATATCTGAGCTAATTCAGTGCAATCCCATAGCGTATGCAAGATACTTTTTGGTTCTCTGTTGTAGTGGTCACAGATATCAAATGTCAGAATCATCCGTTTCCTCAAACTCACCTTTGCTGGCATCGCGTTCCGGCAAGCTCTCCAAAGGAAGTTGTTTACTTTATTTGGAACGGACAAACCCTAAACCAGCTTCCAAACCCCATTATCTTGATTCGAACCCACTGTGGTTGGGTTATTTAAATTTTCTTTGGCTAGAAATTTATAACCCGACTGCACTTTGTACTGACCCAAGGATGTATATGGCCAAATTAATTTGTCTTCAGTTGAGGAGTTACAGAGAGGAATGCTTTGTATCAAATCAACCTCTTGTGGATTAAACAAGCCCTGTAACAGACTTGAATCCCACTATTTTGTACCCGGATCAACGAGGTTTGCCACCTTTGCTTCCTCAAAACCACAACTGTTGGAGACAAAATTCTTGGATGATCATTGAATGGTAGCCATGCATCATGCCAAACCCCAATTAATTCTCCATTGCCCACTCTCCATCTAGCACCTTTCAAGAGACACATCATGACCTTTTAGTATGCTCTGCCATGCATAAGAACCAACACTTGAATCAGGAGCCTCCATTATAGAGCAATTAGGAAAAAAAAATTGAATTAAAAAACCCAGTAGAATAGGGATTCCTTGTGGTGTAGAAGTTGCCATGCTTACTTAGCTAGCAAAGCATCATTGAAGATGGCTAGGTCCTTAAAACCCATTCTACCTTCAGATTTAGCATGGTATAAATTTTTCCATTTGACCCAATGCATTTTTCTCCGATCACCCTTCAATCCGCACAGGAACTTTCTAATCAGGCTTTCCATCTCTGTGTATAAACCCACTAGGAGCTTGAAACAACTCATTGTGTAGGTTGGGATAACTTGTACCACTGCCTTGATAAGGATTTCTCTCCTTGCTTGAGATAGTAGTTTTTCCTTCCACCCTTGAATTTTTTTCCAAACCCGCTCCTTTATGTAGTTGAAGCTTGCCTTTTTATTTCCCCCCACAAGTGATGGTAAGCCCAAATACTTCTTGTATTGTCTTATTTCAGGAACCCCGAATGCTACCTTGATGTGTTCTCTGAGTTTTTCAAAAGTGGATTTACTGAAGAAAATGGTAGTTTTGCTTCTATTTATTTGCTGCCCTAAACATTTGCCATATGTGTTTAGGATGTCCAAGACCTTCTAGCATTCTTGGGTGGTTGCCCTACAAAACAAAAGACTGTCATCTGCAAAAAGGAGGTGAGCCAGACGATGACTATTTCTGGATAGAGAATAGCCTCGTATTTCACCCTGGCCAGCTGCTTTGCTAATGAGACCATGTAGTCCTTCTGTACACAGTAGGAAAAGGAAAGGGGAGAGTGAGTCTCCTTGGAGGATACCACTTGATGGTTAGATCATGCCTTTGGGTTCTCCATTTACAAGGATTGAATGTGAGACAGAAGTAACACACATCATAATCAACTTAATCCACTGTTCGGTAAACCCCATTGTCCTCATCACTGCTTTTACATATGGTCATTCCACCCTATCGTAAGCTTTGCTCATATCGAGTTTTATTACCATAAGATCATCATTCCCAGTGTGTTTCTACATACTATGGAGAGATTCAAAGGCTACCAGAATATTATCAGAGATAAATCTACTTTTTGTAAAAGCACTTTGGGTTCTATGATAATTTTTGGTAAAATTCTTTTCAATCTATTTGCCAAAACTTTTGAGAAAATCTTGTATAGAACATAGTAGAGACTAATGGGTCTAAATTTAGAGGCATATTCTGGGTTCTTTTCTTGGGAATAAGGGTGATAAAAGTGTGATTTAAGTGCTCAGGTAAGGAAGCATTGTTGAGGAAATTAAGAACGGATTGACATACATTATCACCAACTAAATTCCAATAATGTTGATAAAATAAATGGGACATACCATCTGGTCCAGGGGCTTTGAGAGGAGCCATCTGTTTGATTGTCTGTTGTACTTCACATGCCTTGAACTCTATGGACAATTCAGCATTCATCTCACTACTGGTGACTTTGTTGATGGAGTCTGTGGCTGCTACATTATGTTGTAAATTTGCTGAGGTAAACAACTCCTGAAAATAGTCAATCGGACACTTCTCTACTTCTTCATGATTTGATGTCCAATCACCAGATGCAGCTCAAATCTTCTGTATTGAAATTTTCCTCTTTCTTTGAGTGACTCTACTGTGAAAGAATTTGGAATTTTTATCACCATCTTTTGCCCATAAAACTTTTGCCCATTGAAACCACATCCTATTGTCCTTATCTATAAGCTCAATGATCTCCCTTTTAACCTCCCTCACCCGATGGTTCGAGCCACTTCTCATTGCTTCCTTCTCGCCATCCACTAGGAATCTTCTTTTTTTTGCTAACTCCTTTCTAACATTTCCAAAATGATCTCGATTCCACATCTTCAATTCCTTACCACACTTCTCTACTTTCCTCATCACTTTAGTAGAAGGGTCAACCATGTCATTTGAGGACCATATGACTTCAACCACCCTTGAACAGCCTGGATCAAAGAGCCACATTTCCTTAAAGCGAAATGGCTTAGTTGAAACTACAACATCTAGTCCACAGGTACAATCCAAAGAGGGCAGTGGTCTGAGGAGTCAGATGAAAGATGGTGGATTTTTGTTCCAAGAAATTTCAATATCCAGTCATTGGTAGCTAATCCATGACCCAATCTTTCCCATATTGAATGTCTATATGTGAAATGCTTTTGCCATGTACAAGGAGAGCCCTTAAAATCCAGATCAATAAAGCCACACTTGTCTATAGCATCTTTGAATAGCTACATCTAGTTTTGACTTCTATTACAACCCCCTAACTTCTCAGAGCTTTGAACAATTTCATTAAAATCTCTTGCAAAGAGCCATGGGAGACTAAATCTGTTATTCAATTGATGAAGCATGTTCTAGGATTCAAAACGCCTGTGAGTGATTGGATCACCGTAGAATCCAGTAAATCTCCATGAATCTTCCTTCCCCTTGTTAATGATGGCATCTATATGGTTCTTTGAGAAAGTATCAATGCTCAAATCAATGGAGTTTCACCAGTACAGCGCCAATCCACCTTCTCTATCATTTCTTTCCACAAAAAACAAATTTTCAAAATCAATCTGTCATTGAATGTCTTTTAGCCTTACTTCATCTGCCCATGTTTCAGTTATAAACATGACAGATGGATCTTTTGCCCAACTCATTACTTCAAGCTCCTTCCATGTACGTAGGTTCCCAAGCTCACGACAGTTCCATACTATGAAACTCATTTAGATTGGCGGGGCTACTTAACAGCCTCCACCATTGAATTGTCTTGTTCTTCAACCTTCGAAACCTGAACTTTCTTATTTGGTAACTCGGGTTGGGTTGTACTGCCATGGCTTCTAGTTCTTTTAGTCAGCACAATAAGCTGCATTGGAGAATCATTAGAGAAGGTGTCACGTGCAATTTTTTTCCACTTGCGAAGAGTAGTGGAATCTGTGGGAAGCTCCTCACATGGAAATTCCTTATGTGGATTTTTGAGATTACCATTATCTTCTCCTATAGAATCTCCACTAGGGACCATAATAGATATCACTTGATTCTTAGGCTTTAGATTTTTATCATTATCAAATTTTTGGATTTTTGAATCTATCTCTTTCAATTGAAATTCAAAGTTTGTGGATTGATTAGGAATAAGAGATAAATCTGGAACATGATCAACCAAATCAAATTTTGAATTTAACCTAGTATGTGCACTATGATAAAAATCCTCCACCAAATCCGAAGATACCAAATTTGAAACCTGATGATTTTCCACATTTGTTACTCCAATGTGGGATTGATCGGAAAGTTCAACTGAACTTGGTTGCTCACCGGATATTTCATGAACGTAACCAACTATATCCTTCATCGAAGTAGACTTCCCTAACTGAGTACAACCAAAACCATCCCTCATCCCTAAGACCTTCGTAAAACAAGTTTTCCTAGTATTGTGGGGAGGAGCTCGAAACCAAGCGCCATATTCCTGTTAATCCAGGGTGAGGAAACCCTTACTAGCAAGCCATTTTTCACACTCTTTATCCACATGGAAGACCTTACCACCCTAGTAGCAAAAATTCAGGAGCTTTTCATACTTAGAAGAAACCCAAACTTCATCTTTGTCATTGAGTGCAACTCTGCGACCCCTGCACAAAGGTTTTGAGACATGGACTTCGAATCTTATTTGCAAGAAATCACCCCAATTAATTCATTCAAGTTCTTCGCAGATGAGATGGCGCTTATTTTTTCCCCGAGTTCCATGGCCATCTCAAAATCTAGCATGCTAACTGGTAACTCATGCATCTGAACCTAAAATTTCATAGTCGTAAACCTTAGGTTTTTTGTCGAGATGGAAAAATCATATCACTGGAACAAGACCAAACGCTTGTCGAAAGACCACAGCTCTGTTGCTAGGACTCGTTCAACATCTGTTTCTAGTTTGAAAACAAATAAAAGAACATGATTGCCAGCCTCCCTTGTCTTAAAATCCTTCCGAGCCCTCCAAAGTGGTTTAAAAGTTCTGCCCACTGCTTCCACATTAAGGGCTCTCCTTGTCATGAATCCTACTGCTAAAACATGCTCGTTGCTGGAAGAGAAGTGTAATTTTTTAGTATAACTCTTCCCCCCTCCTCGCCTGTCAGAGAGAGTCTTTTCCAATCTCTAAGAACCTCGTCCATGGTCAATAGAGGAGGGTGATCACGGAGTGAGAATGTTTCAAAATATTAGCAAGAAAAAGAGAAAAACAGTGGAGATGATAACCAATGTCTCATGTTTCCCCACCCCAAAAGAAAAATATCCAAAAACAAGCCCAACTAATTACATTGTTATTAGAGGGGAAAGATTATCATTCCCAAGGAAGATAACAACATTCTACTCTCTTGTCACTCAGCAAGAGGGACTCAAGAGAGAGAAAAAACTATTGTTACAAATTTTGTTTGCTAAAGTAAAAAAATGAAAGAATGAAAAATATAATGAGTTATGGTTATATTCTATCCAGATATATTATTTTGATCTTTTGCATAGAGTAGAAAATATTTTGTCACTAAATTCATTTAAAAGATTTTATTATTCTAACCAAATAATGCTGAGTCAATTTTTTTAAAATGTCAAATTATGAGACTTTAACGATTCAATTAAATAGATTCATTAATAAAAACTTTTTTGGGATCTTGTTAATTTTTCAATAAATTTTTTTTAAATGAAATATATTTTTTACAATTTATTTATTGTTTTATTTAAGTAAGATTGAGGGGTCATTTTGAAAATGGGTGGGAATTGAATGTCATTTTGAAAATAAGTAGAGGTATCTATATTAGGTAGTTATTTCTATTAAAAGTTGAAACATCAGAGTAAAGATAATTTTTATCTTGTATACACTTAGATTAGGGTAGAGTAGAATTTCTATCTTGTATTAAAAAATAAAAAATAAAAAATAAAAAATAAAAAATAAAAAAAAAAGTTTACCTTATAATTATTTTTCAGCTTTTCAAGATTTTCCTTGAAAGTTTTTAAGGTAGTATTCTAAGCACTATATCGAACAGTCTCAACAAGGGAGTCAATTTCGTATCAGAGACTATACAGGTTTGGCCAATTGAACGATATATTTCGGTATCGTCAATACTGGTATACCACTTTAGGTTTACCGCTATTTTTTATATTTATATATATATATATATATATATATATATATATATATATAATAAAAATAAAAGTTTACCATAAAATATTACCTCAATTCAGAAAAAATTATTTATGGTTTTAGACTTTAGTATCAACTAAAAGAAAAAAAATAAAAATAAATAAAAAATAGAAAGTTTAGTTGTTTATTGCATACTAAGAAAACAAAGAATATGAATAAATTAATACAAATAAGTTATCATTCTACCCTTACAAAAATTTGAAAATTACAAAACTAAAAATAGAGGAAAAAAAAAAATTTCTGGGTACCAACCAATACGCCCGGTGTCGGCCGAAACGCTCGAAATTGGCCGGTATTTAAACCAGTATGAAACGTTGGAGTTTCGGTATTGGTGCACATACCAGTACTGTACATACCAGTTGTACGGTACGTACAGTAACCTTTTATCTCCTAGATTCCCAAGCATTTTATATATAGAGAAGTGTTAATTCAACTACAAAGCCTTTGGCTTTCACCAATCCAACTTGATATACTAAATATGACAGAATCATATATATGTGAGGAGGAGAGGACCTGCAGGTGCAATATACATACAGTAAATACTAAATATAATATACTCACCAACCGCAAGGTGAATCGCTAGTGATGATTGATGGGTAACACATTCCGCTGCCTCCTTATGGTAGCTTAATGCACTAACAATCATAACTTCCGGGTCTATTAACACAAATTTGTTTGTCCGTGCATTTCTTGTCCTCTTCACATTCGTCAATGTCTGTAGTTGTAAAGCTCACATTTTTAAGTAAATAAAATAGTAGGTCCCAAAAAAAATGTAATAAGTATATATAATCAAAAGCACTTTTGAAACGAAATGATAGGCATTGCCTTGCAGGCTTGCAGCAATAATACTAGAGACGAAGTATATCAAGTTTTTTTTTTTTTTTTTTTAAGAAAAGACGATAGAAACTTTTACTAACATCAAAGAGAAGTACACGTAAGACTAGATTTTAAATTAAACTAGCACTGGAGGGGCAGCACCAACAAAACTGTGAAGATAAATCACAAACGCGTTTGTAAATGCTTGTTAGATAGCCAATCATACGGTGCTCTCGTGCCGTAGGCTCGTGGAAGCAGTGTAAGTCCCACAGTCTTTGTACTTGTGGGAGTTAGGGACCTCCCTCCGGTCAGGGTGGTGAGGTCAGGAGTCCGTTGGTGTATTAGTGTTTGTTTGCCTCTCTGCTCACTTCCGAGAGGCATCATGGCGGAGGAATTAGAATCGTTATGGCAGAAGCTAACGGTCACAGACGAAGAAGAAGTTAGTGTTAATCTGGGGAAAGAATGTACAAGAGCAACAAATGAAAGGGAGAATCACTGTTTAGTTATGAAGGTGCTCTCTCGTAGAGGCATTATGCTAGATGCATTAAGGAAAAATCTCAGGATGCTTTGGAAACCAAATAAGAGCATTCAGATATCGCTTATTGACGAGGAAATATATTTGATTGAGTTTGATGATGAAAAAGATAAAAGGAGAGTTATGGACATGAGTCCATGGCACTATGAGAAACAACTTGTGCTGCTGCAATGTTTTGAGGGGGATAAAGATCCAAAAGACATCCTTTTCCAGTGGTCCCCTTTCTGGGTCCAAATGTACAATCTCCCTCTAAAGCATAGGACAAAGGAAACAGGTTTGGCGATTGGAACGAGTCTGGGTGAGGTGGTGGAGGTTGATGTGGCCAACTCCGGGGTTCAATGGGGAAAATGTCTACGTGTTCGGGTTAAGATTGACGTAACAAGGAGACTAATCAGGGGTAGGAAATTAAAGATTGAGGATGGGGAGGATCGGTGGGTGCTCTTCAAATATGAGCGCCTACCAAACTTCTGTTACAAGTGTGGGATGCTGGACCATGATCTGAAGGATTGCCCAAATAGTAAGGGAGAGTGTAGAAATGGTGGATTGGCGGAACTCCAATATGGTGCGTGGATGAGAGGTGATCCGGTGAGGAGATCGGGCTGGGAACCTCACCTTACAAAGAAGAATGGAGGGGAGGGTTTCAGGGGAAAACCGATCGCCGATGAGCATAGGATTATGACGGTTCATTCGCCAAGGTGTTCAACGGCAGGGTCTGAAAAAGGGATGTCAGAGATGCAGTGTGGGAGGGAGCGTACTGGGGAGAACACGCCAAAAGGGTCAGAGATGGGGGTGTGTGATGAAAAGAATTTACAGGAAAATAGTAATGGCAGAAAGGTTAGCAAAATTCATACAGAAGACTTACCTATTTTGGTGAAAGTTGGCGAGGACAGAGCACTGGCTTCAAGCGGAAAAGATAGGATTAGACTGGAGGAGACTAAGTCAGGGGAAAAGGAGCACCCTATGTTTAAATTTAAACTTGGGCCAACGGGTGGATTGGGAGAGGCGCTGGTGGACTTGGATCCAGCTAGTACGGAAGAGGGCCCAATGGCGATGACGTATGAGATGGATTCGGGCTGGGTCGCGGAGCCTTTGGGCCCATCCAGTGGCCACTGGAAACGAAGGGCCCGTGTGGGCCACGCAAAAGGAAAAGAAAAATTAGAAAGCCCAGCTAAAATAAAAAGAAGTTTGATATCTTCTTCTGTGGTTTTAGATCAGAACGACCTGGGGAGAAAGAAGCGAAAAGTAGAAAAGAAGGGTGACGATGGGGACGATGAAGAAAAAGGAAGGGATGGCGGTGTGGCGGTTGCTGCGGTGCAGCACCGCCGAGCCATATGAGTCTGCTGGCCTGGAACTGTCGAGGACTTGGGTTAGCCTCGGCGGTTCGATCACTCACCAACGTGGTGAAGGAGTGTGACCCAGTTTTGGTCTTCTTATCTGAGACTAAAGCGAGGAACAGCAGAATAAAAGGGATTCAGAGGAAGCTCAACCTGACCCAGGGGATCACGGTTCCCAGCGATGGTCGGAGCGGCGGCCTGGCGATGCTGTGGAAAGAAGGAGCTGAGGTGCGATTAAAAAGCTGTTCAAATTCGCATGTGGACGTAGTGGTCAGCGAGGGGAAGGGTGCGCATCCCTGGAGAGCAACGGGTTTCTACGGACACCCTGATGCAGGTATGCGCTCTCAATCTTGGAATTTAATTAAATCCCTAAATTGCCAATGTGATATGCCGTGGGTTATTTTTGGGGATTTTAATGAAATTGTTCATCCGGATGAGAAATTGGGGTGGTTAGATAGAGATGCTAGACAAATGGAGGGTTTTAGAAATTGCCTGTCGGAATGTGGTCTGGCCGATCTGGGTTTTGTGGGGCAGCGCTATACGTGGTGTAATGGTAGAATTGGGGAGCAGCGAACTTTGGTTAGATTAGATAGGATGGTGGCAAATGAGAAGTGGTTGAATATGTTTGGGGAGGCAAAAGTGTACCACAGAGCAATGGCGGCGTCCGATCACTGCCTTCTGAATTTGTCTCTCAGGAATCAAGCCAGAAAAAGAAGAGAAAGAAAGCGATTCATGTTTGAAGCTATGTGGACTAGGGAGGAGGGGTGTAAGAAGGTAATTGAAGATGCTTGGGACCCTCTAAATTGCAATCCAGAGGTGCAAGTGCAGTATAGGATAAAGTGCTGTCAGGAGAGTCTGAAATCTTGGAACGGGAAGGTCTTTGGGAATGTAAACAAAATTCTGAAGTTGAAGCAGAACCGCCTCCAACAGCTAGAATCTCTAGATTTATTGCATGAAACAGCGGTGGAAATTAAGGCTTTAAGAAAGGAAATAAATGAAATATTGTTGCGGGAGGAAATAATGTGGAATCAGAGATCGAGGGCGCTGTGGGCTAAATGTGGTGACCGTAACACAAAGTTTTTTCATGAAACGGCGAGTAATAGGCGGAGGAGAAATAGGGTTGATGGTTTATGTGATAAGGAGGGTGTTTGGAGAGAAGACAAAGAAGAAGTTTCTGGAATTATACTGGACTATTTTAAGGAAATTTACAGTTCCAGTTTTCCAAGGGAGTTTGGGGGTAGTCTCAGGGTGCTGAATAGGAGAGTGTCGGATGATATGAATGCTTTGCTTTTAAAGGAATTTCGGGCAGAGGAGGTGAGGCGGGCTTTGAAGCAAATGCACCCAACAAAGTCTCCTGGTCCGGACGGCATGTCACCGATATTTTTTCAGAAATATTGGGACGTTGTGGGCTCTCAAGTTGTTCACTGTGTGCTTAATACCTTAAATTCTAGAGTTATGCCTGAGGGATTAAATGACACCTATATATGTTTGATACCGAAAGTTAATTGCCCACAAAAGATTACGGACTTCCGTCCTATTAGTTTGTGCAATGTGGTGTATAAATTGGTGTCAAAAGTTCTTGCAAATAGGCTTAAATTGATCCTTCCTGAGGTGATTAGTGAGGAGCAAAGTGCTTTTGTTCCCGGAAGACAGATAATGGACAACGTCTTGGTGGCGTTTGAAACTATGCACTGCATAAATCAGAAGAGGAATGGAAAACAGGGGCTGATGGCTATTAAGTTGGATATGAGCAAGGCATACGATAGGGTGGAATGGGCCTATTTGGAGGCGATTATGCGGAGGTTGGGTTTTCATGATAGATGGATCTCTTTGATGATGATGTGTGTGAACTCGGTTTCTTATTCTGTGCTGGTGAATGGAGAGCCTAAGGGCAGATTTTCTCCTACTCGTGGTCTGAGGCAAGGGGACCCAATTTCTCCGTACCTTTTCCTGCTGTGTGCTGAGGGCCTTTCGGCCATGTTTAGGCAGGTTGGGAGGGGGGAGATTCCTAGAGGCATTTCAGTGGGCAAACTTGCTCCTTTGGTCTCTCATTTGCTCTTTGCGGACGACTGTATAGTCTTTTGCAAAGCATCTATAGCGGAAGGAGATAAAGTTATAAAAATTCTGGAGGTTTATGAAAGGGAATCGGGGCAGAAACTAAACAGAGAAAAGACTTCTCTTTTCTTCAGTAAGAACACGAATGAGGAAATTAAAGATGGGGTGAGACACATGTTTGGGGCCCAGATTATACACCAGCATGAGCGATACCTTGGACTGCCCCCTTTGGTGGGGAGGGGGAAAAAGAAAGCTTTCCAACGTATTCTGGATCAGGTTGGGAGGAAAGTAGGCAATTGGAAGGGAAATTTGCTGTCAATGGCTGGAAGGGAAATACTCATAAAGGCTGTTGCCCAAGCCACGCCTATGTATACCATGAATTGTTTTAAACTTCCGGATTCGCTTTGTAATGAGTTAAATTCTTTGATTAGAAATTTCTGGTGGGGCCAACGAGACAAAGAGAGAAAGCTTGCTTGGTTAGCATGGGAGAAGATATGCATTCCAAAATCTGAAGGGGGCATGGGTTTTAAGGATCTTAAGGCTTTTAACCTTGCTTTGCTTGCAAAACAAGGTTGGAGGTTGGTCCAAAATTCTGAGTCTTTGGCCCATAGAGTTCTAAAGGCTAGATATTTCCCAAATTCAAATTTTTTGGAGGCTCAGATGGGGAAAAACCCGTCGTACACTTGGAGGAGTTTGATGGCTGCTCAAGAGATTCTTCGTCGTGGTATGAAATGGACCATAGGGAATGGGAGAAAAACAAATATATGGACTGATAGGTGGATCCCGCTACCAAATTCGTTTAAGGTGGCTAGCCCAAGACCCCAAAATTTTGAAGGTGAGCTAGTGGAATATTTTATAGACCGCGAAACAGGGGGCTGGGACATTTCAGCAGTTAAAAATGTTTTCTTACCGTTTGAAGCGGAGGCGATCTTGAGTATCCCTCTCAGCCCAAGTCTCCCGGAAGATGCCCTGCTTTGGGCTTGGTCAAAAAAGGGAGATTTCAAGGTAAAAAGTGCTTATCAAGTCGCTCTCCAGTGGCTGGCTGATGACAGAGGCAGGGGAGCAGGGGGGGAGGTGTCGAATGGGAGTAGAATGAAGAAATTTTGGTCAGCCATTTGGGGTTTAAATTGCCCAAACAAAGTTAAGATGTTCATGTGGAGGGCATACAAAAACATTCTCCCCACTAACCTGGTTTTGCGAAGAAGAAAGGTATCTATGGAGGATGTTTGTGTGTTCTGTGGGATGAGTGAATCTTCGGGCCATGCTCTATGGGACTGCTGGATGGCAGAGGCGGTTTGGAAGGAGTCAAAGATGGTGTTGCCGAAGGTCTGTCACCCAAATCGTGATTTCATTGATGTAATTTGGAAAGGATGGGTGGACCGAAAGGAGATAGAGTGGGATCGGCTGGCCTGCACAGCGTGGAGTATCTGGAAAAACAGAAACGCAGCAAAGTTTGATGGGAAGTTTAAACAGGCAAAGGAGGTGGTTTCGGAAGCTATGGCTCTGTTTGAAGATTTTAGAGGGCAGGTTGAAGTTCCAAAACAGAGGGTGCCCCAAAGAAATGTTCCTTGGTCTCTTCCGCGTAAGGATTGGTATAAAATAAATGTTGATGGGGCGGTTTTTGAAGAACAGGGCAGCTGCGGTATAGGGGTGGTTATAAGGAATGACAGGGGCCTTCTCATGGGAGCTTTGAGCAAGAAGTTAGAGTTACCTTTGGGAGCTTTGGAAGTGGAAGCAAAAGCGTTTGAGGAGGGTATTTTGTTGGCTGGTGATCTCGGCTTGGGGAATATTTGTTTGGAGGGAGATGCGAAGCTGGTTACTGATGCACTAATAGGAATCTGCCCTCCTCCAACATCAATCCATATGATCATTAAGGGCATCCAAAGGCGGAGTCTCACAGTCAAAGAATGGCAGGTATCCCATGTTAGTAGAACCGGCAATTGTGCTGCCCACTTGATGGCTAGAAATGCCAAGTATGTATCTGACAGTATTGTTTGGGTGGAGGAGACTCCACCTATTATTGCTTGTCAATTGATCAAAGATGTATCAGGTTTGGACGTTGGGTCCAGTTAATGTTAAGTCTATTGATGTGTTTGCTTATCAAAAAAAAAAAAAACAAAACTGTGGTGTCGCAAGAAAACAAGACAAGTCAGCCCAGAGTAGGAAAACAGCATGATAAAGAAAAGCAAACCCATCCAGGTCCCATATTTCCTATACTTGAGCTGCCATAAGTTGATGATATTCATCCACCAGCCCCCATAAAACGACAAAGTTGTGATGAGATGGGAATAACATTAATTACTTTTATTTTAATTTTTATTATTATTAGATTACTAATGGTCTCTTTAAGTTATTAAAAAATTGGTGGATTTAATCATTTAACTATAGTATAATTACCTCTCTCACATGTGAACCTAAATTTTTTTTTAATAAGTGAAACTCAACATATGAGATTTTTAACATTTTAAATGTGAGATAGAATAAAGTCAAGAATCGAATTCAAAGATTTCTTGCTTGAATACCATATTAAATTATCAATTATCTCAAAAACTTAAGTTATTTGAAAATAGTGGATTCAATCATTTATCCATATTTCTAACAATTATATACAAATCACAACATATCAAGTCAAATAATTGTGAAAAAATATATATAATTTTTCTTTTGTGTCACTAAAATAAGCCACATAATATTTTAAAAATTGGTCCAAATTTTTTTTATTATTCTTGAAAAAAATTCTTATAAGTAAATTGAATACCTTGGCAACCGTTTTTGAGGTATGGGCCCCCACGGTAACCCTTCTTGCAATTACAACGGTACCCAGAACCGTTGTTGGGATTAGAACATGTGGTATTTCCCTCCACATATGTACTGAGCAACTTTACACGTCTCGTTACCAACTGCCCAATCAAGAACCATGAAAGGGAACAGTGTCATTGCTTTGTAGACTGATAAGATAATATGAGGAAAATTGGAACTTGTCTTTTCGGAGAGCATCACCCTAAGGTGTTTCATAAAAAATGTCATTTTGACATACTAAAAGCATACTTTATTATTTTAGCACATTATTTTACAACATACCATTTATCAGATGTTCTATTCTTTAATTCTAAAAATTAAAATAATATATTTACCCAAAACACAACAAATATACAAATGCACAGCTAGTGGCAGTCACCACCACCCAAGAACCAACAACCACCGCCACAAACTACAACCACAATCACCGAATCCTTCAACAAATTCCAAATCCAAAAACCTCAACCAAAAAAAAAAAAAAAAACTCAAAATCTTCAACAAAACCTCAACCCAACAGATCAATCAATGACCAAACTTAACCAACCATCGGCGATGAGAGCTGTGGATGACGACGAGCAAAGATCGGCGACTGCCCCTAGGCGAGCAGAGCTTCAGATCGGCGAGCAGAGGTTCAGATTGGCAAGCTTCAATCGGCGAGCTCTACTTCAAATCGGAATCGCCTTCTTCTTCATGACAGGAAAAGAAAGAAAGAGAGATAGTGACAGGAAAAAAAAGAAAGAAAAAGAACCCGAAGCCATTGTGAAGATGCTGGAGAAGAAAGAAGAAGAAAAAGGGAAGAGGGAGTGACAAGAGCTAGGAGCAGGCGGTGGAAGAAAGAAGAAAAAAAGTAAGAGAGAGAGAGAGAAAGAAAAGTAATAAAGAAGAGAGAGGAATGAATAAAAAAAATATATATATATATATATATATTTTTAACACATCTATCCATACCGTTCCAAAGATGGAACAGTACTGTTCATATGTGTCAAAATTTATAAGATTTGGCACACCACATGAGAAGGGTTTTTTGGTGTTTGGTGTGCCAAATGTGTCATATTATAGCATTTAACAGATTTAACACACCTGCTACGGATGCTCTAATAAAGGCAAAGCTACATGGATTGAAATCCCAGACTTTTGTGTGTTTATTGAAGCTATTTGCTGCCAAGGTAATATTTTGCATTCCTTTTGAAATATCAATCTGGCAACACCCAATCCTAGAGCAAGACTCATTCACTACGTTTCGTATGTTTTGACAAACAAACATGCAACCAATGCCATAAATGAACCAAACCGATCATGAACAATTTGACAGCTCGATAAAAAACTCGTTCATGTTTATTTGTTTATAAATAAACCAAGCTTGAATGTTAGTTTTAAGCTTGTTTAATAAACAAGCCGAGCTCAAGCAAAAAAAATTGTTCACAAACAAGCTCGTTGAGCAATTAGGCTTGATACAGAACAATTCAAGTATAGACTCATTTATAAGTTTATATATGTTAGCTAAATGTACTCATTACACATTATTAAGGTCTTATCCTCTATTTAATTGGCTAATCCTTTGACAAAAAACACTTTACTTGTAATTTGGTAGTTCTAAGTTGGGTTTAATGTATCAAGAAATATGTTGTTCAAAAATATTAAGTGGTTTCATTAAAGACATGAAGATTAATCCAATAAACAAGTGAAGAAAAGCTAGTTCATTAAATCTCGACAAAAGCTCGACGATACTACTATCGAGGATTAATGAAGAAGCTCAACATAAGCTCGATCTATCGAGATCTACGATTTCAGAATTTCCAGATCTGAAATTCGGCCCATAATGACTTGTTTGATTAGGGTTTCTTTTCTCACAACCCTAATCATATATAAGGCTTACTTTAAAAGTCATCAAGTATGGAAACAAAGACCTAGAACTCATATACTCTGTGTGAAGCGATTTCATTTATGTGCCTTAGGATTTTATAACCAAGTGCTTCCTAATCTTCATCGTTCATGAAGTGAAGAACTTTGCAACCAACAACAATCATTCAAGTTACTAAACTTAGTCACGAATTGGGATCCATGCAAAGGAGTTAGTTACAAATTGGAGATTTGTGCAATAAAGAAAAAAAGGCTACTACCAGATCAAGTCTAATTAGATATTGGAGCGAAGGTTCAACTGTAAATTGGTATTTTGGAATAGGCCAAGGTAGTAGTAAAATTCCTCATACTTGTAATCACTTGATTATTGATTAGTGGATTCTTGAGAGTGGTAACCTTAAATTCACCCGATAGGGTTTTTGCCTTGCGAGAGGTTTCCCCATTTGTCAACAAGTTACCGTGTCAATTTAATTTCCGTTGCATTTAGTTTATTTGGTGATTTGTTGTTGCCTCCACAATTTGTATGTAATTTTACCTAATTAATCAACTTTGATAATTGAATTAATTAACTAAGGTCAATCTATCTTAACCCAACAAGTGGTATTAAAGCAAGCACATTCTAATTAGATTTTAATCTTTGCTGTGTGATCCATTGACCCCTATTGTTATGCATTGTGGACAATCGTTGATTATACCTCGTCTTTTTTATGGTACTAACTATACATACTGGAAAGTACAAATGATAACTTTTTTGCAGTCATTAGATGAAAAAGTCAAGCTAGCTATCGAGGTCGGATGGACTAAACCTACTGATCTACTTGCGTCTTGGGATGATGACAAGATCAAAGATGCAAATTTCAATAGTAAAGCATTGAATGCCTCGTTTAGTGTTGTGACTAATGAGGAGTTTAAGAAGATCTCATCTGTAGACACTGCATTTTGTACCCTTTAAAACTCGAGCCCCCGTTCCCCAATGATGGTAAAATTCTAAAGCCTAATATTGGTTCAGGGTCCAATCAAATTATAAATTGACTTGAGGAAGGTTTTTATGAAAAATATAACTCTTTTATGAATAAAATAAAACTATTTTTGGAAAATAAAGGCCGCAGAAACCCTAGGGCTACATACGCATACACGCGTATGTGTACGCAGGTTTGATGTATGCGTACACAGCCAGGTTTTCAGAAGCTATAAAAGGCAAGTTTTTATGCATTAAAGTTAAGGTTTGGAATGAATCTCACATTTTCTGGGAGCCATTCCAAACCTCCATTTTTCAACTAGAAATAGTGAATCAAAGAGGGAGATTCTCACAAAATATCCTCAAGTAAATATTTTTTGATTGGGCCTTTTCTGACCTTGATCTTCAAGTTTTAAGATTACTAATTACTTTTGTATTTGATTGTGAATAGATTAATTGAGGGGAACGGTGAAAATCAAGCTTGAAAAGCTTCTTGTTGGAGGTAATGAGTTCGAACCCTTTTCTTTTCATTTCCTTGTTTAATTTTGTTTTCTATTAATTTTCTTGCTTTGTTTATGTTTTAAAATGTTTAGGTAGCTTAGGGTTTAGTTGTTTTTTGTTTTAAAGCATGTTTAGATTGTTGTTTTTTTTGTTTTATTTGTTTTAAAATGACAAAAATATTTTATTTTGTGTCTTGTTTTATTTTTCTTGGGGTGTATTAGATGAATTATAATATCTCTCTCTTGATTTAGAACATGCTTGATATTGTGGAAAAACATAGAAAGTGTGTGTTGCATAATTGAGTGCATGAGCTATTTCTAATTTTGTATGAGTATATATTAGTTTGTACATGTACTCATGAGTTAATTAAGAAATTTATATTTCTTGTTTGTGTACCCTCTATAGCTTAGTTGAGCATTAAATGTTTTCATGCATTGCATTTGCATTTTATTTATCTAGCATAATGTGTGCTTTTTGATTTTTGATCATAACATAAAAAGACTTTTTTTTTTTTTTTTTGGTATTGCACAACACTAAATGTGTAATTAAGGTTGGCCAATGAAATTTACGTTTCATGTATGTGTACCTTGTTTAGCTTTGATGAGTTACTTTTTGCACTTTGCTAGTTTGTGCTATTTAGTGCTGAATTGTGTGAGTTGTTTACAGTCTTTGAACAAACAATCTTGATTTTGATATCACATTTTTTGATTGTAAGGACTAGAAAATCCTAGGAGAAATGCATAAATAATCATCTCACCACTGTTACTCGTCAATTATGAACACTTGTGTGCAAATTATAAAAGCTGTGCTTGGTAAGGTGTAACACTTGCACAACAAGATAAAACGAGGTGTTGAAAAAGAATTAAAAAATATATATGTAACAAGGGTATTTTCTTTTCTATCTCCTATATGCCCATACATGATATCTTTGATTGTGCTCAAAAGGGAAAAAAAAAGCTTTTACATGATTGCAAGTGTGTTTTCTAGGAGATGTGAGAGTTATATGTTGTAACTCTTTAAGTGATAGTCACTTTCAAACCAATGTGATTGATGATGTAGAAAATTTGTTTGATTGCTATCTACATATCATATTTTCTGTACTTTGTACACTTACTAGTTGCACACACTACATGCAAATCTATGCTAAACTTAATACATATGATTGTGTGTTAAGTAATATGGCCATCTGAAATTACTCATTGTGTGATGTTTAATACATTTTCTTTGGGTTGGGTAGAATTTAAAGAGAAAATTTCTAAAAACTTGAGTGGAATATGTTTTTAAAAACTTATGGAATCATTTTTATGCATTTCATATCATGAAAATTGGTTTTCAGTTGTTTTTTCACAAAAAAAATTTCAAGTTTTTCAAAATTCTAGTTTTTCAAGTTTTCGATCAATTGAACCTGATTCTCGACCGATCAAAAAAGTTGAATTTTTAGGCCAAAACTCATTGCCTCTTTCGACTCTTGTTCGATTCCTGCTCGATTAGTCAAAATCTGTTTAACTATTCTTTCGATTGTTGCTCAATTCCTCTCGACCGATCGAAATTCGAATTTTTTTAATTTTGTAAGGGTTTGACAGATCAGTTTTGTCCATTTTCACCAATTCTCTTCAATTGCTCTTGACCCCTTTTATTAATTTTTTTTTTTTTTGTCTTTTTCCAAGTCAAAGCTTCAAAGGTTTTCTCTCTCATATCAAGTAAGACTCTTTTACCCTTTCTTTTCATTCAATTTACATACATTCATGCATAAATTTGTCATTTTCTTCAAAAAATTTGAACTCAAAGAATTTGGGGTTTTGGATGATTTTTGGTGTTTTTGATTTTGGAATGCTTAATGGGTTTTTGTGTATGCATGTTGTTTACATGATTTCTATGCTTTAAATAAAAAAATTTCATGATTTATGAAAATTTTCGAAATTAGGGTTCATGTGTTCTTGAGGAAATTGGAGATTACGTCCAATTGGATAAAATTGGCTAAAATTGACCATTGTTGTTGATTGATTGATTGTTTATATCGTGTTTTATACCTATTGTGATGGTCAATTACTCAATTTGTGTGTTTTTGAAAAATTAGGGTTTTAGTTTTTCAAAAATTGGTGATTTTTCATAAAACTTGAATTTGGGTCAATTTTTTCAAAATTATGAGAAACTTGAACATTTTAATGCATTAGTTCATGCATCACTTATGTCTATGCATCATGTAGATTTTGAAGATTGCATATATATTGTGTTTAATCTCTCTCTAATGCAGTCTGCCCTTGGTTTTGTGTTTTGTTTTGTGTGTCCTCTCTCTTTAGATCTTAGTAATGGCTCCTAACAATGCTAGGAAGTTTAAATCCAAAGCCAAAAGAGTCTCTGGGTCCTCTTCTAAACCATTTGAGGTCTTTAACTAAACTAGGTTTCATGTTTTTCAAAAATTTCAAAAATTTGATTCCTTGGTTAGGTATAGGTCTATTTGGGGTGAGAGACAGGTCAATCTAGATGAGATAGATCGTTCTATGTTTCAAAATCTAGAGTTTAGGAATTATACTAATTAAAAGTTTCTAACAAAAATCTTGCACTAGTATAAGTATTTTCAAGTTAATTCGAATAAACTCATGCATGAAGATATATGTATTTATATAGTATTTAGCTCTTTTCTTGCATTGCAAATCAATATGATAGTTTAGCGTCACCCAAACAAAAAAATAATAATAATCTTAGTTCCACCTCTAATCATACACGTGTCTAAGAATATACCACTTAAGTGTAAGGATGAAAATTAGAGTTACTACTTGGTTTGGTTCCAAGAACCACTACTCTTTTAACCCTTATATGAGGCCCTGTATGCAAACATTTTCAATAGAAAATCTTATATGACCAATTAGGGGTTTCCACCCAGACT
The DNA here is from genome assembly GCA_030820535.1 of Quercus parvula. Classification (NCBI taxonomy): domain Eukaryota; kingdom Viridiplantae; phylum Streptophyta; class Magnoliopsida; order Fagales; family Fagaceae; genus Quercus; species Quercus parvula. The sequence goes on along the minus strand of JAUAME010000008.1, from coordinate 3,489,805 downwards.
CAAACTTGACCCAACCGACTAAACCCAACCAGAACCAACCCACCCGTGACCGATCCAAGAGCTCTGACGGTTGGTGGCTAGTTACAGATCCCAAAAACCGACTCCGACAGGTTGGTTGGCAGGTTTCCTCCTCTAAAACCCTCCTCAATCGACCCAACCATAAAACTTACCAAAATCAAGCAATTCAAGCCTTTTCCAACTAGTTTTTAGTCAAAATAGTTTAGATCCAACAAGATATATACCGGATTTGGGGAGATCTCACCAAATCTAGTGAGATCTCGGCCAGATCTAGTGGAAATCTCACCGCTGGGAATTTTTTTATTTTTCTTTTCTAGTGATCTAGTCACATATTAAAAAAGTAGAAGAAAGCATTAGGAGGAGAAGGAGAGATGAGCAAAAAGAATTTGTACTCACCTGATTCAGTTTGGAAATGACCATTTTGGACTAAAAGATCTACATGTTGGATGATGGTGAACATGGACCGCGACATAGGCCAAAACGATACCACCGAAATATTCCTTTGGTTCCCAACTCCAACTACCTAGAAAAGAAAAGTATTAGCCATGATAACTGTAACCGAAGGCTCAAGCTAATCAAGGAGCTGCACAAATGGAGCTTCCTGTTGGAAAATTGCCTCAAATTCCAATTGTGACTTGGAAAATCAATTAGGTTTCCTAATTGAAGAAGGAAAAATTAATTTGGGTTTCCTTGTTGTAGAAGGAAAGACTACTCCTTGGTGTGAATATTCTTTGTTAAAGAGGTAATATATTCCTAATCCAAGAGGGAATAGATTTCTTGTTAAAGAGGTAATGTATTCCTAGTCCAAGAGGGAATAGCAAAAGGGTCTTATAAATAGAGAATGCTACAAAGAATTTGATGGCTTTGGCCCAAGGGTTCTTTCTATGGAGAGAGAGAAAATAGAGCATGAAACCAAGAGAGAGAAAAGAGATTTTTGCTTGGGAGGAATGCAAGAGGAAGGAGAGTGCAAGGTATTGTCACCTTCAAGAAGACAGCAAAGAAGGAGAGAGCAAAGGGTTGCCACCTTCGAGAAGATAGCCAAGGAGGAGAGAGCAAAGTGTTTTTGCCTTTGAAAGAGATAATTAGTGTGTGTGTGTGAGCAAAGAAAAAATAAGAGAGATTTTTCTTTAGCCGTGAGACATACACAAAAATTATTGTAATTGATTTGATAATAGTGAAATTATTCGGAGTTTGTACTGTGGTTTTTTTCCCTTCAAAGAGAAAGGGGTTTCCATGTAAATTTTGTGTTCATGTGTGATTGCTATTTTGGATTGCTAATATTTGCGATATTATTATTTAGGACCCAACACTTCCAACTTTATTATGGTAGCTTCAACAAAGGAGTTAACATCAACGGCACAGCCTAGCTCTGATAGGATAACGTTAGGTATGATGCCGAAGCGAATGTTATCAGGCTTAGGATTGGAGCCGATGAAACCGAGCCATTCTTCGATGACAATGAAGGTGACGAGGATATTGTTGTTTTTCGAAGCAAGTGTTTTGCAAAGATTCATCATGGGGTTGATGTAGTCGCAACTGGGATAAGGCATGGCCACCACGTGGCATTGCATGGTTGGTTTAGCTTTGACGAAACTCATTCTTCAGAGACACTAACAGAGGATAGCTAGCAAAATTCACAGGCAACTACCCATCAATGTCGTTGAATCCCAAATCAACGGCCATGAGGTTATTGTTGCCACCGATGGGCTTCCAAACCTCAACATGTGTCAAGCTGTTATTGGCTAAGTCAACTTGTTGAAGTGACGGTAAGAGAAAAAACCAAGCTTGTAATGTCCCTGTGAATTAGTGAGCTTTTGCTGAGTTCCTCCACTTCCAACTGATAGTCAACCTATCAAAAGATGAGTTTGAGAGATACCTAGATAAAGAAGTTCAAGCAAGTTTGGTGGGAGTTTAGGAAGTGACCTAGTGAGTTTGTTGTAACTCAGATCGAGTCGTCTCAAGTTCGAAAGCTAGTTGATTGAGTTTGGAAGAAACCCAGTTAGAGAATTTTGAGAAAGGTCCAACAAGTCAAGAGATTTAAGGTTGGTAATAGATACAACGACTGAGCCAGAGAACGAGTTGGATCGGAGAGAGAGGGTTTGGAGGTTTGAAATAGAGGAAATGGAAGAAGGTATAGGGCCAAAGAAAGAAAGACTTATCAGAGAGGTCGAGGTAAGTGAGTTAGGAAAGTTGAGAAACGAGTGGGCTGAGTGTCCTCAGTAGCCAGCTAGGTCGAGAACAAGGTGGGTGATGATGCTCAAATCGTCAGTAGAAATGTTCGTCCAGAAGGGAGTCTTCCATAGCTAATCCTGATCCTGCGACAAGGCAAATTGTGAAAAGAAAAAGCGTGGTCACAGGTGTGGTGCCTGCCACAGGACCTCCAATGCCAAAGTTAAAATAGCTAGAGGTGAAAAGAAGTATTCAGAAAGTGATGTAGATGTGTTGGAAAAATTTTTGTACCTCCCTATCAGGTCTTGTCAATGGATTTATATATAGGCGTTTTCTTCTTCATTCTAGCCGTTGGTTTTGCCTTAATGGTGATATTATTGCCGAATCTGTAACGTCCATGTGGGGTGTCAAATGGGTAGATATATTTCCAACGGTACGGAAGTTCATTATTATCCTTGTAACGTTTCGTCGTGATTGAGGGACGATGGTCTGGTCTTGGCCATGTAGTTTCCCCAGGATTGGGCTATTCTCAGGGTCGTCCTCGTCCATCGTTCTTACTAGGTGGACGAGTATATTTTCGGAACTATCAATGGGTGACTCAGGTCGAGTCAGGAGTGCAAGTGAGGCCGCAACCGAACCCTTTTATAATCTACAAAGGAGTGGTTGCTTATGCAATTTCACAACTGCGCTTTGATATGATAACTTTGAAACTTGAAAGTCATGCAGTGTCGCATGCCATGAGCTCAGCCTTTGTTCTGGTCAAAAAGCAAAACCTCAAGTCCTCGACTAGTTTTTTGTTTTTGTGCTGAAAAAGACTAGAAACTGGAAAGGTTTACAAGTATAAATTTCATACGCATGTGCCATAAAGTGGAGTGTACTGGTGCAGCAATGGATTTTCATTACATTATTGTAGAAAAACGATCTGAATTTTGACTAAAGTGTTCCCCTCTATAGACTTTTCTTCTATGTGAGTAGCTGCTTGACACTGATGACTTTTAGAGCACGGTAGTATCATAAAAATGGAGTAGAAATCCATAATGTATAACCTAAATGATTAAAAAAAATTAAAAATTAAAAAAAAAGGTAAATTACAGTAAACTCACATGTGGTTTGGTCCATTTGCACTTTCTCTATCCATTGTTTAAAACTAAACTCTTTGTCCGCCTTTGCTTCAATTCATTTGCTCCCACTTTGTCTATCCATTGTTTAAAATTTAACTCTTTGTCCATTTTTGCTTCAATTCATTTGTTCCCCGTTAACCATCTCACCTTTAGACGTTTGAAATGTAATTTATTACATTATAATTTTACATTAGAATTATTATTGTAATGCAACTTATTCATATATATAAAATCTTGTAAACAGTAGAGTAAAAGTTGATAAGTACCGCTCTTCCACCGTCACAGATCATTTCTCCTCATCTGGATTCAAGCGATTTCTTAAAACAAAAGATGATGTGGGGAACTTACTGAACCTTTTTTGCTTTAAAAATAAAAGCAAAAACAAAAACAAAAACATCAAAAGACTTATCTTTTTTTTTTTTTTTTGGGATGAACTTACGTGATTAAAGATTTTAAATTTTATTTTTTTTAGATTCCACATAAATAAAGATTAAAAAATCATTTCTCAAAGGGAAAAAAAAAAAATATATATATATATATATATATCAAAATTATATACTTATCAATGAAGAAGTGATAAAGCAATAGTTTATAAAAACAAATAAGCTGTTTGTTCTTATGTAAAAACTAAAAACTTGCAATTTGATGCAGCCAACCACCGCTAGTCATTGAAACAGGAAATTCAACATTTCATGATATTAAAAAATTCGTTCCTGTACAAGACTGATGAAATAAAAAAATTTATTCATTGCTACATGAGGTGCAAAAATCCAGTCCATTTATATCCTCTGGTAAGAATAATTTAGAGTGTTTCTCAAGAGAATAGTGCCAGTTTCTGTTCCTCTGATGCATAAGAAATAATACTTCTTTTAAGAGGTGATATGAAGTGCGCCCCATGCAATGCTGCAGCTCGTAGTATATTTAGGGGTCCAAAATCGACAGAGTATGCCTTCTGAAAACCATCCAGGATCCCCATCATCATAATATTTGCTGGTTTTCTCTCGGCTTCATATTTCTTTAACACTGTTACCTGCATATAAGTTGAATCAATGCACACATCATGTGGTTATAGAGATAATAATTTATTACAATTACATCATCAGGGCACTTCTCTAGCCAAAATTGCCTATATTCCGATGTGGTTAGGACTTGGGACAATTAATTGGTAAACATGTTCATATATATCCATCAATCCGCCAAGAGCCTTGTAACTCAAATGGCAACACCTAGTATTTCCAACAAAGATGTCTAGGTTCAAATCTCCTCTCTATTATAACTACAAGAAAATAAAATAATAAATAAATATTTTCATGAGTCCATTTGTCTAGCACTCTAGCTTTATGTCTTCATCTAAAACAAGTGAGATACTAGATTAAAGGTCCTTGCATCCTAAAATAACGCAAAATTCAACAATGAAATTCAAAAGACCTCTTTGCAGAATAAGAAATTTTTTGCTAAAACACATACCTCTCCAATGTCAGAGCCTACAGCTATACCCTCAGCAATGACCCTAGAAAGAGCAAATGCATCTCCAAAACCCATATTAACTCCTTGACCAGCCAGAGGATGAACAGTGTGTGCAGCATCTCCAATCAGAACAACATGCTTTGACACATAGTCATTGGCATGCCTTAAAGACAAGGGAAACACCATTCTTTCAGATGCCAACTTAACCACTTTTGGTGGAACTTCAAAACAATCATTAGCTGATAATGTCACACCTGCTCTAGGCCAAAAAAACATTTCTCCGCTTCCAAACAAGCTTGACGTAGGATGAGGACCATATCCAAAATCCAGAGCATTATTTACATCTTTCACAAATTCATCCTCATTCATTAATTTACGGTTTGTTGACTCTTTTGGGTTCCTAGTCCACACAATATTGCTAAAATTATCACCCATTGGCAAAAGTGCAATTGGACCAGCAGGTAGAAACCGTTGCCACGCACATCCGTTTTCAACAGTATGTTCCACTGTACATATGATTGCGTTCTGTGAGTAGTTCCATCCAGTTGTCTTGAATCCTGCTAACTCCCTGACACGTGACTTGCCACCATCAGCTCCAACCTGCAATAAATGTCAACAAATTTGAATACTTGTAACCAATTAATATCAGTGACATGTTATCAAACAGATCTTACCAACTGAATAAAAGGGGCAATTATTCATCCTACTATTCATCAAACGGCAATGTAACTTCATTTACATACAAGTGAAAATTACCACCAAGTTCGTATATAGGCTATAGCCATCACTCAGTTCCAGCTTTGCTAAATGCCTCTGATAAGACAATGGCGGCCTTGATGATGTGCTGTCCATCCCCAAGGATGAAGGGCTCGGAGGTAGAGTCATTGAAGATAACCTGGATAGATTGTCTTCTGGAAATCTGTATTCTATAGAAAAGTTTCAATTTTCTTAGTAGCAAAAAGTATCACAATTTACAGCAAGTAAATGAAAATTACATTGCACAAGATAAGGCACATTGAAATTGGAAAAATATTATACATTGATAAGACCTCAAGGAATAAGAATAGCTATATATAATGAATGACCAGGTTGCTACCACATTCAAAGAAAATAGCTGTGCTAGGGAAGAAATTTAAATCGTGTAATTTGGTCGATGTACTTTCAGTGTTTAATTTTGCTGTACCTGACAGTACACACCCTGTGTACATGTGCCATTTGAGCTTTTTTTAAGAAATTTGACTTCTAAAAAATAAGTTTAAATCTCATTATCAACCCGTCAGGGGGATAATATCCATCATACTGGAAACTAGAAGGGCCTACAACTGCGTCACCAAGGTTTCCTCCTTTTTTCTGTTTTCCCTCTCTTTTCTTTTCTTTTATATATATATATATATATATATATATATATATATATATATATATATATATATATATATACTCTCAAGTTTGCTCCCACGGGAGGGAGAAAGAGAGATACAAAATCAAAGCAATATTAAGTCACTCAATATTTTTTAATTGAATCCAAATTTTGACAAATCCACTGTTAGATTATATTATCTTCATATATTCTTTATGCTTGCAAATTTAAATGGTGATAAAAGATTAATAGTCATGTTATTAATTAATTTTTTTAATTCAAATTTTTGTAGTTTAAAATAATGTATAAAATATGAGTTTATGGATTGAATAGTGAATAATATCCAATTGATATGAAAATTAGCAAGAATGTTAAAAACATATAAAACATGTAATTCAACGATATGATTTTCAAAACATGAATTTTATAATAAGTTATTGGATGGTGTAACATTGCTTAGAGTTACACAAATTGTAACTTGAACTCAACTCCTATATATTTATATATATATATAAGGTAAGACTTAGGTACACTATTTAGGTACTGTTCCTTAGGTTTTCCTCTTAAGATTTTGTTATATGGATTTTTTCATATGAGATTGAAGAGTATTTTTTAGTTAACTACACTTGGCTCAATCTTAAGTAGAGAATTTAAGGAATAACACCTAAGGTATTATATCTAAATTTTGTACATATATATATATATATTATCAATTAGCATTTTTAGCAAAATTGAAGAGGTTCTCCATTATCTTCATCCTCCCCGTACGTCCCCTCTCTCTTTATCATCATAAGTACAACAACAGATTTTTTTCATAAAATAATTATATATATATATATATATATATATATATATATATATATATATATGTACATATCTATTTACACCATGTTCAATTTTGACCACCATATAGTGTACTTAGAAGCAAAATGGAGAAAAATTGTTGAATGAGATTGAGGAAGAGGATAGAGCAATAAGCATCTACAGTTTCGTAATAGCAATATTCACAACCAAAGAAGCCTCTAACCTATTCGGTAAACAAAAATGGTCACACGGATTTATTTACTATTATTAATCTCTCTTTGTCTCTATATTTTAATCTTGAAACAATGGCTTTCAACAAAATTGGAGAAAGTAGTAACCATCGATGGTTACTACTTTCTCCATCAATTGAAGTCATCCAAGAAAGTATTCTTTGCACACCAAAAAGAGTGTTAAACCCTAAAAGTTTTTATTTTTTTCTAGAAACGACAAAAGATATCAACCCAACTACAAGGCCATTTAACACTTGATATTGTGCATGTGATTTTTTATTTTTTTTAAAAGTAATTAACTTTATTGAATAAAATTAGAATACAGAGGAAGTGGAAGAGGTACTTTCTCCATCAGTAATGGTAATAACATATAACCTAGACCCCTGGTGGAAATGGAAATCTTTTCACTTACATTATAAAATGAAATCCAACATGCTGCATCATTAGCAAGAGAATTACCCAACCTCCTAACATGAATAATCATCTTTTCTTTTTTATAATAAAAACAGGAGTAATCATCTTTCTTTCTTTTTTTAATGAAAAAATGAGTAATCATCTTTATTTATTTATTATTATTAACTATATATACCCTCATTACCAACAAAATTGTAAAGAGGCTATTCAGAAGAAAGGTTTTTACAATACACCCACTTTATTAGAGAGAGCTACTCATCCTCAAGAGAAAAATCCTTGTAGTCTCTTTTCCTCCCCTCTCCCATTGTTATACTTTGAGAGGAGATTTGTACCCAAACACAACTCACACCTATTTAGAATGTAAAGAGTGTTTTGGAGATTGGGAAAGCATTGGGTATTTGCCAAAATAAGCCGGTGAAACTTGGCGAATGCAATCGGGTGGTATTGCGGGATCCGGGAAGCTAGTGAAAACAAGACACCGAGAAGTCCATTAGTAGCTGGAGCTTGGAGGGTTCAAGTATTTTGGATAGATTAGGCTTAGGGGGTCTTTTTGTTATTCTTATACTCCAACTTTATTTACTGGTAGATCATTTTGATTTGGAGAGTCATGAAGAGATTTTTCGCCGAGTTCTTTAGTTTCCTCTTCAATAACACATCGCCATGTTATCTTGGGTTTGCTATTCTTTTACCTACTCCCCTTTCCATTTTAGCATTGCACTTATTTGTTCATTCATGCAATCGCTGAGTGCATCGATTAATTAATTTGCTAATCATGTATATTCCGCATCAAATGTGTTTAGAATAAAATTAATTAAGCGGTAATTAAGAATTGGGGGTCTAAATAAGCAATAGTGTTTTTAACACTATTTAAGCTTTCAATAATAAAAAATGAGAAAGATAAAATAGGTTTTTTTTTTTTCAATTTGGTTGTGAATTGGAGGGTAAAGAAGCTGAGGGATAAAAAATCCACTCATTTGGTTTACGAGAAAAGTGAAAAAGATGAAAAGAAAAAAAAGTAGATTATATATATATTTTTTCTAATTCCCCTATTAAATAAAATTTTTAAAATATATATTTTATTAGGAAAAAAAAAAAAAAAAAAAACTAGAATTGGGTGTGTGTGTGTGTATAAAAATCAACATGTAAAAGTAGGGGAAAGAGCAACATGGTTATTGGAATCGTTTTTTTTTTTTTTTTCCTCTTAATTTTTGAAATCATGTGTTTGAGACTCTGGGGTTTATACCACCAACGGGAATGGATTCATCACTCACACTTATTTGATTTGTGGTATGCCGTATGTTCATTTAGCATGTTTAAATTTCAGTTTTAACCCAAAAAAAAAAAATCCTAAAAAAATTGTGTTTAACTAATGGCTAATTTAGATTGTTTTCTAAAATAGATTTGACATTAATCATGGAGTTCTGTTTGTTGCATTTTTCTTTTCAGATGTTAGTAAATCTATTTTGCGACGTCATCCCAACTTCCCATCATGCATTTCACCATATGTTTATGCATCACATCAATGCGTGATGACGTTGACGTACATTAAACTACGACAGCATGCTAAATCATAAGATGTGTTTTAGATGTTACTTTTGTCATGACTTTTCTACTTGCATTAGATTAAGGTTTATCATGACGAAACTCCTCAACTCTGTAGATCTGTGTTTCGTGCAATAATAAGATATAGATCTATCATAATTTTGAGATTCCTCACTTGAAGTGTTCATGCATCATCTCATAAGATTCCAGCATGTTTGTTTAATTTACATCTCCTAAGTAAATGAAAAAACCAACTATAAAATATGAGATTTTCCTTCTCGCACATCATCAACATGTCAAGGATACAGGCCTCTTTACTTCAATTTATTTCTCTTAATTTTTTTTATGAATATATTTTTTCCCTAACTAGTGGGAGAGGAATGATTGGAACCAAATTCTTGCTTTGGCTAAAAATAAGCATGCAATTATACAAGTGGAAAGTTCCTTTTTCATAACAAATCATGACAATTGAAAGACTATTCCACTAACATTTGTGAAATCTGCCTTATTTCCATATAAGGAGCTCATAAGCCAAACATTTTCCAAAGGTTCAAGTCTAACAAAAACACACAGAGGTGCACAACACCCTTAAAAACTCCTGAAGCAAAGTGCATCCCAAATTTGAAAGAGCAAACAACTTAGTTGAATCCAGTAGCATAACATCAAACTGGACGGATAGAACCCTCTACGGAGCAACTGCCTTATAGGTTGCCTGAGGTACCTTCTTGAAAGCAGCCCTCACAATATCAACATAAAGTGGTAGCTGTTGTATGGCAAAAAAGATTACTGGCAGGCATGTCACTGCATATACTAGAAAGGCTTTATCTTTCAGTTTATTCTTAAGCATAAAGAAGTGTCCAGCACAAAAAGAAACCAACATCGACGTAATGGATATGAAGAGCGAAGATAAGCCAACCAAAAGTTTCTTAGGCAAGTCCCTTCGAAAATCTTTTTGTTCAAACCGAGAAGTGAGGATGGCAAGAAACGAGAACAAGGCAGTGATGGAGAAGCACAAGGCAACGAGTGAGGAGACGGCAAATACGGTGAGCTCTGGTTGGTTTTCAAGGTTTGGTATCCCACTTTTTTCATTGATGCTTCCTGGGATAGAGGTTGATGCGGCAAAGGCAACAGTGGCAATGAGTGCAGCCACTACTGAGCAGGATTCAGAGGTTTTATTTAGCCACTCGCCTCCCTTTATGACTAATTCCTCATGGGTGCTGTTGAAGATTTCTTCTGGACTCTTGCCCTCCTTGTTGATTTGATGACAAAAGTGTTGCGGCATGTTGTTTTTTACAAACTGCACACACACACACACATATATATATATTAGTATTAGTAGTGCAGAAGGAAATTCTACAAAATATGATATTCTCTCAATATTATTATTATTATTATTTTAAAGTTATGGACATAACAAAAATTTAGAACAATGTCACAACATTCTCAATTAGCCTACCAACTCACGGATCTCCCACAATATAGAATTTGATGATTATGGGTTTTTGTTTTGGGTCTAAAACTAGTAGCTACAAATAACTATTTATCATTTTATTAAAATAAAAAAAAAATTATTTATCATTGTTGTGTTTTTATATGAAATTACATATTCTTCCAGTTCAAGAATATAAGATGCCACAAAATTCTAATGGATCGAGGGTATAAATAAGAAGTTTTATAGGAATTCTTATATGAAAAAGTATTATAAGAAATCTATAAGAGAGAGACACAGTTAATTATTCGTTCAATGGTGAAAATTTTATATCAAGTACTTTTAGGATGGTGTCATTGACTATGATGTGCTATAAATATTACATTGTTTGATTTCGTGCATATAGGTGGTCAAATCTCTTGGTAAGTTTTTCAATAAAATTTGAGCTCAAAGCTGGTTTTGTGCTCATACCTCATACCACTTGATTTCCCACTGCATTTGCAATGCAGCACCAGGAATTAGCCAAGGCTTCTGCTTTCCCATTTCTGCTGCCAGATGCAACGCATTGTTTTCACTCATATCGACTTCATGAATTAATTTACGTTTAACAAATTTTTTCTTGAGCAGTAGCTGTAGTACGTGTGATTGCCTGTTCTGCACAGCCGAAAGCACAAGATTTTTACCTTCACTGTTGTCATTAATGGCCGTTGGAAACATTTCGAGTATTTGCTGGACCATTTCTGTGATACCATATCTTGCCGCAAGCAATATGGGTGTCCCTGTCTTTGCTATTGCAGACGTTTCTTTGCTCTCGTCGTTAAAGTCCAAAGGAAGCTTTTTAGGTATTTGCTCTACCATTTCCGTGATACCATTACTTGCAGTATTTGCTCTCATCTCTATCTTTGCTGTTTCAAGTGTTTCCCCTTTTCCTGGCAGTAAAATAAGTATCAGAGTGATGAAAGAAAAGGAAGCAAAGAGAGTTGCTTGATCAAAAAGGCAAAGCTGAGAAGGTTGAAGAAGAGCTGGTTTGAAAATAAAGAGATGACTAAACGACAGTTTTGTTCTTGTAGCACAGCTTTGTATAGTTGTATGCGACTTGTAGCTTTTGATAGTATTACCTGCACAGTTTAATGAACACGTGACTAGCACGTGACATATTAAAAGTTAGTTAGTTTTTAGGCGGTTAGGCTTCTTAGTTAGTCTTGTTAGTTATTCTTCTTCCCCTGTTGTATATAAACAGGTTTTGTACTCATTTCTAAATTAATCAATCAATCGTTTTCACAAATCTGATTCGATTTCTTCATTTTCTCTCATCTTCAGAAGCTTAAAGCTCCTCAAATGGCTGCCATCACAGTCAATCCTTCTACTTCTGAACATTCTTCACCTTCACAGCATTCATCACAAGCAGATGATCCTCTGTTTTTGCATCATGGAGAGAGTCCTTGTGCAGTTCTTGTCTCTTAGCCCCTAGTTGGTGAAAATTACCCAGCTTGGGCTTGTTCAATCAAAAAGGATTTAATCTCTAAGAATAAGGTGGGGTTTATCAATGGTACTCTCACCCTTTCATCTCCTATGGTGAAAACTCTATCACAGATTCAAGCTTGGATTCAAGCAAATAACATGGTGGGCACTTGGATAACCAATGCAGTATCACCAAGAATTCAAGCTGGCATCATTTACATGGACACAGCATTGGAAATTTGGAATGATTTGAAAGAAATCTTTTCTTAAGGAAATGGACCCAAAATCTTCAATTTACAGAAAGAACTTGCAGAGCTTACACAAGGTGAAACTTCTTTCATTGACTTCTTTACTCAGTTGAAGGTTTTATGGGATTAGCTTCAAAATCTCAATCGTTTTCCCATGTGTACTTGTGGTAAATGCATTTGCAATATGAATCAAAAGCTAACTGATTTACATGTTGATGTAGGACAAAATCTTCAAATTAATTTATATAATTTGTTATTTTTGGTATTTTCATGTAATTTTCGTTATTTTAGGTTTAGGGCATTTATTTCCTTGTTTTTTAGGTGCTTTTAATGCTTTTTAGGTCAAATTTTATTCCTATTATGGTTAAGTATTAATAAAAACTTATTTTAAAATATATTTTCTTATTTGTCAAGTTTTACAGGACTTTTAAATAGGCCCCTAAGTTTGTAAACGTTTTTTCATAGATTATTATCAATAAAAATACAAATGTTTTGTCAAATTCTTTCTTTGGTGGATTTTAATTTATCATCTTGTGGATTCAAAGGAACACCTCGTGGATTTGAGGTTTACTGCCAAAAAACTAACAGTTTAGTTTAAGTCCATCAAAGAGAGTATCGTGTGTGCTTTCTTAAGGTTTCCACGACATTAGTATCAGAGCCTTGATATACCCTACTCTGATGGCTAACTGGAACGACAGTAACCACCACAACTACAACAACGAAGTTGAAGACACAGTTCACACCAGGGTTGAGTTCTACCAATTTCATGAAAAGAGTCAGCAAATTATAGGCGAAATTGAGCAAAGGATTGCTACTCTTCTTGCTAGGAAATCATCTCACAACAACAATGATTAATATATTCAAAGATACACTCCTAACTATAAGAAAATTCCATTCTTTGATGGAGATATGTGTAAGTTGGTTTTTATCAACTGGCTTCTTGATTTGGAAGGGTATTATAATTTTTGGAAGATTTTTTATGAAGAAAAAGTGTGGCTTGCATCTAATAAATTGGATGATGAAGCAAAGGAATTGTGGAAAGTCATTCAAATCGATAGAAAACGACGAGGTAAGCATCCAATTTGCTCTTGGCAAAGAATGAAAAAGGTATTTGTTAGGTTCTAAAGATTTAGATTTAGATTTAAATATTTAAAATCATTGTTATATTGTGTTGGCAAACTGAGAACAAAACATGTTTAGTTTAAGTATTTAGGCAATGCTTAAATGTGCATGTTTCAAGGTTCAAGTCCAGCTAAGTTCAAAAAAAGGAAGTGTTGTTCTGCCTTGCTCGACCAATCAAAAATCACAGGTACAATTTTTCTGCAGATTTTTAAACAGGCCCAAGCTCGTGAAAATATTTGGATGCGCTGAAGAAGACTTGTGTGTTACTCTTTGTGAGATTTGAGAGGTTTTGTACCTTCTAACTATACAAGAATCTACCAAAACCAAAACTACAATCAAGCATTGGTAGAACATAGTTGCTACATCAAGATCATTACTGAGGGTGATCTAAAACCTTTGAGTGGGATCTCAAAGTCACAAGCAATGCGGCTTGTGTTGCTGTAAATCTAATAAGAGAAGGAGTCTATAGATTTGGAGCTTACATGTGGTCATGTTAGTAAGTTACTACTGGAGGTAGCATTTGATTTAGGGTTAAATTTTTTGTAAAAACTTTAATTCTCTTACAGTGGATTTAGTTCACCTTGAAGATAATTAAGTCAAATTCTCCCTAGGTTTTTACTTTGAAACAATTAGTTTCATTGGTTTTCCTAGGTCATCATATCGTAGTGTTATTTACTTTTCCGTATCTTTGCATAATATGATTTACATGTGTTTAACCTAGATCTGAAAATTAATCTAAGTAATCACTTGGTTAATAAATTAGGTTAAACAATCTATTTAAGGGGTCTAAACAAACATGCAGTATTAATTGATTTATGGTTTCCTAATGACTATTATGATATACTAAATTATACAAGTGTTGATTATAAGTCTGTATATTCATATGAAAAGCAATATGTTCAAAACATGAAAAGTCAACCACAAAACCAAAATTATCACAACCAAGTCCATGTGTCAAGTAAAGGAAAGAGTTTAAGGGATGAGAAGAAACAGCATATTTCTAAAGAAAATTTTGAAGTGGTTAAAAAGATCAAGACTTGCAACAAGTTACTGAATTGAATATTAAAGATACTACTTATCAAAAGTTTGATGAAGATGTCAAAGAAAAGAAGGTTGATTTGATTGTGGATAATGACAGAAATCAAGAGATGGTAATTATTGAGAATATTGTAAAAGATCCAATTAAGGTTAAATATGATGATGAGTCCATCATCCACAACCCCCAAGTTCCAATTGATTTGTTGTAGATGACTGCACAATATGTTAATTTACTGGGAGTAGAAAATTTTAATTTTATTATTAACCATTTGTTGATTGATGTTGCAAATAAATTGAAGGTAGATAAGAAGAAATTTTATGCCACACTTTATGAAAAATTAAAGTTTCAAAACCGGATAAAGTTATTAAAGCATTCAAAATATTTGTTTATTTGGAAGGGAAGATTTCAATTTTCAAAAATAAACTCGATGACGAGTTTGTTTCAAGTGGAGGGGTCTAATGTAGGACAAAATCTTCAAAGTAATTTATGTAATTTGTTATTTTTGGTATTTTTATGTAATTTTCATTATTTCAGGTTTAGGGCATTTATTTCCTCGTTTTTAGGTACTTTTAATGCTTTTAAGGTTAAATTTGGTTCTTTGTTATGGTTAGGTATTAATTATGACTTATTTTAGAATATATTTTCTTGTCTTTCAAGTTTTACGGAGTCCTTAAATAGGCCCCTAAGTCCATAAACATTTTTTCATAGATTATTATCAATAAAAATACAAAAGTTGTCAAATTCTTTTTCTAACAGATTCCAGTTTATTATTTTGTGGATTCAAGGAACACCTCATGGATTCAAGGTTTCCTACCTGAAACTAACAGTTTAGTTTCTGTCCATCAAAGAGAGTATCGTGCGTGCTTTCTTCAGGCTTCCATGACATCACAAGTAAAAAAGTATATGATGAAATTCCTCGTGGAGTTAAATGATTCTTTTGCCCAAGTCAAGACCCAGAGTTTGTTGATGGATCCTTTACCACCAATAAACAAAGTTTATTCTTTGTTAATCCAAGAAGAGATGCAATGAAGTGTTGGGACTGGATCAAGTGCTAGAGTGGAGTCTACTGCTCTTGCTGCAAAAGGGTAAAATTTTACCACAAGCTTCAATCTTGGACATGGTACTAATCATCAAAAAGGGAAAGAGAGACCCCAATGTACTCTTTGTGGAAAGCTGGGACATACAGCTGATAAGTGTTACAAAATCCATGGATTTCCAACTAGGTTTAAGCTCTAGAACCTAGCCTTAATCATTCAGTTTTCTCTGCTAAAACTGTGAATAGAAGGGCCTATGGATTTGATACTTGGGTTTTGGATACTAGAGCAATTGATCACATTATTTGTTCTAAGAGCTTATTAACCACCATTACTGTTGTTACACAAACTGTGGTGGAATTGCCTAATAGAGAAACAACTCGGGTAACACACATCAAAACAATCACTTTATCCACTTAATTGATTCTTAAAAATGTTCTATGTGTACCTTTGTTCTCTTTCAATCTTTTATCCATTAGCACAATCACCAAACCACAACTATGTTGTCTTGTTTTTTTTTTTTTTTTTTTTTTTTTCTTCATACTGTTTCACACAGGACCTTATATGCCGGAAAACGATTGGAGTGGGACAAGTTCTTGATGGTCTTTACTTGCTGCGATGCTCAAGCTTGTCTCAAGACTCTCCTTCTCTTGATGATTTTCTATCTACGTATCAACTTGGTCATTTTTCTGCTTTTTCATCAACTTTTTCGATTCAAAACTCTTTGTCAACACCATGGCATTCCAAATTGGGGCATCCATCTGATTCAAGACTCCATTCATTGAGTCATCTTTTAACTCCTTTACAAAATTCTTGTAATAAAGATTGTATTGTTTGCCCTTTGGCTAAACAAAAATGATTACCCTTTCCTTCTAATAATATGTCTTCATGTTCTTTTGATTTAGTTCATATGATGTATGGGGGCCCTATTCTATTTCTACTTTGGAAGGTTTTAAATACTTTCTCACTATTGTTAATGATGCCACTAGAGCTACTTGGATTTTCCTTATGATATCCAAGTTTGAAGTTAAACCTTTAGTCATTTCTTTTCATACCATGGTTAATACACAGTTTGGAACCAAAATCAAGTCCATCGGATCAGACAATGCTCTAGAGTTCAAACTCTGAATTTTATAATAGTAATGACATTATTCATCAACAAAGTTGTGTGTACACTCCACAACAAAATTCAGTTGTGGAGAGAAAACACCAACATATATTGGCTGTTGCTAGGGCATTAAGATTACAATCTAATTTTTCTCTCTTATTCTAGGGTGACTGTGTTTTGACTGCTATTTACTTAATAAACAGATTACATTCACCTCTCCTTAATCATAAATCACTTTTATTTAACAAATCACCTTGTTATTCTCATCTAAAAGTCTTTGGATGTCTGTGTTTTGCCTCAACAATTGCTCAAACCAGAACTAAATTCTCTCCTAGAGCTAGAGAATGTGTATTTCTTGGATACCCTTTCAATATCAAAGGTTATAAACTCTATGATTTGCATTCTCACTCCATTTTCATTTCTAGGGATGTCACCTTTCATGAGCATATTTTTCCTTACTCCAAACAACCTCTTTCTACTTCAAATTCTTCTGATCCTTTTCTTCCATTACCCTTTGCTCCTTCTATTCCTTCTGTTTTCTTAGGTTAGCCTATGACTTATGGTTCTCCACCTCATATTCCACATATTGTTTTACCTTGTGCTCCATCAGTTCCTAATGTTTCTCCTCTCCTAGCTCCTAGCACCTAGAACACACTTCTAATGTCTCAGCTTCCTACTGGCATACCTGAAGACCTGAACCACCTCCTAACCCTCTTAGAAAGTCCACTAGAGTGTCTAAACCTATCTCCTTCATATCTTCAATCTTATCATTACAATCAGGTGTCCTCATGTTCTGTTCCACATCAGTCAGGAACAGTTCATCCTCTCTCTTCTTTCCTCTCTTATGATAACCCATCCTTTTCTTATAAGTCTTTTTGTAATTCCATTTCTTCTATTGTTGAACCCACCTATTATCACCAAGTTGTTAATGATCCTAAGTGGCAAGAAGCCATGGCTGCTAAGATAGCAACTTTGGAGGCTAATAACACTTGGACCTTAACTCCTCTCCCAGCTCATAAGAAAGCCATTGATTGCAAATGGGTTTATAGAGTTAACTATAAGGCTGATGGTTTAATAGAAAGGTATAAAGCTAAACTTGTTGCCAAGGGCTTTACACAGAACGAAGGGATTGACTATACTAACACTTTTAGTCTAGTTGCCAAGATGGTTTCAGTGAAGTGTCTCTTGGCTGTAGCTGCCATGAAAGGGTGGTTTCTTAGCCAACTTGATGTCAATAATGCATTTCTACATGGTGACTTGGCTGAGGAAGTGTACATGGCTCTCCCACTAGGCTTCCACAACAAGAGGGAGATGGTATGCAAGTTAAACAAGTCTCTCTATGGCCTTGAACAAGCATCCATGCAATGGTTTTCCAAGTTCTCAAGTACCTTGATTCAGATGAACTTCATTCAATCTAAAGCAGATTATTCTTTGTTCACCAAGCAGCATGGTTAGTCTTTCATTGCTCTTTTAGTTTATGTTGACGATGTACTGATAGCTAGCAATAATAGAGATGAAGTAGACAAGTTTAAGTTGATGTTGGATCAGAAGTTCAAATTAAAAGACTTGGGTGATTCAAAGTTCTTTCTTGGATTGGAGGTAGCTAGAATAGAAAAAGGGGATTGTTCTTTGTCAAAGGAAGTATGTTTTAGAAGTGTAAGTGATGCAGGGTTACCAGGCTGCAAGCCTGTCAAGACTCCAATGGAGCATAATCTGAGATTAAGTAAGTATGAAGGTAAAATTCTCAAGAATCCAAGTTGTGTATAGAAGGCTAATTGGTAGATTGTTGTACTTAACAATAACTAGGCCTGATATTACCTTTGCAGTGCACAAACTAAGCCAGTTTATGTCAAAACCAAGAAAGCCCCACTAAATGCAGCTTTCAGAATATTGCAGTACCTAAAGAGCGATCCTGGAAAGGGAGTTTTCTTCTCTTCCACTGCAGAATTGCATGTGAAGGGCTTTACTGACTTGGAATGGGCCTCATGTCCAAATATAAAAAGGTCAATCACAAGTTATTGCATCTTCATTGGAGATTCCTTGGTGTCTTGGAAGTCTAAGAAACAGAAAACAGCTTTTAGATCTTCAGCTGAGGCTGAATACAGGTCCATGGCAGTGGCAACTTGTGAGATAGTCTTGATTTTGTACATATTCAGGTTGAACATAAGAGAGAAGCACTGTTGTTCTACGATAGTCAGTCAACTCTTTACACTGCATTAAATCCAGTATTTCATGAAAGAACAAAACATATAGAGATTGATTGTCATGTGTTTAGGGATAAGGTCTTGGCAAAGGTGATCAAACTGATTCATGTTACAACCCACTGTCAATTGGCTGATTTGTTAACAAAACCTTTAGGCTTGAACCAGTTTTCTAATCTTTTCTCCAAGATGGGAATGGTGAATATTCATTCACCCTCAGCTCATCTTGAGGGGGAGTATCAGAGTGATGAAAGAAAAGGAAGCAAAGAGAGCTGCTTGATCAAAGAACGCAGAGCTGAGAAGGTTGAAGAAGAGCTGGTTTGAAAGATAAAGAGATGACTAAACGACAGTTTGGTTCTCGTAGCACAGCTTTGTATAGCTGTATACGATTTGTAGCTTTTGTTAGTATTTCCTGTACAGCTTAATGAACACGTGACTAGCACGTGACATTTTTAAAAAGTTAGTTAATTAGGTTTTAGGCGGTTAAGCTTGTTAGTTAATAATCATTTCTAATATTCAGTTAATAATCATTTCTTCTTCTCCTGTTGTATATAAACGCTTTGTACTCATTTCTAAATTAATAATCATTTTCACAAAGCTTTTTAAGTTTCTAATATTCATAAGGGTGTTTCGGTTTGGCCATTTTTGGTGTTTCCCCCTTCACTGCCAATTGCAAGAATGCATCTTCAAATGTTATAACAAAAAGATTATTATGATTGAGATTTCTTATAACAGCATATATAACTCAGATGAATTTAGTACATATCGATCACAATCAAAGTCTACACGTAAATTCATAAAATTAAGTTATATATAGGAGAATAGTGAATCACCTCTTCCATTCTCTTTCTCTTCTGGATCAGTTTCGTTTCTCTTGTTTCCATCTTGTTGGTCAGAGTTGGAACCGGTGGCAATGCCACTGTTGATTGTTTGCCGAGGGACCATCCCCCTTGAGAAGTCAAACTGAGCTTCATTTGCAATTTTGATAAGCTCATTCATGATTTTAACAGAATTTGCATGCTTCTGTTTTAGCTTCAGTATATCCTCTGATTGTTATATTCATTACAAAAAAGACA
Source organism: Quercus parvula (assembly GCA_030820535.1). NCBI lineage: Eukaryota > Viridiplantae > Streptophyta > Magnoliopsida > Fagales > Fagaceae > Quercus > Quercus parvula. The sequence goes on along the minus strand of JAUAME010000008.1, from coordinate 3,469,965 downwards.
AATATTATATTAATGTAAGAATACTTAGAAGTTGCAGTACAACAAGTAGTTTAGTGGAAGTGTATATATGTGTTACTAGTAGTTCAGTAAGTTTTACGTTAATTAGGAGTAGTGTACAACTGTCAATTAGTATTGGATAGTTAATTAGTTAATTAGTATTGGTGCAAACACAATAATAATAGAAATAACACAAAGAGAAACTAAATAATACTTTCGAATATTATTAATTTGAAGAGACCTCACTTGGATGCTGCTTATAAAGTCATTCAGTATTTGAAAAATGAACCAGGGAAGGGAGTCTTTTTCTCTGCTGCATCAGAATGGCATGTAAAGGGCTTTACAAACTCAGATTGGGATTCATGTCCAGACACAAGAAGGTCTGTGACCAGTTATTGTGTCTTCCTTGATTTCTTGGAAGTCTAAAAAGCAATCCACTGTCTTAAGGTCATCTGCAGAGGCAGAATACAGAGCCATGGTAGTAGCAAGTTGTGAAGTGGTTTGGATTTTGTATCTCTTGAAAGACATTCAAGTGAATCACAAGAAGGAAGCTTTACTCTTCTGTGATAGTCAGTCAGCCCTTCACATAGAGTCCAATCCAGTATTTCATGAAAGGACAAAGCATATTGAAATAAACTGTCATGTGGTGAGAGATAAAGTTATGGCCAAAGTGATCAAATTAATTCATGTCAAAACTCAGTGCCAGCTAGCTGATTTGTTGACTAAAGCCTCAAGTTTTAATCAGTTTTCTGAGCTCTTTTCCAAGATGGGACTAATCAACATTCATTCACCATCAGTCCATCTTGAGGGGGAGTATTTAGGTAAGAATTGTATTGAAGAACAAGAAGCACAGGTAGTAGTTGCAGTAATGAAGAACACAAGGTTGCAGCTTATCAACAATGAAGAAGAAGAACAAATAACAACGACAAGTAGCTGTCAATCAGTTAGTGATAAACGACCTGTAGCTTAGATGATTGTGTATATGTTTTAGTGAATATACGTGCCTCACGCGTTTGTATTAGTTTGCTGTTAATTCTGTTTTGTTGATTTGTTAGGCAGGTAAGTTAGTTGGTTGGTAATCTCTCTGTATATAAATAGTAGCTTTGTAATCATAATTAATTCAATGAAGTCATTTTTCCCAAATCTAGTTTTTCACATGCTGTATGGCTTTGTCCTAGTATTTCGACGGTGTGAGACTCTGATGATATGTGGAATTTTCGCCAAACTAGAATGTTCTCAAGATTTTCTGAGTTGGTGAAATTTATCATCGATGAAGGGAAGGATCTTCATTCTTTTACTATGCTGGTGTGGACCTTTGGTATTGTCGAAACCGAGAACCTCTATGAATCCTTTTCCCACTCAGCAGGTACTTGTCTTGGCCAAGGAGTCGCTGCATAATTTCATTCGTGCGATCCCTGGCCCCCCAGGATCACTAGCAGCAAGTTCTCGCACACGGGTGAAGTGGTCTCTTTTCCCCAGATCTTTTCCTCAAGGTAAATTTTGATGGAGCTGTTTTTAAACAATCTGGGGAGGTGGGCATTGGAGTAATAATCCGAGATTGCAAAGGACCTAGTTCTAGCTTCAATTTTGGGAAAAAAAAAAAAAAGAAAAAAAAAATTTCCCTCCCGCCTTTAGTTGCTGAGTTAGAGGCACTTGCAGCACTTAGAGCTTTAAAATTTGCCCAAGACCTTGGCTTCTGTTCTATTGTTTTAGAGGGGTACTCAAAAGTGGTAATCAAAGCTCTTTGAAGCAACCAAGAGTCTTTTGCTTCTTTTGGTCACCTCATTGAAGATGTTAAATCTCTTTCAGAGGCCTTTCATGTGGTAATCTTTTCTCATACTCGTAGGCAGGGAAAGTTTGTAGCACATAAGTTTGCTAGTCATGCTAGACATGTTAGCAGTTTCTTGGTGTAGATGAAGAATGTTCCTCCACACCTCATTGATGTAACTTTAGCCAATTTGGCGGGGTTTTCTTAATAATATTTTTAGTCTTTCTTCTCAAAAATTGCAATTTAGTTTTTCGTGTATGTGTAAAAATAGTGTGAAAGTCTAATAGTGGCATACCATATCCAAGACCAAGAATAACCCAGCTTAAAAATCTGTGAAAATGATTCAAAAATTTTGAACAATCCGCATAGCTTCTTTGAAAAAATTGATGCTCTTGAGCTTGACTTCGACTTTGGGATCCTGTACCAAACAAATTTAATTCATTATAATTCACAAATAACAAGGTTTAATTAGTTGTGTTGAATATTATCTCTAATATATATCATGACAATATGTATAGAAGAGAGAGTATAAAATAGAGAATATAAGAACACAAGGGTTACATGATTCAGCCTGACGGCCTACGTCTATGAAGGAAACCCCTAAGGGCCACACATTTATTATGTAAAAGAGTAGTACAAATCATGTATTACTATAAACCCAACATGGGTATATAAAGTAAGTTAAATCTTAGAGCAACCACACACTAACTATGGTAAATTTTGATGGAGCTATTTTTAAAGAATTTGGGGAGGTGGGCATTGGAGTAATAATCCGAGATTGCAAAGGACTAGTTCTAGCTTCAATTTCTGAAAAATAAATAAATAAATTCCCCTCCCGCCTTTAGTTGTTGACTTAGAGGCACTTGCAGCACTTAGAGCTTTAAAATTTGCCCAAGACCTTGGCTTCCTTTCTATTGTTTTAGAGGGGTACTCAAAAGTGGTAATCAAAGTGTTAGGGACATATGTTTATGTAATTGGCTAATCTTTTGACAAAATGCACTTTATTTGTAATTGGGTAGATCTAGGATGGGTTTAGTACTTCAAGAAACAAATGTTCAAGTTAAGTATTGAAGTCATGCAAATCTGACCAAAAAACAAGTAAAGGAAATGATGTTCATTAAAGCTCGACAAAAGTTTCGACAGAATCTTTTCTATCGAGATTTAATGTTGAAGCTCGACAGGAGCTCGACACAAGCTGTATTTGTCGAGAATTACAAAATCAGATTTTCCAGATCTGATTACACGCATATTTCTATGTATTTGTGTAGAGTTTCTTTTCTCACAATCCTAGACATATATAAAGATTATTTTAAAAGTCATCGTGCATGCATTGTGTGACCAAATGCAAAAGGTAGCCTCGTTTATTATTCTCTCTATAGAAGCTACTGCGTCTATACACCAAGGGTTCTGTGACCAAGGAACTTACTGATCTTCATTGTTGATGAATTGAAGAACTTTGCAACCAACAATCTTTTTCAAATTGGTGAGTTAGTCACGTACTGAGATCCGTGCATCATTGGTTAGTCACATACTGGGATTTGTGCATTGAACGGAGAGATTGCCGCTACAATACAAGTCCAATTGGATATTGGGGTAAGAGTTCAATTGTAGGTTGGTATTTCAGGATAGGCCAAGAGGTTTGGTAAGATTCCTTATACTTGTAACCGTTTGTGATTGATAATAATAGATTTTCGGGAGTGGTGACCTTAAATTCACCCAGTGGTTTTCTCCATTCATAAACAAATCACCTGTGTCAAATTTAATTTCCGCTGCATATAGTTTAGTTGGTGATTTGTTTGTACTACCACGCTATTGTATGTAATTTGACTAATTAATTAACTTGGGTAATTAATTAATTTGCAAATGGTCAATTCATTTTAACCCAACAAGTGGTATCAGAGCGGGTACACTCTGATTAGATTTTAATCTTTGCTGTGTGATCCATTGACCCCTGTTTGTCATGGATAGATAACAGTCTCTTATTATACCTCCATTATTTTATGGCACTAATTATGCATACTAGAAAGTAAGTATGAGAGTTTTCTTGCAGTCTTTAGATAAGAAAGTGTGGCAAGCTGTGGAGATTGGCTGGAGTAAGCCAAAAGAAGCACCAACTAATTGGGATGATGCAAAGATCAAAGCGGCAAACTTTTTTTTTTTTTAGATAAGTAATAAGACTTCATTGATAAAAAAGAGACACCCAAGCACACAGGGAGTATACAAGGGAGAACAAATCAAAAACGAAAATTACAAAAGTCAAGTAAATCCAAAAGAGAGAAAGAATGGTTTCTCCACACAGAGAACCATTCAAGTAAGGTTCGGAAAAAAAGAAGCTTGATGTCGGGGATAGCACGCTCAGAGTCTTCAAAGCATCTATTATTCCTCTCCTTCCAAATACACCACATCAAGCAAGGAGGAACAATCTTCCAAATAACTCCATTGCGAAGGCGACCAAAGTGACCTTGCCAGCAAGCAAAGAGACCAACAACCGAAGAAGGCATGACCCAACTAACTCCAAATAAACCAAACACCATATCCCAAACCTCCGAAGCAACCAGGCAATGAAGGAAAAGATGGTTAACACTTTCACTGCTACACTTGCACATAAAACACCAATCCAAAATACAAACTTTTCTTTTCCTTAGATTGTCAATAGTCAAACATTTCCCTAAGGCTGCAGTCCAGACAAAAAAAGCCACTCTAGAGGGGATCTTTTGTTTCCAAATGCTTTTCCAAGGGAAAGAATGCTCCTTATGCCCAATAAGGAGATGGTAATAAGCACTGACCGTGAACCCCTTTCTCTTACAAGGCAGCCAATATCTCTTGTCCTCCTCGGATCCCCTTACAGGAGTGCTATAGATGGAATGGATGAAGCTCCTGAACACTTCCATTTCGCGATTGTGCACCTCCCTACAAAACTGAATTTCCCAATGGAGGACTCCATTTGAGAACCTCATAAGATCCGCCACACTTGCCTCTTTGCTATAGCTAATCCTATATAATTCAGGATAGCGGTCAGCGAGAGAAGAGGAACCGCACCAACAATCAAGCCAAAACAACACTTTTGAACCATCTCCAATGTCATACATAATGTACCGAGATAAGGAGTGCCACCCCCTTCTAATATTTTTCCATAAGCTGACACCATATGGGCCAGAGTACGAGCTAGAACACCAACCACCCCAATCACAACCATACTTGACCTCTATCACTTGACGCCAAAGAGCATCCCTATCATGGCCGAATCTCTAAAGCCATTTCCCTAAAAGAGCAAAATTGAAAGTTCTCAGATTCCTGATCCCTAAACCACCTGAGGAAAGTGGGGAGCACACCGAAGACCAATCAACCAGATGAAATTTGGGCTCATCTCCAAGGCCACCCCAAAGAAAGTCCCGCTGAAGCCTAGCAATACGATTGGCCACTGAGGCAGGAATAGGGAATAAAGAGAGAAAATAGGTAGGAAGGTTAGAGAGAGTGCTTTTAATCAAAGTAACTCTACCTCCCTTGGATAAGTATAATTTTTTCCAGCCTGCTAATTTTCTTTCCATCTTCTCAAGAATTGGATTCCAGATGGACTTATCTTTGAATTTTGCCCCCAAAGGAAGCCCCAAATATTTCATTGGGAGAGACCCTTGATTGCAGCCCAAGACAGCCACTAAAATCTCCATGTTATGAACAGCCCCCACAGCCACCAGCTCAGACTTACCCAAGTTGATTTTCAAGCCTGACACAGCCTCAAACCAAATGAGCACCATACGGAGAATCAGCATTTGATCAATATTAGCATCACAAAAAACAAGAGTATCGTCAGCGAAAAGAAGATGAGAAACCAACAAAGATCTAGCATTAGAAGCACCAGCATTAAAGCCTGAGAGGCGACCTTGAAGGACAGCCTTATCCAACATTCTGCTGAAGGCCTCCATAACCAGAATAAATAAGAAGGAAGACAACGGATCTCCTTGCCGCAATCCCCTATGACTTCCAAAGAACCCATGGGGAGTACCATTAATAAGGATAGAAAAGCGAACAGTGGAAAGACAAAAAGAGATCCAACGCCGCCACTTCTCAGGGAAGCCACACCGCTCAAGCAAGAGAGAAAGAAAATCCCAGTTCACATGATCAAAAGCTTTCTCAATATCCAGTTTACATAACAGCCCAGGATTTCCCGACTTCAATCTACTATCAAGGCATTCATTGGCAATGAGAACAGAGTCAAGGATTTGCCTATTAAGAATAAAGGCATTCTGAGGAGCAGAAATGATCTCGCCTAAAACCAAGCGAAGTCGAGAAGCCAAAACTTTAGCAAGAATTTTATAAACCCCCCCAACAAGGCTAATGGGCCGAAAGTCTTTTATTTCCACAACTGCCGCTTTTTTTGGAATGAGAGCAATAAAGGTTGCATTTAAGCTTTTCTCAAACTGACAAGAGTCATGGAAATGGTGGAACACAGCCATGATGTCAGATTTGAGGATCCCCCAACAAGCTTGAAAGAAGGCCATCGAGAACCCATCGGGACCTGGAGATTTATCCCCATTAAACTCCATGATGACATTAAGAACCTCAGATTCCTCAAAGGGCTTCTCTAACCAATCCGCCTTGTCCCCAGCAATACAAGGGAAGTCCAAACAATCCGGAAAGGGATGCTGCACTTGCTGCTCCGAGAAAAGGCTCGTAAAGAATTGTTCAACATGATCAACGATCCTATCCTGGTTGGAGGACAAAGCCCCATCAATCATGAGGGAATCAATACAATTATTCCTCCTATTAGAATTAGCTATTCTGTGGAAAAATCTCGTATTCGAGTCGCCCTCCTTTAGAAACAAAATTTTGGATTTTTGTCTCCAACTAATCTCCTCAAGCAAGGCTACCTTCTCCAAATCGGCTCTCAGAGAGGTTTGCTCCCTTTTTTCCTCATCAGATAAGGATTGAGAGTCCTCTTTTACATCTAAAACATTCAGCTTGCTCCATAGCTGCTGCTTCTTTACTGAGATGTTGCCAAAATCTGACTCATTCCACTTCTTGAGGTCGGATTTTAGAGCAGCCAACTTTTTGGCAAAAATAAAGCTAGGAGACCCTTGGAAAAGGTAATTCTCCCACCAAGATTCCACCTTGTCTAAGAAACCATCCACCTTCAACCACATATTTTCAAATGTGGTTGAAGGTGGATGGTTTCTTAGACAAGGCAAACTTCAATAGCAAAGCATTGAACGCCATATTCAATGCGGTCACGAATGAGGAGTTTAAGAAAATATCCTCAACTGAAACTGCAAAGGAAACATGGACCATTCTCCAAACGACCTATGAAGGAACTAAGGTCGTTAAAGATTCCAAGTTTCAAAGGCTTACTATAAGCTATGAAAAGATCAAGATGGAGGAGGATAAGTCATTCGATGAGTTCTATGCCAAACTCAAAGACATAGTCAACTTAGCCTTTAATCTTGGGGAAACTATTCCCGAACCCAAACCCAAGGTTGCGAAAAAGGTGCTCAGATCTCTCTCTGAGAGATTTCATGCCAAAAAGATTTTTCATCGAAACAAACGGAACGTAAGTATAACTAAATGTGTATTAAAATTTTACTAAGTTTATATATAATATTTGTATATTTGAAAATATAAAATATTTACTAATAAAGTAAATATAAGTTTATTTGAAACCCAAAAAAAAAAAAAAATCAATCAAATTGCTATTCATGAAATTCTCAATTATAATTTGTCCAATCACTATTTGCATAATAATAATAATGTAAGCAAGAATCATGTTGACAGTGCCCTTTGTTAGGAAACTAATTCTTAATGAGTATGGATAGGAATTGTAGGGGATTGTATGAGAATTATAAGAAATTAACTTAATTTGAGGTAGTCACCCTCTATAGAGAAATATTAAGAGAGAGAGAAAGAGAGAGAGGAGAAATGCTCTAATTAGTAATGAATTGGTTTATTCTTTAATATCTAATGTAAATTAGATTTTTGCATTTATAAGAAACTAGCTCTAATCTTATTGGTCCACATAGCTAAAGATAATTGGTTAATTAATTCAATATATGCTAAGAATTAATCCATGTATTAAATGAGTTATATGTGCTCAAATTCTAACTAACTCATTCTAATCCCAACTAACTAACTAACTGGTTAACTAAAAGGATTACAAAGAACATTATCATGTTCCTAATACCCTTAGGACATTTGTTAATAAAATATTTTAAGAAAGTTTTGACATCACTTTTATGGAGAATATAAAAATTGTCAAAACAATTAATTTTTTTTTTCTTTTCCCATAAAAGGATTCTAAAAATATTTCCTAAATCAATACCCTTAAGGTATCTATTAACATTTCCCTATAAAAAAAAAAATGAATCAATGATTGTGATTTTTTTAAGCTTTATTAATTTTGATTCTATGCTTTTTTTCACTCAGTAACTCATTTAGAAAATAAATAAATTAGATTGCTTGATTTTTGTAGTGTAGTAAATAATTGCACCAAAATTAAGAAAATTGAATGGGACACATAGTATAAAGTTAGGTTCCAATTTGAGATCTAATTGGATTTCCTCTTTTATATATATATATATATATATAAAAGATCAGTTTTCCTCTACATACACTGTTCGCCTTTTCTTTTTATATTCTTTCAAGACTTCAGTCATATTTAATGCATCGGTAATGTTAAGTTTTACTATAAGATTCTCCTCTTTTGGCCCAAAAAAGAACGTTTAAATTGACAATTACAAAATTAGCAAAAGATAAATACTTAAATCAATTATTAGTGGATTAATTAACTATTGATTATCTATTCAGCAAAAAAAATTAACTATTGATTATTTGAAAAATTAACTTCTTGTATACCTTCTCCAAAAAAAAAAAAAAAAAGTACTTCTTGTATAGTATTTAAAAATGTACATTATAGTAAATTTAAACAAACTATATTCATTTTTCTTCTCAACCAGAAAAAGAGGGTTCAAATATAAAACAAACTTTAAAAATAAATTTGAAAAATATGCGTAAAATTGTGAAGTTGCAAAGTTTAATATGACAAAATACAAGAAGTTCAATAAAAAGTCAAACTTCTTCGGTATTACATATATTGTAGACTAATTGCTATCTCATGCAATGCATGGGAAAACTACTTAACATCTTTATATATCATGTGTTTAGTTAATTAGAATTAATAAATAAAATAATAAATAAAAAATTATAGAACTTGTAGAAAATATCTTCCTTAATTTAAGTTGAGTTTGTTTTGAGAATATTAATTTTAGTTTAATCAAATTTTGTTTAAGGTTACTTTATCCAAAAAAAAAAAGGATGAGTTGTAATTAGTTTAAATTAATAGAACTTAGCATAATTTATAACTCTCAAAGCTAGATTAAAAAATATATGTTATAATAATGATGTGGAAAAATGCAAGTTCTCAAAAATTTATGTGACAATATCAGAAGATGTAAAAATTAAAAAAAAAAATCCAATATATAAATACACACATACATACTAATCAGCAACCCTTGCAATACATGAAACAATTTTAAGAAGAGACTAAATTGGGTCAGGAGCTAGCATAAAAGGTGTGTTTTACGCCAGCCAATCCTGACCCAACACATCAGCCAATTAAGTCACGGTGCTTTTCTCTCTCTCTTTCATGACAAGCTCTCTCTCTCTCTTCTCTTTTCTCTCTTTACCTCCTAGTTCATCTCTCCACCTCTCATCACAGCACCTCTTTCTTCTTTGTCTTTTTCCTTATGTCCCCTTTTTTTTCTTCTTTAGTTTAAGATTCACAAGTCACTTTTTTCTTCTGTCTTTTTTTTTTTAATTAATTTTTTATCTTTATTCAAATATGCATTTGAAGGTTTTCCGTTGCAAGGCCTGTGAAGTGAAATTGCTTTATATTGTGGTTTTGAGTTTTTTTTTTTAGTAATATTGTTGTCTATGATGTTCTTTGTGGCTAGGGTATTGCAAAATTGAAGTAAAACTACTAGTCGAAACTACTAGGTTGATTCCTTTTTTTTTTGGGGGGGGGGGGGGTGGGGGAGATCTGAGTTTGTGGCATGGGTTTCTCACTGGATTTTGTTATGAGTTCCATTGATGGTTGGTTTGGGTGCGTGAACAACCCCTCTGCTGGGATTTCTTTGTAAAATTTGCAAGTCTTTTAGAGGATTTTGCAAAAGAGAGGGAGATATGGAGAAAAGAGAGATTGTGGCTTCTTCAACGTTGCTCAAGCCTTCAACGTTTTAGAAAAGTGAGGGAGATGGGAAGAGAAGAGAGGAAGAGAGAAAATGGTTTTTTATTATTTTGTTGACGTGTCAGGTTAGGATTGACTGGAGTAAAACATACCTTTTACGCCAGCTCTTGACCCAATTTAATATCTTTTAAGAAACATGATTTTTTTTCTTTAATTTTGTCTAAAAATGTAAGTTAATAATTATGTTAATTATTAATAGGCATTTATTATGCTATGATTGTTTATGGAAGTTGAACTATTTATTCTACAATTTAAAGAAAAACATAACTTGACAAGATTCTAGTGAGGGTAATACCACGGCTACAAATTATTTTACAATATTTTTACAAACTACTAATGTGATAAATTTTTACTAGTTCTAATATGAGTCTACCACTAACATCACATTTTTATCTACCAATAAAGGGGTGTTTGGTATCATTGTATAAACAACAATTTTTAGTGTTTAAACATTACACGTATTTCCATACACTTTTTCACCTACACGTATTTTCACAAAACAATAACATTACTAAAAATCTCTTTTCCAAACAATTGTTTGGAAAATACTAAAGCCACATCAGCAGTTTGTAAAAATGTTATAAAATAGTTTGTATATGTAACATTACTCTTCTAATAAAGGGTTTGAATATAAAACAACAATTAAACGTGCTTAGAGGCTCTTTTATTTTTTTGGATAAACATTAATAATTTGCATTTATTATAATTTGAAATTACCATATTTTTCAATCACAAAAAAAAAAAGCCTAGGTTGTGATGAAAGTTAAGACTTAAAATATATATATATATATATATTTTTTTTTTTTTTTGAAATCATGAGTTTAGTGATGGAAGGAATATGGGTAGTTGGAGCATTTCAAATACCTAAGAGTGGATCTATTTTGTAGGCAATATTTTTGCAAGAGTTAAATGACAATTTTACCAAATTACCCTTTAGTTTTATCTCTACTTAAATTTGGGGATGTGTGGGTATTTTGGAATTAAAAAATAAATAAAAAAATCTAGTCCAAACAGGGAAAGTCCCTTAAATAGTAGTATAGATATTAGATATGTGAAATCTTACTAAGTTAAAATTATATATTTTTCAGTTTTCGAATACATGATATGGGAAAATGTGGGTTTTCAAAAAATTAATGTCAACATTATAATTAAAAAATTGTTATTATTTTCTTTAATGCATTTTTAGTGGCTTTGGTTATGGTGGCATACCGCATACCATGCAAGACCATGAATGACTAGTTTTAATACCTTCTTCTTTTTTCTTTTTCTTTTTTAAGATGGGACGAGTATGATCTAGGATTGTGTGATATTGGACAATTTTTTGGGGACACTGTCCAAGTATAATAACTTTTTTATTATTTTCTTTAATGCATTTTTATTTAAAAAGACTTGGGAGGGTATAAGGTTTTTATAGGAAATTTTCACAGATTTTAAACTCAATTAAACAAAATTACTCAAATAATGATATAGAATAATGTGGATTTTCAAAACCAGCTTATATGTCAACATTAGAAAATTTTATAAAAGAAAAGGTCAAAAGCTTTGGTAATCTATATCTATATATATATATATATATATAAAACCGAAACTTTTGGAACTTCCACAATTTTCCACATCAGCATTAATTAAATTAATAATAATAATAATAATAATAATAAGCAACCCAAAATTTTTTCCACGATTGTGGAAAGCAAACCCGATACCCTCTCTAACTGTAGTCAAATTTTTCCACAAAGCCAACTCTAAATCCTTTCTCTCTATTTCTCTACCCTTCTCCCCAAAACCCAACTCTGAAAAGAATACCAAACGCCATCTTCTTCTCCTCTCTCTTCTCTAAAACCAATACTTCCCTAAAACCTTCTCTTCTCGCCTCCCTTGGAACCCAAATTTAATCATCAACCTTCTCTCTCTAACCTTCTTCTCTCTAGGCTGCCTCACAATACCTCTTCAAGAACAAACCATCCTGAATCAATGGGAAGGTCCCTCTCCAGTTTCCGCACATCCAAGTGAGTGTTGCCCTAAAATTTCTCAGTTCGATTTTTGATAGTGGTTTTTGTTGTTATATTATTGCAATTTTAATGTGGTTTCCTTCCCTTTGTAAATTTGGATTCTTTTTTTTTTTTTTTTTTGGTTCTTGTGTAGGCACTGATTTTGAGCCTTTGATTTACAGATAAATTCAAAATTCGATAGGAAGTTTTAGATAATAATTTTTATTGGGAAAACTAAGAAATAGGTATGATTTTTTTATGATTCATTTATGGTGGGTTTGTGCATTAACATTAGAGTTTGGGAATTTCTCTACAAATTTAAAATTTTTCATTGAGAATGAATTTGGGTCTAATTTCTCTGCAATTTTACTGATTTTGATTTTCGGATATGTGAAGGGTTTTTGCTCATCGGACCTCACCTCGACCCAAAGGCATCAATTATAAGATGGAGGATTTTGTTAAAAGGGTGAAGAAAGAAACAAGTGGAAAGTGTATTTTTTTTGTAATATTAAAACCTCACTTTTCTTCAACTGTGGATTAGTGAAACTAAAGACTATGATTATTATTTTGTTAAGTGGACCTTTTCATAAGGAGGTCTTTTTTATTGTTTGTTATTGTCAAAGAAGTTTATAAGTTATTTTCTTTTTCAGGGCATATAAGCTACACTTTTTGGAGTATCTAGGGTACCATGGAAAAGAAAGAACATTGTTAAGGGCCTAAAAACAACTTTTTGTTGCTGTTTGGGGCCTTGTTTAATTACCTTGAGGTGAAAAATGAGACTACATCATACAAAAATACAATCCCTCTGTAGAATGTACAGCAACATAGTGATACGACTGTATACAATAATGGAGATTTCCATTCATGAGAAGTGGAAGCACACAAGCATAAACAAATTATTTTTGTATTTATTTGTATGTGAGTTTTTGTTGTTATATTGTTGCAATTTTAATGTGAAAATTGTTATATGAACCTATGAAATAATCCTCAAGTTACTATTAACCTTGATTTATTTGTTCATATATTCTCTAGAGATAACATATATAATATTATATGTTAATATGAAATTAATTGACATTTTTTAATTTATTAGTACTTACTAAAGAAAACAAATATGTATAATAATTAAAATAAAATTGCCATACTTTCCCGTGCATAGCACGGGTTAGTGACTAGTTTATATAAAAGATGAAAGAAAATTCAATCTAATTTTATGTCATGTGTACAATCTAATTTTCCTAATTTTGTTGCAACTATTTACTACACACACACCAAAAAAAAAAAAGATTTAATTTTCTTAATTTTTTTGTACTATATGAGTTATTAAATGAGAAAATCACAAAATCAAAATTAATAAATCTTTAAAAAATTCGTCGTCGTCGTCGTTGTCGTCGTCGTCGTCGTCGTCGTCAAATTTGCGAGCCAAAACCTCTGAAGTTCTCATAATTTTACACGCCAGCACAATATTTAAATAAAATTATCATTTTATAAATTTTTGTAAGTCATTGCACGTTTAAGTAACAGTTCTTCATCAAATTATAATACAAATTGAAGTTATACAAAAGCAAATCATGCAATAATATAGTTTCTTAAATTTTTTATAAAATTATTTTAATCTACCTTACAAATAGGTAAGTTATCGTGCATAGTACGGGTTAGCGACTAGTTATTAGAGTACATTTGGTACGTTATAATAGCTTCTGTAATGGAATAGTTATTCATGTGTAATATCAATTCGGTCATTTGGTTGCATCTTTATTACATGAATTAGATATTACATTGGAATAATTATTCTTTAAATTGAAGAATAGTCATTCCTCTTTAAAATTGATGTAATAGCTATTCCTTAGTACATATAATAGGTTTTAAAATTAATATATTTCTAAAAATATAAAGTTTCCTTATAGATCATCTTTTACAAGCTTTCCATATGTAACAACCAAACTTATGAATAGTAATAGTTATTCCATTACAATGTCTTTTATTCCCAGTAATAGAGATTACTATTTCTAATATAATCTATATTCAGTGTACCAAACGTACCCTTATTATTATTATTATTATTATAGTAGTTGGATAAACTAAAATTAGAAATTTCATGAATAACAATTTAAATGATTTTTTTATTAATAACTAATAGACTTATATATATTTTATTAATTGCTATTTTATATTTTTAAATATACAAATATTATATATAATTATATATAAACTTGGTCAAATTTTAATACACATTTAATTATATTTATTTGTAAATGTATCTCACGCATATACTTGAGGTTACAAGTTAGTTAAGATAATTGCATATATAAGTTTAGGCGTTTAGCATTAGTAACTGTACTTTAATGCTAGTAAAGCATTCAACCCAAAAATTTAATAGATGGACAGGACCAACTAAGAATAGTATAATTAAAAATGACAACCCCCATCATAAAAAATAGAAAAAATAAAAAAGACAACCTATATTAAATCCCAAACCCAACGGATTTGGGATTTTTTAACTTCTTTTTTTTTTTTTTTTTTTGAGAAATGGGATTTTTTAACTTGAGACTCACATCATCACATGCAATTTTTATACTATGCATTTCTCACCTTTATGTTTTGAATCTTCTGATTGACCGGTAACATTCCGTTCTTCGGGACTCTCTACATCATCACGGCCTTTGCAATGCACATTCATTCTTTCAAACACTAGAAAAGGAAAGTAACCTTTGTGTTCTATCACCGGTTCTCCAATAGCTTTTAAGAAACGTTGCTTTAAATTAAAGTAGGGAAATAAAAAGATCCATTTCTTACCGCGTTGAGCCATAGTCTTCAACCATTCAAATAACCATCGACAAAAGTCGATGCATGATAGGAAGTTCTTTAGGAAATTGTGATTATTTTCGTCTTCGAATTTGGAATCTTTGAACAATTTTATAAAATCCCGAAACATTTGGTGAATAGAAATTTCGCACTTGAGCTCTTCAACATACGTACCTTCCACACAACAACAAAGGATAACAACAGGTGATGTTCGACAAAGACATAAACCGGAATAACCCACTTCATATATATATATATATATATAGATAACAAACTGAAAAACTACATCTAATGTAGGTACAACTGGGATCTCCACAATTAAGTGATACTTACAATAATAAATGATTTCCTTCCACCATCCGAGGTAGGAACCACTTCTGAAGACCGAAGGCTTACTTGCTAGGAGATGCAGAGGGGTGATTCCTTGGCCGTTCATAAAAAAAGCTAGTCTATTCTCCAGTTGGAGTATGTTACATGCCACATCTGTCAACCACAATCATTAAAATATACTTCTAACTTGGTCTCTCTATATATATATACACTTCTAACAGTATTCCATCAAAAGCCAGTGTATTACAATTATTTTAGACTTTTGTTAGAAGTAGAGGTAACAATATCCTTTCCATTTCAGGTATTCTTCGCTTTGTCCAATTCATGGTTGAAATTTTATTTTTTTAGATCAAACAATGTATAAACTGCCACAGCGTTAAAACATTTTTTGAAAATGTGATAGCGTGTTTGAATTTATTAGATTTGGAAATTTTAATTAGAACCATGAAATGAAGATTTCTTTTTTTTTTTTTAAATAAAATGGATATGGGAATTGTTAAGATTTTTTGAAAATGTGATAGCGTGTTTGAATTTATTAGATTTGGAAATTTTAATTAGAACCATGAAATGAAGATTTCTTTTTTTTTTTTAAATAAAATGGATATGGGAATTGTTAAGAGTTAATTCTAGTAATATTTTAAAATAAACACAATTAGAACTAAACATGAATAAAACCACTGCACAATACTTTCACAACAGTATTAAAACAAATCATAAGTGATAAATTATTAATGGCATGTAAAAATCGATATCAGTGTTATGCCAAATGAGAACCAATATCAACTTGTGACCCATTGTTATGAAATTTGTGTTCATAGCATTACTCATGGACATGGTTATTCATGATGTTAAATATATATAACACATGACAGTCATTCTTGCATATCCTTCATATCACATTAATGTGAGTTGCATTTGTATTGCCAAGAAGCTTGTAATTAGTTGACCCTTTCAAGCATTTCGAATTGAGACATTTTCAAGGGTTCAAATCCCTCATGCACTATCGAATTACAAACAAAAAAGAAAAAGCATATAATACAACTAAATAAGCATATAGTTTGTTAATAGTAAAACTTACGGTACTCATAGCAATTTTTTTTTCACTTTGAATCATATATAATTTCAATTCCTTCTACCTATTTAACATTATAAAAAAACATAAAGAGTGGTGAAGTGAAAAAAATGTTATATTAATAGTGGTGAAGTGAAAAAAAAGTTAAACAAAAGTGCTTACCGAAATACTCCCACCTGATGGCACAATGAAGAATAGTCTCACCGTCCTTTCTTATGTAGGAAGGATTGATTGTGTCAACATTGGTGTTGGAATTACCCACGAGAAAGATTAAGTGGAGGCAAAGGAAGATGTCTTTGTTACCATGAAAAGCGGCTAAGAAGAGAGGGCTCTCACCGACATTGTTTTGAGCACCCGCTAATGAGGACCCGTCAAGTTGTGTAACAAGGAGAAAGCATATCTTAAATCTCCCTGCTGATACTGCCACATGCAAAGGGTTATTCCTTTCATTGTTTGTTATCCTGGTGCCTGTAATTGCATCATCACCATCTTCTTCTTCTTGCAAGTCTGTAATTACTTTTACAAGTTTTTCAACAATTTCTTTTGGCGCAATGGAGACAGCTATGTGCAATGCTGTGTCCCCTGAAGAGTTGATCTTGGCGAAAATGGCTTTGATTTTGTGATTCTGATACGTCTCAACAACTTTCATCCATTGACCTGTCATGGTATTCTTGTACAATTCGAGGGCAAGCACATCATCAATTTTCTTACTTCTATCATCATTATCATCTTTTGTTGTATCATCCATTTCCTTTCTCATATCATCCTCCTGCTTTGCTTCATCCATTATCTTTCTTACCACTAGAGAAACAATTACGAAAAATATTAGATAAGAATAGGATTGTGGACCTCGCAATAATAGAAATGTGTATCAGTTTTTACTTTTTACAATATAATTAAGGTTTAAGGAAGAGATAGATCTAATCCATAGTATGTGATAAAGGTCTAATATGGATAGCTGGATTCGAGTTCAGCTGGGCCTCCTAAGGAATAGAATTGATTAGAGAAAGTAAGGAATGAGATAAAAGGGAAAAGTAGCCTATTCTTATTGCCGGGAGATCCAATACAACCCAATAGGCTATTTATACAATTGTACAATGGACTCTGCATTACTATCTACTGCCAACTGTAGTTCTGCCAGCTGTCCTCTCAACACTAACTAACTAACTGACATACAACAGCTGTGATACCAGCCTCACTAACGTCCTTGATTAACAGTAATCATGATTAAGCTGAATCAATGGTTTAGTTGGACTCTTAACAAATTCCCCTCCTTTAGAACACCTTGCCCACAAGGTGAGGGAATTACCACTGAAGTTGATACAAATTCTCCCAAGTAGCATCATCTTTAGCTCCCCTTAGCCATTGAATAAGGACATGTGTGACAGTTCTATTCCTAAGCTGATGGGACAGCTATGGGCTCTGGATTGAGTATACCTTCTGAGTTCACTGCTGGTAGGGTAGTACATGGTGTCACCTGCTGGGCAAGTTTAGCCTTAAGGCATGAAACATGAAATATTGGATGAATTTGAGACCCAGAAGGCTAATGCAGCTTGTAAGCAACTGCACCTACTTTCTGCAGCACCTGAAATGGACCATAAAACTGTGGAGACAACTTACTGAAGGTCCTATAAGACTTGAATTCCTGCTTAAAAGTTTGTAACCTTAAGTACACACAATCAACCACGAAGAATGACCTCTCTGATCTGTGCTTATCAACATGAAACTTCATTCTTTCTTGAGCACTGACAAGATTGAACGTAAGTAGGGAGAATAATTCCTATCTGGATTTCAATTGAGCATCTACAGTTTCAACTTTAGTTGTACCAGGCATATAATCTAGCAACCTTGGAGGTGAGTAGCCATACAGGGCTTCAAAGGGAGTGAGTTTAGTAGAGGTATGGAAGTTGGTATTAAACCAATATTCTACTAATGGAAGCCACTTCACCTAGCTATGAGGCTTGTTAGCTGCAAAAGCCCTGAGATAATGTTCTAAGCTTTTATTCACCACTTCAGTTTGGCCATCTGTCTGAGAGTGATAAGCAGAAGACATGGCTAAATTCACTCCTTGCAACTTCATCAATGCAATCTAGAAATGTGAAGTGAAAATTGGATCTCTATCACTCACAATTGAAGAAGGCATTCCATGAAGTTTGAAGACAAACTGCATGTATAAGGCTGCCACCATTGAAGCTGTACAAGGATGTGCTAGTGGAATGAAATGCACATATTTAGAGAACCTATCCACCACTACCAAAATGACATCCTTCTGTTGAGACTTATGTAAACCATGGTAACATCAAGCCATGGTCATGCTAGAACAGGTAAAGGCTGCAGTAAACCAGCTGGTTTACAAGTCTTAGTCTTGACCCTTTGACAAGTATCACACTCCTAAATGTGCTTCTTCAAATCCTCCTTCATCCCTAGCCAGTAGAAATCTTGTTGGAGTTTGTGTAAAGACTTCAAGTAACCTGAATGTACCCCTAAGGGTCCATTATGGATCTGTTGTAATACAGTGGTCTTAAGATCACTCTGAGGTCCAAAATAGAGCCTTCCTTTATACAACAATAAGCCATTCTGCAAAGAGAAGCCTTTGGAAGCTTGTTCTCCTGTTTGTAAGGTCTGAAGCAATCCTTGCACCACCTGGTCAGTCTCATAACTAGCCTTCAAGTCTGCAAGCCATGTAGGTATAGGAAAGGAAATGATACAACAAGTGCTCACTGGACCAGAACATGTGTCCGTAACAACTTCTAACAAGCTGGCATCTTCTTTTTAAGTGTCTGTGTCCCTTCTTGATAAAGTATCTACCACCTTGTTCTCCTTGCTTTTCTTATATTCCACCATGAAATCATAACCCAGCACCTTGGTGATCCATTTTTGTTGTGCTAGTGTGCCAGTCCTCTACTCCAACAAGTACTTCAAACTCTGTTGGTCAATCTTAATATTGAAAGTTTTGCCCCATAAATGTTATGATCTTAATGTCCTACATAGATTAAGGGTAAGCTTAACCATGTGTTTATAAGCTCTTGGGCACCCTTCCCTTGCAAACCAATTTTCAAGGATGAATTCTACACATGGGTTCCTATTATTTGGTAATCAAAGCCAACAACAACGTCGAGTAATCAAATGTAGCTCATTGAGTATGGGATCAAACGAGTTGCGGCTTTGTGGTTGGATCTCGAAGGGAGCAACCTAGAGGCTAGATTAAAATAACTAATAGGTGAGTAGAGCCGCCAAAAAGATAAAGGGCTACCATTGGGTCAGTGTTGAGCCGTCATGGACGTCGATTGCAGAACATGGTGGTATGTTATAATCCTAATGTCCCACATAGATTAAGTGTAAGCTTAACCATGTATTTATAAGCTCTTTGGCACCCTCCCCTTGCAGGTGAATTTTCAAGGGTGAGTTCTACCCATGGGTAGGCACTAGTGTGGTTTCAAGAAGGTGAAGACAATGGGGTGTTCAAAGATTGGGAAACCTTGGTTGAAGCTCTATAGATTAGGTTTGGAACAACAGCTTATGATAATCCAATGGCAGCTTTAACAAGATTGAGGCAAACAACAATAGTGGTTGCTTATAAGTCAGAATTTTAGGCTTTATCCAATAGAATTAGGAAATTGTCTCCGAGGCACAAGCTCAATTGTTTCCTGAGTGGATTGAAGGATGACATCAATCAGGCTTCCAGTGAAAATGTTGCTCAATTGCTTCTTCTTTCTTCCTTCAAGTGGAAGAAGGAAGAAAGAAAGGGTTGTGTTACAATTATGATGATAAATGGTCTCCAAATCATAAGCGTAAGGGGGCCAAGCTGTTTTTGTTGGAAGGGTTAGATTTTGGACCAGAATTAAACCAAGTTTCAGATTACAGAGTTGAATGGAAAGTTAGAAGCAGAAGCAGTGTTGCATGACAATCGCATGGAGGAAGTCGAAATTACCTTGTATTCTCTCATAGGCAATCCTACTCCAGGAACCACGAGGGTCAAGGGCAAAATAGAAAAAGAGGGTTAGTAATTCTTTAAAATTCTGGAAGTACACACAACTTTATTGATGTTTCCTTGCTTTCTAAACTGCACATTCCAGTTGATACTACTCAAGTTTTTGAGTAAAGTAGCTAATGGAGCCATAATCAAAACCCATGATCTTTGTAGTGATGTCTTAGTAGTAATACAAGGCCAAAAATTCTATGTTCAATTGCATGTTTTGTCTTTGGGTGGATGTAATTTGGTCTTAGGCACACACTGGCTCAGTACTCTTGGGGTTACTAGTTGGGATTTTAAGCTCATAACTATGTCTTTTACATACTGTGGTCACCAAGTTCTGTTACAAGGCATGAAGGCTGCAGGCTCCAATTTACAAGATTGTGATAGCTTCTTTAAAGAATCACTCAAGAAGGGATTGTTAGTTCACATTTCAGTACAAGGGTCTACTATCAGTTCACAGCAGAGTGTTTATCCAATAGAGATGCCATGGGTCTCTGATCTTGCATTAGGACAGCACCTAAGCCTTGGCCAGAAGCATCACCTTGTATAGTAAATGGCTTGTTGAAATATGGTGAAGCCAACACTGGAGGATTGGAGACAGCTAACTTGAGTTGAGCAAAAGAGTGCTCAGCCTCTTCAAACCATGAAAAAAAAATCCTTCAACAAAGCCGTCAATGGAGCTGTAATTTGGCCATAACCTTGTATAAACTTCCTGTAATACCCAGTGAGACCAAGAAATCCTCTCAATGCCTTAACATCAGTAGGGGTAGGTCATTGCTGCATTGCACCAATCTTCTTAGGATCAGCCTTCACACCTTCACCAGAATTAAGGTGTCCAAGGTACTCTACTTCCATGCAAGCGAACATATATTTGAATTTCTTTGCATACAAATGATGTTTAGCTAATATACTCAAAACAGTCCTAATATGGTTAACATGATCAGCCAAAGAATGACTGTACACCAAAATGTCATCAAAAAAGACAAGTACAAACCTCCTAACATATGCCTTGAAAATATCATTCATCAAGGACTGAAAAGTAGAAGGGGCATTAGTCAAGCCAAAGGACATGACCAAGAACTCATAATACCCTTCATGAGTCCTAAAAGCTGTCTTAGGAATGTCTTCATCCCTCATTTTGATTTGGTGATAACCAAATCTTAAGTCCAATTTAGAAAAAAGACAAGCACCATGGAGTTCATCTCACAATTCATCTATGACAGGTATTTGATATTTATCCTTAATTGTTTCATGATTAAGTGCTCTATAGTCTATGCACATTCGCCAAGAACCATCTAATTTCCTAACTAGCAAAATAGGAGATGCAAAAGGGCTTTGGCTATTCCAAATTGAACCAACATCCAATAATTCTTTGACAATCTTTTCTATTTCAGTTTTTTGATAGTATGAATACCTGTAAGGCTTACTGATGGGTTGTGCTCCATTTTTCAAGTTGATTTGGTGCTCATGCCCCCTTAGGGAAGGTAACCAACCGGTGTATCAAAAACTCCATTGAATTCCTGCAATAGAGGTAACCCGATACAACCCAATAGGCTATTTATACAATTGTACAATGGACTCTGCACTACTAACTACTGCCAACGGTAGTAACTAACTGCTGCCAGCTGTCCTCTCAACACTAACTAACTAACGGACATACAACAATTGTAATACCAGCCTCACTAACCTCCCTGATTAACAATAGTCATAATTAAGCTGAATCAATGGTTTAGCTGGACTCTTACCAGTATGGGAGTAATAATTATTTAATGTCGTAGCCCTGCTATAATTTACGTGTGCCTCTGGGCAAGCCTCCAAAATAAAATATTCTAGTACTACACCCTTTTTTCCAAAACTATTTTGTGTGACGACCTATTATAGCAGGGCTACTCTGTTAATTTACTGATGAAACCCCTCCTAACTGACTACAGGAACTTCTCGAATGAGATCCCCAAATAAGCGGGTAATCCACATCTACCGCGAAGCCAACTAATGTGCGGATGCGTTGGCGAAATTAGAAGCTAACTCCTTATCTTCTTTTGTTTTTTTTTTTTGGTACCCCACCGCCTGTGGTGGAAAGTATTTTGACTTTTGATAAAAGCTAACATGCATTGTAATAGACTAATAAATTACTACTTTAATGAAAGTTCATGGTTTACCCAAAAAAAATACAACGTTAAGAGGATGAAAGTCATTGTGGAGTCCAACAGGCACCAATTTTTTAACTGAAAAAATCACATCCTCACATGTCTTTGTCGTAAAAAAAAAAATTCTAGGACTACATACTTGCTCACCAGAGCGACTTTACCCTATAGGCCAAAAAAGCAATTATTTAAGGCTCGCAAGTGAAAAAAAGGCTTGCCAATTTGAACCTATAGGGATATTTTTTTTCCTCTCTGTAAGAGTATTAATTAAGTCCAAAAATAAGTCAATGCAGTAGAACTGATTATCTCTCATATATATCAAAGAAAAAACAGGAAAAAAAAAAAAATTCACCTGGTGATCTGTGCTCTTGACTCTTCGATCTGTGTGTGGGAATTTCAGTGTACCACTCATAATCTATCAAACACAAACATTAAAATCTCTCTCTCTCTCTCAATAACTCAGCAAAGCAAAACTAAAATCAAAAGACCCAAACAAATCAATCTCAAACCTTAGATTTTTACACTCATAAACTTTATCATTCTCTCCGTTTAAATTCTCTGCAACGGCTTCAAATTTGTTGTGGTTTGGATCTCTCTCTCTTAAAGGTCTGGCTCTAAAAAAAACTCAAATTTGTTTTAGGCTGTCGCTCTATTTCTTTTTTTTTTTCCTTATTAAAAGCTAGAAAAATTTTATTTTCTCATGATAGTGGTAAGAGACACTGAGCAGATGAAACATATTAAAATATTGTTTATTCTACAGTAACTTATCACACAACCACTGAGTGTGCCACGTGATGTATAGAAAAAATGCTCCAATTTTTAACTTTTCTTCCTATATTACATCACACTAGTAGGTTACTACATTTATGGCTTTGCAAGTTTGTCAAAGTGGATAGATAAACGTGTGTCCATGCTTGTTTCGCCAGGGCCCCATCACAGCACAAAATGTCAAAATTATTGAATACGTCATGTCCCGAGTCTCGAGGCACATTAAAAAAATCCAAATTTTCACGAAAATACATATGCCAAGAGTTAGGCTGTCTGCTCAGCATTAATTAAACACATAATTACATATTTTAAATAACATAATATATATTTTTATATATTTTTTTACTTATATCAAAAACATTCAAACCATATTACTCAAATTAACTCACCAAATAGTCTCTAAAAAGACTTCTTTTTAAAATATACTTTATTTATATTATCACCTCTTTTTTCTTTCTTTCTTTTATATAATTTATTAAAATAATATAAATTATAATAATAAATAATATAAAAAATTTAATTTCTCTCTCTTCTCTTCTATCTTTCTTTCTTCTTTACATTTTTAGTTCTTTTTCATTAAAATAATATATATTTTTTACATCATTGTGAACAGTTGTAAAGAAAATAGAAACTTACACTGCATATGGCTAAATTTTGGCTTGTTGGGTGTTAAAATAGTAACTAGGGGAGTTTTTATACCCCAATACTAGTACTCTTAACAGTTTTGTTAATGGGTTTGCTCTTAGATTAAGTTGATAAATAATTTTAGAAAAATTTTAATATAAATTAATATTATTTTTATAAAATAATATTAAAAAATTAAAAATTTAAATAATATTTACTAAATTAATTCCTTTAAGACATCTATTAACTCTTTTTATTGAATAATTCTAACGATACATTTTTCCACAAATTATTCCAAAATGACTCTACCTTACTATCACTCTAGAAAAAATTTAATATAATTTTTATAAAATAATATTAAAAATACATTTTCATCTCATAAGAAAAAAGTCAAATGATTGAATTTTAAGAGAGAAATCTAAGTAACAGCACCTAAGTACTATCTACTTAGATTATTGGTATCAAGAAAGAAATAAAAATAAATAAAATGATATCTTTATTATGTCATTAATGCAAATAATTATAATTGTGAAGGACATATTAATGGTCCATAGTTTCATTACTTCTTCCAAGCTTGTGTTTTTACTTTTTAGCATCATATTATTCTCTAGCTACACATAATAAATGATAATATTAAATAAGAATTAAAATGTGATATATATATATATATATATATATAAAGGGCAGTGTAGTGAAAATGTTAGTATACAGATTTTGTACACATGTCCGTATTTTAATGTGTCTGGTGTAACTGATGCACTGGACACAATTCCAACTCGAGTAGGGCATATATGAAACTTCCTTTGTTTTTTTGTTTTTTAGGTTTTCCTTGGTTGTTAGAGCATTCCCATTAATTCGTATGAAAAATTCAGTCTATTTTAGTATAAGAATTTGCCAAGATGATGGTACCACTCTGTCTCTGTCTTACAAAGACTAAGTGATCTGATGTAGTTCTCTTCAGCCCATATGCAGAAACCACAGTACTAAACTTATCAAACCATGCCCTAGGAGACTGCTTTAACCCATAAATAGCCTTTTTTAACCTGCATACCATATGAGACTCCCCCTGAGCAACATATCTAGGAGGTTGCTCCATGTGGACTTCCCCCTGAAGGTCCCCATGAAGGAAGGCATTTTGAATATCCAACTGATGAAGAGGCCAGTTCTGTGATGCTGCAACAGATAAGAGAATTCAAACAGAATTGAGACGAGCTATAGGAGAGAAGGTTTAGAAGTAATCTACCCCAAAAGTCTGAGTTTATAAAATAATATTAAAAATTTAAAAATTTAAATAATATTTACTAAATTAATTCCTTTAAGACATCTATTAACTCTTTTTACTGAATAATTATAACGATACATTTTCCCACAAATTGTTCCAAAATGACTCTACCTTACTATCACTCTAGAAAAAATTTAATATAATTTTTATAAAAAAATATTAAAAAAATTTAAATAATATTTACTAAATTAATTCCTTTAAGACATCTATTAGCTCTTTTTATTGAATAATTCTAGCGATTCATTTTCCCACAAATTGTTCCGGAATGACTCTACCTTACTATCACTCTATCACATAAATTTACTCTTTCTTCTCCGCTTCTCCTAGTCTCATGGGTAAGGATCAAGTGTTTAGCACTAAAATTGTCCGTCTCTTTCAACACATTCACCGAACACCATTTTTGTTTGTGTTCTAGACTTTCTAGTGGGACCCAATACAAACAACAAAAAGCCATGATATTTTACAAGCCTCTAGCAAGCCTCCAAAATCAGACACTCTCACCCATTCAATCTAAAGATCCCACCACAAACACAGAATTAATGAAAAGTTTTGAAATGCGTAAAAAAAGTAACCCAAATTTTCACCGTAACACCATTTGCTGTTTGAATTGTGGTGGGACTCAAATCACTCAATGTAAACAGAAAAAAAAAAAAAAAGCTTCCAATGATTTTTTTTTTTTTTGTTGCGCTAGCATTTCTCGTTTTACTTGCCATTTATCTCATCAGCGCCAGTATTGTTTCATTATTTAATTAATGTCTGAACTTGGCATTTCTGACATCTATGCAATTGTACCATGCAATTAACCCTTCTCTTACAATATATATTTTTACTAATTTTACATTTTTATTTTCATTTTTTTTACTTTTTTTTATTCAAAGATTGAGATTTAAAGTTGCTTTTTGCAACTTTAAATCTCAACCACTCATAGAAATTACATCAGGTAATTGCAGATCTTTTAGCATTTTTCAATACAAGAAAAAAAAAATCAGTTGAAAAGTAGCACTTTATCTATTTAAAATTAACCTTGTTAACTTCAATAACTCTACTATCTATTTCTGTAAGGACTAGATATGAGCACTCCTCCTATTTGATGGGTGGATTCTGGCCCAACTAACCCAATATAATGAATTTATAGATAATGGGTTTAAGAACAGGGCCCTAGTGAGGGTTACAACAACAAGACATGGTTACGAGTGGATTGAATAGTAAGGACGTTGACCAAAGTGTGAAATGCTGCCCTCTACTCTCATTCGAGGAGCTTATAGTTCTTCTTCCTTCTTCAGTGCTTCGTTCTAAGGGTTTTCCCAAAAAAAAGGTCCCCCCCCCCCTCTCTTGGAGGGCTCCTTACATTATATATCCCCTTTTAGGTGATCTTGGCCCTCCATTTGTTGATCATACAGGTCACTTCTTGAGTGCTTGTCCCATCAGCCGCCTTCCCAAACTTTCTATGAGTTGCAGCAACCAAAGCAGCACTGTTCAGGGGTCATTTCCTCATCAATGCGGCCAGAACGTTAGTTGTGGGCATTTAATGCGAAGGTAACAGTTTCTCCTTGAATTGCTCCTTCACTAGGCTCCCATGGCTGACCCACAGTACTTGTCCTTTTTCTTAGGATGCTCTGCGAGCCTGCCTTTGATGGCATGCCGCTCTTCCCCTCTATAATCTCGGTTGGTCGAGGACAGGATTGTCCTCGGCGATGCTGCTTGGCAATTTGGACTTTCTTCGTTCGTTCTCGGGCATTTCTTCCTCCTCGGCATGGACCTTGGGCCTAGTATAAAGTGAGCCGTGGTGGTCAAATTCTTTGACCCCACAATAGCCCCTCAAAATCCTGCTGTCCAGCTTCTCGGACGGAGAGGAGGATTTTGATATCCTCGGGCCTTTGTCATGGCTTGTCAAGTCTTGTCCCTCGTCAGCGCCAGAGTCTTTTCACCTGACCAAGGCACGCTCCTGGCGCTTCGATATACAGAGCGCGCCCTTATTAAATTTTGGCGGCTCGGTGCTTCCCACATTCAACGGTGCGGTTGTAATCTAACGGTGGGGACTTCTTTAACTTTAGGGGCAGGAAAACCCGCACAATTATTTTTAATTGGGGGTATAAATACCCCTTTGAACCAATTTGCCTCTTTACTTTTACACTCAAGAGTTCTTGCGCACATATCCTGAGTCCATTCAAATCTTTAGCCAAACTTATGTCTCTTTTCAGCATAAAAAGCCTGTCCGAAGAGCTTTTCCTCATTTTTGTAAGTTTTCTCCTCTCTCTAACTCATATTTTCTCCCTTCTAAGTTTCTTTTCCTATTATTCATTTCTTTCTTTCATCCTTCCTTGAGTCTTTTAGCCGTTTCTAGGGATGGGTAGGTTTAAGAAGTTGGTTGAGTCTGAAAAGGCAATGGAGAAATTCATCACCAATTATAAGATACCCAGTAATGTAGGTTTGAGGTACTGTGAAGAAGGCGAGTGGCATTTTATGAGGCAAGGGGGTGAAGTAGTGATTCCCATGATCGCCTTCATAGAAGGCGGTATAAGACTCCTTATAGGGCTGGTGATAAGGGACTACCTTAGGCATTTCCGATTAGCTCCCACCCAATGCGCCGTCAATGTGTTTAGGATCCTGGGTTGTGTGGACACCCTAAACGAGAAAATGGGGCTAAGGTTAACCCATCACAACGTAAACTGGTGCTACAACCTCCAACACCTTAAGGGTAAATCCTATTACATGAAAGCGAGGGATGACAAGGTTCGGCTCATTCAATGTCTCCCCGAGTCCAGTAAGGGGTTAAATAAGGACTTTTTCATCATGTCAGGGGGTGGCACGACGGCCTTCATTGTCCGACAGAGGAGGGGGCACCAGGTGGGGTATTCAGAGTAGAAGAGGGTTGATCTTTTGTGTTATCATAGTTTGCCCTGTTTGGCTGCTAACATGAATATGCTTTCTTTTTTGTAGATCCACACGCCTTTGAATGACACTTTCACTTGGTCAACTAGGGAGATTTGGAAACCATCCTTAAGGCGGAGGTCTTTGTGAATGAAGTTGACAACTAAGTCATAGCCGCTCACAAGATTCTTGGGTACGATCTTATCCAGAAATCATTCTCGGCTTTGAAGTACGTGATCAAAGCCAAAGATCCTCGGCTTCACAGAATCACCGTAGCAGAACACGGGTTCTTGCTTCCCAAAGGATCTCCCGTCCAAAAAGGTACTACTTTGGCAGGCTCTTCTTCATCCCATCAAGCTGCAGAGGCCGAGGGAGGAAGAGCAGAAAACGAAGAACAGGTCGCTGAGTTGGGTCAGTCCGAGGACGAATTTGGTGTATTCGACCAAGTTAATCTGTCCGAGGATCCCTCTAGTGACTTGGGCGATCCCAGCTTAACTGAAGCGGATCTCCTATCAACAGGGACTCCTTCTCAGGCCAAAATGGGTTTTAAAAAAAAGCCTTCAACCAGCTTGCTCGACCTAATTAAGGGCCAACCGGGAAAGGACATGTCGGGGAAGCCACAATCCAAGCTTCCTCCTCCTTCACCCAAGCCTCAGCCTGTTCAGATGAGGCCGTCTTCCACCCAATCAAAGCCATCATCTCCACAGTCCAAACATCCTCCTCCTCCTCAGCCCGTCAATCCAAAAAGGAAGAGGGCTACCAAAGGCAAAAAGCCCATGGATGGGGGGAGATCTTGCTCCTTTCAGGAGGAAGATAAAGCTTCACGAGCTACAAAACAATTGAAAATCGTGCACTAGGGCCAAGAAAAAGAAGTTGCCACACAGTTTGAGCCTCAGGCCTGGCTCTCTGCCTCAATGCTCCATGGGGAGCCTTTGATGGACAACGCCTCCCTCAAGGACTTCCGAGGGGGTAAAGGCGCCTATGTGACCAACGCGCTAGAAAGGCCTCTACTACTTCCTGCCGACATGGCCGAGTTGGGGAATCTGAGGAGGCAGGAGGTCTTCCTTAGCATCAAGAGGTACTTGGGCATGGTAAGACTCCTAACATTTATGGCTTTGATGACTTTTGTTCTTTGGTTCCCAACTCACCGTATGCTTGTTTCAATTGGCAGGCTGTCCAAGCTACTTATAGGTTAGAAGAGGTAGCCAATGACCAGGGCAGGGCCATGGAGCTCGAGTGTGACAAGTGCTTGGATGCCACGCGGACACTTAAAAACTCCGAGGTCGATCTCTTGAAAGCAAGGGAAAACCTAAAGGAGATGATAAGGGCCAGAGATAGCGCTAAATTAGGCCTCGTTAGCAACTAAAAACAGGCCGAGGACCAGGCGAGGCACCTACTCGAGGCTGAAGACCAGCTGAAGATTGCCAATGAGCAAATTACTGATCTAAAGAAGAAGCTGGCCGAGGCAGAGGGGGCCAAGAACGTCGCGGAATAGGCTAGGGACGAAGCCTTGAGGGTTAAGGAAGAGGTGGTGTTCGCTAGGGTGGAGGTTGAGAGATCCAAAGAGAAAGTCGAGAAGGAGGCTTATGACTTGGGAGTGGCTGAGACCCAAGCCACTCTCAAGGCTCAAGTTCCTGGGGTATGCAGGCTCTACTGTTCCCAAGTTTGGAATAAGACCCTCAAACAAGCTGGGATTGATGTGTCATCCGACTTGTGGAAGGTGGAGAATGTATACTACCCTCCTACTATCCAGGAAACTGCCCTCTCCAACTCCAAGGCTAAGGATGCTCCTGAGGAGGCTGAGGCTGCTAGACCTGAAGCTGCTCTGGCTATAACTGGTCCTGATGAGCCAGCCAGGGAGAGTGAGCTTTTTGGGGCAGCAGAATCAAATGAAAGTTTGAACCCTAAAGCACCCCAAAAGACTGTAGAGTCTATAGCTGATGCTCAGGCCCCTCATGCCGAGGAGTTAGCTCTCCTTGTTGAGCCCCTTCAGGCTGTTCCCCTAGGTGAGGGCTCAAAGGATCTTGAGACCGCCTCTACTCAGCTCTCCAAGGAAGGGATCAAGACAAAGCCGAAGAAATAGGCCATCTAAGCTAGCTTCTGTTTTTGTTTTTGTTTTTGTGTTTTTTTTTTTTTTTTCATCTTTTTTTTTTTTTTAACATTGGAATTATTGTAATGAGGTTTTTAGATTGAATGCATGAAATTCCTTCTTTTTTACATTATGTGTTTATTGTTATTATTATCATTATCAGTGTGAATCTCGTGTCTCATGGGTTGGTTGTCCTAATGGGTAAAAATGATTATGTACATGCCATATTTGAAATTAGACCTTTAAATTCTAACTCCGAGGTGTCGAGCGTATATTTAGGCTATATTCGCAACTTGCATAAATGCTCGATCTCATTAATTTCTTTAAATGTTGTGGCTCGAGGATCCGCCCATCACTTGGATTCTTCCTGCCACCTAAGCCATTGTTGGAAGTAACTAGTTTCCCCATAGGTTTGAGTCTAAGGACCATGCAAGACCTTGATTCTATTTAATACTTAGAGTTTTCTAGAAGTATCTAGTTTCCCCATAGGCTTGTGTCTGAGGACCATGCAAAAACCTTGGTTTTGTCTAGCACTTAGAGTTTTCTGGAAGTGTCTAGTTTCCCCATAGGCTTGAGTCTGAGGACCATGCAAGACCTTGATTCTGTCTAGTACTTAGAGTTTTCTGGAAGTATCTAGTTTCCCCATAGGCTTGAGTCCGAGGACCATGCAAGACCTTGGTTCTGTCTAGTACTTAGATGGTTGCCAAAATACAAGACATATAATCATAATGGACTAAAAATTTGAATTGGAGAAATGCTTTTGTTAGTAGTAATATCTTTTCAGGTTATTTACATTCCATGGACGAGGTACAGCTTTTTCATCTAAGTCTTCTAAGTAGTATGCACATATTCCTGCTACTAAAGTAATTTGGTACTGTCCTTCCCAATTGGGTCCCAGCTTTCCCCAGGATGGGTTCTTGGCAACACCCACGACTTTCCTCATCACTAAGTCCCCTGGTGCTAATGGCTTCAACTTTACATTGGCATCATATCCCTGCTTGAGTTTCTGGTGGTAATAGGCCAACTGGATCACTGCCTTTTCTCTTCTTTCATCGATCAGGTCTAGGCTCTTCCCCAGTAGTCCATCATTGCTGCTTAGAGTGAAGGAGCTCGTCTTCAGTGTCGGGAATTTTACCTCTAGAGGGATAACAGCTTCGACCCCATAAGTCATGGCAAAATGTATCTCTCCTATTGACCGTCGTGGTGTAATCCGGTAAGTCCATAAGACGTGTGGCAGCTCCTCTACCCATCTTCCTTTAGCGTCATCCAGTCTCTTCTTAAGCCCATTAACTATGGCCTTATTAACAGCTTCAGCATGCCCATTTCCCTGAGGATAAGCTGGAGTTGAGTACCTATTTGTGATCCCCAGTTCGCAACAATATCTTCTGAAGGCTTTGCTGTCAAATTGGAGTCCATTATTTGAAATGAGGGTTCGAAGGACCCCAAATCGTGTAACAATGTTTCTCCAGATGAATTTCTTAGCATCCGTATCTATGATGTTGGCCAATGGCTCAGCTTTGACCCATTTGGTGAAGTAATCTATGCCGACCAAAATTTATCTCTTATTTCCTGTTGCCCTGGGGAAAGGGCCCACAATATCCAGACCTCATTGGGCGAATGGCCACGGACTGGACAAAGGGTTAAGGACCCCTCCTGGAAGATGGATATTTGGGGCAAACCTTTGGCACTGGTCATATTTCTTAACATATTCTAGGGCTTCCTTCTGCATCCCCGGCCACCAATATCCATAGGTAATGGCTCGGTGCGATAGAGATCTTCCTTCTGTGTGACTCCCACAGATCTCTTCGTGCATCTTTTCAAGCAGTAATTTCGATGCTTTAGGGTGAATGCATAGTAAATATAGCCTAGAATATGAGCGCTTTTACAATTTGTGGTCCTCTAACAACCAAAACTGAGGAGCATTTCTTCGTATTTTTTCAACCTCTGACTTTTCCTTTGGTAGGATATCATTTTTGAGGAATCTCACTATAGGGTCCATCCAGCTAGGGCCCACTCTAACTTCATGGATATAGACCATGCCTTTTGCAAATTAATTTGCTCTATCCAGATGCTCGACAAGAATAATTCGAGGCAGACTCCCTGCCCAGGTGGTAGCAAGTGTGGCCAATGAATCTGCATAGGTGTTTCCACTTTTGGAGACGTGTAACAAGCTGAAAAAATTAAAGTTTGACTGCAAGCGTTTGACCTGGTTTAAGTACTCTTGCATCCTCGCATCTCTGGCTTCCAACTCTCCCTTTACCTGGCCCACTACCAATCTCGAGTCCGAGAACATCTCTACTGCATTTCCTTCCATTTTCTACACCATGTCCATTCCTTGTAACAAGGCCTCATACTCGGTTTCGTTATTCGAGGTCGAGAACCCAAGTCTTAGGGATTTCTCTATGGTAGTCTTCTTAGAAGGCACTAGGACTAGCCCCACTCCAGACCCCCTTTGATTGGTTGCGCCATCAACGTACATCTTCCAACATGGGGGTCTTGGTATAGAGATTGCCCCAACCGGTTTTCCATCCATGTTTCGCCCCTCTACTACTATTTCTACTAGTGGTTTAGCAAATTTGGCCACCAAATCAGCTAGGACTTGGCCCTTTATGGCGGTCCAAGGCATGTACTTGATGTCAAAAGCTCCTAGAATGGTGTTCCATATGGCAATCCTTCTAGTGTAATCAACAATCCGAAGTACGGACTTCAAAGGCAGTTGGGTTAGAACGACCACTGTGTGGGCCTGGAAATAATGAAGAAGCTTTCGTGTAGCGTGGACCACAGCTAGTATGGCTTTCTCCAAGGGTAAGTATTTGACCTCAGCTACATGTAGCGACTTGCTCACGTAATAGACTGGCTTTTGAAGGCTGTTGTCATCCCGTATTAGCACCAAGCTCACAGCATGAGGGGCCACAGCAATATATGCATATAGGACTTCATTGGCCTCAGGACTGGACATGATAAGTGGCCGTGATAGGTATTCCTTGAGTTGCTGGAAGGCCACAATGCAGTCTTCGGACCATTCGAATCCTTTTCACTTATTGATTAAGAGATAGAATGGTCAGCATCTATCCGCCGACCTGGAAATTAATCGATTCAGGGCGGCGATCATTCCAGTAAGCTTTTGGACATCCTTGGAGTTTCGCGGTGGTTTTAGATCATTAATGGCCTTGATCTGGTCAGGGTTAACCTCAATTCCCCTATGAGTAACCATGTAGCCTAGAAACTTGCCTGATCCCATGCCAAAAGAGCATTTGGAAGCATTTAGACGCAGCTTGTGCTTCCTTAAGACATTAAAGGTACTACCGAGGTCTCCTAAGTGCTCGGACACCAACTTATTCTTCACCACCATATCATCAACATAGATTTCGATGCTTTTGCCCAATTGCGGCTCGAACATTCTCGTCATCATCCTTTGATAAATGGACTCTGCGTTCTTCAGACTGAACGGCATTACCTTGTAGTGGTAGTTCCCAATAGGTGTCACAAAAGCTGTCTTCTCCTGATCCTCCAGGGCTAGTGGTATTTAATGATAGCCTTGAAAGACATCTAAGAAACTCATCTGATGATGGCCCACTATTGCATCCACCAACTGGTCTATTCGAGACATTGGGGACGGGTCTTTTGGGCATGCTTTATTTAGGTTTGTGAAGTCTACACAAACCCACCATTTTCCATTTTTCTTCTTGACTACCACGGTGTTGGTCAACCATTCGGGGTAAAAGACCTCTTTGATAGCCCCTGCACGCTTAAACTTCACCACCTCGTCCTTAATCACATCAGCGTGCTCCCTTGATAGGCACTGGGGTGGCTGCTTCTTGGGAGTGATGGACGAGCTAACATTGAGATGGTGACAGATGAAGGCTGGATCAATCCCTGAAGCATCGTAGGCGTCCCATGCAAATACATCAATATTTCTTTTCAAAAACTTAATCAACTCTTCCTTCTCCTGGGGGGCAGTTGAGCCCCTACCTAAAAGAACTTCCCCGGGGTATCACCAACGACCACCTTCTCTAGATCTTCGCATTTTGCCTCCTAGGTAGCTATATCAGGAAGTGACATTGGGGCCTTTGATTGCTATAAGTCCTTTTCAGCAGAGGCTGGGGACTCCGCATCGAACCAATGTTAAATGGTGGCCACGAATTTCGAGAACCTGGTCCCCTGACGGGAATTTCACCTTCTGATGCAAGGAGGAGGCAACATCGCCCAAGGTATGGAGCCAGGGCCTACCGATGATGGCTGTATACGGAAAGTAGGTGTCCACCACGATAAAGTTCACCTCCACTATCTCTGGGCCGGTCTAGATGGGTAGCCTAATCATGCCCTTTGGAATAACAACTTTCCCATCGAATCTCATCAAAAGAGAGTTATAGGACATCAAATCTTTTGGTTTTAAATTCAGCCCCTTGTAGAGGTCAGGGTACATAACCTCGGCAGCATTGTCACCATCCACCATCACTCTTTTTACATCGTAGTCCCCTATTCTGAGAGTGATCAATAGCGCATCGTTATAGGGCTGGATGGTTCTGATCTTATATTCCTCTGAAAAACTCAAGATTGAGTGAAAATTCATTCTGGCCCTCTTCGGTTCTGGCTAGGACTCCTCGGCAGGTAGTTGAGCCACAGACAACACTCGTGAAGGGAAAATGCCTGTTTTTCCTAGCGCAACTTGAAGGAAAATCTGGTTTTGTATCCCATACAAAACACACAGCGGAAGCGACAATCATGGATCTATTTCATTCATGATTGATAACATGCATTATGTGATTTTCAGAATTTGAGAACAAGATAGCGTACCTTGGTGCGTTGAAATTCAAATCAAAAGATTAGAAGTTCTTAGGAACACTTTTAATCTTCACTCCAATTCCACTTTACGCCCAAGAAGTGTGGTCTCTCAATCAATTTCTAAGGGAGAATTATCGAGTGGCTTCACTCGCACATACACACCACTTCACAACAATGATTCTCTTAAAATAAATTTCTGTATGTTTCTCCCTTTATAACTAACTGATTATCTAATTGGGCCTTTCCAATTAGGCTTTAGTGTGTGACTTGGAGTGGGACTAAAAGGGACCAATAAAACACTAGCTCCAATAAGCCTTGGGCTTTTCTGTCAACTCTTGACAAGTCCAAAGTTACCATTAATTATATTTAATACCACTATATAAATATAATTGCACTCTAGGCCTTATTAATAAATTATATTCCAAGACTTTATTATATATGCAACCCCTTCATAAAATATTCGTAGTAATACAAAGTCATGAATGTAGACTGCCACTTTGAAGATTACTACATCTTAATCCTTGAGTACCCGGTTTAATCCTTTAAGTTATTCATAATATATTTATGAAATCTAATTTCATAAATATATATTTTAGTAATTTCTTACTAAAGTGGTTAGGCCTAACTCTCTGAATAACCAAACCCATTAAACTTATCTCAAGGGAATATTTTATATCTCCGTTAAGAGACTATGAATTCCATCTTGAGAATATATGTTCCATCAACACTAAATGTGGTTGCCCAACATACTGAAGTTTTGTTCGTGCCTTTAGATCTCACTCCTGATATATCAAAGCAACCTACACCTCATGATCAGGTCCATTATTCTCTCAGGATTAAGAGTTCATGCAAATAGGAGTCGTGAGATTTATTATTCATTTGACAGTCGTTAGGAGAATAATAAATCTCACAGCAGTCCAGTTCAATATGTCTTAACTCTTAAAACATATCAACTAGAAGTCTCCACTTCCATGATCAAGAAAAATCATCTTAGTTGATATGTTATAATCTTCGCAGATGAAATGCCTAATTTCATCACCGACTACAAACCAAAATTATGAGTTTACAAAGAACTTGTGATCTATATCTTCTGTGACTAAATCACATAAATCACATACTATGCATCTCATGGACTATATAATTAATGTCCAAATATTCATGTTACCATTATTTTAGATAATAATAATAAAGAAACTTTATTAATCACAACATTAAGTCATACATAATGTCATACATAATAACATACATAGCATCATACAATAGGATTTAAGGACACTAATCCTAACACAACCAAGATTACATTGATCGTCCCTACGGATGGCCTTAGGGCAGTATCTCTCTGGGGTTCCTGATGGGTCTAGTCTTGACAACCACTGGAATCGTGCAAAAGGTGCTTCAGCTTTCCTTCTCAGACTAGCTGGTCCAGATAGTTTTAGAGGTTCTGCAGTTCTCCGTGGTATGTCCGTGGTCCTGGTGGTATTGGCAATAAAAGTTCTAATTGCGCCTCGTGGACTCCCCCGCCATCTTATTCGGCCACTTAAAGTATGGCTCGTTCTTGATTTTCTCCAACACCCGATGTACTGGTTCTCGGAACACAGTATTGACAACCTGTGTGTTGATTGCTCCAGACTGCCCTACTAAATCTCTCCTCGGGTGGTTGGTGCTATATCGGTCCGACCTAAAATCCCTCCTCTCCTAAAGGATAACCTTCTCTTTTCCCTTACCTTGCAGCTGGTCTTCCTTTACTCGTTTAGACTTATCAATCTAATCCATCAATTGGCGCACACTGGTGGCAGGCTTCTTGTCGGTTAAAGACTTCCTCAAGCCGTGCTCGGCTGGGAGACTGTTTTTGAAGGTGTTGATGGCGACATCGTCAAAGTTGTCGTCCATTCCATTATACATCTCTCAATATTTGTCCGAGTAGGCCTTCAGAGTTTCTCCATCATACATGGATAACGACAGTAACGCACTCAAGGGCCAAGGAGCTCTGCTATTTGTAACAAAACGAGAGCCAAAGGCTTGGGTTAGTTGCCTATACGAATCTATGGAATTCGTCTTTAAGCCTTTGAATCACCTCATCGCCACTGGTCCTGAGCTAGATGGGAAAACCTTGCACATCAGCACCTCATTTTTAGCATGGACAGCCATCCTTTGGTTAAACTGGCTCACATGCTCCACGAGGTATGTATTGCTGTTATAAAGGGTGAAGGCTGGCTGCTGGAATCGTCGAAGGAGTGTAGCCCCTTCAATGTGGCATGTGAAAGGTGATTTGGAGAGTTGATCTAGTGCCCTGCTCATGGCATCGCTTCCCAAGCCCCTAGGAGATGGGCTTTTACGTTTGCACCTCCGATAGTGCCCTTCTTCGTGAGAAAAGGTCTCGCTTTGAGGAGTTCTCAATCTCTGCCTATAGTCATTATCGCTTTCATCATCGGAAGGCATGTTAGGGCTAGAATGAGATCGCCTTCGTTGTGCATGGCATAGCTTTCTATTCAAGTCGTTTATCTCTCGTTGCATGGCCTGCTCATCATTCTGGCCCTGGGATACATGACTGCCCACACGAGTGTGGCTTCTGCTAGTTTGAGTGGTATGCGCACTTCCTTCTCGAAACCTTCCATTTCGATCACGCTCAAGGTTGGGAAAGTTACCCTGTTGTTGGGATCTAGCCGGTTCAGGCTGATGGGAACCTGCTTAATGAGGGCCTGATCCTACCATGCTTAATTGTTGCCCTTACTAACACACAAGTTCTTCCCACAGACGGCGCCAATTGTAAGGACTGGGTATGAGCACTCCTCTTATTTGATGGGTGGATTCCGGCCCAACTAGCCCAATATAATGAATTTATAGAGAAAGGGTTTAAGAATAAGGCCCTAGTGAGGGTTACAACAACAAGACATGGTTACGAGTGGATTGAATAGTAAGGACGTGGACCAAAGTGTGAAATGTTGCCCTCTGCTCTCATCCGAGGAGCTTATAGTTCTTCTTCCTTCTTCAGTGCTTCGTTCCAAGGGTTTTCCCAAAAAAAAAAAGGTCCCCCCCTCTTGGGGGGCTCCTTACATTATATATCCCATTTTAGTTGATCTTAGCCCTCCATTTGTTGATCATGTAGGTCACTTCTCGAGTGCTTGTCCCATCACCCGCCTTCCCAAACCTTCTGTGAGTTGCAGCAACCAAAGCAGCACTATTCAGGGGTCATTTCCTCATCAATGCGGCCAGAACGTTAGTTATGGGCATTTAATGCGGAGGTGATAGTTCCTCCTTGAATTGCTCCTCCACCAAGCTCTCATGGCTGACCCACAGTACTTGTCCTTTTTCTTAGGATGCTCTACGAGCCTGCCTTTGATGGCATGCCGCTCTTCCCCTCTATAATCTCGGTTGGTCGAGGACAGGATTGTCCTCGGCGATGCTGCTTGGAAATTTGGACTTTTTTCATTTGTCCTCGAGCATTTCTTCCTCATTGGCGTGGGCCTTGGGCCTAGTATAAAGTGGGCTGAGGTGGTCAAATTCTTTGACCCCACAATTTCTATTTCTATTTCTATCTATTATAATTATATAAAAAGTGTGAATGCCTTCTCTACAGTCCTTTTGGTTTAGTCAAGGTTTGTCTTTATTATGAGCCAAAACGGTGCTCATTTATTCGTGAGCAAAAGCAAAAGCAAAAGCAAAACAAAACTTGAAGAGCTAGTGGACAGAGCAGGGTTGTCAAAATCGCGATTCGGATCGTGCGATTGCGATTTTACGATCCCACCTTACTAAAAAGTTTAAAATCGAGCAAAAATGGTAGGATCGTATGTAAGATTGTGTAGGATTGCATAGGATCGTATGAGATCCCACCGATTCTACCGATCCTACCATTTGGCTTGATTTTTTTTTATTAAGTGGGATTCATTTTGGTAAGATAATCCACCTAAACCCACAAGCCCAACGGATTATCAGAAGCCCAATAATGAATTGAAGTCCCAAATTTACCTCTATGTCAACATAAAATCTCAGAAAAAACCTATAGTACTTAAGTTTAACGTTTTCAAAAACAAAACCTAAAATATTTAGATGATGAAATGAGATATTACAATGACAGTAATTAGATTAGAAGAACCTTAAAATGGGAATTCTCTTTTAGATTTTATATTTGTAATTATCTAGTTTATCTTAGATTGAGAATTCTCTTTTGGATTACATATTGTAAATTTGTAGTTAGCTAGTTTTTATATGCTAACTAGCCTAACTTATTTTGGATTTGGAACTTAGAATTTGGAAAACATTTTTCATATGTGTAGATAATATTTTGGTACTTAGTTGCTAATTAAACATGTATTGAACTTTTTAGATACATTATGTCAAAAGTTAAATATATTTTGTTTTGTTAGAATAACATAAGAACGATGTAGTGCGTGCAAATTACATTTTATGATGCAATTTTTTTTTAATGGATGGATTCATATTTTAAGTGATTATATAACATAAAAAGTCACTATCAATAAGTTTTTTTGCTTAAAATCTGAAAATAGATAAATCTTACGATCCACGATTCGATCCTACGATCTACGATCCTACTTATCTCCCACGATCCTTTGTAGAATCTCAATTTTGGCAACCTTTGGACAGAGAGTGGTGGGAGGTGGAGAGGGAGCACAATACCTACCCTATGTCCGTCAGACCAAGAGAGAGAAACGGGTGATAAAGAAAGATCTTCTTCCACTGCTATAAATTGCTCAGGCTTCTCTCTAAGGTTAGTCGCACTCATCGCCCTTCAGACTCTTCGATATTTATTTTTATTTTTGATACATCTTGTTTCTAATCTTTGTTTCTCTATAAGTCATATCAAATATGAGATTTCAGCCTAAATTTGTTAGAAAGTTTTTGGATTTTGATTTGGTGCTGTTTGGGTACTATGAAAATCAAGGAAAACTCGCCTATATGATTAAAGAAAAAAAAATCGTGTTAGCTTTGACTCTACATCAATCTCTCATGGTATTCAATAAGGTAGCCAAAAACGTAGTTTCAGATAAATGATTCAGTTAATATGAGACTTTTTATCTCTCTTTTTGGTTAATTTGTTTCAAACCCTTTCTTTCTCAACTTCTTTTCAATTTTCTGTCTTTTCATTCTCTGAATATCTAGCTTCATATTTACCAAATACAGTTGTCTTTAATACCTAATAATGATCTGCTTGGTATCATGACGTAAGATTCTGAACTAACTGGATCAAAAAAAAAAAAAAAAATTCTTTCTCTCCTCATTGTTGATAATTTCTTTCTCTCCTCATTGTTGATTTGATGTAGCTCTATCAATTGTTTTGTTTGATACCCTTTTGCTTTGCTTTTACAGTGTATAAATTAGTGGATTTTGAAAAACAATATATAAATGAATCTTCAAATATTTAAAACTTCAACATTTAGATTTTTGACTTAAGGTTCTTGGTTATTATGTGCTTGGCAGAGCAAGGGACCTAATTCAGAAATTTGAAATATGTTAAAGTGTGTGCAAGTCAAGAATGCAAAGGAACTGTCTAAGCTACAAGTAGTTTAGAATAAAATGCTTAAACTGCAAGTAGTTTGTATATAGCATTAGTTAGATTTTGTTTTGACACTTGTCAGTTTTGTATTGGCTAGATTAGAAGTTAGTTAAGGCAGTTAGTTTTCCCTCCTTTGATCCTAATATATAAAGTAATAAAGGGCAGAGCTTAGATATTTATCAATACAAGCATATACAATTTTCTCATCTCTCTCTCGTGGCTTGCTTGGTTTCCTCCATTGATGAAGATTGTATGTGTGCTTGAATTCTAACAGAATATTACTCCTTTATGTTTATGGTGGACTATATGGAGGGAAGAAATTAGTGCACTTTTGAAGATGTGGAGTGCACATCAACTCAGTTGCAAGCATCCTTCATTAGTTCTCTTTATTTGTGGTCTTTTTGTATCGAGTCTCACAGATAGTAACTCTATTCATTCCTTCATAGAGTCGATCCATATGTAGATATTTTTCCATTTGTAATTCTTTTAAGTTACTTTGAGTCTATTTTCATGCAGTAGTCTTGTATCAATAAAATTACTTTTGCCTATAAAAATAAATAAATACAGTGGCATTTGCTTATATAAAAGTGTAATGTGATAATTTTTGCTTCATTAATTCTTCCAATATTGTTTCATCTTTTATACTTTACATGATCAACTCAATGGAATTCCATTATTTTTGGTTCTTTACTATTGCAGCTCTTTTAGTCTCTTACTTGATTACTTATGAAATAATATGTACTGGTTTTATTGGTTCTATATGCTATTTGAATGTAAATTTAATGGTATGTGATAGGGCAACTCTTTAACTAACTGGTTTGTGTATTTACCATTTCTTCATCCAATCACATGCTTAGAAAGTATATTCTGATTCCAAGGTTGTTTTATTATGCTTCTAATGAGTCAATCTTTGATTGTAATATCAGTTTATTTTTAACCTTATGTTGTTTATATATATATATATATATATATATTGGTCTTACCGTATGCTACTGGACCAAATGTGGAGGTAGCTCTTTCAACAAGACATTAGATTTCATGTGCAATAGTGAATTTGAAGAGGGTTATTATAGTTTTCCAGGTCAAGAACTTTGAAGATACTTCAAAGAAAAAGGAAAAAACGTAAGATTGTTTCAGTTTGTTATTTATATCTTTGTGTTTACCTTGAGGTTGAGTTTACATTATTATTATTGATGATTAGGAGAGAACTGAGAAGTATGGTATTAGAATCCAGAGGCACTACTTGTCGCTAATTTCTGAAGGTGTGGAGATAGTTTGGTGCTTGGGATGTACTGGTCTGCCTTGGTGTATGATTTTTTGATTGGAAGGGATGAAGAGGATGTTCCCTTTCGCACTCAGCAACTTAGGCAAGGGCCAGAGCAGCTCTGGTCTTGACTTCTACCTCCGCCGCTGCTGTTGAAGATTGGAGCATTGCCTTTGGTAATTGCTGAAATAATCAGCTTGGCATAAATAGTTCTTTGTTGTGTAGTTTTATTTGTTTAAAATTGTATACGAGAAGATAGCTCGATTGCCCATATTTTGGTGATCCAAAACTCACCTATTAACTTAACAAAATACAATACCATTTAACAAAGTTTTATTGTGTTGGGCAAAGACTCACCATTTTGGTGAAAAACTCTGGTTGTGCAAAAAGTTGGTGAGAGAGATAGAGA
This sequence comes from Quercus parvula, assembly GCA_030820535.1. Lineage (NCBI taxonomy): Eukaryota > Viridiplantae > Streptophyta > Magnoliopsida > Fagales > Fagaceae > Quercus > Quercus parvula. Next base: position 3,428,048 of record JAUAME010000008.1, on the reverse strand, counting down.
AGGGGCAAGAGGAGGGAGGTAACACATGGGGTTGATGAAAGGGGAAGAAAGGATAGAAAATACTAAATAGTGCATTTCTACCCCATGTGGATGTAATAAATATTCATTTCATTTTTGCATAATCATTTTTTAGCTCATATAAATATTAGATTTTTTTCTTAAACTAATATGCTTTGCCAGTAATGTGGAAATTACTGAGAGCTTTTGTAAACAAATATAGCTTAATTCTATTCTTACAACATCTTGGCAAGTTCTTGGAAGATTATGCCTTTGTCAATTTTTTTTTTTTTACTATTCTTGTCTTCTATCCCCGTGTGATCTCATTTTGTATACCTTTTTGAGTTACACTTATGGTGGTTGACATCTGCATCCATAAACTGTAATTGACTTCGCAAATTTGAAAATAAATTATGTACATATTTCACTTTTGGCTATCAAGTTGGTCTAAGTGGGTTAAAACCATAAGGAAAAAAAAAAACCAATTATATGATTGTTGCAAATAGTAAATTGCTATAGTTTTTTTCTATCTTAAATTTTCTCACTCAAGGGACAGCACGTGACTTGCACGTGCAACCCTAACTAGTACTATTACAAATACAATTTCCATTAAAAAAAAGGATAAATATATCTTTCTCTTCATACCAAAAACACCCCAATCCCCGTAATCTCCACCACCTATCTCTCTATAGACCGTAGGCCAAACATTACAAAATTCATCACTAGGGTTGTGCACGGTACGTTGCAGCTTGTTTTGGGGGGTTTTTTTTGCACCGCACCTATAGGGGAGGTTTCCCCTCAACCCTGACCACATCTCACTTGTGGAGGAGTGGAAACTGGTCCACACAAGGTGTGGTGCACCATTCAAATTCGGTGCCGTTAGTTTGGTAAAAAAAACCTCAAAAAAAAAAAAAAAAAAAAAAAACCCTCAATCCACATCAAACAACCCATACATACAATATCATCAAACAATCCAAATATTCATTTTTTTTAAAAAAAACAAACAAACAAACATTCATAATATTTCTCAAATTCCGACACAAAATATCTTAAATAAATTCACAATCTTTCTAAAAAGTATAGTAGGGCAAAGCATAGTTAGCATCCTAGGTATTGAGCATCAAATAAATTCACATACCTAGTAGCAAGGAGAAGCATAGTAGCCTAGGTATTGACCATTAAAACATTCTCTTGAAACTTCCATAGAACAGTTATGAGAAAGACGAGTAAGGAAGGGAAGATGCTTGGAGAATTGAGGCATCGAGCAGCAGAGGACGGTGGTAGCGAATGGCGAAGGCTAAAGGGGGGGGGGGGAGAGAGAGAGAGAGAGAGGAGCTGTGTGATATAAACCTAAAAAAAATGCCGTCATTTTAGTATGAGAAATTAAAAAAAAAACCCAAAAAATGACTTCGTTTTACAAACGTATAACTTAACCCTAACTTCAATTTATTTTTCTTCCTACTTCTAATTCAATTGCCTCTCTCTCTTTCTCTGAGCTTTCCTTTTTCTATCCCACTAAGACATATATATATATATATATATATATATATATATATATATATATAAGCGGGGTGGTGCAGTTTTCATCGGTGGGCAAAACTCACCACCGTTCGCCACACCTAATGGCTTCAATACTCGAAAATTGCTACTGACACCACGTCGGACACCTAATGTGGAGTTCTAAGGAGGGTAGCTTGGTGCGGTGAGAGGCGATTCCATCAGTGGTAGGTGGTGGCTAAACAGGCCTATTCATCACTAGATCCCTTTATATTTTTACTAGTGGATCAGAAATCACAACCAAACCCAAGGAACTATATATATTACTATACACAATATAATATGCAAGATATAAAAAAATCAAAAATCAATTCAAAATTTGATTCATGTTTTGACAATTTTTTGGTAATGATAATGGTCTAGTTTCTTTTTCTTGGGGAGGTCTAGAGGCTATTTGGCCAACCAAATTTGATAACTCAATTCTCAGTTTCCATAACTCATAACTCAAAAATGGTGGGACCCATAGCAAAAAGGTAGTTTGGCCAAACGATAACTTTGTCTCCATAACTCTGTTTCCATCACTCAATTCTCTGAATTTTGAGTTATGAGTTATGGAAACTGAAAACAACCAAAGGCTGTTTTCAGTTTCCATAACTCATAACTCAATAGCATTTTTGTAAATAAACACACATGGAGGGACCCACAGCCGCAACTTTTGACCACCTTTTGACTTTTTTTTTTTTTTCACTTGATCAGTCTTCAGTACTGGGGTTTTTTTTTTTTTTTTTTTTTTTTTTTTTTTTTTTTTTTTTCCACTACCCAAACTCACCGAAGCTTAAAAAAAAAAAAAAAAAAAAAGTTACACTGACTGACATGTATGGCCCACAAATAGTGTGAAAAATATTGAGTGATGGAAATTGGGTGATGATGCCAAACGGGTGTGAAAAATTGAGTGATGAGTGATGGAAATTGAGTGATGAAAAATGGTTGGCCAAACAGGCTCCTAATATCTTAAATGCTTTTCAAGGAAACCCAATCTTTATTTACTAGTTGGTTTCTTAATATTAGAGCATTCCCATTAAGGATGCTAAAAGTGATATATGCTAAATTTTACCATTAACACACAAAAAAAGCCACTCCATCAAATATTTCAAATGGAAAAATTTTTGACACACAGCTACAGTAAGCTATTATCAATAACAGCTCACTATACTATAAATCTTAAACAAAAAAATTATATTTTATTCCAACGGTCACTTTTCCCTTTTTTTTTTTTTTTTTTTTTTTTTTTTTCTCTTCTTACTTCTCTCTCCTCTCTCACTTTCCTCTTCTCTCTTTCCCCGTAGCTTCTGTTTCTCTCAATTTCACGGTTTGAGCTCTTCCCCTCCCAGGTTCGTCGGCCAAAACTTCAAAGCCCAAATGCCACTGGACAATAAATCCTCTTTGACTTCGGAGTGTTGCCACCGATATGGAGGTAGAGCTTGACGGCAGGGTGATTTGATTTTTTGGGTTTGGGTTTATGGGTCTAGGTTCATGGGTCTCTAATTGACGTGGGCATCAGCGTTGAAGGTAGTTCGGCGTGGGTCTCTGATTGGTGGGTCTCTAATCGTATGGGTCTTTCTCGGTGGTTGTTTTTCTTTTTCCTTTTCAGATTTTTAATGGTGATGAGGTTGTGGGTTTGTGATTTTGGAGGGTTGTTTTTTCTTTTTCTTTTTCCAGTTGTTGGTGGTGAATGGTAATGAGGTTGTGGGTTTGGGTTTGTGATTTGGTTATGATTTTGGTGGTTGGTGTTGACAATGGCAGTTGTTGTAGCTGTGGTGGCGCCAGCGGGTGGTTTTATTTTTATTTTTGTTTTCGATGGTGGTGGCCGGCAGTGGCTAGCCGTAGGTGTGAGTTTGCAAAGAAAGTGGTGGGTTTCAGAGAAAGGGAGAGACAGAAGAATGAAAAGTATAACGTTTTGTAAAGTTTAGGGACGAAAAACAAACTTTTGAAAGTTTAGGGATGAAAAACAAACTTTTGTAAAAGTTTAGGGACGAAAATGATATTTTACCCAACTAAAAATTAAAATGTGATACTTGATTATTTTTTAGCTGGATCGTGGATTACCTTAGCAACTTCAACATATTGAAATTTTTTATTTTGAAATTTGCAGCAGACTTGAGAAACATGAGAGACTCTCAGGGTGTGTTTGTTTGGAGGTGAAACAATGTGGATGGAAAACTTTGGAGAGAAAATGGGAAAGAAAACTCTTTTGGAGTGTGTTTGGTTGGGTAAGGAGGAAGGAAAATAAATGGTGAGGCCCAAATGTTTTCTTCCTAGGCCTACCAAAATATTTTATCCCCAAAATGGAGAGAAAACTGAGTGGGGATGCATTTTTTCTTGATTGACAAAAATGTCCATGTGCATGTGCATATGCACATGGGTTTTGTCCAATTGCCTTTTTTTTTTTCTATACTTTTTTTTTCTTTTGATTTTCTAGGGCTTGGGCATGGCTCCTTTTCTTCTTATTTGTAAAGTGTTAATTTACAACTATGTATTTTGTTAGCTTTAATTCTATGTCAAATTTTATTGTAATTTTGTTCAATCATTTCCCTGTATTTTTGTGGGATTTAATGTAAGGACTATGTGTGAGAGTTTGGTGAAGAATCTGTGAAGAAGTGGTTTTCGTGACTGTACTCGCGACTAAGTCGCGACTAATGACCCGCGAAACAAGCCACGTGAAAAGCACATGATGGAATTTGAAGAGTCTTTGACAGGCTGGTTTTCGTGAGTGACTCACGACTCAGGCCAAGTCGTGAGTGACCCGCGAAACCCACTGCTTGTTGCTTTTTGGAGTGTGACTTTTCCCATTCTTTACCAACACTATATAAACCCTCATTACCCACAAAATGTAAGAGGAAGAAAGAGTATCTTCTAAAGAAACTTTTGAGAGAGAAACCCTAGCCAAACACTTGAGAGTTGGAGTCTTAGAGATTGTTTTACCCACAATCCTCTACATCATTTCTCTAAAGTTTCCATCTACTCTCACCTCTCCATTTACACATCCTTGAGAGGTTTTTAACCCAAACACTTACCTCACCCATTTTGAGTGTTGAGAGAAGTTTCGGTACCTTTGGAAAGCATTGGAAGAAGCCATTTAGTGGCAGATGCAATCGACGGAATTGCGAGATTCAGATAACTAGTGAAGACAAGACTCTGAGAAGTCTATTCGTAGCAGGAGCTTGGAGGGCTCAAGTACATTGGGTAGATTAGGCTTGGAGGGTCTTTTTGATATTCGTATACTCCAATTTATTCACTAGTAAATTGATTTCGGTTTGGAGAGTCGCAGAGAGGTTTTTTGTCAAATACTTTGGTTTCCTCTTTGATAACATATCTTAGTATTATCTTGTATTTTCATCTCTCTTCCCTACTCTTTAAGCTTTACATTTATTGCATATTATACTTGCTTATGGCTTAGAGTAGTGTTAGCGGTTTATAGCACGTGCTTTAATCTTATTCCGCACTTAGATCAGTTATAGTAAAAGCAATTAAGCCGTTTTTTAATATTGGAGGTCTAAACAAGCATTAGTGTTTTCATATTAATTGAGCTTTCATTGTTTTTCTTTTTTCTTTTTTCTAGGTAGTGACATTGCCTCTTCTCCTTTTTTTTCTTTTCTTTTTTTTTTTCTTTTGATTTTCTAGGGCTGGGGCGTGATAGTTGTTTTTTTATTTTTTTAACTAGATGTGATTTTTTTTGGGACGTGATTTTTATTTATTTTTAATAAATTTAGGTGATTGATTTTTTGTTATTGTTATTTGTCACTTTTTTGTTTTAATTGGGCTTTTTTTAATAAGGGTATATGAGAAAATTTATTTAAACTCATTTTTTTCATCCCACTACTTTTTCACTTCCAACCAAACAAAAATGAGAGAAATTAAAATCTCTTCTACCCTTTTATTATTTTCTATCCTTTCACTTTTTCACCATTCCAGCCAAACGAACATGTGAGTTTGAGAGACTTCAAGAGCCACTGTTTAAACCAAAAAGAGATATGGAAGGAGAAATGAGAGTATGAAAAAAGTTAGCAGGTGGAGTATTAGTGTTTATTTGGCAAGATTATTTTTTCCTACTTATTTTACTATTCAACTTATTTTTGCTACTATTCATGAATCTCACTACACTTTTTAGTACTATTCATGAGTCATACTGTACTATTTCAGCTAACTTTAACATTTATCTACAGTACTTTTAGCAAAAAAATTTCTGTTTCAACAAAATAAGCGGATCCCAAACAAACCCTTGTCATGAGTGTTACTTTTTTCTTTTTCAATGTCTTGTCTCCACCTCCTAGAGCCATGGAGAGCTTACTTTTACAGGTATTATGATGTGTGTGTGGCTATGAGAATGTGAAAAGTATAAGTAAATGTAAGAGCATTCCCATTAAGGATGCTAAAAATGGTATATGCTAAATTTTATCACCAACACACAAAAAAAGCCACTGCATCAAAGATTTCAAATGTAAAAAATATTGACACACAGCCGCAGTGAGTTGTTATCAATAACAGCTCATTGTAGCTGGATTGTAACAAAAATAAATAAAAAATAAAAAACATTTTATATTCACCAATGGCTCTTTTTTAAATTTTCGTCTCTCTTTCCTCTCTCTCACTTCTCTCTTCTCTCTTCCGTGGTTCATCATCTTTGCTCGTCGTTGTTGATCTCTGCCTCTTTGTCGCCGATCTGTCCTCGTCATCATCGATCTCTACCTCTTCGTCACCGATCTTTCTTGTCGTCGTCAATCTTTGCCTCTTTGTCACCGATCTGTCATGTCGTCGTCGATCTCTGCCTCTTCATCGCTGATCTGTCTCCGATTCACCAATCTATGCTTATCTCTCTCTCACACCGATCTGTCTCCGATTTGCCGATCTATGATTATCTCTCTCTCACGCCTTGGGTTCAAATTTGGGCATATTTTGGTGGGTTTGTTATTTGGTTTTGGGTGGTGGGTTTGTGATTTGGTTTTGGATGGGCATGGTTTGTGGTGGGCCGGTGGTGAGGGGTATTTGTTTGATGGTCTTTTGTGGTGGACTGGTGGTGGTTGATGGTGGGTGGGTATGAGTTTTATGGTTTGTTTTTGGGTTTGAGTTTGGGTTTGGGTTTGGGTTTGGGTCTGTGATTTTATTTTGGGTTTGTTTTTGTTTGTGATTTTGGTGGTTGTGGGTTGAGGTTGTAGGCAGTGGTGGTTGTGGTAGTAGGTGTGGGCAGTGGTGGTTGGCAGCAGTGGGTTTGAGAGAAGACATACACAAAGGAAGAGAGAGGAAGAAATAGATTGAGAATAAAAAAGAATTAAAAAAATAAAGAAATAATATTTTAATGAAGTGGTAAAAAATATGAAACTTTTAATGTCTGATGTTTGTAAAGAGGTGTGTTAAAATAGATAAAGTAGAATTTTGAGATGTTAAATGCTAAACTATTTGCATTCTTTGATGAGAATGATCTTGATTAAAAAAATTAAAAGTTTACTCCTGGAGAAAGAAACGTGTGGCATAGGTACTGTTGAGACCGTAAAAGAAGCAAAGTGACAGGACAACTCATTAAAGGTAAGGGAAGGGCAAAAAAAAGAAGAAAAAAAGAGGCCATGTAAGTACTGTGTGCGTATATATATGCATGTGTATATATATATATATATATATATAAGTTTTTTTTTTTTTTTTGCTGAATATATATAAAAGTATTAAATATATAATAATAATAAATATATGTTATATATTGTTTTTTTTTTTTTTTGAGAAACTATATATTGTTAATTTGATTCTTAACGGTTACAAACCATTATATATGGGTTGTGAGTTCTGTTATTTTTATTTCCTAAATTTAATACATGAAAATTGAACTCACATTATATATATATATATATATATATATATATATATATATATATATATATATATATACATATATTTAACTTGAATATTCTTAGTTAAAAAAACTTAAAATCTATTTTTTATTATTATTTTAAAATTAATAATTAAATTATTTATGACGTCATCGGTTCGATCATCGATCAGACCTCGGTTTAACTAAAAAATCAGTAATCAATTATTTTTTCGATTCTTTTACCATATCAGTTTTTAAAACCATGATTATAATATGAACCCAAAAATATAAATGAAAGAATAAAAATAAAAAGAAGAAGGACATGTTGACAAAAACTAAAAGGGAGAACATAATATGGACATATATTATCACGTGTGGAGGGGAAAATTGAAAAGAATATAATATGGCCGTACGGGTTCAAAATGGATGATATTTACTACAACTCCAAGCTAAGTCGCTAAGGAGAGCAAAATTATTATGATTGTAAAACCAAAAAAGAGCATAATTGCTAGCATTGCTAAGGAGAACTCATGACTGCAATATTTTTCTTGAATAATTTTTTCAAGGAAGAATGAAATTAGAGACTATTTTTATGTAATAAGTTGAACGAGTTACAAATTTGAATGATTATTTTTATTTCTCTTTTTGAATAGGTTTTTTTGTTGAATAATGTGCTCACTCATTGTTGTTTGGTCTAATATTGTTTTTGTTTGGGTTATTTTTGTTGTTATTTGGGCTTTTTTTGTTGTTATTTAAATTTTTTTTTTTTTGGATTAAGAGGTTAAGGATTATGTTTGAGGGGAAAAATATTTTAAAAACAAATCTTATGCAACAATTTGTTATTAGTAGGTTAAAAAGTGATGTCAATATTGGACTAAAATTAGAATTAGTAATCACTTTCAATTTATCACATAAGATTTGTTGTAAAATTTTTGTAAAAATATTATGAATATAGCATTACTTTTATTTTTATTGAACCAAAATTCTTGTAATTCTCAAGTCAGAGTGATCAATATTTTTATTAGGGTGGCCAAAATAGATTAATTTAGTATGTGTGTGTATATAAAAGTGAAACGTTTAACTTTTTGTTGACCACTCTTATTGTTCCAAATGGCTACATAAATTACTGACATGTCTACTATTACAAATATCGAACAATTGTGTCTTTTTAGTTGCATCGTATATAGTTATAAAAACAAAACGTTCACCTTTAAAAAAAAAAAAACTGCCTATTATTATAAACTAGAGACACAAAGTTTTGGAGGACTATGAGGGGGAATTAGGGCAGAAGCTGAACAAAGAAAAAAACCTCTCTCTTCTTTAGCAAAAACACACCAAGTGAAACAAAAGAATATGTGCAGCAAAAGTTTGGGGCCCAAATCATCCAACACCATGAGAAGTATCTAGGACTACCTCCGTTAATTGGGAAGGGGAAGAGAAAAGCTTTTAACCGTATAAAAGACCAAGTTGGAAGGCATATAGCTGGGTGGAAAGGCAGATTGTTGTCTAATGCTGGTCGGGAGGTGCTCATTAAGGCTGTGGCCCAAGCCACGCCTACGTATACAATGAGTTGCTTCAAGCTCCCGGACTTACTTTGTAATGAGCTAAACTCTATGATGAGCAACTTTTGGTGGGGGTAGAAAGAGAAGGAGAGGAAAATGGCGTGGATGTCATGGAAGAAGATGTGCACAACGAAGGAAAAAGGCAAAATGGGCTTTAGGGACTTGAAAGCTTTTAATTTAGCACTCCTCGCCAAGCAAGGTTGGAGAATCTTGGCAAATCAGAACTCTTTGGTCCACAGAATTTTTAAGGCAAAATACTTCGCGAAGAATACTTTCTTGGAAGCCGAGTTGGGTAGATGACCTTCATATGCTTGGAGGAGCATCATGGCAGCAAGAGAAATATTTGGAAAGGGGTCGAGGTGGGTTGTTGGTAACGGGGAGAAGGTGAGCATTTGGAATGACCAGTGGCTTCCAACCCCGGAAGCTTTTAAAGTAATAAGCCCAAAACCCCCTCAGGCTGAAGCTGAAATAGTGGCAGAGCTTATAGACTTAGATAGGCAAAGCTGGGATGTTGCAAAAATAAAGAGAATGTTCCTTCCCCACGAAGCTAATGTTATCCTTGGCATTCCTCTAAGTCCTCGGCTCCCTAGGGACTCCCTAATATGGGCTTGGACTCCTAAGGGTATGTTTACGATCAATAGTGCATATAAGGTGGCCCAATCTCTATTGCGAGAAGCATATCCCAAGTTAGAAAGAGGGGAATGTTCAGACACAGCTGGAATGAAAAGCCTTTGGAAACAAATTTGGGGTTTGAATTGTCCAAACAAGGTTAGAATGTTTATGTGGAAAGCATGCTCAAATATACTTCCAACAAGCATCAATTATGGGCTAGGGGTATTGGGAGGGATGATGTGTGTGACCTATGTGAGGGCTGTGAATCATCTGGGCATATTCTGTGGGGGTGCAAAGTGGCAAGGGAGGTGTCGAGTAACACAAGATTGAAGTTGCCAATGTTGGAGGTCATACCAAGGGACTTTGTTGATATTATGTGGGATTTTTTAGAGAGGTGGCCAGGGATGGATTGGGAGTTATTTGCAGCCACGGCATGGGGTTTGTGGAACAACAGAAACAAGGTTCGCCATGGAGGTAAGTGTAAAAGCCCAGAGCTGATATTCCGTGAGGTGGCTGCTTATTTGGGGGAAGTCAAACAGCTTAAAAATGAAAAGAGAAGACCTGCAACTTCACACAGACAACCATGGACCCCTCCAAAAAAAGGTTTCTACAAGATAAATGTCGATGGAGCAATGTTTAAGGAATTGGGTTGTTGCGGAGTAGGAGTGGTCATAAGAAACGAATACGGACAGCTAATGGAAGCAATGAGCAAAAAGTGTGATCTTCCCCTAAAAGCACTGGAAGTGGAGGCCAAAGCAATTGAGGAATGAATTATTTTTGCAAGGGAGCTAAGTCTAAAGAAGGTAATTCTGGAAAGTGATGCCCAGATTGTTGTTAAGTCTCTGTCAGAGAAAAGTATGGCGCCAAGCTCTATCATTATAATGATTGAAGGGGCAAAGATGAGTCTTCGTGGTTTTGATTCATGGGTAGTCAACCACATTAGCAGAAATAAGAATTCTGCAGCACACATTATGGCACAAAATGCTAGGTTTGTATCTAATGTAAATGTTTGGGTGGAAGACACCCCACTTGTTATTGAGCCACAAATTCTGTATGATGTATCCCTTTTGAATGATTCTATAGTTTAATGAAGGGGAAGTTATTTGGTTATCAAAAAAAAAAAAAAGACACAAAGTTCTTTCTTTTGGGGAGTAGTTATAAATAAATAAAGAGAAAACATTCTATCGGGCTGTGGCGTAAACCCAGTGTTTTATACCAGCCAATAGACTTCTGCCACATGGACAATATATTAAATCCCTCTCCAAACAAACAAAAGCTCACGCCATTCACCTCTACTTCCTCTGCTTCCTTCACGCCGAACCTCCACCGCCGCCACACAGATCGCTGGAGCAGAACGATTTCGAAGAAAAAAGAGTTCTCGTCGTGCCCTTTGCTTCCTCCTCTGGGGTTGTGCCGTCATTTGCTTGCCCAAAATTCCACCACACCACACATCGAAGCTCACCGCCATAGAGGTCGCCAGAGCTGTGCATAGAGCTTGGAAACATACCGGAGCCGCCGTGAGCCATGATCCAAAGGTTTTTTTTTTCATGATTTTCCCATTTCCCCAATTTGGATTTCGAATTATTAATGGGTTTTTCTGTTTTCTGGGTTTATGGGTTCAGTACAGTTGTGTTTAGGATTTTGGGTTTTGGAATTGGAGTTTAAGGGTTCTGGGTATTACTAGTTTTGTGCTAATATTATTGCTCATTACTAATAGCTTGAGGTTTTGTGCTAATTTTGGGTTTTGTGCTAATATTATTAGTCTTTAAATTGTTATTGCTGGGTGTGATTTTGAGAAGAGAAATCATTATTGATAGGTTTTTCTCGGTTTATGGGTTTATCAAACCTGTGGATGTTTGAGGAGGCCAGGGAATATTGGGGATGCTTCTGTGTATGTTCCTGGTTTTCGGATTCCTAAACCTGTTGATTTCTCCCACTCATTGGGTGATCGCTTGTCCAAGAATTTAGTGAAGTGCCTATCTGCTCTGAGAACTTGTATCATTATTGAAAAAACTTGATATTGCGTTACTAATTGTGAGACCTCAGTTATTGAAACATTGGATAATTTTGTTGTGTGTAGGAGGTTCAACCTTAGCTGATCTTCAGCAGACTTTGGAAGATTACTTGCCTGTTCTTTTAGGACTAGTTAAAGATGGTAAAGCGTGTATTAGTGCTACTATGATTTGAATGTTTTAACTGTTTTAGATAATTCATAATAGTGGCACTTATCTGTTATTTGCAGGAAGCCATCTACAATACAAGGTACAATTTGTATGGGTAAATCAGGAGGATGGCACAGAGGTGGGAGTATAGGAATAATCTATCAATTTTCAAATTTCTGTTCTGCCTTTCATTTCTAGTTGTCATTACATCCCTCCTCTGTTCAGTGGAATTGATGTTTTTATATGGATCAATACTTTTGCAGGAAACAGGCATGTCTAATGCTTGGTATGAGGTGTTGTCAGTTTTGCACTTGATGGCAATGCTATCATTATCACAGGCCAACTTATTACTTCTCCCATGAACATTTGCCGATGGTTACCAGCCAAAAGAATCAGAAGGTAGTTTTATTGCAAAACTTTATGCTTGAGTTATTGTGACCTCTAATTACTGTTATTTATTTGTAAAATTTACATTGGCTATCATGTATAAACTTATAATAGAGAAACATCTGGTTCCAATTTTATAATAGAATTATTTTGGGACATTTTATATATATATATATATATAAAGTTTTCTCTTTGTTCAACATTTCCGAAGAGTAATATGAAAATTTTGAACATATTTTTAATCCTAATAGTCTTCAATGGTTTAGGGAAATTTTGTTTCATCTGGTAAGAAAATACTATACCAATTAAATTTCTCCTTATGTGATGGTTGGTCTTTTAAGCTTGGAGGCTGCTTATTCATTTTAATTTGTTTCTCTTCCTTGCCATAGATTTGTGGTAACTATAGTTGGTGTTAAGTATTCTACTAAAATATTTATTTTTGTTGTAATTGTATAAGTATTCTACTAGATTTTGTGGTGTTCGTATCCCTTCCTTTGTAGACTTTGTTAATAATTTGAATTTTAGCTTGTAATTATTTAGAGGGAGTCTATGTATGTTGCTTTTATATAGATTTTCTTGTTACTAATACAGTTTGTATCACTTGTCAAATAATAAGTTTACTAATATAGTTTGCTGCTGACTTGAGTTTGTATGATCTCATGCTTGAAGGTGACTATTGATCTATTCCTAGCTCTACAAAATCTAGAGAAATGTCTTTGCCCCTTTTGGAACATTGGTTGAAGATGTCCAGTGGAGAGCATCACACTTCAGAAAAGTTTATAGTTTTACAAATTCTTTATGTAATCAAGTAGCTCATGTAATAGCAAAGGAAGCTCTCAGGAGAAATTCTAAGGGAATCTGGGTGGAGGAATGCCCCCTTTCCTTCTCAATTCTGTATAGATAGACAAATATATGGTAGACTAGGAAGATATTGTATATGCTCTAGAACATGTCTTGTATGCTAGAGATTTGATATTGTTTCAAAAGCCTTTCAGTCGGAGGTGTCTTATATTGTATTGAGCAAGTTTGCTCCTAGTATATAGTTTGCTTTGTTTTGAAAAAAATTTCTGCCATTTAACCTCAAAAAAAAAAAAAAAAAAAAAAAAGAGTTTGTATCACATGTCAAATAATAAGGCTTACAGAAGGTGCTTTTATCATCTCTTCTTCTAGTCTGGTTTTGTGTTTGCAAGAATTGGATTATTTGAGGAATCCTCTTAGTATTGATCGGATCCATCTTTGCATGACTGCTTATTTACAGTTGAACTCAAATCTCTAATACTCAAGCCAAATATCTGTGAAATTAGTCTTTAAATGGTTTTCTTATAACTTCTTTACCATATATATTGTATAAGGAAGTGTTGCAAGTGGAGCGCATAGGATGGCACACATAGTCAAGTCATTTTTCTAGCTTAGGATGTTGTTTTTCTAATTTAGAATAATGTTTTGTAATCTTTGACATAAGTTGTGGACAAATGCTCTAATGGTTATTTATATACCAATTGGTTTGGTAATGGTGTACTAGTGTTTTGAGTGTACTTTGTACATTTGAATATATGGAATTAGGATACATTTCAAATTCATAGCTTGTTTTGAAGCAAAAGATCATAAAAAGAAAAATTCTCCAAATGCAAATCATGAATGGAAACAACATAAGTTTTTATATTTTATTTTTATTTTTTTTGGAGATATGACTGAAATTCATTCAGCAGCAGAGAAACGGTACGAAACCAGCCAACACAATAGATTCAGAAGCAAGGAAAAACAAAACGACCAGCGCCAATCTAGACCACAACTAGACTCAATTACAAAGAAACCTCATAGCTTACAGAAGTTGCTACCAAAAATCTCGCTTGTTAAATTCATAAGAACCTCTAATCACTTATACAAAAGTTGCAAAAGAAATTCAACATGAGACCATTCAAGGTTCACATTTTCAACAAAGAAAGCAATCTACAAATCAGATACATATAGTACTTCCTACTAAGGGTTACAAATGCTTGCTCAACTTTTGGGAAGTTTCTCCATCTTCTCCTGCAAGATCTCTTTTATAGTTTAACACTTGGGCTTTGCCACCATATGCACCCTAGTTGTTAGTTTAATATAAGTATGATCTTGTTTTCTTTGCTTTACTCACCACAAAACCCAAGGCCTGTAACACAAAACAAGAAATCACAGTATATAACAATTGCTATGAATTTATAGTCACAGTACATGACAGTAATATCTTTCCAAAAGCAATAAACAAGTAGGACTAATTGAGTTCTGCAGCAGCTTTAAGGAAATAAAATCTTTGTTCAATTTCTCATATTTTAGGAGGCACAACTGCTTTTTCTCACTAATAGAATTATAGAAAGACCATTAGAAGTCACTTGTCACTGATATCAAATTCTCTACTAAGTCAAATATAGTTGCTCAATTTGGCTTTTTTACTTTTTAGTTTTTACCTCCAAAATCTATTGCTTCAATTAAATCAACACCACAACCTTTGTCTATTAAAAAGAAAAAACACAACCTTTGAACAGATTGACCAAGACATGTGCACAAAGTAAGATTCATAGATTGGCTAAGGCATGAGTTCCTCTAAATTGTTGTAAATTGATAAACGCAACAGGGAGCACCAATTGGACAAAAACAAGAAATCAAGGAAAGAAAAAAAAATTGCATATGGCGTTAAATTCAACAGAGAACTTACATTAGGCATTCAAATCAGTCATGCCTTCCAAAGATAGTTTTTTGAACTTTAATATAAAATTTGATCAGCATTTAACTTAAAAATAAAAGATTTTGTCAATGTTTTGAAATTTGAAATTTATTCTTAGTAATTTTGTCAACTGTAGGGCACTTTCCATTCAATCACAGCACATTCGGCCATACCCAACAACCCCAATTTTCAAACCCACGAAAAATTATCAAGCTTTACACTCCATAATAAAACCCAGTTATGAAACAAAACAAGACAAAGGGTTTCAAAAAAAAAAAAAAAAAAGACATTAGAGAGAGAAATCGAAAATGAGAGAGGCCCATACCCAACTACAGTTACCAGAGATCTATAGCAACGAAGGGGAAAAAAAAATTCAATTATAGAAAGGGATATCAAAATTTTACCTTATCTAATAAACAGAGGTGGTGTGGGTGCAGGGAGAAGAAAGTCGCTGGGTTTTGATGAGAGGGAGAGAGAAACAGAGACGAGAGGGATCAGAGAGAAGAACATCGTTGGGTTTTGGGATATTATGTGGGTTATAATCGTGTGTAACAAGGTGTATTAAATTTAAAGTTGTTGTGTGATGTGGCGCTTTATTATTGGTGGCGTAAAGCAGCTCTTTTATGCCACCTCCGGACAGAATGTATTCTCTTTAATAAAACATCACTTCTTTTTTATATCTTTCTCACTGTACGCTCTTCTTTCCCCTCTCTCTCCCGACCTCTACCCATGAATCTTTTTCTCTCGTCTCTTCAAAACTAACTTGTTTTTGCTAAAATGATTTTTTTTTAGAAACTTAAAACCCTCTCAAAAATTTCGGGTTCCCCTAAATAAACATACATAGCATTTTATAAAAACCTTCCCTTAAAAAAAGAAGACTTATTTCCCATTTACAAACTTTGCTTGTTCAAAAGAAATCTTTTCTTTTAAAAATGATGATGAAAGTAGTTTTTCTTTATTTGGGCTTGGAGCACATGCATTTCCAAGAGCCCATAAATGTCCCATATGTATGTATGTAAAAACTAAGAAACATGCCTCTGCTGCAAATTCCTTATTTCACTACCTATTTCATGCGGGTTTTATGCCTAATGCTTATTGCCATAAACCCCTAAAATCAGCAGTAACATTAGGCAGAAAATCCTCAAAAAAATTACCTAAGATTGATCAAATTACCCAAACTCAACACCAAGCCAAACCAACTTCACTTCCCCTTGAAACCCAAGACTCAGAATTACCAAAACTCAAAAGGGTCATCAGTTAAGAGCAATACTTGGGATTTTAGAAACTTTCAGAATGTTGGGGAGATGAACACTTTGGGAAGATTCCTTAAGTAATTAATATAACATATAGAGACATACTTTAACCTAAAAGACCTAAACTTATTGAGTATGTACTCAATTATGTATATTAACATTTAAGGTTCCGTTTGGTTGGAGGGGTGGAAAAGTGGGAAGAAAGAAAATGAGAGAAAAGATAGAAAAGTGGGAGGATAGAAAATATTTAGTTTTCTCTCATATGTGTTTGGTTGAGAGGATGGATAAGTGGAGAGATGAAAAACTATGAAAAATGAAATTTGTATAAATTTACAATTATGTCCCTATTAAATAAAACAAAAGGCAATACAATTTTTTATACACATTTATTTATTTAAAAAATCATGTATGAACATTTCACTTTTATTTATTTATTATTATTTCAAAGGCACAGGCTAGATCCAAAAATTGGTGGAAAAAAAACAAGAAATGAACTATAGAAGAAAGTGATAGAAACAAAAGAAAGAAAAAGAAAAAATGAGATGAAAAAATAAAAAAAGCCCAAAATGACTTGATCATGTGCGAATTAGTAACGGAGAAAGAAAAAGAAAAGGGAGAAAGGAAGTATGGAAGAAAGTATTAAAAACAAAAGAAAGAAAAAGAAAAAAAAAGTGAGATAAAACAAAAAATCCAAAACAATGTGAATGTGCATAGATTAGTAATAGAGAAGAAACAAAAAATGTTAGCAAAAAAGATTGTGTAGGGGCATTTTAGGCAGCTCATGTTAATGAGCTTCTCCCCCTAGTTTTCTTCCCATTTTGGAGAGAAAACTTTTTGGTGGGCCTAAAGAGAAAACACCTGGGTTCCACCACATTTTTTTCCACTCCCCCTTCCAATCAAACACCAAATGAAATTTCTTTATCTCTTAAATTTTCCATCCTCCTTAAAATCTCTCCAAACAAACACACCCAATACTAGTTTTTATATATATATATATATATGTGTGTGTGTGTGTGTGTGTGTGTGTGTGTGTTTGTGTTTTCACAATATGTGTATTTATGTGTTTGCAAGTATATGAAAACATGTAAATTGATTATAAATTGCAACCCCTTAAAAGTTAAATCTTGATTTCATCACTGTCTAACATTATTATTTATTCTTTTCTCTAAAACGAGGATAAGTTCCACTTGTTTGCCTCATGTGTAAGGGAGGGTGGACACGTTACCTTGCTTGTAGACTGTCTTACACTCTGTTTGTTTCATTGGAAAACTTTCTGTAAATATAGTTTTCTATATTTTCCAGTGTTTGGTAGCATATAAAAAAAAATTGGTCAACGGAAAACTATCTTTATTCAAAGGAAAACTCTAACAAAAATAAGCCTTATTTTCTATAGGTTGTTTTCCAAAAAAAATATTGGAAAACAATCTCTCTCTTGCGCAATGCATAACTTTTATAGCTCTCTCACTTCTTCTCTTCCCTTTACTTTTTCTCTCTCTTCTCACACCGTCACTGTCACTCTGTCTGGTCTCTTTTTTTCCCACAGATTTCTCCCTATTTGTCTCTCTTCTCTCTTATCTCTCAATTTCCCTTCCCCTCTGTAACACAATTCTCTGAATTTTGAGCTATAATTTCTTTTTTCTCTAAATAATTTTTGGCTTGATGGATTCCCATATGGACAACTGTAGAAGTTCATTCTTTTTCGCACATAAAAGTGCCAAAAAAAAAAAAAAAAAAAAACCAGAAAAAATGAACGAAGTAAAAGACAAAAATTTGCCAATATAGTGCTATATGGCTAATTGCTTTTACATAGGGCAATCCATACAATAAAGTAATAATGTTACAAATAATAGTATAATAAATGATAATTGTTTTTAGGGGAATTGTTTTTGTCACTTATCATATTATTATTTTAAAGTGGATTGCAATGTTTTCCTTAAACTTCAACGCTAAGCCATTGATTTCTTTAAACTACTGTATCAATTGTAATCTATACCCTTGTCCTGTGTATATTATGCAGAATTTTTTATGAGTAATTTGTAATTGTTTTTTGTCCTACAAAGTGATCAATTTATATTTCTTATGTACGTTATATATATATATATATATATATATATAAGCGAGATGAATGGTAGAGATCATGAAAATTAGACACCTAATTTTAATTGTATTTAATTTTGATTGTATCTGTTGTCAAAATTTTAGTTTAAAAACCAAATTCATTCTTGGTTTATTTATATTGATTACATTAGTTGGGTTTACTCAAATCACTTGTTATACATGTTTTAAATTATATAAGAAATGTTATAAAAAATTTGTGCATACCAAACACCGAAAAATGCTTTCAAGCTCATTTTAAAGTTGTTACCAAATCCTGGAAAGCTAGATAGTTTTCTAGAAAATGCTTTTTAGAAAATGAACCATTTTCTAGAAAACATTAATATTGAAACAAATAGAGCGTTATAGGGAGATAAGAGAACCTACCACATTCAACTTTTTTCACTCTTAAGAAGCCACCAAGTTTGAAGTGCAAAGTTCAAATTAAGTAAACTTTCTCTCTTTAGTTTGACGAAAATCATGGAAATCACTCCCATATGATCTTCTTGCAATTGCAAGGCTCTTATTATGGGTGTTATACTGTGCAATCTATGGAGGGTTAAACTTGTTAGTTATAGGAATATTGATGACTAGCCCCAAATCCAAGTGAAATTATTATCGAGGCATATGTGAATGTATGAAAAACTAATGTTTTATGTGAATTAATTCCCCCTTTTTTTTGAGAACGTAATCATCTTATGTAGAAAACTTATTATTTTATATAATAATCCTATTATTGCATCAAAATTTTTTATTATTTTATGTAAAATGAAGTCATTCATGTATGATGCATGCATGATCATATTTGCAATGATCAACATAAAATCCTAACTTAGATTTAAGGTAATAAAGACTTTAAATTTATTAATACCATACTATACTATAATAAAAGATAGGTTTTAGAAGTTGTGGTTGATCCTCCTTCTTCAAGTGGAAGTTCTATTAATTGTCTCATGGAACAACATTGCCTCAGGCAAATATCATATTTAATTACTAAATATACTATTTTATCAATTTCTATATAGAAACAACAGTTTAATTGTTCTTATCAACATTTTTTCATTGGCTTTTGATCAAGTCAAAGTCTCAATGTATTAGCCAAATATTCTAAATATTTTTATTTGAAATTCTAATGTACAAGTGACGGAATGCATGTGTTTTGAAAACTTATATTTTCCATTATTTAAAAATTCTACCAAAAATAAGTATTGTGTATGTAACTACTTTTTTTTTTTTTTTTTTTGAATATGTAATTGCATTTGATTAGGAACTACATTTTCAGATTTTCTTCCAATGCATTTGTTTTGTATTTCCACGCTTAATCTGAGAATTTATTTTTTATTTGTTAAAAAAAAAAAAAATCCTTCTAGTCATTTTTTTAATTGAAAAACTTATATCACTAACCTTTTTGTACTAACAAACTCTAGTAAGCTTCCAATCAGATTGACAGAATCTGTTTGATGTATCATGTGAACCCAAGAAAAGTCATCATTGACGTAGGAGTTAATGGTCAATACAACCATCCACGAATCTAAATCCTCTTTCCTTAGGAACAAAGGCATAGTCGGTATTAAAATAAATGTATTTAAGGTTTTTTTTAATAAATAATATATTTTAATGTTGATATCATGCTCATGATAAACTTAATTTAACATTTGCATGCACGTGCCGAATTGTGAAAGCATTTCTACAGTAAAAAAAACAAGCCGTATTGTTTCATGCAAAGACTTTTCAATTGTCGGAGGATTTCCATGTTGACCAATTCCTTGGATGAGTACCAGTTTTGTTTTTTACTTGCCAACACTCATTGATGATCACTATAATAAACCATCTATAAATAGTTACAAAAGTGATTATTTTGTGCAACCAAATTCAATTGTCGGAGGGAGATGATGGAAATTATTTCTCATCTACTTGCAATTTCGAGAGTTTTAGGGGTTGTTTAGTTTGTGTTTTCAAACAACAATTTTTAGTTTTTAAACAACATTTCACGTATTTTTACAAATATTTTCAAACAACAATTTTCAATTTTTAAATACATGTACCAAACGGACCTTTAGTATTGGGGTTACTTTTATACAACCTTAGGAGGGTTAGAATTGTTAGTAACAAAAAAATAATGGTATCTTACCCCCAGAACCATCAGGTGCCTTACCAATCATAGGTCACATTCATAAATTTCTTGGCAAAATCCCAATGTTCTGAATCATGGCAGCTATGGCTGACAAACATGGTCCAACCTTCATGTTTCGATTCGGCATGAAACGTGCACTTGTGATTAGCAATCATGAGGCAGTCAAGGAGTGTTTCACTACAAACGACAAGGCTTTCGCATCTCGTCCAATGTCCAGCCATGGAAAGTACCTTGTTTACAACTATGCAGCATTTGGGTTTGCACCATATGGAACATATTGGCGAGAGATGCGAAAGCTAGTCATGATTGAACTGTTGGAAAAATAGCATGGAGTGAATAAGAAATTGATGTGTTATAAATTCACTTGAAGATGTTATTATAAATGGTGAAAATCCTTGAGTCCCACATTGAAAATAATAGAAAATATGAGCTTTGGACTGGATATTGGGTTGGGGTTTAGGCATGTGTGGACTAGGCCCACTTATCCAATTAATAATAATATTTTATTATTTTATTATTGAGTCAGAGTCTGTGCACAAAAGTAATCTCTGAAACAATGTTTCAATTTGAAGTTACATATAGTTTCATGGTCCCTCATTCATGAAAAAGAACTTTTCCAGATAAAACTCTCAAAGTGAGATTTTTGTTCATTCATTTTGTGTCAAAGAGAGAGAAAGAGGCATTGAGTAGTTCGTAGAGCATGACCTTGAGTGCTTCTTCTTCGTGCTGTTTGATCATTTTATCTTGGGAGGCAGACGTCTATGAGTCTCAAAGCACCATTGTGAAAGTGTGAGGGGCGAAATCTGCTTTAAGGAGATTGTGTAAAACACAAGACTTGATATATTTGTTCATCTTTTCAAGCATCTGGTCTATGAGTCTTCAATTATTTACAGATTTCTTATTATTTATATTCTGTATTTATTTATTACTTTACCTATAATATCAATTTGTGTTATTATTTAATTTTAAATCTGTGTTTTGTACCTATTTCGTTATCACATCAGTAAATTGTTGATATATCTATACCCAACAATCTTAAAGCAGACTCGTATATCTTATAATTTACATTGAAAGGAATTCTGTGTTTATTGAAATACGTTAATCGGCAATTGTACATATACTGGGTAAAACTTGGAAAACTGGGTTTGTGTTTATCGTTTAGCGTGAATATCTACTTGTTATATTATAAATTAATTTGTGATCTTCAAAAGTTGATTACGTGTTTGACTGTGTTTGTGATATTGATTTTTACAATACTATCCATCTTCTTTAATTATATTATATAATATTAGAATTTTTGTCTCTTTGGATTTTTAATTGGCTGGACTGGTGTAGAGTCATGTGTGTAGACTGTATGATTGATGTTTGCTTTGTTTCTAGCCTTTCACGTGTATCAGTTTCAATTCTGACGCCACTGCTGTGTGATCTGGTTTTGTAAACCGTATTTGAGTGAAACATGTATTTGATTTACGGTTATTAAATTCTAGTTTTTTAATTCTTTTTTGGCGTTTGATTCGAAGTCGGTTCACTTTGTTAATCTCTGATATCATGATTTTGTGTGAGTTTGATTTATATTGCCATGCCTTGGTCTAAATTGGATTATACAAAAGTAAGAAAACGAAACACTGTGCATTTGACCTGAATTCGGTGATGAAGTCAAAGCAAATGTTTTATTTGCATCTCTTGGTAAGTGGTGATTGGTCATTGTAGTACATACACGACAGTATATGGAAACAATGTGTAACTGCTTTAATTTATGAACCTGTGCTACCAATTGCCTGGTTTTTTTTTTTTTTTTTTGAAGAGTACCAATTGCCTAGTTTAATTGCTTAGTAAACTGAGTTTTTGATAATATTTATAGAATGGTAATTTAACCTGGCAATGTTTTTTACATTGCTTGTTTTAATCACGTGAGACCCTACAAGCATGCCAATATCAGGTGTGACCTGTGATATATGAATTGCTCGTGAGGTTTTGATCTATATGACTTAAGTGCAAGATTGTAATGGCAGTAGGTCTATGGTATTTAATCTATGAGTAATAGATAAATATAGAGACTATGGTGTGACTGCCATCTTATTTTTGCAATGGCGTATGGGTTTGATGAACAAAGAAAATTTGGTTAGAGTCAAATATTTAGAATCTATTTTAATAGACTCAATTTTGGCGTGGCTGCCACTGTTATTATCGGTTAGCATTTTTATTAATTCATCAAGGGACTCATTAATACGAAAGTAAGGATTTAATCCCAATATTTGTTAGCGTAAAACTTGAAAAAGAGTGGGATGAATTGCACACTAATGGGGCTATATTTATGGGACTTCACTTTTAGTTAGAGAGTGTAATGATCACTTTTAGGCCAAAGATTTTATTTATGTATTGATATGAATAATACATGATTGTTGTGTATAGCCTTATTTAATTACATACTTGAGTTGTCAAAAATCTAGAATGCACAAGAATCTGTTATGAGTGCTTGTTAAGTAAGCAAGAGTGAGAAGAGATGTCCATTCATTATAAGAATAAAGTTGAGAGAAAAAAAAAAAAACTCAATGAATGTAATAAGTTCTTGATTACCATGGAACTTGTGGGGGGAAGCTATTATTTCCACCAATTATTTGTTCATTGAGATGCCTTAATAGAAACCACTAAAACACCTTGTGAATTATGGAAAGAGTGATCGCCTTTCTATAAATTCTTTAAATGTGGGGGTGTTTGATGAAGGTTGTGGTTCCTATTCCTCAATGATAAAGAACCATTGATTGTGTTTTCATTGGTTATGGTCATAACAATAGTGCACAGTGCTTTCTAATTTTTGAATCTATTATTTTTATATGCATGACAATTAATTAAAATATATTTCAAATGTTAAACTTTCTTAAAGAAAGTTTGAGTCTACGTTTAGTATCTCTCATGATCAAGAGTTGATGGAAGAGAGGTTGAGCATAAGCGTAGTAAAAGGACAAATGTCATGGTTGTTTGATCCAAATTTTATAATTTATAAATTAGAAGATGAACTTATAGCTTCAAAGAAGCAAAATTCTAAAGTGCCTTCTTGGAAAAGAGATTGTCAATAGTGCAATAAATCCATCTTTGAAATCTATGCATAGTAGTTGGTAGATCTACCACTTGGGAATTTGAGAGTTGATGGAATTATTAACTATTACAATGCGAGACTTGGTTTAGAAGGCTACAAATAAAAGGAAGATGTGAGTTTTCTTGATACACAATAAACCAAAGGGGTTTATGATTCTTGTACAAGGAAACAAAGTGTGTAAACTTGTTAAATCTTTGTATAGATTGAAGCAAGTTTCAATCCAATGACATGAAAAATTTGACAATGAGATGATGTCAAATGAGTTTAGATTTAATGCAACTAGTGTGTGATGTGAAATATATCACAAGAGGCTATGTTGTTGTGGGATATGCTCATGTAAGTGTTGTAGATGTGATATAAGAAATGAAAATTTCTAATACATCTAATAGACTTATCTTGTCTCAATCACATGAGAAATGTAACGATAGTCTAGTGAGAACACCTTATGCAAAGAGCATATGTATTTTTGGGAAGTCAATAAATCTAAACAGACATGCATTGTTGGATACATGTGCCTCCTATTTGTATATATTGGTAGGGCACAGAGTTATGGTAGGTCTCAACATATGTGTTGGAGGCATAATACCATGAGGCAGTTGCTCTCAAATGGAAGTATTTCCAAATTATAAAACGGATCCGTAATCAATTGATTGAGTGGAGAGCTAGTAAACTGCTCATCGAGGGGAATGAGGTTAAAGCCTATTATCTAAAAGTCTCCGAGATGGCAACCCTACCTAGCTGACTAGAGATCCTAAAATCTAGGTTCAAAGGGACAACCGAATCGTGGAGACTATTATTTTATCACTATGGAGATAACATCTCCCTCCCATTCCTATGATGAAATAGTGATGCCTGTAAGTGATGTTCAGGGTATGCTTTGCTTTTAATGATTCTTATATCTTGGAATTCCGAGTGGGGTATAGCAGGATACTCTTAATAAGAATCACCTATATGAGTGTGAGGTGGGCCGCTTCCATGAGAGTTTTTAAGGCTGAATTCTCTAGAGCACTTCATGAATTTACCAGGATATGTTCAGGGCCGAAATGAACACAACTATAAGAATCGAAAAATGTCCGAAAAGGAGTTGTGTGAATTCTATTGTCTTGGTATACACAAACGGATGAACAGTTCAAGACATCATGTTCACTAGTTAGCTAGTATATCCAATAGTTTTTCACAAAGAAAAGTTCAAAGCCACAAGCTACTTCTCCCGATACAGTAACTTTTCTTCTACTCTTTCTGTGTCTGCATAGTCATTTGCCTTATACTTTATCAATTTTTATTCATGTGAAGGATTATTGGAAAAATAGCATGGAGTGAATAAGAAATTGATGTGTTATATATTCACTTGAAGATGTTATTATAAATGGTGAAAATCCTTGAGTCTCACATTAGAAATAATAGAAAATATGAGCTTTGGGCTAGATATTGGGTTGGGGTTTAGGCATGTGTGGACTAGGCCCACTTATCCAATTAATAATAATATTTTATTATTTTATTATTGAGTCAGAGTCTGTGCACAAAAGTAATCTCTGAAACAATGTTTCAGTTTGAAGTTACATATAGTTTCATGGTCCCTCATTCATGAAAAAGAACTTTTCCAGATAAAACTCTCAAAGTGAGATTTTTGTTCATTCATTTTGTGTCAAAGAGAGAGAAAGAGGCATTGAGTAGTTCGTAGAGCATGACCTTGAGTGCTTCTTCTTTGTGTTGTTTGATCATTTTATCCTGGGAGGCAGACGTCCACGAGTCTCAAAGCACCATTGTGAAAGTGTGAGAGGCGAAATCTGCTTTAAGGAGATTGTGTAAAACACAAGACTTGATCTCTTTGTTCATCCTTTCAAGCATCTGGTCTGTGAGTCTTCAATTATTTACAGAGTTCTTATTATTTATATTCTGTATTTGTTTATTACTTTTGCCTATAATATCAATTTGTGTTATTATTTAATTTTAAATCTGTGTTTTGTTCCTATTGCATTATCACATCAGTAAATTGTTGATATATATACCCAACATGAACTCCTCTCTAGTCGCCACCTAGAGACTCTTAAAAGCATGAGAGTCTATGAGGTTGACACTTTGGTTAAAGATTTGTACTCTCTTTGCAAAAGCAGCAAGCACAACAACAACCAAGCTAAGGTGGTTATTAGTGACTGGATTGGACGCCTAAGCTCGAATATAATCACCAAAGTGATTGCAGGGAAGAGATATTTTGGTAATGATGGAAATGATGAAGAGGCACAACATATAGGGAAAATTATTAAAGATTTTATGCATGCAGCTGGGGTCCCAGTAATTTCGGATTTAATTCCATTTCTAAAATGGATTGATCTGTTTGGGCAAGTGAAATTCATGAAGCGTGTTGCAAAGGAATTTGATTCTCTTGTAGGAAGTTGGGTTGATGAACATACTACGAGGAGGGTCAATGGAGACGAGCCAAGTGACAAGTTGGACTTCATTGATGTGATGCTATCTAAGATTGAAGAGAACTCTATGTTTGGCCACACGCGTGAAACCATCATCAAGAGCAACGGTACGTTTTTGTTTTATTATTCATAATTTGTTAATTTGTGCAATTATAAGCTATAGACATATTTTTACACTACTCCACATACACCCAATGTCTTAAAAGTTTTTTTTCGCCTAAATATGACATCTATGTAGTGATTGTATAAAAGGAAATTTCATTTAATTTAAAAGAGGCAAGTCTTCCACCTAGTACTCTCGTACACACAGAATGGAATACAATGCCCATGTAATAATTTTAGAACACAAATTGTGCTTGTGCCACACCCAATCCACAAGAGCCCAAACCAAGGCCCTTTATAAATGAAAACCTTAAAC
This sequence comes from Quercus parvula, assembly GCA_030820535.1. Taxonomy (NCBI): domain Eukaryota; kingdom Viridiplantae; phylum Streptophyta; class Magnoliopsida; order Fagales; family Fagaceae; genus Quercus; species Quercus parvula. The sequence continues at coordinate 3,401,851 of JAUAME010000008.1, read as the reverse complement.
CCATAAAAAGAATATTCCTTAGTAAGTAGCACGAAGGACAATAAAATAAAACCCAAAATTACAAGAGGAAAAACCAGTACCCTGGCTACTACTATAGAAACATCCTTCAACTAAAGCGATATTGTTTGTAGAAGTTGCACACCGTAATTAATCAAGGTCCTGATCCTGGTCCTAGTTCGACTTCTTGACATTGGTTCATTCCAATAATATCATAGTTATAAGTTATAAAATATATATTTTATTTTATGTATAAACTGCAGTGCACTAGAATGAAATTCTAATTCTAATTGTGGTCTCAATTACTTGTTGTAGATGCTCATCTTAGGTGGGTCAGACACTACATCTATTAACTTGACTTGGCTCCTGTCTTTATTATTAAACAACCAACATGCTTTAAAGCATGCCCAAGAAGAGCTCGATCTCAAAGTAGGAAGAGAAAGATGGGTGGAAGAGCATGATATAAATGACCTTGTTTACCTCCAAGCCATAATCAAGGAATCCCTACGCTTATACCCACCAGTCCCTCTGTCTGTCCCACATGAGGCAATGGAAGATTGTCATGTCTGTGACTATTACATTCCAAAGGGTACTCATTTGTTTGTAAATGTGTGGAAGTTGCAACGAGACCCAAGAGTTTGGGAGAACCCTGAAGAGTTTTTGCCAGAGAGGTTCCTCACAAGCCATGCAAATGTAGATGCTTCAGGTCAACATTTTGAGTTCATACCATTTGGTTCTGGGAGACGATCTTGCCCTGGTTCAAAATTTGCCTTTCAAGTGTCACACTTGACACTAGCTCGCTTGCTTCAGGGATTTGAGTTTCAAACACCATTGAATATGCCAGCGGACATGATTGAAGGCCTAAGCATTAACTTGCCCAAAGCAACTCCTCTTGAAGTTCTCCTCACTCCACGCCTTTCCTCCAAACTCTATCAAATCTAGACAAATATACAAACAATGCTTGCCCAAAGTATCTGTACAGTGCACCTTATTTTGAAATTAGTTTTCCTTTACATCTTTCGATTTTTCTTGTTTACAATCAATAAAGTTGGTTTGCTTCATGAAATGCTATAAATTTTATTACAAAAACCTCATAAACTAATGTAATAATTAATAGATGTGGTTGATGAAACTTTCCTTTCAATAACATAGTAATAAATAAATAAATGTTGATTTGCTTTTTTTTTTTTTAATATAATTGGTGACACGTTAGTTTGTATTTCTTCTCTAATATCAATGGGGACAAACAATTCAAATTTCAAAACATTCACAATATCAAGCCAAAGCAAAAATCAATCTTAGACCTATCTATATTTATAATATATCATATGCTAACTATGTAATAAAATTTGGATATCACAAATTGTGTGGAGCCAAATGGATATACTCTCTTTATCATGTGAACAAACTCTTTACTCTTTATTTTAATTGAAAGTGATCCTCTCAATTTGGAATGGATTCATTTTATAAAGTTGTTATTTACAACTATGTTTTTATGTTGGCTTTAATTCCGTGTCAAATTTGATTGTATTTTTGTTCAATCATTTCTCTATATTTTTTGTGGGATTTAACGTAAGGGTTGTGTGTGAGAGTTTGGTGAAAATCTATGAAGAAGGAGATTTCGTGAGTAGCTCGCGACTGGCTAGCGAGTGCCAACCCACAAAAAGCCATGTGAGAAGCACATGTTAAAATCTAAAAAGTCTCATGCCAAGTTGGATTTCGCAAGTCACTTTGCAACTCAGGCCAAGTCGCGAGTAACCCGCGAAACTCACTACCTAGAGCTTTTTAAAGTGTGTATATCTCATACCTTTATCAACTTTATATAAGCCCTCATTATCCACAAAATTGTAAGGAGTTTTTGCAAGGAACTTAATTTTGAGAGAGAAAACCCTAACTACACACTTGAGAGTTAGAGATTGTATACCCACAATCATCTACACTATTTCTCTAAAGTTTTCCTCTACTCCTACATCTCCATCTTAGCCCAAATATTTACCTCACATAATCTGAGTGTTGAGAGAAGTTTTGGTGCATATGGGAAGTATTGGAAGAAGCCATCGATTGGCGGATGCAATTTGGAGCTAGTTGCGGGATCCGGATAACTAGTGAAGACATGGCTCTGTAAAGCTTGTCGGTAGCTATAACTTGGAGGGTTTAGGTACATTAGGTAGATTAGGCTTGAAGGATCTTTTTGATATTTGTGTACTCCAACTTTATTCACTAGTAGATCAATTTCCGCCTAGAGGACCGTGGAGAGGTTTTTCATCGAATACTTCAGTTTCCTCTTCGATAATACGTCTTAGTATTATCTTATATTTGCATCTCTCTTCCCTTATTCTTTAAACTTTATATTTGTTGTTCTTGCTTGTAGTTATGGCTTAAAGAGTAGTTTTGGTTATTGTGTATCATTTACTCTTGTTCCGCACATAAATAAGTTATAATAAAAGCAATCAAGCCGTATTTTTAAAATTTAGAGTCTAAATAAGCTATAGTATTTTACACTATTTAAGCCTTCACATTATATTGTTCAAATTAAATTTTACAAATCTAAAAAAGTACAATGTCACATCATTACAATTTAAAATGACATGACAGTTTATACAATATTATATCTACAAAACAAAATTTTAATCATAAAATAAATGAAATGGAGAAAACTTCAAATGGAAAGGATTATGTTCCTTACTTTACATACTTAACATTGTCATACAATGTGCTTCATCATGTGTCTCACTCTACAAGTATATTAAAATTACTAAGATAGTCTACTATATGTGATACCGCATTAATAAAGTTTCAAAAATTCTAAAAATTAAAATTCTATTACTACAATTGAATAGACCCCATATTTGAGCGCCAAATTACAATTTATCATGTTATTTAATCTATTCATCAAATAGACATACTATGGTAGTATGGTGTGCTTCGTCATGTTTCTCACTCTAAAACTGTCATACAATGTGCTTATATGTAATATATTAAAACAAAGAAGTTCAATAAAGGATTCAAATCAAATTCTAATTGTACTCTTATTTTGTTTCAAATGCTAGCTGTTCTAATTAAATTTTGCAAGAATTCTAATTTTGCACCAGGTGTCCCTACCAATCTACTTCAATTTTGCAAGCACTCTAGTTCAACAGAGAAGTTTATTACTCTTATTTCCAACTTATTTAAAATTCTATTTGAAACTATTTCCAGCCAATTTGAAACTAAAACCTCAATTTGGCCATTTAAAAGGTTTTGGATGTATTCCAACCATTTTAGAAGTTTTGGAATATTTTGGAAATTTTAGAGGTTTCATGATATTTTGGCCAATTTGGTGGATTTGGGCATATTTCAATCATCCTAGAGGTTTTTGAAGGATATTTTTGTCATTTTGGAGGTTTATGGTGTATTTCATTCATCTTTTTGAAATATCAAGGATATTTTAGTCATTTTCGAGATTTTTGGCATATTTTAAGGCCTGTTTGGTTCACTTTTTTTAATCACTCAATTTCCATCACTCATCACTCATCACTCATCACTCATCACTCTAAATACCAAGGTTGTTTGGTACCATCACTCAGCTTTCATCACTCACTATTTTTCACACTATTTGGGGGCCCCACGCCTGTCACGGTGCAACTTTTTTTTTTTTTTTTTTTTTCCAAGTACCCAGCAACCCGAACCCAGTGAAAAAAAAAAAAAAACTAGTGAAGAATTCCGAACCCAGTGAAGAAGAAAGGAAAAAAAAAAGAAAAAGAAACCAATGAAGACTGAACCCAATGAAGAAGAAGAAGGAAAAAAAAAAAAACAAACAGTGAAGAAAACCGAACCAGTGAGAAAGAAGAAGAAGAAGAAAAAAAAAAAAACCAATGAAGACCGAACCCAGTGAAGAAGAAGAAGAAGAAAAAAAAAACAAACAAACAGTGAAGAAGACCGAACCAGTGAGAAAGAAGAAGAAAAAAAAAGTCAATTAGTCAAAAGTTACGACTGAGTGGGTCCCTCATGTGTGTTTAATTACAAAAATGTCATTAAGTTATGAGTTATGAAAACTGAAAACAGCCAAAAGGTGTTTTCAGTTTCCATAACTCATAACTCAAAAATCAGAGAATTGAGTGATGGAAACAAAAAATTGAAAACTGAGTTATGGCTTGCCAAACAAACTTTTTTTTGAGAATTGAGATGGGTGCCACCATTTTTGAGAATTGAGTTATGGAAACTGAGAATTGAGTGATGAGAATTGATGAACCAAACGGCCCCTTAATCGTTATAAATGAATGTTTCCACAAGTATTTTCACATTTAAAGATTTTAATGATATTTTGATCATTCAGAAGGTTTTAGGTATATTATGTCATATTGGAGGTTTTAGAACTATTTTGGTCATTTTGAAGGTTTTGTGTGTATTTCGATCATTTTAAAGGTTTTATAAATATTTGGGATCATTTTGGAAGTTCCGGGTATATTTTGATTATTGTCAATGTTTATGGAGGTATTTTGGTTGTTTAGAGGTTTTAGGAGTATCGGAAGGTTTTGATGTATTTAGGGCAATTTCAATTTTTTTTTTTAAAGGTGTATTTTGGCTATTTTAAAAGTTTCTAAAGTATTTTTATCATTTTAGAAGTTTAGTGTATTTAGCTATTGCAGTGGTGGTTGTGAATTTTGGTCATACATACATAATTGATTAGATAAAAATGTCTGTTGGGTTTTATCTTAAATAATTGGGTTGTATTGTGTATGAGTAATTAATAGTATATAACTTTTTTTTGGCCAAAATGCAAAACTGACCTTTTAAATATCACCTTTTATCAATTCAATCCTTTAAGTTTCAGTTTTGTCATTTCAATTCTCTAAGTTTCAAATATAGTCAATTCAGTCCTCCGTTAAGAGCTGCTATCTACTAACCAAACCGAGCACGTTTTGGATGATATTTTTTTTCTTCTAAATTTCTCTTAATTAAATAAAAAAAAACGTCAATTACCCCCCCCCCCCCTCCGGATCCTCTCCATTTCCCTTTGAAATGGAGAGGCTCCAGTTCACGGTGGGGATTTCGTCCAAAATAATCCATGCTAAAAAACAGGACATGTCATTTAAAATGTTAACACCACAGTTAACTAGAGTTCAACGCATTTAACTGGGGTTTAACTCAACCGGACAAAAAAAACTCAAGTTAAACTCTTAACTCTCACCAGCCATTCAAACTCTCTCTCTTAAATTTCCAAGTTCAAACTCTCTCAACCTCCACTTCTAGCATACTCAACTCAAACCCATCAGCAAAAACAAAGAAAAAAACTTAGCTCACCAGAGATCCCGACACCCATACACGCATCCTTTCTAGACCCAGATCAAAGAGAGAGTAAAGGTTGGGGTTTGGAGAGAATCGGGTGTAGAGAGAGACATTGATGCTTTTCAAACCCAAATCAGAGAAGGTTAGGGTTTGGGTTTGGAGAAAATCGGGAAAAAGAGAAGATGATGATCTTTCAGGTTCAATCTATAGAGGGAAATGAGATTGAGAGACAGAGAAAGAGATTTTGGTCGAAGGAGAGAAGAAGCCACCATCGGAGGTGGTGGTTGCGATGAGCCAGCCTTGCCAATTTGGTTTAGACCCAAATCAGAGAAGGTTAGGGTTTAGGTTTGGAGAAAATCGGGAAAGAGAGAAGTTGATGCTCAATCTCCATGGCTATGGCTAGCAGCCACCGTGTTCCGCTCCACCAATTCTGTCTGTGGTTCAAGTAAAGTTCCTCTGTCTCTCTCTTTGATTTTTCCTTTTCTGGGTTTGATTTCTTGTTTTTGTCCATTGGTGCTCCCTGTTGTTTTTGTCCAGCATAGAAGCTTTAAACAATTAAGCATGCTGTGAATTTAATTGGCTTATCTTGAAATAAAATTCATGCCAAAAAATTTTCACTTGCATTTGCCACTAAATACCTTGGGCCTCTTTTTAGATTCTTTCAGTGGCAACCTTTATTGGAGCATAATTTTGCTTTGATGCCCTTTTTTAGTCTTTGCTTCTCCTTAATACAAAATGCATTTGTTATTTTCTGATTGCCCCATTAAATTGGGCTGTGCACCTAGCATATTATGTCATTGATTACAAAGGAATTAAATGTATCTCATGAACATTTAGACTATATGATTTGCTTTGTATTTCACTTTTAATGTTGGTCCCTTAGTTGAGTTCTTAAGATGGAAATTCCCAAGCTAAACCCTCAACAAACTTACATATTTAGTAGTAAATAGTGATAGTGATTTTATGGCTTCACTTGTGCCTGCTGTTAATTGGAAATTTTGATTTATGTTTATCATTGAAATCATGCTTTGTTCTTTTGTCAGGTTGAATGGCATGATTAAAGAAATGCTATTCTTGATGTCAAAAAAAAAAAAAAGAAAAAAGGAATGCTATTCTTTGTTTGATCACCAAGAGTGAGAAATGGCATCTGTTGGAGGGATTAGTGCTAAGTTTAGATGTTAGTGAAGAGTTCATTATTAACTTTATTCATTATTGGATCAAACTAGTGCATCAATTCATGACCGTATAGGCAACATCAAAATTGTTCAATTTGAAGCATTACAAGAAATTAGAAATAAAAGGGCATACAATCAATTACATTGTATTACACACTCAAACCAATGTAACTAAATTTTGTTACATTTTTCTTGGTTTGTATTCTAAATCCTTGTAAAAGTTTTTGTAAATGAAAAATTAAACTACCTAGTGTCAAAATAGAAAATAGATTTAATGTTTCAGTTACACTAAAAATAATTAGCCTATTGACCACAAGATATGGCTTCAATACATTACGGAGTGCTTGTAACAGGTTCTATGTTATGACTGGATTTAATTTCTAACTGAATGGATAGTTATTTGGTCATATTCAAGATGACCGGTCTCCTGAATAAGAGAATAGAGAGGGAAATTGGGATAATAATTCTCTGCTGCTTTATTAATTGCATTCTACGTTAAATACAAGTCTTAGGAATCCAAATAACAAACAAATAACAATAGATACTCCTATGAATATTCAAAATACTAACAGATAATCCAAAAGGGACTCAACTTCTTAGAAACTCAAATACAAGTACCAAATCAGGTATAACTTTATCTAAATAATATAATTCAAATGTGAATGCAACGACAACTCCTTAGTAATCCAAATATGAATTTCAAATGCAATAGCTATCCACCCACGGCAATAGCTATCCACAATGCCAAGTCTTCCACGTAATCTTCTCCCTTTCAGCAGTGCACTTCTTTCTTCAGACATCACATTCTACTTTGAAAAAATTCAGTTACAAGTTACAACCGAAGGCCATCTTTGATAGAGCTACTATTTTCCTGGCAGAGTACCAACACTTCATATTCTTAGCAATTTTTATGTCAAGCTTTTCTTTATGTAGCATTGTCATGTAATGTGTCTTAGCTGCTATGCTCTTTTCTGAATGTGTCTTAGATCATGGAATGCTTCAAAACATTTTATCTTGTTAACAAGAAAACAAGAGACATATAGCTATTAATCCATCTAAGCTTTGGCCACAATAAATGGGGAAAATTCATAAAACAAACTCTTGTTCATAAGCTCAATTGTGCCTAAATTTAAATGCAATTTCTGCTTTATTGTATAGATCAATACCATATTTGTATAACTTAGAAATGCCCAATTAGAATTAGAGTTCATAAATCAGTAACATATCTGTATAAAATTGAAATGCCCAAGAATTAAAGTTCATCTAGAAATATTTGAAGATTTATTAAAAGAAAAAACACATCACCAAATTTTCAAACATTCTTTTGAACCAAAAACCCAAAATATTTGAGGGAGGCCTTAACATATAAAAATCTAAATTGACTACTTAAAATTTGGGCTAAACTTGTTAAGTATGATTGGTAACAATTCAAGCAAGCAAAAATTTTCCCCTCAAGTTAGCCTATCAAGAGCCACAGTTTATACCTTTAAAATGAACTACAACACGCAAAATACCCATCTACAATTTAGGAAAATAACAGGTACCTAAGAAAAATTAGGACAAAAAGAGAAATTTCATAATGATTTTTTTAGCATAGAACAAGCAACACAATTACTTTACTGATGTCAAAGACAACAACACACAACAACTACAAGCAGGCCACTTTCCCTTCAATCACAACACATTTGGCTGTACCCAAAAACCTCCATTGTTTTATGCAAAAGGAAACCTAGTCACTAATAAAAATTGAAACAAAATGGGGGTTTCGGTCATATCTAAAAAGCAAATAAAAAGAGAAGAGACAATAAAGAGAAAAAGAAGGGTACTAGTGGCCACCAATGGTGTAAACACCGTCTATATGCACCGTCGCCGGCAGTAGTGTGGTTGCAAGATGAAGCTCGGCCAAGAACAATCTGTATCCAATAACACAAATTCCACATTATTTTTTTCCCAAGTACAACAGGGAATTCAATTTCTTTATCAAAAGAAAACGAAATCCTAATACAATACTAAAAATTAAAAAATCTTTTTTTTTTTTTGTTGTTGAGGAAATTAAAAGAAGGAAAAATCAAAGAGGGAGATAGAGGAACTTTACCGGAACCACGGCCAGAATTGGTGGAGGGGAACACGGTGGCTGCTAGTGGTAGCCATGGAGATTGAACATCAACTTCTCTCTTTCCCGATTTTCCCCAAACCTAAACCCTAACCTTCTCTGATTTGGGTCTGAACTAAATCGGCAAGGCTTGCTCAACGCAACCACCACCTTCGTTGGTAGCTTCTTCTCTCCTTCGACCAAAATCTCTTTCTCTGTCTCTCAATCTCATTTCCCTCCATAGATCAAACCTGAAAGATCATCAACTTCTCTCTTTCCCGATTTTCTCCAAACCCAAACCCTAACCTTCTCTGATTTGGGTCTGAAAAGCATCAATGTCTCTCTCTACACCCGATTCTCTCCAAACCCCAACCCTTACTCTCTCTCTGATCTGGGTCTAAAAAGGATGCGTGTATGGGTGTTAGGATCTCTGGTGAGCTAAGGTTTTTTCTTTATTTTTCCTGATGGGTTTGAGTTGAGTATGCTAGAAGTGGAGGTTGAGAGAGTTTGAACTTTGAAATTTGAGAGAGAGAGAGTTTGAACGGCTGGTGAGAGTTAAAAGTTTAACTTGAGTTTTTTTGTCCAGTTGAGTTAAACCCCAGTTAAGTGCGTTGAACTCCAATTAAGTGTGGTGTTAACATTTTAAATGACGTGTCCAGTTTTTGAGCGTGGATCATTTTGGATGAAATCCCCACCGTGAACTAGAGCCTCTCCATTTCAAAGGGAAATGGAGAGGATCCGGATCCCCCCCCCCCCCCCCCCCCCCCAAAATCGTGAGGGTAACAACATCGTTCCCCAGCCCACTGGAAAAACAAAACAAATCCCTAGCTTTGACCTGAGAAATTTAAGGAATTGAGGGAGAAAGAAAGGGGGGAAAAGAGATTCGTGGTGGCTGCGCTCCGCTCCGTCGGGCTAGGGTCTACTTGGCGGCTCAACACCGTCGAGCAAGGGTTTACTCGCGGTCCCTTTTCCTCTAGAGCCTATCACTTCCCAACAAAACCTTCAGCTGCTTCAAGAATGGTGACCCTGTACACCCACAAACACCATAGCACCATGGAATGCTGTACCCGTCAACCATGGTTTAAATAATTTTTGTGATTCTGATACTGCCACTGATCTGGAAGTGTACTAGATTCTGATTTCTATGCTATATAAATGAAATAGAGTATTCATTTCTAGCATTTTCAACCTGCAAAGTTTTGAATTTTGGATTTTCGTCTTGATTTGCTATGTGGGTCTAGCGTATTATAAGCTCACCGTCATTCAAAGCTTAGGAATTCTACTTATTTCCTGCCTTACAATACAGATTGTTATGGTACCTGGTTAGACCCCAACGTCAGATAAAAAAAGAAAGGCCTTTTTTTTTTTTTTTTTTTGTTGTGTATTTGATCAATTGACCCAATCAGAAACTTTATGGTGTTTTGATGTCATTTAGGGCGGATTGGTGATTTGTACGGTGGTTTTGGAGTGTAATGGGTAACGGATTGAGGTTGTGACAGGCCAACAACAATGGGTCAACTGTTTTTGTGTGGTTGTGGGTCTACAGGGTCTCTTCTCCCTCTCCGTCTCTCTTCCCTCTCTTTCTTTATCCCTCAGTACCTTAAATTTCTCAAATCATGGGCTGAGGACTTGTTTTGTTTTTCCAGTGGGCTAGGGATTGACGTCGTTCACTTAGGTTTTTTTTTTTTTTTTTTTGGTGGTAATTAACATTTTTTTTTAAGAAATTTAAATAAATAAATAAAATCATCCAAAACTAACGGCAACACCTAAAGGAAGACTAATGGAGAACTGAATTGATTATATTTGAAATTTAGAGGATTGAAATGACAAAACTAAAATTTAAAGGACTGAATTGACAAAAAGTAAAATTTAGAGAGTTAGTTTGCATTTTGACCTTTTTTTTTTAATATAATGAGTAATAAAATTGGTATTTAAGTATCTGTTGGTTTTTAGACCCCTTAAACAATTGAATTAACCTAGGTAATTAGCCAAGTTGTTACTTAGTCCAATTAAACAAGTCTAGGTTATCACAATAATAAAGATCAAATCATGCAAAGCAGGGGAAAAATAAATAACACAAGATATGATCACCCAGGAAACCAAACCGGTAAAAACTTGGGGAGGATTTGACCTAGCTATCCTCAAGGTAAAAAGCAAATCCACTAGAAAGAATCGAAGTTCATACAATAAGACTTACAAGCCCCCACGCTCGACTTCTTATTGCTACCAACCAGTAGAACTTACTGACACGACCACGTGCAAGCTCCGAATCCACAGACTCCTTCTTTCTTTGGCTTTTGCAAAACACAAACACCCCCGTTTGTGACTTTGAGATCCCACTCAAAGGTTTAGTAACACAAACTCTCCTGTTTGTGACTCCAAGACCACCCTTGAAGGTTTAGATCATCAACACCTTTGATGACAAGAGAATGAAGCAACTTCTACAATACCGGATCTTGAGATTCTTCAAGGAATAGCACTGGTAGAAGACATAAGAGAGCTTTTTAGGAACAAAACCTAAATAAAAAAGAGGCACACTCTTTTCTCTCTGAAAAGCCACATAAAAACGTGCTTAGGGTTTCCTTTATATACTGGGAGAAGTAGATTAGAAACCCTAATCCTAAATGGGCTTGAACTGCTGTTTGGGCTTAATTAAAGTTCTGCAAATACGACTTTCGATCGATCGAGCCTGTCTTTCGATCGATCGAACCAGACAGATTATGAAATCTTCTTCCTGCAGCTTGTATGTTCTTGAATCTTGACTTGAATCACATTGAGCATTGTCTAATAAAACCTATAGACTCTAAGATCTATATCTAGACAAGTTTGTGTTCATGATTTTCCAATTGTTCTAAACATTTAGAACTTAACAGTATCTAGTTTTGCATTTTGACCTTTTTTTTTATAATGAGTAATAAAATTGGTATTTATGATACAATGCTGAATGTGAGGGGTGGGCCTTGAGGTGCATTGGTAGTGCGTGAGTTGCTGAGGTGTGGTCCTAGGCTGCTAAGGTGGGACCTCAAGAGGCAGTTATTCAGTTAGGATGCAGTCATTCAGTGAGTTAGTTACAAGAAAGCCATTAGGGGTTGTTAGAAGTTGGTTATGCCATTTATTGATTGAGTGCGTTGTAATAGGGAATTGGTTAGTACAGAAAAGAGAGTATAAAAACAGAGATTGCATTGTATTGTAAAGGATATGAATTAGCTCAGTGCATTGTTCTTTGAGTCCCTGTTTTCTATTCCTTTCAATCTCTCTCTCTCTCTCTATATCAATCTTGGAGGTTAACTGTCCTCGAATTCAGTTAGTTCTTCTCAAGTTCTTATCAATTGGTATCAGAGCAGGCTTGTCCTGTGAATACAAGTTCCACCATGGCTGAAACTCGAGCAACTGCAATTCTCAATGAAACCATAGCTTCCCTAAAATCCACCACCGATCACCACAACAAAGATATCCAAGAAATTCACAAAATCACCAGCATCCATACTCGCACCTTGAATGAAACGAGTCAACAATTAGCCACCATTTTACAGAAGTTGAATGCATCTGAGAGTGTGGATCACAATCTTGAAAATCCATACAGGCCAGAGGATCGTAACTGCCACCAATCTGTCTCAGGATTTTCCAGGCTAGTGAAATTGGATTTTCCCAAATTCAGTGGTGAGGAACCTACCTCTTGGATCTACAAGGCAAACCAGTATTTCAGATATTACAAGATTTCAGAGTCGGAGAAATTGATGATGGCATCTTTTCATATGGAAGGTGAAGGCTAAAATCCAAGAAGAGTACCTAGTAAGTTGTAAGAGGAGTTATAAGGGAACTCATGAACAAGTTAGACCTTCATTGCTTGGTGTACCTAAACCTTCATTATTTGGGGCTCCTCCAATGGAAAATAGGTCCAGCAAGATTCCTGTTAAGAAGATCAGTGCTGCTCAAATGGAGGAAAGGAAGAAAAAAGGACTTTGCTACAACTGTGATGATAAGTGGGCACCTGGGCATAAGTGCAAACAGACCACTTTGTTCTTGATAGAAGGAGTGGAAGTAACCTCAGATTCTAGTTACAATGATCAGTATGTTGAGGTTGATCATGAAGTCTGCAAGGGAAGAAGACAAGATGAAGAGGCAGAACCAAAGATTACTCTGTATGCCTTGGTGGGCAGCCCTACGCCAGGAACAATAAGGGTTAAGGGTAAGGTGAATTCTGTCTCATTGGTTATCTTAGTAGATTCTGGAAGTACACATAACTTCATTGATGCAGCTGTAGTATCAGTTCTTCATGTGCCTGTGGATGAATCACAAATTCTTGAGGTTAAGGTTGCTAATGGTGATATCATAAAAACTCAAGGGTTGTGCAAAGATGTTCATGTATGTTTACAAGGGCAGATTTTCCTGGTTCAATTACACGTGCTGCCTTTGGGAGGTTGTGATGTGGTTTTTGGCACACAGTGGCTTAGCACTTTAGGAGTCATCAAGTGGGATTTCATGAATTTGTCAATGAAGTTTAAATATGGAGATCAGCAGGTAAGGTTACAAGGTCTTAACACCCCAAAGGGTTTTGAAGTGCAAGATGATGTTCAATTCTTCAAAGAATTTACAAGAAAGGGGTTGATCCTACAGATTACAGCTGAGAGTACAGTTGAGACGCAGCCTGCCCTGCCACCTGAGATCACAGTCTTGTTGCAGGAATTTCAGGGTGTATTCTCTACCACAGGGGATTTGCCACCAGTGAGGGGTCATGAACACCAAATCAACCTTAAGGAGGGCACTCAAGCCATTTGTCAAAGGCCATACAGGTATCCCTATTACCAGAAAAATGAAATTGAAAAAATTGTGAAGGATTTATTAGAAGTAGGCTTTATTCAAAACAGTCAAAGTCTATTTGCCTCACCTATTCTGTTGGTTAGAAAATCTGATGGTTCTTGGCGTATGTGTATAGATTATAGAGCATTAAACCAAGCTACTATTAAAGATAAGTACCCTATCCCTATTATTGATGAACTATTGGATGAATTACATGGAGCTTGCATTTTTTCTAAGCTTGATTTGAGGTCGGGTTACCACCAAATTAGGATGAGGAAGGAGGATATTCCAAAAACAGCCTTTAGGACACATGAAGGACACTATGAATTCCTTGTCATGCCCTTTGGGTTGACAAATGCCCCTTCTACCTTCCAATCCTTAATGAATCAAGTTTTTAAGCCATTCCTTCGAAGGTTTATTCTTGTTTTCTTTGATGATATTCTTGTTTATAGTAAAAACATGCCTGACCATATTGAGCATCTAAGAATTGTTTTGGAAGTGTTGGCTAAGAACCAATTGTATGCTAAGATGTCTAAATGCATGTTTGCTTGCTTGGAAGTAGAATACTTAGGCCATATCATATATGGAGAAGGTGTTAAGGCTGACCCAAAGAAAATTTTGGCTATGCAAGAGTGGTCTGTGCCTAAGGATGTCAAGTCCTTGAGAGGGTTTTTAGGCCTTACAGGTTACTACAGGAAATTTGTAAGGGGTTATGGTCACATTGTAGCCCCATTAACTGCACTTTTGAGGAAAAATTCCTTTTCTTGGGGTGTTAAAGCTGATGCAGCCTTCAATCAATTGAAGATAGCCATATCCAGTCCACCTGTTATGGCATTACCTGATTTCACTAAGACTTTTACTGTGGAATGTGATGCTTCTGGTCGTGGCATTGGGGCTGTTTTGATGCAAGAGCATCAGCCTATTGCATTCCACAGTCAAGTTCTAAAGGGTACTGCCTTGGCACTATCAACTTATGAAAAAGAATTTATGGCCTTAATCTCTGCAGTGAAGAAATGGAGACCCTATTTGGTGGGGAGACCTTTTATCATCAAAACAGATCAGCAAAGTCTCAAGTATTTGCTGCATCAGAGGATTGGTACCCCACTTCAACAGAAATGGTTGTCTAAATTGCTGGGATATGCATTTGTAGTTGAGTATAAGAAGGGTTCTGAGAATGTAGTGGCAGATGCCTTATCTAGGAGAGGTGAGGTAGCTGTATCTGAAGTTGTACCTGAAGTTCATAACATCCATGGGGAGTTTGAAGGTACTGCTGCTTTGCATATGATGAGAACTGGTCAAAACAATGAGGAAGGAGAGGGGGAAATGGCTGCATTATCTCCTGCATCAGGTGCTTTGTACATCATCTCATTTCCTACTCCAACTTGGGTAGTAGAGCTCAAAGCTAGTTATGAAGCAAATTCTGCCATTCAAACTATTGTATCTACATTTCAGGAGGGTGGCAATCCACCAAAAGGCTTCTCTTTAGTGGATGGCCTGCTGTTCTTCAAAGGCAGAATCTATTTGGGGTCTAATAGTCCTTTTAAGTCTTCTATTTTGCACCATGTTCACAATGGACCCTTGGGTGGACATTCAGGCTATGTGAAGACATTACACAGGGTTAAACAAGATTTCTATTGGCCTGGTATGAAGAAGGATTTGATGCAATACATCAAAGAGTGTGATGTGTGTCAATGGGTGAAGCATGAGAATTGTAGGCCAGCTGGTTTACTCCAACCCTTACCCATTCCTTCCAAGCCACGGTTAGCTGTGAGTATGGATTTCATTGAAGGACTGCCTAAAGCTCAGTTAAAATCTGTCATATTGGTGGTTGTGGATAGGTTGACTAAGTATGTTCACTTCATTGCATTAGCACATCCTTACACTGCATCCAAAGTTGCTTCTGTGTATATGCAGTTTGTGTTCAAACTTCATGGAATGCCTGCTTCTGTGGTGAGTGACAGGGATCCAATATTTACTTCTTGCTTCTGGAAGGAATTAATGAAGCTTCAAGGAGTAGATTTAGCCATGTCATCAGCTTATCATCCTCAAACAGATGGGCAAACTGAGGTGGTCAACAAAAGTTTAGAGCAATATCTAAGGGCCTTTGCAGCAGCTAAACCCACTGCCTGGGTGGATTGGTTACCTTTGGCTGAGTTTTGGTTTAATACCAATTTTCATTCCTTAACCAAGGTAACTCCCTTTGAAGCATTGTATGGCTATCCCCCTCCTAGGCTGTTAGATTACATCCCTGGCACTACTTCAGTGGAAGCTGTTGATGATCATTTGCAAAAAAGGCAGTAGATTATGTCCTTACTTAAACAGAATTTGCTGTTGGCTCAATAGAGAATGAAGGTTCAAGCAAATAGGCATAGAGTAGAGAGGAGTTTTGTAGATGGTGAGTGGGTGTATGTGAAGTTACAACCCTATAGGCAACGGTCCTTAAAGCCTATTGCTTTTGGTAAGCTCTCTCCAAAATTTTATGGACCCTTCCAAGTGCTACATAAGGTTGGAGAAGTGGCTTACAAATTGGACTTACCAGCTGCCTCCTTAATCCATCCTGTTTTTCATGTCTCATGTCTTAAAGCCAAGTTAGGACAGCAGGTCACTCCTATTTCTCAACTGCCTTCTGTCTCACCTGAAGGCATTCTTACGCTTGAACCTGAGGCAAATTTAAAGAGAAGGTCAATTAAGCTGCGAAGTAGGACCATCACTCAGGTCTTGATCCAATGGCAGGGTTGCACCAGTGAAGATGCTAGTTGGGAAGACTTATATCAGCTTCAACTGAAATTCCCTCACCTTGTGGGTAAGGTGCTTTAAGAGGGGAAGTATTGATACAATGCTAAATGTGAGGGGTGGGCCTTGAGGTGCATTGGTAGTGCGTGAGTTGCTGAGGCGTGGTCCCAGGCTGCTAAGGTGGGACCTCAAGAGGCAATTATTCAGTTAGGATGCAGTCATTCAGTGAGTTAGTTACAAGAAAGCCATTAGGGGTTGTTAGAAGTTGGTTATGCCATTTATTGATTGAGTGCGTTGTAATAGGGAATTGGTTAGTACAGAAAAGAGAGTATAAAAACAGAGATTGCATTGTATTGTAAAGGATATGAATTAGCTCAATGCATTGTTCTTTGAGTCCCTGTTTTCTATTCCTTTCAATATCTCTCTCTCCCTATCAATCTTGGAGGTTAATTGTCCTTGAATTCAGTTAGTTCTTCTCAGGTTCTTATCAATTTAAGTGTCCAACCCATTTGTTTATTTTATTTTATTTTTTTGGTCAAAATATGTTTAGGTGAGGGGAGGCTACCCCATACTAGAGTTAGGGCAAGTCATAAGCCTCATAGGAAACTTACATTGGACTTATAGATCGCTCATCAAAGAGGACTGCTAGCAATGAGACTCAAACTTAGGCCTTTTGGACGAAATGTTCAAGCCTTACCAACTAAATCAATCCCTATGATCAATCTACCCCATTTATGTCAGTGCTTCAACTCATCTGTTTGCTGCCCCTACATTAGAGAAATTATAAAGTGTACTTTGGAGGACCACGACTACAATGGCTTATGGTAATAGCAGTAATCCACTTCCCATCGATGCTAGCTAGAATAGCTCTTATGCTTTTTTTTTTAATTGTAATTTATTTATTTATTTCTGTAATAATATGAGAACTACACTAGCTTGGCTTAAGAACAAAGAAGAGTTGTATTGGGTCCATAATAAGTTATTAACCAACCCCATCAACATTAATCTTAATATTTTTCATTGATTAGAGTGTGTTTAAATACTGCTTATTTTGCTAAAACTGAAAATTTATTGTTGAAAATATTGTAGATAAAGGTAAAAAATTAGTTAAAATAGTACAGTAAAACCCATGAATAGTACCAAAAAATATAGTGGGGTTTATGAATAATAACAAAAATAAGTTGAATAGTAAAATAATATTAATTTCTCATCTCAATCCAAACGCACCCTTAATGTAGAGATATCGTTGGCTGTAACTGCCAAGGTAGCCATATTGGACATTGGTCAAAATCTGCTAAAGTTTGACTCATAAACCAAAAATTAGATCTGGTTAGCCTGAATTTCATCGTCCAAATAATGACAAGGAAGAGCAAAGAGGTTGGGTTTGAAATAGGCTACATTGGTTTGGGCATATACCTTTATTTTAATTAAAAGATCAAACAAAATTGCCATGTTTCATTTTTTAATTTTAACAACTTTTGGCTACCCTTTTTTTCAATGATTCAAAATTTTTATTTAAAATAAAAATTTTAAAAAAATCACCTAAAATTATGTCATTTTTGTTGGCATTATGGAAAATTGTCTAACAGAAGTAGACAATATATATATGACTGCATTAACCTCCGGATGCAAATTTGAAGGGTGAAATTGACAAAATTCAAACTTTGAACACCAAAATGATAATTGACCCAATCTTATTAGAGGATTTAGAATGAATTTTATCCTTTTATTATTTTGTGTGAATTTCAAAAATGTTATTAAAGTATTTTCTTTATTTTATATATGATTTTAATTAATTTGTATAATACTTTAGCATGATAGGATGATGGACCTTGCTAGGCTGCTAGGAAATGAATTCTACCCAAAGAATTTATTCTAGCTAGGCTTTGCCCAAGGGGGCTTCGGGAGGGAACTATGTCTGCCACCCCATCTAGGACGCTACATCTTATATGACTTTTCCCTTTTTTAATTAATACTTTTAATTTCACTACTAGATCTTTTTAAAAATAAAAATAAAATAAAAGTGGGAGAAAAAGAAGTCAATTTTTTTTGTTAGGAAAAAGAAGAAGTTGAATTTGAACATTCATGAAACATCACAAAGAATACTATGATACTAATGGACTGTCAAAACTCTCTTTTTAAAAATAAATATATAAATAACTTTTGGCACAATACAATTACATTTTTTTTTTTTTTTTTTTTTTTTTTGGGAGGAAAAAGTAAGATAGCCTTATGCAAAACCATGAGTCATGATGGAATACATGACTCAGATCGGACGATAATTCCTCTATTCATACAACTACAAATTTTAGATAAGAATAAAAAATGAATATCCATAAATAAATATAATAGAAAGAAATGTTAGAAATGTCGATTTTTTTATATAGGATATAGCTTCATAATTTTTCAAGGTAAGAAACCATTGGATTTATAACCATATCAGCCCAATTACTCAAATTGGATCAATCCCCTTAATTGGTAAGCAAAATAATAAAATTCTAAAATAATAATTTTTTCAAAATAAAAAGGGATTAAAAGACGAGGAATAAGTTTCTTTTGTTTTTGTGGTTGAGAAACAAGGAGGAATTGTAAGTTAAGAACTAAGAAAGACACTTTGTTACTAAGGGGAAGGGGTCATCCCTCTCCCTCTCCTTATGAGAGTTTATGAAAATTTCTTTATTGAAAATTTTGTAGTTTTTCAATTTGTATGGCAATGCCCCAATAATAATAATAATAATAATTACATTTTACCCTTTTAAAAAAATCCATTCAATTCTTCACCTCCTTCAACCAAGACTTCAATTGTAAATTAAAAGTCCCAAAAAAGTCAAAACTTAAGAATATATTAATTTATGAAAAAACTTAACCGATGCTCTAAGGACATTGGTTTAAAAAAAATAATTTTTAATAATTTTTTATGATTTTTTTAACAACTTTTTATATTTCTCATAAAAATTGTATCAAATTTTTTTTTAAAAAAATAATCCATCAACAAATAGATTAAAGACACATATTAATTCAACCATTACTTTTATTACATCTCCAGAAATCAGTAGTCCTTAACAAGGAAATTACACATACCCACTTTAAATAGAATCCAATATCCTTAAATATTATCTAACGTGTCAACCCCTCATTAGCTCTCACCAACATAGAAACAAAATAAATGCTACATTTTTTTTGCTAAACAAAATAAATGCTACATAAACTAAAGAACTTTCCAGATTTTTATACCAACTGCAAACCTTCTTCATATCTTTAAAAAAAGGCTCTTTTACTCTTAATACTTGCCCCCACACAACATCAAAATAAAAACGCTCTCTCTTGTTTGGCAAGGTTTTCAAACCCGGACCGGACCATACGGTCCGACCGGAAAAACCTCCAACCGTTCATTTTTGCGGTTCTTTTAGCATCAAGAACCGCTCTATGGTAAAAAAACAGGAACCCGTGCGAACCGCGGTCGGACCTCACGGTTCTGAGAACCGTGATCAGACCACTTCTCACGGTTCCCTGCTTCCATTTGAATCTGAACCTTAAAAAAAAAATAATAAAAAAAAAAAAAAAAAAACACAACTGCTGGGAGACATGGCGACGCTCCTCCGACGCACCAACTCGCCGTTTTTTTTTTTTTTTTTTTTTTTTTTTTTTTTTTTTTTTTTCGATCCTCAAAGCCACTGTCTCTCCTTTAGCTTTATCCTTGTCTCTGAAAGTTTTTGGAAAAGAGATTATGATTAGTCTTTCGGTGATGAGGAGTGGAGTCCATTTGAGGCCAACGGGGTTTTTTGAAGAAGAGCTTGGGTTTGGAAGAAGAGAAAAAAGAATAGTGGGAATAAGAAGAGTACTGGGCTTGGGTAGAGGAATAAGAGTACTGGACAAGCCTCATCTCTATTCTCGTAGAGAGAGAGAAAGAGAAAGAAAGTATAGACTGGTGTTGCTCTCTTCTTGCCGAGCTGTGTATACTATCTTAACCAAAAACATCACTCACTCCCCTCTCACCCTGGCCTGTACATGTACATCTGCTCTCTCTCCCTCTCTCAGGACCAGAATGCCATTTCAAATTTTTTTAGATTTTGCTTGTCCTTGCGTCCTGTGGGATGAACAAATGGAACCGTCAACTAAGTTAAAGGTGTGGTGTAGATCAAACCTTGGGAAATGGAAGCTTATGGAAATAAAATAAATAAATAAATAAAATGTAAAGTTGATGTCCTATCCAAATGTGATGTGTTGCAGACTTAGGGAAATAAAATAAATAAATAAAAGGTAAAGTTGATGTTCTATCCGTGATGTGTTGCTGTGGAGTGGCAGGTGAATGGAGGAAATAAAAAGACAAAGATTTTAATTTGTATTGGGTTAGAAATAGAAAGAACATGCCTATAATATTTCACAATAAATTGTAAATAGTGGGTTGTTATTGATTGTCATTATTGGAACAAAAAAGTAATCTCAATAATACGTTTAAATTTGAACCAATTTATAATTTGTTGTAAAAATATTGTGAACGTAGATATTTTAGATTAAAAATTAACGTAATAATATTTTTACTTAATATTTTTATAATATTTATACAATAAATTCTAGTATTAGATTAATATTTAAAGTAATGTTAATTCTTTAAATGAATTAGACTATTTTAGTTAATTTTTCTTTTTTTTATTAATTTAATGTTTATATATATATATATATATATATTTAAAATAATTATTAAATTAATTATGACGTCATTACGGTTCGACCCCGGTTCAACCTCGATTCGACCTCAAAAACCTTGAACCTCTCTCTTTTACGGTTCAATGAACGGTCCGGGTCTGAAAACCTTGTTGTTTGGTTTGAGTTTTGTGTGTCTAGCTAGAGCTAAGAGAGTGATCATCATGGGTAGGAAGAGGAGTTCACCTATGAATGTGTTGTCTAAATGGGTGAAGAAGCAATCTATGAGGATGAAGATCAGTCTTGGTGCAATGATTGCACTTTTAGCTTTGGTGGCTTTGAAGCATGCCATTCATGATCTCAACGACTTCTACATTGGCTTAGAATTCACCCATGCTTTGGGGATCATTGTCTTGATTTACAAACTCACCACCAAAAAGACTTGTTTTGGTACATGCATCTATATTTATATACTTGCACTGCATGTCTTCCTTTTATCAATTTTTAAGATAACCAGAAGCTGTTGTTGTTGATCTGTTTTGTCTAGTGCGTTAAAATATCTTCTTCTTTTTTCTTTTCTTTTTTCTTTTTTTTGAGGAATATTTATCTTTTTAAATTGTCAACATATTTGTTTAGATTCCATATGTTGTTTGGTGAATTTATAATTTAGTCCATTCACTTTTAATTCTTATATTTGACTTCTTAAATTTTAGATTAATAGAAAAAGAGAGCTAGATTATATTCAAATTAATAGATTTTGTAATTTTTGGACTAACAAATTATTCCTTTTAGTCTGACTCAATAACAATTTAGTTCCACGACCTTTTCTGTTCTTATTTTGAGCCAAACTCAATGCTTACATTTTGATCCATAAAGTTTGGATTAAAAATGATATCAATTTACGTCTTTTAACGGAATCCTAACAATTTCACTTTTAATCCAAACTTTAGAAGGTAAAATGTATCACTTGAAAGTTTGTAGACTAAATTGTGATTTGACCAAATTGTTAAAAGGCAATTATAATTTTCCGATCCCTTTTATTTTTCTTCCCAAAAAAATATAATAAAAAAAAAAGTTGAGTTTCTTTTACTTTATTGACTTAAAGTCTAAACCTCATGTCCGAAAATTAAGTTGATATGAATGACCAGTCTTTTTTTAGTAGCACAACTAGGATTTTAATGTTCAAGGAAAAGTAAGTAGCACAATTAGGTTTTTTTTTTTTTTTTGAGAAGACACAACTAGGATTTTAATTCAAGGGAAAAGATTAAAAGATAACGTTGACAAGATATTAATTTTGAACTTATCAGAAAAAAAAAAAAAAAAAAAAAAAAAAAAAAATATATATATATATATATATATATATATATATATATATATATATATATAAAATTTTGAAAATATAAACTAATATAATTAACAAAAATAAAATTAAACAAAATTTTTTATGATTCAACATATAATAAGAATGTAATTTGTAATTTGCAATAACTCACTGATAATGACATCTTTTATGGTGTTTTATGTTTTTTGTTCAAACCACCTTAGACCCTGCCCATTTGTGTACCCATACATACATACATATATACATATATATATATATATATATATATATATATATGATGTGTGTATAACTTACCGATTGAAGAGAAAAAGATTTTATAATGTCACATTGCATGTGGTTCTGAGAATTTGAGACATTAAATTAGAACTTGAGGTCCCTATTTCAATTTTATTATTTTCTGGCATTATACACCAAAATTAGCAATTATATAAAATCTACGCAATTTAAACATTTTTTTTTCCATAACCTGTTCCGCAAATATTGGGGTCTGTTTGGTTGTCTCAGAACTTAATATTTAAGCAAGCATTTTTATGCAATAATAATAAATTCTGTAATTTACTCTTGATGATGGTGTTATATATTGAAAATATGCTACCATATGCTGTTTTGCCAATTTTGGAGAACAGAAAAAGACAAAAAGTGAATGATAGGAAAACAAAAAGTTTCAAGGAAATTTTTTTTAAAGATAATTGCCATGTGAGTATGTCTCTTAAGTCTTAACAACAATAACAACAACCCCAAAAAAAAAATTAACTTATTTTTCATGAAAATAGAATTCTCTTTCTATAGCATTTCTTGACGTGGTGTTAAGGTTTCAAGTGTGAGTGTGTGACAAGCACTAACTTTTTATTTTCTATCTACCTTCACAAAGATATGTGTTGAGTTCAACCCATTAACTAAGTTTGAGGAGTATTGGTAGTTTCAATAATAATGTTTTATTGCCTTGTTCAGGCCTCTCGTTAAAGACTCAAGAACTCACAGCTCTGTTCGTAGCTGCAAGGTTGGTCACCATTATGGCGGGTGGAATTTACATAATATTAGATGTAATCACCCTGGTGGCAACATTATGGGTTATGTACATGATCCGGTTCAAGTTGAAGTCAACCTACATCAAGGAGCTTGACAACTTTCCCTTATATTATTTGGTAACAACATTTCTGCTTCTTCTGTTCAGATTTAAACAATTAGTCTACAATCATTCCTTTAAATTTATCATAATTTACATTCCTTATCCTTGATATAATGAGTATTATTCATAGTTAAAAAAAAAACAATTAAAATCATGGAACTGCCTTTTTGTTTAAAGAAGAAGTTGATTTAGTATCGAGATTATTGAACATACTGCTAGAAAATTATCTTATGTGGTAAACAATAATGCCTGATTCATTTGTTTCTCCTTAGTCTATTGCAATGAAAGTAAAGCCAAGACAACTGTATTTATAAGAGCTTTAGACGTTTGGAATGTTGCACTATTATTGTATTCTTACATGTTTCACTTTTTGTTGAATGCTCTCATCTTTTTAGGCAAACATAATTAGCCACTGTAAAACATTACATTGACAGTTGAAATTAGAATGTGTTTGGAATTCTGTCAAGGAATTGAACTAGTATGAGCGATATTTAAAGCTAATGATATATATATATATTTCATTAGCTTTTATTTTGTATCGTGTCTTTGTAAACATCAAAAGGATGTTTTGTTGTACCAATCGTATGGAACAACATGAGCATTGATGTCAAGTTATTAGCTATTCTTTCAAAATGTTTTATTAATATAATGTATTGAACACTTCATAATGACTGCCATTTAACCTTAGATATTAAAAGAAAAATTAGACAGCTGTTGTTTTAGCAAAGTATAAAGAGAGATGAATTAAGGATGTTCTGCTGGTTATTCTATGACAGGTGGTGCCTTGTGCTATCCTTGCCATACCTATCCACCCTAATACATATCATTTTCTCATTTGTCGAATCCTCTGGGCATTTGGTTCATATTTGGAAACCATTTCAGTGCTGCCTCAGCTCCGTCTGATGCAGAATGCAAAGGTTTTAGCTTCATTCCTCTCTTTACTTTAAACTCAGCATTTTATAAATTTCTAGGAAATTCATACTAATTTTGGTCCATTCTGGCTATATTGTTTCAGATGATTGAACCATTTACAGCCCATTATGTGTTTGCACTTGGAGTTTCAAGATTTTTGGCATGCGCTCATTGGATAATTATGGTGAGACATTGTAGGATCACATGATGCATAAACTCAATCTGAGTTCGATATGACCATTCCTATTGCATCCATGAAAATTTAGTGGACTCTGTATGGAACTGGAAACAACTTGCTAGCAGGGAACAACTTAGTAAAGTGTGTTTTGCTTGAGCAACTAAACGTTCCTTAATTTTACTAATAGTATTCTTACTTGATTCAAGTTTAAAAAGTAATTAGGGCGAAGAACACTATGAATTATTGCCTGAACAAGCTCAATGACATCTTTACAGATGTTATTCAAATGAAAGAAATATAGAGAATAAATCATCATTAAAAACAACTATATCCTCATGGCATTGTGTATCTAATCTGGGTATTTATCCTCCCCAATTTCCAAGTTTTATAAAACAAGGACACTTCATTAGTTCACAATTGGAAAATTTATAAAACTGTTTGCTGCAGAGTTCAACTCTACTGATACAATATTTTATACTTATATAATATTTGCAAGTATATACCTTCTTTTATTTCAGAGGGAAATATTAATGTAGGCATTGGATTCTCTACTTATTTCGCAACGTATACACTATCAGACATTGGATTTTAACATACCACTCCATTCTTAATTTCTGTGAAGTTTCAACATTTGTTATACTTGGAATGCTTCATAAACTTATATTATTTTAAGGCTAATCATGAGAACCCCATATTAGAATTGTTAATTTAACCCCAAGGGTTTGTTCTAGTAGTTCAAAAAGCCTTAGGAGATCTATTAGGTCCTAGATTCAAGACTTCTAGCCAGCATTTTGGGACCACCCTCAAGGGGTTCCTCCCACCGGAGGAAATATATATTAGACTTGTTAATATATCTGTAAGCTGTATACCACCTCTGTTGGACTAAATTCTTAATTTCCAAGCACAACTCATGTGATGCTGGCCATGGTTTTGTCTAAATGTATTTCTCAACATTTATGAATTGATCCTTGTGCTAATTGGTTCCAGAAATTTGCATGATGTCAAAATTCAGGCCACATAGCGTTCATAACACTTGAATCTAGTCTATGAGATTAGGTCTATATGACTCTATCATACTTAGAATAACAAGGAATGGGACTATCTATGCTTTTTAAAATTTATTAGTGACATTAGTGTTGATTAAATTCTCTCTTTTTTTGCTTCATTCATAGTCTGTACAAAGTCCTATGTGCTGTCAATCACAACACATAGAGATATAAAGCAAAAATTTTGCGAAATTCAGCCACCTATATCATTATGTTTGGTGGTGGCTTCACTTTTAGAAAATAACCTTTCTTTTGTGCCTCAATGATGGGAACAAATAAACACAAGTAGATTTACGAGACTGGTGGAAAGTATTTTTATTTGATTGGTAACGGCTACTTCTGGTTTGGGGCTGCTCTCCTCGCAGAAATAGTCCAAACATTCATCTTGGCTGACTTTTGTTACTATTACATCAAGAGGTAAGTCCCCTTCCATATGTAATTTTTGTTATAAACTGTGTTGCCCTCCATCATATATCTAATTGTCAGATTGTCTTTGTCCCTCCTATCTTTCTATTTGCAGTTTCATGCAAGGCCAACTTATAATGAGGATGCCAGTTCAGAAATCATCCTTGGAGATTGTAACATTTCGTTTACCTACATTGGCTTCTAATTCAAGCACCCAATGAAATCAAAGTAAATTTTCAAATTTTGATCTTTATTGTCTTTCCCTTTTCCTTCTTTCTTATGCTATAAAATTTACAAAGATTTGGGTTACCTTTTATTAGGTTTTGATTCTTAGAGCATTCACACTGGAGTTATTTTAACAAAAAAGCTATTTTAGCACTCACATAACCAAAAACCATGTAGGAAGAAGAATGAGTAGATGTGAATGAATGAGTAGATATAATTTCAATGGGTTGGCTAGTTATAGCCTTTCCTTCGGTGCTTCATTTAGAACCCAATGTGTACAATGATCCCTTGAAAAGATGTAGGAAGAAGAATGAGTAGATATGGATGAGAAGGCAATCAACACAATTCATCTCAACCTAGGTGATGAGGTCATTCACAACATCCTATAAGCAAAGATAGCAAAAGAAGTTTGGAACAAATTAGAAAGTCTCTATATGAAAAAGATTCTGATGAACAAGTTGTAAATGAAGAAACAACTTTATGGTTTACATATGAAAGACGGTTCGGATCTGTTGGAGCATCTCAACATGTTTAACATGTTGAACACCCAATTGTCAAGTTTTGGCTTTATTAGCATTGCTTCCTACACCTTTTGATTATCTTCTAACTACTTTGATGTATGGGAAGGAAACCCTAGAACTCGAGGCGGTGATCGTTCTCAGGCTGATGAAGATGAAGCAAGATGGTGATCATTCTTAGGCTGATGGACTTATTGTAAAGTCAGAGTCAAGCAATTGCGGTAGAAGTAGGTCAAGAAGAAGGAACTAAAGCAAGAACAGATCTCAATCTAGATCACATGTAAAGAAAGAAGTAGAATACTGATGCAAATCACGTTATGAAGAACAAAGAGTTTTTATTGTTTTCCTTTTCCTATTTGAATTAGGATTTATTTACTCTAGTATTTTGAATTAAAATCCTTTTCCTAGTTGAATTGGGATTTTAATTGTTTTTATTTTCCTAGTTAAATTGTTTTTCCTTTCTCTAGTAGAAATAGGTTTATTATTTCTTTTCCTGAAAGGAGTAAGAGAAATTCTATTCCTATAAATACTCTTTATAGAGAGGTTATTTATGTTATGTGTGTTTTTTAATAAAAGTTTGCTAAAGAAGTTTTCTCTATTATTTTGCCTATTAGCCTAGTGTTCTTGTAGAACTTAGGTTTAGTGGAAGAGTTGCAGTATTTGTGTGTTATAGATTCTGCTTCTATGCACCTACGCTGCATCAAATACTTTTATTGTCACAATAAGTGGCACTACAAGAATCAGTGCAAATAGTTGAATAAGCATCTAGAGGAGAAGCAGAATGGAAAGCTGTTAGAATCAGCTAGCGGTGTGAATCATTTTGATTACTTTCTTATTCATTTGCAAGATTTTCACTTAAATTTTATGTTATACTGTTTTTATCACTAGTAACTAATTCATCCCAAAACCCTTTTTGATACTCAATTAATTTTTCTATTCCTCTCACCTTTTTTTTCAAATTTTTTTTTTTTATATCTATATGTACATTTTCTTGTAGACATTTGTAATAATAAAATATATAGAACAAAAAGAAACTCTATCTATAAGATTATAATAGACTAGAAATTTAAAAAAAAAAAAAAAAATTGAGTTAAGCAACTAAGTACTAACAACTGTGATTGAAAATTTTATGAAATTATATATATATATTTTAAAAAAAAAATTGTTGACATCTAGGATATTATATACTATATAGAATTTCATATCTCCGTAAGTGTAAAGAAACAAAGAAATTGAAGGTGAAAATTTAAGTATGTAAATAAAATAAACTAATAATGTAGTGGTCTGTGATTTCTTTTTTCTTTTTCATTTTTTTTTTAGGTTTATTTTATAAAACGTATGCTACCCCTACCCACGTTCCTACCCCACCCCAATTTGTAAGTTAGTAAAATTATAGAATAAGCGTGCATTTGCGAATCAGACCCTGTTTGGTAGAATTGTTAAACAATTCATTTTCAGTTTTTAAACAACATTACACACTTTTTCACCCACACGTATTTCAAAAAACTACAAACAACATTACTCAAACTCATCTACCAAATGGGACAGTTCACAACTCAGTCAAAAACGCAAAAACGTGCATACCCATGCATTTTTAGGTCCCACGGCACTATTCACACCTTTAAAAATTATTTTGCTATAGTGTTTTCAGCAATAAGTTTTCAGTTTTCAACAAATAAGCGATATCCAAATAGAGACATTTATCAACGCCTATGTCAGAATGTAAAGACTTTACAATAAAGCAAGTACAAAGTAATTCAGCAAAATAATAATAATAAAAAAATAATAAATAATAAAAAAAAGCAACTACAAAGTAAAAGCGCAAAAAGAAATATAGTTTTTAGAGAAGAGACCTAAGAAGCATAATCAACGATAGATAAAGGTAAAAGTTAACTGAAATAGTACAGTGTGACTCATATATAGTACCAAAAAGTGCAGTGGGATCCATGAATAATAGCAAAAATAAGCTAAATAATAAAATAAGTTAACAAATTTCATCCATGCCAAACACACTCTCAATGAAGAAGAAAGTTTGAAGCATAACTTAGGAAGTTCAAAGTTAAAAATAAAAATACTTTCTAGCCATTTGTATAGAAAAGAATGAGGTTTGAGATTGATTTTTCTTTTTTTTCCCTTTGAATTCAGTTTCGTTCCATTGAGAGAGATAGAGAGTTACTTTTTAGCATCATAGAAAATAGGAATAGTTTTAGTCACGCATTCATTGATTTTTTTTTTCTTTGGAAAAAAATTACCTTTTATTCATTAGTTAACATTTGGGGCCTAATTAATATTTTCATAGATAAAGAAATATTTCTATTAGGGAAATATTTGATGTAAATTGGCTAATCCTTTGACAAAATGCACTTTACTTATAATTTGGTAGATCTAGGATGGGTTTAGTACTTTAAGAAACAAGTGTTCAAGTTGAGTATTGAAGTCATACAAATCTAACCAAGAAACAAGTAAAGAAGAGCTATTCATTAAAGCTCGACAGGAGTCTCGATAGAATCCTTTCTATCGAGATTTAATGTTGAAGCTCGACACAAGTTGTATCTGTTAAAAATTACAAAAGCAGACTTTTCAGATCTGATTACATGCATATTCCTATGTATTTATGTAGGGTTTCTTTTTTCACAACCTTAGACATATATAAGGATTATTTTAAAGGCTGTCGTGCATACATTGTGTGACCAAATGCAAAAAAGTGTCCTAGTTCATCATTCTCTTTGTAGAAGCTTTTGCATTTTTGCGCCAAGGGTTTTGTGACCAAGGAGCTTCCTGATCTTCATTGTTGATGAACTGAAGAAATTTGCAGCCACAAACTTCTTCAAGTTGGTGGAGTTAGTCACATACTGGGATCTGTGCATCATTAGTTAGTCACATACTAAGATTTGTGCATTGAACGAAGAGATTGCCACTACAATACAAATCCAATTAGGTATTGGGGTAAGGGTTCAACTATAGGTTGATATTTCCGGATAGGCCAAAGGGTTTGGTAAGATTCCTTATACTTGTAACCGCTTGTGATTGATAATAGTAGATTCTCAGGAGTGGTGACCTTCAATTCACCCGGTAGGGTTTTGCCTTGGTGATTTTCTCCATTCGTAAACAAATCACCTGTGTTAAATCTATTTTCCGCTGCATTTAGTATAATTGGTAATTTGTTTGTGCTGCCATGCCATTGCATGTTAAATTGATCTAATTAATTAACTTGGGTAATTAATTAATTTGCAAAGGGGTCAATTAATTTTAACCTAAACAATTTCTATTGATTAAAATTTGGGGCCCTTTTTTACTTGGGGGTCTTAGGTCGTTGCCTAACTTTGTCTAGTGCTTCAGCCAACCTTGTGTAGAGTTCCATAAGCTCAAGTTATTAGTTCTTCCATTTCCTTCTCCTTTTCAACCTTACTTTCTCATTTATAGTATGTTTGGTTAGGGTGATTATGGGGAGGGTGGAAAAAATGGAGGGAAAAATAGGAGAGAAAATGGATGAGAGGGAGTTTGGTTAGGAGGGGAAGGGGGAGAAAATCTTGAGACTCGGTTCATTTTTCTCTAGGCCCACCAAAAAATAATCTCCCCAAATCAAGGAGAATGTACAAAAGAATATGTGAAAGGCTCCCTGCTGGATCTTTTGGACAAAATTGTCCTTAGATCCTTCCTAGCTATAAGGGTTTAAAAATGGTCCCAGATCCACTTAGAATAGTGGTGCTTGGTATTTTTGGCCCAACACAATTAATTTATAAGAGAATGGGCTTTCTAAGTCAATTATAATGCTAAGTAGGGGCTTTTTATGTAAAACTATCTTCTTCTTTTTTATTTTAAATTTTAAACTATGCTTAAAAAAAATAAAAGCAAACAAATTAAAAAACCAGCCCAAGAAATCTGTGCGTGAAACAATAAATTTTGGCTCACTCAATTTGACAAAACCAAAAAAGAAGTCTAGGAACACAACAAAATAACACAACGTTTTCACAATACTTCTATTTTCAACCGTGATAGATCCCAATCTAATAATTTATTATTTTATTTTGACCTGTAAGGAACTTACACCTTAATAGTTCTAAAAATTTTGGGATATAACAAAATGCCCTAACATTTTCATGGTACAATACCATTATTTTTATTTGTGCTAGATCCCGGTCTAATATTTGATTATTTTATTTTTACACATAAGTAATTGACATGTATATAACAACATTTTTCACAATATCTCTATGTTTACATTAAACTTACATTAATGTAAACTAGTATGTAACCCGTCCAGTAATTGTAGTGATGTTATTGGTCAATTTTTTTTTTTTTTTTTTGGGTTTATCATACAAATGATAGAATTAGATAAAACAATGAAAAAAAAAAATATTGCATTTTATTATTTAAGTGATGCTATTGGTCTTTTTTTTTTTCTTTTTTTCTTTTTTTGGTTTATCATACAGAGGATAGCATTATATAAAACAATGAATAAAAAAAGAGAATATTGCATTTTATTATTTAAGTGATGCTACGATGAAAAAAAGAAGAAGAGAATATTGCACTTTATTGTTTAAAATATATAAAGGGACATTAATAAATTTTTTTTTTTTGAAAATTGTGTATACAATCGCATAGAATATAAATGATGGGAGAAATTAAAATAAATAATGAGCAAGCATGTTTCAGAAAATCATGATAATTATTCAGGGAAAAAATGTATCTTCAATTCGTATAACCTGCAAGTACTTTACCAAAATGTTCTCCTTTCTTTTTGTCTTGCAAAAGTGCATCCAATTTTATTTTAAGAGCTCTTGCAACAATGTCTGGTCAGTCTTCTGGTTTTTGACTAGGAATTAATTCTAAGAAAGAAACTATTTCTGGCCATTTGGGATTGCATGTAAAAGTAAGGAAGAGGTGTGGATAGCTTGCCCACCAACATATTGCCATGGCATCTTGATAGTTATGAATAGACATGGCAAAATGGGCACGTCGGGTTGGGTCGGGTTGGGCTAGGTCAATTGGGTTACAAGTCAAATGGGTTGCATGTCAAAACGGGTCATTTTAAGCGGATTAAAAACGGGTTCGGGTCAATCAGGTTGTGGGTCAAGTCAGGTCGAGTTGACCCGTATTTTTCACATGAATTTTTTTTTTACAAAGAAAACAACATGTATTTGCCATTCGGAAAGTTATGCAACAAATTACTTGATGTAAAATGTATTACTTTGAATTCACCACTTATATCAAGAATGAACTCAGTTAAACTTATTAATACTTATTCAATAATTTTAAAATTATAAAAATCCTAACATTGCTATCTAAAACAAAATACACAAAGATAAGTAAAGCAAATACACAAGTTTTATTTCTACACAATTTCAACATCTCAAACTATAAAACAAAATTACAAATGACTTATTGGATAAATCATTTGACAAATAATAAAAACAAGAAATGTAATGGCTTGAAATTTGATGGAGCTCATTCAATGATAAGATAGATGCTTTCTTTTTCTTCAAAGGGATGACTATTGTACTTCTTGGTTGGTAAATAAAAAGCACTGCTGCTCGGTGGTTTAGAGCATCCACAATAGTGGTGCTAAATAGCTATATTGCTATTTTTGGCACCACTCAGAGCATCCACAGCAGTGGAACTATTTTTTTAGCTATTTGGCATCACAAAAAACTATTTTATCTATTTTACCTACTTATTTTACAAAAAATCCAACAGCAGTGGATCTATTTTAGCTTTCAACACAATAAAATAATATAAATATCACAATAAAATAATATATCTACTACAATAAAATAATACATCCCACTACCAAAGAAAACACCACAAACCGATCAATGGCACAATCCACAACCACTGCCAACAAAGAACAACCACCCACAATCACTACCAAAAACCACCACACAAATCACCACCAACACAGCCACACCACCTCTGACCCACGAAACCCAGCCACCATGAAACCCAGCCAAATCGCCACCACGAAACCCAGAGAAACCCACGAAATCCAGCCACACCACAAAACCCAGGTGAATGGCTTCCATGGTTGCCCTCTTCATCAAAACCCCATATGATCCCTCTCACTCTATCACCAAATTTCCAAATACCTATTCCGCCCCTACCTTCAGAGTCTCTGTTTCCGTGCCTTCAAGTCGAAATAAACAGAGGCTCCAAGTTTCCTCCGGGTTGATTGAACCCAACGGGGGGAAGCTCATAGTGCTTCTGGTTGATGAGCCTCTCAAGGATTTAAAGAAAGGAGACGCTTTGTCTCTGCCTAGAATCAAGCTCTCAAGCATTGATCTTCAAAGGGTCCATGTACTTAGCGAAGGTTGGGCAAGCCCACTCCGTGGGTTTTTGCGAGAATCTGAGTTCCTCCAAATGCTTCATTTCAACACGCTCTGACTCGAAAATGGGTCGGCCATGAACATGTCGGTGCCAATTGTTTTGGCCATCGACAACTCGCAAAAGCACCGAGAGAAGCTGAAAGGAGATGAGGGAGAGAGAAAAAAAAATGAGAAGGAAAAAGGAAAAAAGAAGAGAAGCCAAAGAGAGAGAAAAAGAAAGAAAAGAGAAAATATTTTTTTATTGGGAGAAGAGAGGGAATTTAATAAATTTTTTTTTTTTTTTTAGCTTCTCACTACAGTCCACAGCCATTTAAGCTAAAAAAATTTAGCTATAACAACATTGCTGCAGCATGCATTTTAAGTATTAGTGGTGCTAAAAATAGCAATATATCTATTTAGCACCACTATTGTGGATGCTTTAATACTTAAAATGCATGCTGCAATAATGGCGCTATAGTTAAATATATATATATATATATATATATATATATATATATATATATATTTTAATAAACTTCACTCTCTTCTCTCATTAAAAAAATATTTTCTCTTTTCTCCTCGGCTTCTCTTTTTTCTTCCTTTTTCCATCTCATTTTTTTTTCCTCTCTCCCTCATCTCCTCTCTATTGGATCTTCATCTTCATCGCCAATCTATTCTAGGTTTGTCTTTGAAGACCCATCTCGACCACGTCGCCGTCCCACGCCGCCGACCCATCTCGCCCAATCCTCCATCTCACTGCTCACCCAACGCCGACAAGCCTAGTCCTCCATCTCACTGCCAATCCAAGCTCCATTGCCAACCCAAGCTTCATCGTCGATCCAAGCTCCACCGGCACCACCTTCATCGAACTCAAGAGCTCTGCGAGACTGATCTAGGTAGAAACAAGGCAGAGGAATTCGGCTTTGGTGGTGCGGTTGGATTTCATAGGTTTCTCTGGGTTTCGTGGGTCAGTGGTGGTGTGGCTTTGTTGGTGGTGATTTGTGTGGTGGTTTTTGGCTAATTTGGATTTTTGGTGGTGGTTGTTCTTGGCTTGCTAGTTGTTCTTGAGTGGTTGTTCTTGGTTGGCAGTGGTTGTGGATTGTGCCATTGATCGGTTTGTGGTGTTTTTTTTTTTTTTTGGTAGTAGGATGTATTATTTTATTGTAGTAAATATATTATTTTATTGTGATGTTTATATTATTTTATTGTGTTGAAAGTTAAAATAGATCCATTGATACTGTATATTTTGTAATATGAGTAGGTAAATAAATAAAATAGTTTTTTGTGGTGCCAAATAGCTAAAAAATATAGCTCCACTGCTGAGGATGCTTATAAGTCAAATTACATAAACAGGAATATCTGTACTACATACATACGTCTATACTGTAACTGGCATAGTTAGACATGTATACATGACGTCCCATGCATGCATTTTCTTGTAGTTGCCTTGTCACAAGAAACTGGAAAAGTTTCTGAAACAGCATGACATTAGTGAATTTCTGGTTATGTAAAAGAGTCATATTTATTCAAAAATTACAAACTCAAGAAAGAGTATGAGTGTAGTGTATGATTTATCTAAAATGCAATAATAAGTTTGCTTTTGTTCATATATAAATTTTTACATCTGATCCCTCACAACTTATAATTGATGTTGTCGTTTTCCTCATGGCATGGTTTGCCATAGGAGATTATTTTCCAGATATTCTCTTATTCATGAAAAGGTTTTTATGTAAGAGATAGATAGACACATGAATAAACAAAAAAAAATATATACAATATTTGATGAGGCATTTCCAAAGCTTTCCTGTAAAATATCTTCCCTTGTAGTAACTCCCTAAACATTATATTTCATGTGTAGACTGTTTTTCTAGTGAGCCACATTAATTATGCACTTGTAATGGAGCACTGTATATGTGAACGTTAGTAACCTTAAAGTCAGATATGTTTATATATATTTTTTTTTTCTCCTCCTCTTGAAAGGTGCCCTGAACTCAAATTTACTATATATGAGTAAGCATTTGTGTAAATCATTTTATCTTAATGGCAGGATATTTTTGGGAAGCTTCGCATTTGGAAGTTAATTGCATCAGTTTTTGCCTTTTCATTACACCAGAATTGTTGTTTGGACTCTACCTGCTATACTATTTCAGGGTCTTTGAGAGGCAGATAGGTTCCAATAACTACTCAGTGAGTAAACATCTAGCTTAAATTACTTATGAGTTCAAATTCAATACTTATGTATTATTATTAATTATATATGTCTTTTGTAGAAATTATATCACACGTACTGAATTTCCACTATGATGCAAATTTCTAAGGATGTAGGTGAGGGGAATTTTTTTTCAAAGCATCTTTAGGAAACTCACCATTCTTATCTGATTATTTTTCCTTGTAGCTGCTCAATTTGGTTGGGCCTTAGCAAATTATAATTATTAGCATTCTGTTGGGCAGTATAATTGCATTATGTGGCTCAATACAATCATGCCTAAATGTAAAAAATATTGGGGGAAAGGGGGTGTTTAGCTCTACAATTTGTTTGTTCATTTAGACCCCTTGAACCAAATTAATTATTAGGTTTATTATTCAGATATATTTAGGTTAAACAAGCATATATCATATCATGCACAGTAGCGGAAAAGTAAATATCACCACGATATGATGACTCAGAAAAACCGATGAAACGAACTGTTTTAAGGTAAAAACCTAGGAAGGATTTGATCTAGCTATCCTCAAGATAAAGCAAATCCACTATAAGATAACCAAAATTTTTACAATCAAATTTAACCCTAAATTAATTGCTACCTCATGTAGTAACTTACTGACACGACCACGTACAAGCTCCGAATCCACGGATTACTTCTCTCCTTAGATTTACAGCAACACAAGCACCCTCAATTGTGACTTTGAGATCCCGCTCAAAGGTTTCAAATCACCATCAATAATAATCTTGTAGCAACAACTAGGTTCTATCACCGCTTGATTATAGATCTTTCTCCGGTAGATTCTTGTGTAGTTAAAAGCTACAAAACCTCTCAGATCTCACAAAGAGTAACACACAAGTCTTCTAAAAGTCTAAAAAACATAGCTAGGGTTTCCCTTTTATATGTGGACAAGTTAGAATGAAACCCCAAACATTTTTATGGGCTTGGGCCTTGTTTAAACATTCTACAAAGTCTGATTTCTACAATTCTTGATCAGTCGAGCCTAATTCTTGAACGGTCAAGCTTGGCAAAATGTGACGTCCCTTTTCTATGGTCAACTCGAACTTGAAGCTTGAAACCTACACCTTTAAGCATTACCTAGCAAATATACTAGACATGTTTTGTTCTCGATTTGCCAACACAAATAAAATATGATTCTAAATATTTAATCCTAAATCTTCAAAACCTAACACAATTTAATAGATAGATATGAACAATTACTAAATCAAAACAAACTGGATTAATTTCGATTGTTTTTCAAACATTCATATGCATGTATTTTAATTTGGATGTCCATACATATAGTTATAAAAGGCATGTTTGCAAAAGAAATTTAAAAGGAAAAAATGAAGTTCTATTCCATTCATTACCTGTAGGGTTGCTTAACTTCAGCAGACCTCATCACGAGGATCAAATGCTCATTAGGAAGATGATCTACTGAATTTAGCATTATTAGTAGAGTAAAGGCACAAATTCCAAACAACCATTGCATATCATTAGTATAACAGAAATCTAACCTAATATAGTACTAGATTCTGTGAAGTGCTCCCAAAGATAGTGTTCGCATTATTTGGAATTAAATCAATTTCCACCTCTTCTAGCATCACATCCACAGAAACATCTAATAAGTTGCCATCTATAACTTCTTTGTCACATCTTTGGAGAATTTCATCATTTAATTAAGATAGCACCAATTTATTTTCCACATTCCCAAAATCAAAATCACATCCAATAATAGGAGCCTTACTAACTGTTTGTTGGAAAATCCCATTGTTTTTCCCAATTTCAATCTCTTAGTAGCACCATTTTTATCATGACTTTGAAAGGTATAGATACCAAAACCATACAAAATAGGGACCTCAAATAGATTTCTATTATTGGTTTCACTTTGAAGGGTAGAGGTACCAAGACCACACAAAATAGGAACATCAAATAGATTGCCAGCATCCACTTCACTTCTAGTACACATCTCAACTTGAGTTCGGCCAACTCATTTCTTATATAAAATCTGTTGGGAAATTTAGACCCCGATTGATAGAATTAACAAATTTTAAGCCCAAGTTGTTAATTAGATTTATTATGAATAAAACTTGTTAAAACAAACAAACATCAATATCATGTCAATATCATGCACAACGGAAAATTAAATAAGATAAGATATGATAACCTAGAAAAACCAATGAAACAAACTAGTTTTACAGTAAAAAACCTGGGGGAAAACCTTCCCGAAAGCAATCCACTATAGTAAAGAGAAGTTTCAAATCTAGTACAAAACATTTGTCCTTAGACTCTACAATCCCCGTAGATGAACTTGCAGCAGAAACCTTCTACTGCTTCAGAATCTCTGAACTCTTCAATATATGAATGCCACCCTTTTCGCACGGATTCCAATACGTAACTAACCAATGATGCACGACTCCCAGTACGTGACTAACACACCAACAAGAAGAAGATGTTGGCTGCAAAGTTCTTCACTTCATCAACAATGAAGATCAAGAAGCACTTGGTTACAAAACTCTAAGGCGCAAAAACGCAATAGCTTCTTTCAGAGAGAATAAGACATCGATCACCTTTTGCATATATTCTCCTTGTATTCTCTTATGTGACGGTCTCTAAAATAAGCCTTATATATGTCTAGGGTTGTGAGAAAAGAAACTCTACACAAACACATAAGCATGGGCCGAAAATCAAATCTAGAAATCTAAATTTCGTAATTCTCGATCTATTGAGAGGTGTCGAGAAGCTATCGAGCCTATCTGTTGCGAGCTATCGAGAGCTATCGAGGAGCTATTGAGGGGACAGAAAGTTGCTCGATCGATTAACCTAGCTATCGAGAGGTATCGAGATTGCGATAAAAAGAAGCTGAAGAGCTCGATAGATAGCCTAGCTGTCGAGAGGTGTCAAGCAGTTAGCCAGCTTTAAAAAATCAGCACTTTTTCACTTGTTTCTTGGAAAGATTTGAATGGCTTCAATACTAGACTTGAACTCTTATTCCTTGAAGTATTAAATACATTCTAGATCTACCAAATTACAATTAAAGTGTGTTTTGTCAAAAGATTAGCCAATTACATAAAATATGTCCTTAACAAAATCCAACTTCTTTTTGACCTTCTAGCTCGTGCTTCATCCATAGCTATCTCAAGTAATATAATTGTATTATCGAACCATTAGCACAATATTACCACTAAGTACTCACCATATTTGTTAATCACTTGAAAATTTATTGACTGGAAGTATACAAAGTTTTGGTAGTTTGTGACTACCATAAAAACGAAAATGTTAAAAGCTCTAACAAAAAGCATATTAACAATCAGTCATATAATTTACCAGTAATAATAAGGACATTATCACTTATCAGTAAAACAGTAGCTGACCTTTGCTAAGAGAAAAAGAAATTATTAATGCATTATCAGGGCTAAATACTAACCATATTTTTGTAGTCACAACATAAACAAAAACAAAAAACAAAAAAAAAAAAATACTGACATTTGTTAAGAAAATAAGCAGTTACTATGCAATATCACAACTAAGTACTTGCCATATTTTTTAATCATTTGAAAATTTATTGACAAGAAAATAGAAAGTTCTTATATATATATATATATACAAGATAGAAATTCTACTCTAGTCTAATCTAAGTGTATATGTGTATGAAAAATCCCTCCTGGAGATTTGAATCCTGGCCCTTGCCCTCCACACTTCACAAGCACTTATACTTGTGGAGTGACTATTGCACCAACGGTGTGCCGTGGTATAAAAAGTTCTGGTAGAATTGTGACTACCGTTAAAATGAAAACATTAAAAGCTCTAATAAATAGAATATCAACAACTTATCATATAATTGACCAATAATATTAAAAACGTAAACAACAAAAAAGAACTGACCTTTGGAAAGACAAGAAGTAGTTAAAAAGCCACAATTTGTTGGCAACAAAGTTTCCCAATTTTATGACAATCTCCTGTGAACAAAAAAAACACCCCAAATAAGAACATAAACTACAAAATTAAAAATTAAAAATTAAAAAAAAATAAAATTAAAAAAATTAAAAAAAAAAAAAAAAGAAAGAAGAAGAAGAGAGTAGTTGGCCACATACATATTATGCTAAAAATTCCTATAGTCTATCTTATTCCTCTTTAGTATGTGGATCAAATACAATTGCGATACATCTACCCATTAAGTATGATTTTTGACTTGCCTTCTTCAAATAGTACAGTTTAAGCCATATGATAGATAACAACCAGTTTCTTTCTTAGAGAACATTTGTCAAGCAATTGTCATGCCTTATTATAGACTAAATCAACATATATCAACCTACCCACGTAAAGAGAGAGTACTCCATCCCATTTCAAATATCACACAACCAACACAAACATTCACAGAAACCAAGCCAAAATCATCACCTAATTGATAACATACAAAAATTAGAACTCTTATCTCTAAAGATTTATTATATCCACTATAGCTAACCTTTGTTGAAGATAAGTCATTCAAAATACCTGATTTCGTTGCTGATAGACTTTCTAATGTAGGACAGAATCTACAATTTAATTTTTATAATTATTGAATATTAATATTTTTATGTAAAAAATGTTATTTTAGATTTAGGTGATTTATTTCCTTGTTTAGGTGCTTTTAGTGCTTTTTAGGTCAAATTTGGTTCCTATTATGGTTACAGAGCCCTTCACATAAAAAAATAAAAATAAAAAAATAAAAAGTTTTATGGAACCCTTAAATAGCCCTAAGTCACTACACGTTTTTTAACAATTATTCAATCAATAAAATTCAGACTTTTGTCTTTTTATTTTCTGGTGGATTCTAGACCCTTTCTCGTTGTGGATTCAAGGACCCTTGTAGATTTAAAGAACCCTCATGGATTCTCGGTTATTTTCAGAAGCAAACATGTTTTGTTTCTTATTTTCTAGAAGTAGACATGTTCTACTTCTTGACACTTCTGCATCCCGCATCAATTGGTATCAGAACCTTGACTCATCCTAGTCTGGTGGCTAACGTATAAGATAGTAGCAATTTCGGTGACAGA
This sequence comes from Quercus parvula, assembly GCA_030820535.1. Lineage (NCBI taxonomy): Eukaryota > Viridiplantae > Streptophyta > Magnoliopsida > Fagales > Fagaceae > Quercus > Quercus parvula. The sequence goes on along the minus strand of JAUAME010000008.1, from coordinate 3,361,845 downwards.
AAACTTAGTAAGTATTACGTGACATACAGCTAGCACTCATAATTATCTTTGTTAGGATGCCATCATTGGAGCATGGAAACAATGGAGATAACTGTTGCGGAGACATAACTCACGCGCAACCTATTGGTAAGCAAATCTCATATGGGCCTTATAAGAGAATTGTAAGTTTTAATGGTTATTTTTTAAAAGAAGATTTTCTTGATTGGTTACTTGATCTAGAGGATTTATTCAACTATGAGAATGTTTTTTATGAGAGAAAAGTTGGACTTGTTTTGTATAAACTTAGTAAGTATGCCTTATGTTGGTGGGAAAGAGTACAATCTGACAGAATCCGACAAGGTAAAGACAAAATTCGTTCATGGCCAAGGATAAAAAAGATGCTTTCTATCAGATTTTATTTGTTGGATTGTGATGAAATTTTGTAGTATACAAGACAAGATTATTATTGGCCAAGAAGTTCATACTTCAATTATTTTGAAGAGCCATATATTCCACCAATAAGAGAGGAATTGCATGTTGAAAAAAATATTGTTCTTGAAGATTATGTAGAAGTCAAAGAACAAAATATAGAGATTTCTGAAGAAATTCTTGTTATGGAAGAAGATCCTCAAATCAAGATTATTGTGGAGGAGAATAATGAAGATCCTATTATAGAGAAAGATCTTGAAGTCGAGATGATAGAGACCATTGAGGAAGAAATTGAAGAGGAAAGTTTCAAGGATCTCAATGAAATTAAATCATATGATTGTTAATCTCAAGATCCTTTATTTTGGTGGTAAGCAATACACCGAAGTTTATTAATTTTATTGGGGTTGATAGATTTGATTCAATTGTCAGTTCTTATTTGGTAAATCGCTACAATTATTTGAAGACTAAGGAAAAAGAAATTCAAGTTGATTTGTTTATTCCATTGATGAGTTGCAAGTATGAAAAGGAAATCAAGGGGCTCAATAATTCGAAGTATTTGTTTATTTGGAGCGGAAGATTTTAGATTTCAAATATGAACTTGAGGACGAGTATGTTTCAAGTGGAGGGGTCAGATGTAGGACAAAATCTATAATTTAATTTTTGTAATTATTTAATTTTAATATTTTTATGTAAAAAACGTTATTTTAGATTTAGGTGATTTATTTCCTTGTTTTTAGGTGCTTTTACTGCTTTTAGGTCAAATTTGGTTCCTATTATGGTTAAGTATTAATTAGGAGTTACTTTAGAATATATTTTCTTGCTTGTCAAGTTTTACAAAGCCCTTAAATAGGCCCCTAAGTCTGTACACATTTTTTAACAATTATTCAATCAATAAAATTTAGAATTTTGTCTTTCTATTTTTTGGTGGATTCCAAACCCTTTCTTCTTGTGGATTCAAGGAACCGTCGTAGATTTGAGGATACTTTCAGAAGCAAATGAGTTTTGTTTCTTGCTTTCAAGAAGTAGACGTGTTCTGCTTCTTACCACTTCCACATCAAACATCACCTTCCCAATTTTATGACAATCCCCCAGTAATAAAAAATATATATAAAAATAAAATAAATAAAAAAACAAACTAAACCACATGCAAATGTTATTAATGACATTTCAACATCAGAACGTTAAATATTTTTAAAAATTTTATGAAATATAAATTAGCAATTCAAACAATTCCCTACTTTCCCTGTAGCTTGTTATAAAATAGAAAATAAACATTCAACATCAATCATAGGAAAACTAAAAAAATTTATAATTAAAGAATAAAAATTATTCACAAAAAGAAAGGAAAGAATAGGTAGATGAAAGAAATGAGTAATCAAACCTTAGGAATTGTTGGAATGCATTTTGCAGAGCATAAATTAGGACTATTAAAATTATGAAGAAAAGTAAAATTGGAATAGAATGAGAACCTCTTCCTATATAAGATATAGAAATACCCAAAATCATGCATCATAGATCCCGAGAGATCCCTTTCAAATTCCTTAGCATTCATTGAAAAAGAGGGGAGTTGTATATTAAGGTTCCTAAACTGGTGTAGTAGCTGGCAAGATACACCATTAGTTGAGTAGGAGAGGAGGGAATTTGGGATTTCTGATTCGTTTAATTATTGTAGAAGAGGAGGTAAACCTGAAAATATGCAAGTTTGATATTAAAGAAGAGCAAAATGTTTTATTCATCAAAAAAAAAAAAAAAAACAGCGTTTTAATGTAAAATGCAAAATTCTAGAAGGGAAGGTGAACCTAACATTTTATTCAGCACCAAAAAAAAAAAAAAAAAGGAGCACAACTTTTTTTTAATGAGATAATTATGACGTGGTCCCACTTAAATTTAGACAGATGAAGTAAAATTGGACTTCGATTTTAGATTTGAATTGAGCAACTAGAAGAATAATTATGGTATGGTATCCATATAAATCTAAACACATAGTACAAAATTGGAACTCTAATTTGACTTTCTCTGAGCTTCACCTATTTATATATATGAGCAAGACTTAGGTACAGTACTTAGGTGCTGTTCCTTAGGTACCCTTTTTAAGATTCTGCCATGTGGATTTTTCCTCATGGGATGAAAGTGTATTTTTTAATTAAGTAGCCATATGGTTAAATCTTAAAAATGGAACCTAAGGAACAACACCTAAGATATTGTACCTAAGTTTTGTCCTATATATATATATATATATATATATATATATATATATATTATAGACACAGAAAAATTGGCAAATGTTGTACACATTTCCAAAATATGTACAATATTTACCATATTTTTACATATGTGTACAATATTTGCTACTTTTTGTGTATCTATAATGTAAGCTTACTTTGCAAGTACAATATAAACATACAAAGATCCTTAAAAAATAAACAAAAACAAAAACAAGCTCAAACCAAATTAGTGTACTTGAAAAAAAAAAAAAAAAAAAAAAAAAAAAAAAAAAAAAAGGCAACTCACCAAATTGACCAAACCAAAAACACTATTCATGAGCCTCTTGGCTCTTTTTATATATTTAATCGAAATAGAAATATAACTTATATAAATTTAGGTAGTTTTTTATGTTAAATTTTCTTATTTGAAATCCATAATTTTTAGTTTTTAATATGACTAATTCACTTGATGGTGATTAAGTTAGATTACTAATATTAATCTTTATTTTGCGAAAACTAAAACTATAATAAATTTTACACCAAAGAAAACTTACAAACTGATGTGATAATGGAGTAACGAAAAATATAAAGTGAGAATTTATTCTTGATTTTATGAAAGAGAAAGTACATGAGGTTTAATCTGAATCTATATAAAGATAGATATGGGCCATTTGATGTTGGTAATATCGTGGGTTGTGAGCCCAATTATTGAGAAGAAACACATTAGCTTTTTTGTCCTTATTCTCATTCTAGATTTTCCTAGCATTTTCTTGTTCTTCTTACATCTCTCTCTCTCTCTCTCTCTCTCTCTCTCTCTCTCTCTCTCCTAACAGTTCAATGTTTATGATATTTGTTATCATCTTCAACCACTCCCCCCATAACAACAGCAATGAGACTCTTGAGAATTAAGCTAAGAGAGGGAGTCTATGCCATTGACGTGGTTTCAATTTTCTTTTAGATTCCTTATCTATCATGTGTCTTATATCCAAATAAAAATGGGAAAGAATGGGAGATTTTTAACTAATAGAGGACCCAAACCCTAAAAATAATGTCATACAAAAGTTCAATTGCACCTCCACTTCTATCAAGTTGTCTCTCTCTCTCTCTCTCTCTCTCTCTCTCTCTCTCTCTCTCTCTCTATATATATATATATATATATATATATATATAATTTTAGGAAAAACTACAACTTACCCACCTGTGGTTTAACCAAAATTTAAATTGTCTATATGTGCTTTGAAATTTGACACTTTACCCACTTAAGGTTTGATCAAAATTTAAGTTGTTTACCTATAGTTTGAAATCTTATAATGCAAGTGTTCCATTGGATTCTTTTTATCATTTAATCTTGTAATTTTATGTTTTTTTGTGTTTTTGAAGGAGAGAGACATAAAAGTAGAGCAAAATTACATATTTAGCACTATTTTTAATAGAGTTGGGTTACGAAACTCTAACTGAGCTAACGAGTAAAGTGTAAAATTTCAAACCATAGATAGACAACTTAAATTTTAGTCAAATCACATATAGATAAGTTATAATTTGCCTATAATTTTAATATGGGTGAAAGAGGAATGAACAAAAATTGGAAATTTAAGGAGTCACAAAAAGAGAGAGAAATGGTTAAATGAGAGCTACACTCAACCAGATGATAAAAACCTTTTAAAAAATCAATACAAAAGACTTAATTAGGAAACCTACATCTTTGCCATTAATACATACATAACAGTCCTTAACAAAAAACTACTACCATGATTACTACACTTCCAATAGTCAAAACACCTTACAAAACAAACACAGATACTACACTTCCAAACAACTTTAAAACTCCCAACTGTGTGAGTTGAATACATACTTCGAAATTAGGTAGCTCATTATAATACCATATCAAATTCAATTATCAATTGATACAAATTTATTACCAAGGACTAAGTAATTATCTCCCATCTTCCACAAATTTCAATACTTGCTCTCTGATGCTATCATACTCAGCAGTTGACTGTGTGAGTTGAATACATACTTCGAAATTAGGTAGCTCATTATAATACCATATCAAATTCAATTATCAATTGATACAAATTTATTACCAAGGACTAAGTAATTATCTCCCATCTTCCACAGATTTCAATACTTGCTCTCTGATGCTATCATACTTAGCAGTTGTACTAGTAGAACAACCAGTGTCAACGTCAATGTTGAAAGAGTGACTAGTTGCACCAAGCAAGTACTCAGTCTTTTTTCCATCGACATCAATGTTTCCCAATGGAGATTTTTCCATACTTCTCAATCTCTCTAGCTCCTTTGCCACTTCTTTCATGAAAGGCCTATCCTCCCCTCTCAAACTTAGGCACCATTTTGCAAGATTAGCAATTTCCTTTAGTTGCTCAATATTACCCTCACTAACAATGTGATCTTCAAGAATTTGAAGTAGGCAATCCTCTTTTATAGCAGAAACAAAAGATATTGCTAGATTTCTATCATTTTCTGGCCTATCAAAAGAAAGTGCCTTCTTACCTGTTAATAACTCTGCCATAACAACACCAAAGCTATATACATCACTTTTTTCTGTTAGTTGGCTAGTTTGCATGTATTCTGGGTCCAAGTACCCCCAAGTTCCTTGCACCAAAGTGTTCAATTGTGTTTGATCAAGAGGAACTAGCCTTGAAGCTCCAAAGTCAGTCACTTTTGCTGTGTAATCATCATCCAACAGTATATTCGTAGTTTTCATATCTCTATGTATAATTGGCGTAGAAATTGATGAATGCAAGTATGCAAGTGCTCCTGCAATTTCTGTTGCAATTTTCAGGCGTTTCTCCCATGAAAGTAAGGATGATAGACTTTTATCATGAATGTGATTGGAAAGAGTCCCATTTGTGATGAATTCATAAACTAGTAAGGGAACTTCTGTTTCTAGACAACAACCAAATAGCTTAACCACATTCCTGTGGTTAATTTGGGTAAGAACAATCATTTCATTTATGAAATGCTCGATTTGGCTTTGATCACCAATTTTGGACTTCTTAATGGCTACTATTGTGTTATCTGATAATACTCCTCTATACACAGTTCCGAAGCCTCCTTGGCCAAGGACTCTACTCTTGTCATAGTTGTTGGTGGCCTTTTTGAGCTCTTCTGTAGTAAAGATTTTGGTTGTCTCAATAGACTTTTGGAGATTAGAGAGTTGCTGTTTTAACAATAAGCCACCATTTTGTTGGAAGAATTTTTCTTTAAGTTTGATGAACTTTCTTTTTTTCAATCCCCAATATATCCAAGAACATCCCAGAAGCAGTACTAAGAGGCTGATTATGCTGATACCTACACACATTCAAACATGCATTTTCACTAAGAACAATGTTTTAACTTTATACTTTTGTTAGTATCATTGTCTATTTTATGGCAAACATTTTAACACAGTAAAATGACAAATTAAATATTTAATATACGTATCATATAAAGATGAATCAATCAAGATTTCAATTATACCGTAAATAGTGACTCAGTGACTGCCACATAAATATAAATCTCCTATGAGCGGCTTTATTAAAATCCAACTCATGTCAAATTATATCAAAACTAAAAATATGAACAGATAAAATAGAACTGGTGAACCAAGTTTTGAATTGACATCCTTTTTAAAAGTACAATGTTACTTGGTTAGCTGAGAAGAAGACAATTAGCCCAGAATATATAATTTCTTTAAAAATATCAAGGCTTATATATCAAAGATTGAACCTCCCACAAGTAGTACTAAGAGCCTAAGAGGCCATCCATATTGTTTTAATTTGCACCTTGAGCTAGCGAACCTAGCTGAGAATCTCAATCAGTGGCCTCGTTTATATAAATCAATGTGCGGACCCGTCTAAATTTCTTATTTTCCGCATGGTCCATGACGGTGAATAATAATAATAATAATAGTTAAAACATCCTATTGATATCATTTCCGCAACTAAAGAGCTCAACCCGTCACCCAATCAAAAACAAGAAAAAAAAAAAAAAAAAACAAAAACTCTCAAGTATAACATGCATTTAGGGTCTATTATGCATTTAGTATATAAGGATAGGCTGCTAGAGTTTTAGTTTTGGACCTTTTGCAATAACATGCATTCATGGTCTATGATCGACAGACTATAATGTTAAAGTGTTATGATTATTCTGTTCAATAAAAAAATTGAGAAACTGCTTTTCGGTATGGAAAATAATAAAAGCTATAAAATAAAAGTGCTATATATGTATTTTCATACCTTAATCTATATGAAAAAAAATTATTTAGTTAAATTAATGGAAAGCATTTATTTATTTGTTTTTTATAATCACCGTTATTAGTAGTTCTCTCTCCAAATAGATAGACATTTAGTATTATTTAAAAAAAAAATTTAAAAAGTATTACACTTAACACAAAGTTTGGCTACAAGCAATTGATCATAGTTAATGCCTACAACACCACTCAATATTTTTTTATTAGATATAAATTTTGATAAATTCACTATTAAATTACATTTTTTTCTATTACATTGCTTGCAAAATTTTGAAAATGTCAAGTATCAATAATTATGTCAACAATCAAATATTAAAATTTCAAGTTTTTGTAATATAAAATTATGCATAAAATATTCTTTTATAAATCGAATAATAAATAACATCTTTTTGACAAACAACAATTGACATATATGTCAAGAATATAAAAAATATGTAATCTAATAGTTAGATTTTCAAAATATATAACCATATTAATTTTTTAGTGGAAGATATAGTCAAACTTTGTTTTTAGACTTTACACTAAATAACTTTTTCCTATCTCAAAGAACAAAGTTTTCCTATGAACTAGTTTGTACTTACATTCTCAAAAATAAATAAATAAATAAATAAAACTAGTTTGTAGGTAATGGTTACAAACTTCCACTATATTTTTTTATGGAATGTGAATTTTGAGTTTTTGACAAATCCACAATTATATTGTACTTTATTTTTAAATTATATCATCCATGTTTGCAAAATCTCAAGATCAAAATCAATATTTATGTCATTAATCAAATACTTAAAATTCAAGTTTTGATAATCTTAAATTATTCATAATAATAAGTTTATGAATCGAATAACATAAATAATATTCAATTTAAACTAAATTTGACATACAAATTAAAAGTATAAAAACATGTAATTCAGCTATTAAAAGTTCAAAATATGTAATTTTGTTAATTTTTTAGCCCACTTGTAGGAAAACTTTGTCAATGTCAAATTTCCAACTAGGGGAAGGGGGCACCACCAAACAGTGTAATTTGTTGTCATCGTTGAATTTTTGAATAATTGCTGACGTCCTTTTAACCTAACAATGGTTTGTTTTAATGGCTTGTAAAGCAAGTCTAGAAGACAACGTGAGTAACTTGACCAAACACGACAATGGCAGTCTAAAAAAATCAATGTGAAAAGACTAGAAAAGTGTCGTGAGATTTCTCCGTTTTGAGCACTAGGCGTTTGTTATTTATTTGAAAGAAATGAAAAATAAGAGGCTTAGGATAGGAGGTGTAAAAGTTTCCTTCTATTTTATAATAAAAATTAATTTTTTCTATTTTACATAATTAATTTGTAAAATTATCCACATTAAATTATCTATAATATATCTCTTTTTTTATTAAAATAATATTTTTTCACCTTTTTTTTATTATTTTCCTTATCCATACACGGCCCCACAACCTTACCATACACCACTGAACACTCTTTCTTTCTTTTTTTTCTTCCCCTTTCTACTCTCTTCTTTCCTCTTCTCCTTCTTTCTTCATCTATGTTTTTTCTTTCTTTCTTCTTCTTTTTCATTTCTAAAAAAAAGAAAGAAAAAAAAAATCGTTCTCTTTCTCTATCAATTGGTGCTATCTTCAAACCTAAAAAAAAAAAAAAGTCTCTCTACCAAGCCTCCATGGCTCAATACACTCACACTCTCTACTTGTGTTGATTTTAAGTTGGATTTGTGATGATTTTCATTAATTTCGGGTTGATTGTGTTTGGATTAAATTGATGTTGTAATGGGTTGGTTGTGGTGGTGGTGGTTGGTTAGTTGTGATCGTGGATGGATGTTGGCAGTCGAGTTCTTCTTGGCATTGAAGAGTGGGTGAGAGAGAGTCTGACAAGGCAAGGGAGAAGAAAGAAAAAAAATATAAAATAATCATATAGAAAGCTATAGTAACCGTGTATAGAAATTTTGCAGATAAGCAATGTTTTAGATGGACTAGTGTGAGTAGTTTCTAAGAAAAAATGTGTAAAATTGTGTAAATTTTGCAAATTTTTATATTTTGTATTAACTGGTGCAAGTACTCCAAGAGGATAAGTCCATTAGGTAGGTCTTTCTATTTTGAAAAAGGTTATGAGCAAAACCCTTCAAAATACTTCTTATATATTTCTATTAAGTGTCAATTTTGAAATGAGAAAATTTAATAATAAAATTAGTTGTAACTTAAGAACCTTACTCAATATCTTTTTATTGGAAATGAATTTTGACAATTATATCATTGGATTATATCTACTTTTTATATCATTTATACTAATAAAATTCATAGAAAATTAAAAATCAATAATTATATCATCAATAAAATGTTTAAATTGAAAGTTTTTGTAATTAAAAATTATTTATAAAATATAAACTTATACATCATATAGTAAATAATATTCGATTAACACAAAATTTGACCAGTGTGTTAAAAGCGTAAAGAACATGCAATTCAACGATTAGATTTTTAAAATATATAGTAATGTTTATTTTATAGAGTAAGGTTGTAACCTTAGACTATAACCAATTTTGCAACTAAATTTTATCTATTTTAAAAATCTAAGCATTCAATTACATGTTCTTATTATATCCTCTATTAGAGGTGTTTAGCAAACCAGGCAAAATCAACACGATCCAACCCAACCCGTTGTTGGTAGGATGGCTTGGGTTATGAAATTTTTTGGTTGGGTTCGGGACTTAAGATTCACAAATTTATCTAATCCAACCTGACCCACCTATATTTAATATGTATTTAAATTTTAAAAAATATATTAAAAATATATGTTATACAATTTTGTTATTTACTTTTTTGCCCCTCTTCCTAGATAAAACTCAAACACTAAGTTCTCTTCATATAGTTTGTGTTTGTTTGGTGTTATGCTCATGATTATTTGATTATAAATTTGCTCTTATATGTAGTAGTGTTATTCTAATGTTCAATTTATTAATAATAATAGTAATAGTAATTAAAAAAAAGATGTCCAACCTATGGATCCAACTCAATCAACGTGGGTTGGGCAGGACCTCTATGGTGAGTTGGATTGAATTGAATTTTTTTTTAACTCACCATGGTGGGTTAAATAGAAAAAACTACTCAACCCAATCCATGCACACCCCTATCCTCTACACTTGCAAAATTTTAAGAAAATTAAAGACCAATTATTATGCCATCAATCAAATATTTAAATTTCAAATTTTGATCTAAAATAATGCATAAAAAATAATTTAATTGATTGAATTGTAAATAACATTCGATTTAAATGAAATTTGACATACATGTTAAGAACATAAAAAGACATGCAATCTAATGGTTATATTTTCAAATTTCACACTCAATAAAAAGATATATGAGAAGTTTGAAAGATTTTTCTCCAAACTAGTTTGAAGATAAACCGTATATGTTTCTCTTCTGATCGTAAAAGATTAACATATGGCCAAGACTGTGTGTGTTTGATAAGAAGAAAATTTTAAATTTTTAAATCATTGCTGACCTCCTTTTAATATATGGCTTAGCTAACCTTTCCAATATATATATATATATATATATATATATATATATATATATGGCTTAGCTAAGAAAAAACCATAACGAATGTTTATGAGTAATGTTAGGACCTTACCTCAAAATCAATCTCAGAAAAATATTTTTAGAAATATGAAAATGGCCGTGATTTTGGTCCATTAATCGTGATAGATTGATCTAACTTGATGATATGATTTAAGTCCAAAAAAAAATTTGATGATATGATAGAATCCTCTACATGGGAGGAGGATGAGATGCAATACCATATTGATGGTTGGGGAAAAAAAAAACAACTTTTGCTCCCAACCAGCTGTAAGGTCCTTTTCCTCCCAACCATCGATTGGGTATTGCATTTCATGCAATAACCTAATCATACGATATAGACATACAGTAAATATACTCACCAACCGCGAGGTAAATTGTTAGTGATGATTTAGGAACACATACTTCTTCAGCCTTATGGTATCCTTTGATGCACAAACAACGATAACTCCCGACTTCATTAACACAAATTTGTTTTCCCGGGCATACTTTTTCCTTTTTGCATTCGTCAATGTCTGTAGTTACAAAGGTCATTTAAAGTAACTAAGAAGAATTAATTCAATGCCCAAAAATAAAACACTAAGAAGAAATATAATCAAAAGAGACAATCTATTTAAACGAAATGATTTGGCCTAATTCTAGTACTTTTTTTTAAGTGAACATATTCTTTTGTTTTAAATATATAAAGACAAACTGCAATAAGTTTTAATCTCTATTTTTTATTTAATTAGTGGGTGATATGAAAATTTCCCATTAAAACAAAAGATTATTCACTTTTAAAAAAAAATGAGAGTAAAAGATTATTCATTTTTAAAAAGTAATAAAAGTAAGTCAAATTCTAAACAAAAATAAAAGTATTGCCCAGCGATTCAATTAGAGGCAAATAAAAAAAAAATTCAAAATTTATTGAAATTGTAAGTCACTATTTGTATAACATCATTTATAAATGCATCATAGTTGTCATCGTCGTCGTTGTTATTATTATTATTATTATTATTATTATTATTATAAATCACAACCTATCAGTTTAAACACTAATAATAAAAAAAGTAGCATTTTTTGTGTAACTAAAATAAGGCAATATTTTAAAAATTCATGAAAAATATAAACCTTTTATTATTTTTTTAAAACTTGTCGTAGATAATTAAGTAAATTGAATATATACCTTGGCAACCATCTTTGAGGTATGGGTTCCCCTTGTAACCTTTCTTGCACTTGCAACGGTACCCAGAACCATCTTTGAGATCAAAACAGTCGCTATTTGCTCCACATATGTAATTCCTTTTTTTCCGAGCAACTTCACACGTCTCGTTACCAATTGCCCAATCAAGAACCATTGGCAAGTTTCTATCGTTTCGTAGACTGGTTAGATGAGCTGAGGAGAAATTGAACTTGTCTTTCTGGATAATAAAGGCAAAGCTGCATGGATTGAAAGACCAGACATCACTGTGGTTATTAAAGCTATATGCTGCAAAATCAACATCTTTCAAACCTTCAGGAATATCTATATGGCAACACCCAATCCCAGAGCAACTCCCATTTACAATATTGCGTGTGTTGGTACATACGGACAGGCAGCCGGTGGAAAACGGTGCATCTCTGAGAGTACCATTAAGGAATGCGTAAGTGTCACAGCCAACTGCCACGAACCTGTTTTTCGTAACAGAAACCGTGAAACTGGGGACCTGGAGCCCTGGGTCCGTGTTATTTGACAGAGGCGTACCCCACTCTTCGTAACAGTTAATGGAGTTATACATCATGATGTCCATCTCTCCTTCGATGGAAATCCTTGTAACGTCGATGTTCCAGATCATTGGTTGAGGTTGGCCGTACGATTTGCTACAGTTGATAAAAAAATGTCTATTTTCTTCTTTCCGGTAACAACCTTCAGATATGCCAAAGGGATATGGAATCTTTACATCCCCACAGCTGTCGGAGCAGTTAGGCAAGGCTAATGGATATGCTATTGCTGCGGCTGACATTATTGCTGTTAACATCACACCAACCCAGGTGACTAGCACAAGCATCGAATGAAAACCCATAGCCCAGAAGGGCATATAATGGTAGGTAGTAGACTCGTGGTGTAGTACCTACGAGTCTACTACCTACCATTTCCAAAATTGGCAAATGTTGTACACATTTCCAAAATATGTACAATATTTACCATATTTTTATATATGTGTACAATATTTGCTACTTTTTGTGTATCTATAATGTAAGCTTACTTTGCAAGTACAATATAAACATACAAAGATCTTTAAAAAAAAAAAAAAAAAAAAAAAAAGAGGCAACTCACCAAATTGACCAAACCAAAAACACTATTCATGAGCCTCTTGGCTCTTTTTATATATTTAATCGAAATAGAAATATAACTTATATAAATTTAGGTAGTTTTTTATGTTAAATTTTCTTATTTGAAATCCATAATTTTTAGTTTTTAATATGACTAATTCACTTGATGTTGATTAAGTTAGATTACTAATATTAATCCTTATTTTGTGAAAACTAAAACTATAATAAATTTTACACCAAAGAAAATTTACAAACCGATGTGCTAATGGAGTAACGAAAAATATAAAGTGAGAATTTATTCTTGATTTTATGAATGAGAAAGTACATGAGGTTTAATCTTAATCTATATAGAGATAGATATGGGCCATTTAATGTTGGGAATATCGTGGGTTGTGAGCCCAATTATTGAGAAGAAACACATTAGCTTTTTTGTCCTTATTCTCATTCTAGATTTTCCTAGCATCTTCTGATTCTTCTTACATCTCTCTCTCTCTCTCTCTCTCTCTCTCTCCTAACAGTTCAATGTTTATGATATTTGTTATCATCTTCAACCACCCTCACCATAACAACAACAATGAGACTCTTGAGATTTAAGCTAAGAGAGGGAGTCTATGCCATTGACGTGGTTTCAATTTTCTTTTAGATTCCTTATCTATCATGTGTCTTATATCCAAATAAAAATGGGAGAGAATGGGAGATTTTTAACTAATAGAGGACCCAAACCCTAAAAATAATGTCACACAAAAGTTCAATTGCACCTCCACTTCTATCAAATTGTCTAATTGTTTCTCTCTCTCTCTCTCTCTCTCTCTCTCTCTCTCTCTCTCTCTCTCTCTCTATATATATATATATATATATATAATTTTAGAAAAAATTACAACTTACCCACTTGTGGTTTAACCAAAATTAAATTGTCTATATGTGCTTTGAAATTTGACACTTTACTCACTTAAGGTTTGATCAAAATTTAAGTTGCTTACCTATAGTTTGAAATCTTATAATGCAAGTATTCCATTGGATTCTTTTTTATCTTTTAATCTTGTAATTTTATGTTTTTTTTTGTGTTTTTGAAGGAGAGAAACATAAAAGTAAAGCAAAATTACATATTTAGCACTATTTTTAATAGAGTTGGGTTACGAAACTCTAACTGAGCTAACGAGTAAAGTGTAAAATTTCAAACTATAGATAGACAACTTAAATTTTAATCAAATCACATATAGATAAGTTATAATTTGCCTATAATATTAATATGGGTGAAAGAGGAACGAACAAAAACTGGAAATTTAAGGAGTCACAAAAAGAGAGAGAAAGGGTTAAATGAGAGCTACACTCAACCAGATGATAAAAACCGTTTAAAAAATCAATACAAAAGACTTAATTAGGAAACCTACATCTTTGCCATTAATACATACATAACAGTCCTTAACAAAAAACTACTACCATGATTACTACACTTCCAATAGTCAAAACACCTTACAAAACAAATACAAATACTACACTTCCAAACAACTTTAAAACTCCCAACTGTGTGAGTTGAATACATACTTCAAAATTAGGTAGCTCATTATAATACCATATCAAATTCAATTATCAATTGATACAAATTTATTATCAAGGACTAAGTAATTATCTCCCATCTTCCACAGATTTCAATACTTGCTCTTTGATGCTATCATACTCAACAGTTGTACTAGTAGAACAACCAATGCCAACGTCAATGTTGAAAGAGTGACTAGTTGCACCAAGCAAGTACTCAGTCTTTTTTCCATTGACATCAATGTTTCCCAATGGAGATTTTTCCATACTTCTCAATCTCTCCAGCTCCTTTGCCACTTCTTTCATGAAAGGCCTATCCTCCCCTCTCAAACTGAGGCACCATTTTGCAAGATTAGCGATTTCCTTTAGTTGCTCAATACTACCCTCACTGACAATGTGATCTTCAAGAATTTGAAGTAGGCAATCCTCTTTTATAGCAGAAACAAAAGATATTGCTAGATTTCTATCATTTTCTGGCCTATCAAAAGAAAGTGCCTTCTTACCTGTTAATAACTCTGCCATAACAACACCAAAGCTATATACATCACTTTTTTCTGTTAGTTGGCTAGTTTGCATGTATTCTGGGTCCAAGTACCCCCAAGTTCCTTGCACCAAAGTGTTCAATTGTGTTTGATCAAGAGGAACTAGCCTTGAAGCTCCAAAGTCAGCCACTTTTGCTGTGTAATCATCATCCAACAATATATTCGCAGTTTTCACATCTCTATGTATAATTGGTGTAGAAGTTGATGAATGCAAGTATGCAAGTGCTCCTGCAATTTCTGTTGCAATTTTCAGGCGTTTCTCCCATGAAAGTAAGGATGACAGACTTTTATCATGAACGTGATTGGAAAGAGTCCCATTTGTGATGAATTCATAAACTAGTAAGGGAACTTCTGTTTCTAGACAACAACCAAATAACTTAACCACATTCCTATGGTTAATTTGGGTAAGAACAATCATTTCATTTATGAATTGCTCGATTTGGCTTTGATCACCAATTTTGGACTTCTTAATGGCAACTATTGTGTTATCTGATAATACTCCTCTATACACAGTTCCGAAGCCTCCTTGGCCAAGGACTCTACTCTTGTCATAGTTGTTGGTGGCCTTTTTGAGCTCTTCTGTAGTAAAGATTTTGGTTGTCTCAATAGACTTTTGGTGATTAGAGAGTTGCTGTTTTAACAATAAGCCACCATTTTGTTGGAAGAATTTTTCTTTCAGTTTGATGAACTGTCTTTTTTTCAATCCCCAATATATCCAAGAACATCCCAGAAGCAGTACTAAGAGGCTGATTATGCTGATACCTACACACATTCAAACATGCATTTTCACTAAGAACAATGTTTTAACTTTATACTTTTGTTAGTATCATTGTCTATTTTATGGCAAACATTTTAACACAGTAAAATGACAAATTAAATATTTAATATACGTATCATATAAAGATGAATCAATCAAGATTTCAATTATACCGTAAATAGTGACTCAGTGACTGCCACATAAATATAAATCTCCTATGAGCGGCTTTAATAAAATCCAACTCATGTCAAATTATATCAAAACTAAAAATATGAACAGATAAAATAGAACTGGTGAACCAAGTTTTGAATTGACATCCTTTTTAAAAGTACAATGTTACTTGGTTAGCTGAGAAGAAGACAATTAGCCCAGAATATATAATTTCTTTAAAAATATCAAGGCTTATATATCAAAGATAGAACCTCCCACAAGTAGTACTAAGAGCCTAAGAGGCCATCCATATTGTTTTAATTTGTACCTTGAGCTAGCGAACCTAGTTGAGAATCTCAATCAGTGGCCTCGTTTATATAAATCAATGTGCGGACCCGTCTGAATTTCTTATTTTCTGCATGGTCCATGACGGTGAATAATAATAGTAATAATAATAATAGTAAAAACATCCTATTGATATCATTTCCGCAACTAAAGAGCTCAACCCGTCACCCAATCAAAAACAAGAAAAAAAAAAAAAAAAACAAAAACAAAAACTCTCAAGTATAACATGCATTTAGGGTCTATTATGCATTTAGTATATAAGGATAGACTGCTAGAGTTTTAGTTTTGGACCTTTTGCAATAACATGCATTCAGGGTCTATGATCGACAGACTATAATGTTAAAGTGTTATGATTATTCTGTTCAATAAAAAAATTGAGAAACTGCTTTTCGGTATGGAAAATAATAAAAGCTATAAAATAAAAGTGCTATATATGTATTTTCATACCTTAATCTATATGGAAAAAAAAATATTTAGTTAAATTAATGGAAAGCATTTATTTATTTGTTTTTTATAATCACCGTTATTAGTAGTTCTCTCTCCAAATAGATAGACATTTAGTATTATTTAAAAAAAAAATTAAAAAGTATTACACTTAACACAAAGTTTGGCTACAAGCAACTGATCATAGTTAATGCCTACAACACCACTCAATATGTTTTTATTAGATATAAATTTTGATAAATTCACTATTAAATTACATTTTTTTCTATTACATTGCTTGCAAAATTTTGAAAATGTCAAGTATCAATAGTTATGTCATCAATCAAATATTGAAATTTTAAGTTTTTGTAATATAAAATTATGCATAAAATATTATTTTATAAATCGAATAATAAATAACATCTTTTTGACAAACAAAAATTGACATATATGTCAAGAATATAAAAAATATATAATCTAATAATTAGATTTTCAAAATATGTAACCATATTAATTTTTTAGTGGAAGATATAGTCAAACTTTGTCTTTAGACTTTACACTGAATAACTTTTTCCTATCTCAAATAACAAAGTTTTCCTATGAACTAGTTTGTACGTACATTCTCAAAAATAAATAAATAAATAAATAAATAAAACTAGTTTGTAGGTAATGGTTACAAACTACCACTATATTTTTTTATTCAAATCCACCATTATATTGTACTTTATTTTTTAATTATATCATCCATGTTTGCAAAATCTCAAGATCAAAATCAATATTTATGTAATTAATCAAATACTTAAAATTCAAGTTTTGATAATCTTAAATTATTCATAATAATAAGTTTATGAATCGAATAACATAAATAATATTCAATTTAAACTAAATTTGACATACAAATTAAAAGTATAAAAACATGTAATTCAGCTATTAAAAGTTCAAAATATGTAATTTTGTTAATTTTTTAGCCCACTTGTAGGAAAACTTTGTCAATCTCAAAATTCCAACTAGGGGAAGGGGGCACCACCAAACAGTGTAATTTGCTGTTATCGTTGAATTTTTGAATAATTGCTAATGTCCTTTTAACCTAACAATGGTTTGTTTTATTATGGCTTGTAAAGCATGTCCAGAAGACAACGTGAGTAACGTGACCAAACACGACAATGACAGTCTAAAAAAATCAATGTGAAACGACTAGAAAAGTGTCGTGAGATTTCTCCGTTTTGAGCACTAGGCGTTTGTTATTTATTTGAAAGAAATTAAAAATAAGAGGATTAGCATAGGTGGTGTAAAAGTTTCTTTCAATTTTATAATAAAAATTAATTTTTTTCTATTTTACATAATTAATTTGTAAAAATATCTACATTAGATTATCTATAATATATCATTTTTTATTAAAATAATATTTTTTCACCTTTTTTTTATTATTTTCCTCACCCATACACGGCCCCACAATCTTACCATACACCACTGAACACTCTCTTTCTTTCTTTCTTTCTTTTCTTCCCCTTTCTACTCTCTTCTTTCCTCTTCTCCTTCTTTCTTCTTCTATGTTTTTTCTTTCTTTCTTCTTCTTCTTTTTCATTTCTAAAAAAAAGAAAGAAAAAAAAAATCGTTCTCTTTCTCTATCAATTGGTGCTATCTTCAAACCTAAAAAAAAAAAATCTCTCTACCAAGCCTCCATGGCTCAATACACTCACACTCTCTACTTGTGTTGATTTTAAGTTGGATTTGTGATGATTTTCATTAATTTTGGGTTGATTGTGTTTGGATTATATTGATGTTGTAATGGGTTGGTTGTGGTGGTGGTGGTGGTTGGTTAGTTGTGATTGTGGATGGATGTTGGCAGTCGGCTTCTTCTTGGCATTGAAGAGTGGGTGAGAGAGAGTCTAACAAGGCAAGGGAGAGGAGAGAGAAAAAATATAAAATAATCATATAGAAAGCTATAGTAACCGTGCATATATGTAAGGTTATTATAGCAATTTTGCAAATAAGTAATGTTTTAGATAGACTAGTGTGAGTAGTTTCTGAGAAAAAATATGTAAAATTGTGTAAAATTTGCAAATTTTTATATTTTGTATTAACTGGTGCAAGTACTCTAAGAGGATAAGTCCATTAGGTAGGTCTTTCTATTTTGAAAAAGGTTATGAGCAAAACCCTTCAAATATTTCTTATATCTTTCTATTGAGTGTCAATTTTGAAAGGAGAAAGTTTAACAACAAAATTAGTTGTAACTTAAGAACCTTACTCAATATCTTTTTATTAGAAATGAATTTTGACAAATATATCATTGGATTATATCTACTTCTTATATCATTTATACTAATAAAATTCATAGAAAATTAAAAATCAATAATTATATCATCAATAAAATGTTTAAATTGAAAGTTTTTGTAATTAAAAATTATTCATAAAATATAAACTTATACATCATATAGTAAATAATATTCGATTAACACAAAATTTGACCGGTGTATTAAAAGCGTAAAGAACATACAATTCAACGATTAGATTTTTAAAATATATAGTAATGTTTATTTTATAGAGTAAGGTTGTAACCTTAGGCTACAACCAATTTTGCAACTAAATTTTGTCTATTTTAAAAATCTAAGCATTCAATTACATGTTCTTATTATATCCTCTATTAGAGGTGTGCAGCAAACCAGGCAAAATCAACACGATCCAACCCAACCCGTTGTTGGTAGGATGGCTTGGGTTATGAAATTTTTTGGTCCACCTATATTTAATATGTATTTAAATTTTAAAAAATATATTAAAAATATATATTATACAATTTTGTTATTTACTTTTTTGCCCCTCTTCCTAGATAAAACTCAAACACTAAGTTCTCTTCATATAGTTTGTGTTTGTTTGGTGTTATGCTCATGATTATTTGATTATAAATTTGCTCTTATTTGTAGTGGTGTTATTCTAATGTTCAATTTAATAATAATAATAATAATAGTAATTAAAAAAAAAAAATGTCCAACCTATGGATCCAACTCAATCAACGTGGGTTGGGTGGGTTGGGTTGGACCTCTATGGTGAGTTGGATTGAGTTGAATTTTTTAAGTCACCATGGTGGGTTAAATAGAAAAAACTACTCAACCCGATCCATGCACACCCCTATCCTCTATACTTGCAAAATTTCAAGAAAATTAAAGACCAATTATTATGACATCAATCAAATATTTAAATTTCAAATTTTGATCTAAAATAATGCATAAAAAATAATTTAATTGATTGAATTGTAAATAACATTCGATTTGAATGAAATTTGACATACATGTTAAGAACATAAAAACACATGCAATCTAATGGTTATATTTTCAAATTTCACACTCAATAAAAAGATATATGAGGAGTTTGAAAGATTTTTCTCCAAACTAGTTTGAAGATAAACATTTTCCGCCTATGTTTCTCTTCTGGTCGTAAAAGATTAACATATGGCCAAGACTGTGTGTGTTTGATAGGAAGAAAAATTTAAATTTTTAAATCATTACTGACCTCCTTTTAATATATGGCTTAGCTAACCTTTCCAATATATATATATATATATATATATGGCTTAGCTAAGAAAAAACCATAACGAATGTTTATGAGTAATGTTAGGACCTTACCTCAAAATCAATCTCAGAAAAATATTTTTAGAAATATGAAAATGGCCGTGATTTTGGTCCATTAATCGTGATAGATTGATCTAACTTGATGATATGATTTAAGTCAAAAAAAAAAAAAAAAAAATTGATGATATGATAGAATCCTCTACATGGGAGGAGGATGAGATGCAATACCATATTGATGGTTGGGGAAAAAAAAAACAACTTTTGCTCCCAACCAGCTGTAAGGTCCTTTTCCTCCCAACCATCGATTGGGTATTGCATTTCATGCAATAACCTAATCATACGATATAGACATACAGTAAATATACTCACCAACCGCGAGGTAAATTGTTAGTGATGATTTAGGAACACATACTTCTTCAGCCTTATGGTATCCTTTGATGCACAAACAACGATAACTCCCGACTTCATTAACACAAATTTGTTTTCCCGGGCATACTTTTTCCTTTTTGCATTCGTCAATGTCTGTAGTTACAAAGGTCATTTAAAGTAACTAAGAAGAATTAATTCAATGCCCAAAAATAAAACACTAAGAAGAAATATAATCAAAAGAGACAATCTATTTAAACGAAATGATTTGGCCTAATTCTAGTACTTTTTTTTAAGTGAACATATTCTTTTGTTTTAAATATATAAAGACAAACTGCAATAAGTTTTAATCTCTATTTTTTATTTAATTAGTGGGTGATATGAAAATTTCCCATTAAAACAAAAGATTATTCACTTTTAAAAAAAAATGAGAGTAAAAGATTATTCATTTTTAAAAAGTAATAAAAGTAAGTCAAATTCTAAACAAAAATAAAAGTATTGCCCAGCGATTCAATTAGAGGCAAATAAAAAAAAAATTCAAAATTTATTGAAATTGTAAGTCACTATTTGTATAACATCATTTATAAATGCATCATAGTTGTCATCGTCGTCGTTGTTATTATTATTATTATTATTATTATTATTATTATAAATCACAACCTATCAGTTTAAACACTAATAATAAAAAAAGTAGCATTTTTTGTGTAACTAAAATAAGGCAATATTTTAAAAATTCATGAAAAATATAAACCTTTTATTATTTTTTTAAAACTTGTCGTAGATAATTAAGTAAATTGAATATATACCTTGGCAACCATCTTTGAGGTATGGGTTCCCCTTGTAACCTTTCTTGCACTTGCAACGGTACCCAGAACCATCTTTGAGATCAAAACAGTCGCTATTTGCTCCACATATGTAATTCCTTTTTTTCCGAGCAACTTCACACGTCTCGTTACCAATTGCCCAATCAAGAACCATTGGCAAGTTTCTATCGTTTCGTAGACTGGTTAGATGAGCTGAGGAGAAATTGAACTTGTCTTTCTGGATAATAAAGGCAAAGCTGCATGGATTGAAAGACCAGACATCACTGTGGTTATTAAAGCTATATGCTGCAAAATCAACATCTTTCAAACCTTCAGGAATATCTATATGGCAACACCCAATCCCAGAGCAACTCCCATTTACAATATTGCGTGTGTTGGTACATACGGACAGGCAGCCGGTGGAAAACGGTGCATCTCTGAGAGTACCATTAAGGAATGCGTAAGTGTCACAGCCAACTGCCACGAACCTGTTTTTCGTAACAGAAACCGTGAAACTGGGGACCTGGAGCCCTGGGTCCGTGTTATTTGACAGAGGCGTACCCCACTCTTCGTAACAGTTAATGGAGTTATACATCATGATGTCCATCTCTCCTTCGATGGAAATCCTTGTAACGTCGATGTTCCAGATCATTGGTTGAGGTTGGCCGTACGATTTGCTACAGTTGATAAAAAAATGTCTATTTTCTTCTTTCCGGTAACAACCTTCAGATATGCCAAAGGGATATGGAATCTTTACATCCCCACAGCTGTCGGAGCAGTTAGGCAAGGCTAATGGATATGCTATTGCTGCGGCTGCCATTATTGCTGTTAACATCACACCAACCCAGGTGACTAGCACAAGCATGGAATGGAAACCCATAGCCCCACTATTTTCCCAGAAGAGCATCTAAGATTAGAGTTTTTGAAGTTGGTACGTATCAGCTTTTAAAATGCTGGACTTTTTATAAGCGCCCACCAAGTAGAAAATTTGTAGGATTATAAAAAGAAATTCACAACTTTTTACCACAATTGTGATATGATTGTGTAATTAATGAAGAAGATATAATAAATTTATATATAAATAATAATTAACCACTCACGATCTATCACTTAAAGAAAGTAACAAAAACGTTATCAAATAATTTGTGGGCAAAATTCCTCATCGCTTAAAGAGAAAACCCATCATAATGTGCATTTTTATGGACAGGATCCTTCACCGCAAAGGTGTACCATAAAGTATACCTTTGCCTTTTCTTTTTTTTCTTTCTTTTTTTTACTTGATACCAAAAATAAATAAATAAATAAGGTAGACATT
Source organism: Quercus parvula (assembly GCA_030820535.1). Classification (NCBI taxonomy): domain Eukaryota; kingdom Viridiplantae; phylum Streptophyta; class Magnoliopsida; order Fagales; family Fagaceae; genus Quercus; species Quercus parvula. The sequence goes on along the minus strand of JAUAME010000008.1, from coordinate 3,339,318 downwards.
GACTTTGACAAGGTCTAAATTAAAATTATACTTAAGCAATACACAAAAGCACCAATTAAACTTTTTTTTAAAGTACAATTCACTCAGTTGCCTATAAGGAATCATTGCACGAGGGAATCTATACCTACACACCCAAATTATTAAAACTTATAATCATTACTCCAACTTTAACAAAGACTACATTACATATGAAAAAAAAAAAAATTATAATAATAATAATTTAGATCCGTCTATGAACAACTTATTTAGCTATTAAAAAAAAATTTGTTAAAAGTATTATAAATAAAGGTAAAAGTTAGCTAAAATAGTACAATGAGACTGATGAATAGTACCAAAAAGTAAAATGAGACATATAAATAAGAATTTATCTTACTTTTAGTACTTTTTTAACTGGAATTTCCTTTTATTTTAATGAGAAACTACCACATTATTCACTAACTAAATAAAAGGTGGAGATTAAAACCCACTACCACTTGACATTGTATATTTAAAACAAAAGGACATGTCCAGTTAAAAAAGTACTAGAGGTAAGCCAAATCCTATAAATAATAACAAAAAAAGTTAAATAATAACAAAAATAAACTAAATAGTAAAATAACTTGATTTTAAACTCTAATTTCAAATGCAACCTAAGAATGCGTTTCAAATAATGTTAAAATGTGGTTTTAATAAGGTTTTAGCTTCTTCTCTTTTTTTTGGTGGGGGGGGGGGGGACTATCATGGTCCCACCGTACAGTTTGTGGGTCATTTTGTTGGGAAAAAAAACTTTATTTTTTTGATAAAAACATTTTATTTTTTGTATTTACATCCGTTGTTGGGTTCTTAGGTCAGGGATAATTATTAGGTATACCCGAAGTACCATAAATGCATACTCTCATCTCACATAAATGATAGATCCCACCATGAATTTAATTAGTGGGACTCACCATTCATGTAAGAGGAGAGAATACGCATTTATGATACTCTAAAAGTACACAATAATTTCCTGTCAGGTCAGTTAGGCTAATTAAAATGTTATTACTGCAGCTGCCATTATTGCTGATAATATCACCCAAACCCAAATGACTTGCCGCACAAACATCCTCTGGAAACCCATAGCCCTACAATTTCAGAGAAAAGTGTCTTAGTGTATGGAAAACTTCATCAATGCTGGGTTTTTTAAAAGCATACGGAATATACAATAGATTATGGGAGGGTCCAGTGCAATAGCCTCATGCAATTCCTTTCACATCATTTTTACTTTTTAAAATTATTAACTTTTTTTTAACTCTTAACTTTTTTAACTTTTCCAACTTGCTTGATCTAATGGTTGATATCAAAAGTTAACTTTTGATCTGAACCATTAAGAAGGTATTGCATGGTGCAATATTGTACCAGGTCTCAATCCAGCTATTGTCAATCACCGATTGAGGTGTCCCAAATTCCATTATCATTCTACTATGTAGGCCGTACAAGTCTTCATCTTTCAAGGGGTGTTTGGTTGTGTTGTTTAAACAACAATTTTTGTTATTTAAACAACACAACATGTATTTCCATAACACTTTTTCACCACACGTATTTTCATAACACTTAAACAACGTTATTAGAATAACATTACCAAACAAGCTCTAAATCTCAAACTGCGCGTTTCATATGATAGGGGCCGGTGTTTGAACTAAATTGTACTACTTACTAATGAAAGTCTTTGTATTTTTTTTTATTATTCAGATATTTTAGAATTACACCATTATTCCATAATTTTTGTAGCAATTTGTTGAAGTAATTAACTATAAGTGGTTGAAAATTATTATCATATGAACTTACTAATTTTTCATTACTATTTATAATTAACTCTATCTTAGTTGTGGCTAGTTAGAGGATTGCTCAAATTGCATAGGGAGAAGAGTCCATTTACAAGACTATTATAATTGTTTATTCTAAAGTGAAATTTTCAAGATAGGTTATTTATATTTTAGAGTGGTTTTTTATTCGAAGAGTTCATCAAAAGATTTTTACTTTGTCACCAAATCCTTGTGTCTTTTTAGTACTTTTGGATTGTGGTGACATGTTTGTGGTTGATTATTTACCATTGCTGCACTATCTATTGGATAATTTGGATTATTAAATACGGACTAAAGTGACACTTAATCTACTAATTTGTTAGTTGGGTTGGGTCTAAGTAAGATTATTCAATAGGTATACAGATATAAATTAGGATAAAAATTATTCAATGTAAAGATAGTTTAGTTTATTCAAGATGACTAGTCTCTTGAAATTAAGGGGGAGAAAAAGATAAGGTGACAGTCAAAGAGAGGTGACAAGTGTCCAAGGGTTATGTGCTTAACCTAGGATCTGTTGTTATTTTTCTTTAGTTGCCACCTTACTCTTTATGCAGCAATTATTGCATACAAAGTTGCAATAAATCCTCTCCCTATAATAAAAATAATAAAATTGTTTTTTATTTTCATACTTACCTTAACAAAACAAAGAAAAAACAAAAAACCAATTAATTCAATTAACGGCTAACATTTAGTATTATTTTTTTATTATCATCAAGGTAGTTCTCTCTCCAAAATAGAAAGACATTGAGTGTCCTTTTGAAATAAGGAGTATTACACTAATTAATTACTTTACCCTAGCTCAAAATTTTAACATTAGCAAGTTCTTTTTCAAGCACTGTCATTCGCTTCCATCTTTATAGTTGAATTTTTAAATCATTGCTGACATCCTTTTTGCCTAAAGATGCTTTGTTTTATTGTTCCTTGTAAATCAGTAATCAAGTCCAACAGAGAAAAAGAGAATAAAGATTATTAAAAGAAAAAGAAATAGAAAAAGGATAACGATGATATTTCTCTAGCAGAAAACGTGAGTTACGTGACCATACATATATGGCGACGGCATACCAAAAAGGCCAAAATGAGCTTTTAAAAAGACTAAAAAAGGGTCGCGATAGGTAGGGCAAGTCTGTGTTTCTCTTTTGGTAGAGAAAGTGAAGTATAAATAATCGTGAGTGCATCTGATTGGAAGAAAAAGTTAAAGAGCATGTCTACCTTTAATTAGTGCTTAGCATACGGATTGACTAATTAACGACTTGAACCTCCCATTGTTGATTGGTCCGCATAGTAGTGCAGCAATCACAAACTTGAGACCTTTTGTTGGCCAATTTTATATACTTTACGGTCTGAATCAATTTCTTTGTCATCGTGTATGTGTGTGTGTATATATATATATATATATATATACTTCTGTGCTTTAATTATTAATTGTATTAATTTTAGAACTAAATCAATCTTATCTTTAATTACAGCAACTTAAACTTATAAGCATAAAATTGATTATAATTTGAATGTATAGAGAGATGAAATTAAGTAATTTTTGAAGCATCATAGTAAAGATTAATAACTTTAAAGCTCAAACATCCAAGTTTAGTTAGCTTAATTTTTAAAAAATAAAAAATAGGTAGTACAGTACGCTAAGCTTAGTGAAGAGTTTTTAAGGGTTCATTTGGTTGAAAAAGTGAGATGATAGAAAAGATTTTAACTTTTCTCATTTTTGTTTAATTGTGAGGTGAAAAAGTAGATGGATGAAAAAAAAAAATTTATTTGGTTGAGAAGAAAAACTAGAGGGTAGAAAATTGAATTTGTATAAATTTAACATTATATCTCTATTAAATAAAAAAAAGTAACACGTTATATTTTTATTAAAAAGAATAGTGTATGATCAAATGGAAACTTTATTTATTTATTTTTAAATATAGTAGTACACAAAATTCAAAAACGCAAAACTTTTTTTTATTAAAAAAAAGGCAAAACTGATGAAAAAAGAAATAAATGAGCAAAAAAAAAAAAAACACGTGAGATTCAGAAAACATTGAAAAAAAAAGAGCAAAAATGAAAGAAAAGATTCATAAAACCAACAGTTGAACGTTGGTGTTGGTGTTGGTGTTAGGGTAGTTTCAAATTTTTTTTTTTTTTTTTAACTTTTTCCATTTATGGAGTACTTGTAGGTACGTACATAGGTTGTAAAGTCATTCCGTAGGAAAAGTATCTTGTGAGCCGCGGGACAATACAACTTTTGTAAAACTGACATTTGGGCCTCACAGCGGATCTTGAGCTTTAAAAAAGTCCGTGATATTTTGATTGATTATATTTTATCTACAGATACTTCAAAGACATTTGAGTACTCTATTTGTCGTTTAGCTAAAAGAAGCAACGTAATTCAGCGAAATAAAAGAAAAAGAGGAGTATAATTGCTTTGGTAGGGGAGTGTGTTCCTCTTTAGGTTGAAAGAAATTGACGTATAGTCGTGACAGGAGGGGTGAGTGCGTTTTGAAGAGAAGGAAAATTAAAAGAGCATGTGCTGCATGTCTACCTCTTTAGCATGTGCTGCATGTCTACCTTTTTAACATGTCTACCTTTTTTTTTAAAAAGGTAGACATGCTGCTCTTTCAATTTTCCTTCCCTTAAAAACGCACTCACCATTCTAATCTAATGTTTTCAGACTCAGACCGTTCATTGAATCGTAAAAGGGAGAGGTTCAAGATTTTTGAGGTCGAACTGAGGTCGAACCGTGATGACATTATAATAAATTTAATAATTAATTAAAACCTAAATATAGATATTAAATTTATAAAACTAGAAAAATTGACAATATATCTATATATGTGAGGGAAATTTAATGATTTTCAAGCATATATTTAATAATTAAATAAGAAAGTTAATAAAATAAAATAATAACCATAAAAACATTAAAATTTATGATTAATTTTTGAAGTAAAGTTGAATATCTTTGAAAGATTTTAATTATAAATTTTTTTTTTTATTCCGACAGCAACGCCAACGCCTGGCCTTGGCTGTCATGTACCACCACACCTAGGCCAGTGTTAAGATGTGTGCCCTTAAATCCTATTGTATGATGCTATGTATGACTTAATGTTGTGATTAATAAAGTTGTTTTATTATTGTCTAAAATAATGAAAACATGAATATTTGGACATTATCATATAGTCCATGAGATGCATAGTATGTTATTTACGTGATTTAGTTACAGAAGATATAAATCACAAGTTCTTTGAAAACTCAAAATTTTAGTTCGTAGTCGGTGATGAAATTGGGCATTTCATCTGCGAAAACTATAACATATCAACTAAGATAATTTATCTTGATCATGGAAATGAAGACTTCTAGTTGGTATGTTGATATATTTTAAGAGTTAAGACATATTGAACTAGACCGCTGTGAGATTTATTATTCTCCTAACGACTGTCAGATGAATAATAAATCTCACGACTTCTATTTACATGAACTCTTAATCCTGAGAGAATAATGGACCTGAGTATGTTGGGCAATCACATTTAGTGTTGATGGAATATATATTCTCAAGATGGAATTCATAATCTCTTAACGGAGATATAAAATATTCCTTTGAGATAAGTTTAATGGATTTGGTTATTCGGAGTGTTAGGCCTAACCACTTTAGTAAGGAGTTACTAAAGTATATATTTATGAAATTGGATTTCATAAATATATGATAAATAACTTAAATGATTAAACCGGGTACTCAAGAATTAAGATGTAATAATCTTCAAAGTGACAGTCTACATTTATGACTTTGTATTACTACGAATATTTTCTGAAGGGGTTGCATGTACAATAAAGTATTGGGATATAATTTATTAATAAGGCCTAGAATGCAATTATATTTATATAGTGGTATTAAATATAATTAATGGTAACTTTAGACTTGTCAAGGATTGATAGAAAAATCCCAAAGCCCATTAGAGCTAGAGTCTTATTGGTTCCCTTTTGGTCCCACTCCAAGCCACACATTTAAGCCCAATTGGAATAGCCCAAAAGGCTAACCCAATTAGAAAATCACTTAGATATAAAGGGAGAAACATACAGAATTTTGAGAGACACTATCGTAGAATAAAATGGTGTGTATGTGAGTGTAAGCCATTCTCTTATTCTCCCTTGAACTAAATGAGAGACCACACTTCTTGGGCGTTAGTGGAATTGGAGTGAAGATTAAAAGTGTTCCCAAGTACTTCTAATCGTTGGTTTTCAATTTCACTGCATCAAGGTACGCTCTCTTGTTCTTAAATTCTAAAATTTACATAGAACATGTTATCGATTGCGAATGCAGTAGATCCATTAATTTTCTGCTGTGTATGTTTTGTATGAAATACAAACCAGCCACCTCCGCCTATATCTTTGAAAGTCACTCCATCGAACTTAACCTTCAAAGAATTTGGGGGAGGAGGTGACCATCTGACTTGTGTGGATGAATGGGTAGACATCTGTGAAGAGGCCGTGAGGTTTGCTCTGCTGAAATCCTAAAGTGCTTGCTGTGCCGTTGGGGCAACCTATGATATCGGTAATCAGAATTTTTTACTCTAATTTGATTCTTGCGGTACTAGATTGTTCATAACAGCATTGCTAACTTCTCTAGATTTTTTCCTTCCCGCTATGCATATAATATGAGGTTTGAAATGTTGGAAAAACAGTGGGAATGATGAAAGTCAAACTCAGGAAGAGCTTCCCATATCTGAGCTAATTCAATGCAGTCCCATAACGCATGCAAGATACTTTTTGGTTCTCTATTGCAATGGTCACAGATACCAATTGTCAGAATCATCCATTTCCTCAGACTCACCTTTGCTGGCATCGCGTTACAGCAAGCTCTCCAAAGGAAGTTTTTTTACTTTATTTGGAATGGGAAAACCCCAGACCAACTTCCAAACTCCATTATCTTGATTTGGACCCACTGTGGTTGGGTTATTTAAATTTTCTTTGGCTATAAATTTATTACCTGACTGCACTATGTACTGGCCCGAGGATGTATATGGCCAAATTAATTTGTCTTCAGCTGAGGAGTTACAGAGAGGAATGCTTTGTATCAAATCAACCTCTTGTGGATTAAACAAGCCCGGTAACAGACTTGCATCCCACTATTTTGTACTCAGATCAATGAGGTCTACCACCTTTGCTTCCTCAAAACCATCAACTATTGGAGACAAAATTCTTGGATGATCATTGTACGGTAGCCATGCATCAAGCCAAACCTCAGTTGATTCTCCATTACCCACTCTCCATCTAGCACCTTTCAAGAGACGCATCACGACCTTTTAGTATGCTCTGTCATGCATTAGAACCAACACTTGAATTATAAGCCTCCATTATAGAGCAATTAGGAAAAAAAATTGAATTTAAAAACCCAGTAGAATAGGGATTCCTTGGGGTGTAGAAGTCACCTTGCTTACTTAGCTAGCAAAGCATCACTAAAGAGGGCTAGGTCCTTAAAACCCATTCCACCTTTAGATTTAGCTTGGCATAAAGTTTCACATTTGACCCAATGCACTTTTCTTTGATCACCCTTCTGTCCCCACAGGAACTTTCTAATCAAGCTTTCAATCTCTGTGCATAAATCCACTGGGAGCTTGAAACAGCTCATTGTGTAGGTTGGGATAGCTTGTACCATTGCCTTGATAAGGATTTTACTCCCTGCTTAAGATAGTAGTTTTTCCTTCCACCCTTGAATTTTTTTCCAAACCCGTTCCTTTATGTAGTTGAAGCTTGCCTTTTTATTTCTCCCCACAAGTGATTGTAAGCCCAAATACTTCTTGTATTGTCTTATTTCAGGAACCCCAATGCTACCTTGATGTGATATATGAGCTTTTCAGAAGTGGATTTACTAAAGAAAATGGTAGTTTTGCTTCTATTTATTTGCTGCCCTGAACATTTGCCATATGTGTCTAGGATGTCCAAGACCTTCTGGCATTCTTGAGTGGTTGCCCTGCAAAACAAAAGACTGTCATCTGCAAAAAGGAGGTGAGTCAGACGAGGACTATTTCTGGATAGAGAATAGCCTCGTATTTCACTCTGGCCTGTTGCTTTGCTAATGAGACCATGCAGTCCTTCTGTACATAGTAGGAAAAGGAAAAGGGAGAGTGGGTCTCCCTGGCGGATACCTCTTGAGGGGTAGATCATACCTTTGGGTTCTTCATTGACAAGGATTGAATATGAGACAGAAGTAACACATAGCATAATCAGCTTACCATTGTTCGGTAAACCTCATTATCCTCATCACTACTTCTAAATATGGCTATTCCACCCTATCGTAAGCTTTGCTTATATCGAGTTTTATTACCATAAAATCATCATTCCCAATGTGTTTCTGCATACAATGGAGAGATTCAAAGGCTACCAGAATATTATCTGATGATGCCGAAATGCTCACCAGTGAGATGCACGACCCTTACACTTGAACAACCGGTGCCTGAAAGTACAAAAATACAAGAACACCTTCAAAAGGGGGGGCTCCGGTGTGGAGCCGGCCAAATACCCTCCAAAGGTTAAGTCAGAAAACGTTTTTTACAACTCTAGAATGCTAGAGAGGAATTAGTTACACATACCTTTTTTGAGGGTGTTGGGGCCTTTTTATAGTAGTGAGGTCCTGCCTCCTTTCCTTGCAGAGCAAGCCTCACAGACTTGCTGAGCAAGCCTCTCAGACCTGCTGAGCAAGTCCCTCAGGCTTGCTGGACAAGCCTCCCATGCTTGTGGAACAAGTTTCTTGAAACGTGATGGGCAAGTCTGGGCCTTCGTCCTAACCGGGGGCCCATGTGAAAAGATGGGCCCTACCCTCTTTGGGCGCGTGGATGCGGGCATATTGGGCTTGCCAATGGGCCCATTGGGCCTACCAGGCCTTATCTCACAATTTACCCTCTTCAGCTGCCCCCTTCACCCCATTTGACCCGTCGCCGTCGTGCAGACGGTCAATTGGGGTGACGGTCAAAACAAACAAAAGAGATGGTCCGTCTTTAAGGAGGTGACGGATGGACATGAACGAACGGTAACAAAGAACTGGGACGGCAACCATAAGGACAGATTGGTGGAAGACGGAGTCAGAGAGATGACGATCAGAGCTCAATGCATGTTGGTGATGAGGACCTTTGGAAGGGGGACGACGGATAGGGACACCGTCATGACTGTGGGGGTCTGACAGACTGCAGAAGCATTTAAGACGAGGACACGTGTCACTCGTAGATTGGTCTGTATCTTGGATCGAAGTGCCGCTTCGTCTTCCGTGCACTCCACCTATAAAAACCAGCATTTCTCCTTCATTTTTCTACTTTGCGTAGAAACTTCACTGTCAGAGCGAGTCCGTTGTTTGTCAGAGCCCAATCCGTTCACATCCTTCAGCAACAAGATCTACCCGTTCATTTCTTTCTTCGGTAAGTGATCCTATCCGTTCATATCGCCGTTATATCTTTAATTTTTATGACCGTCACGGCAGAAGCATTAAATTTCTTGTACTTGTTTCTTCCCCCTTTTTTATTTTAGACCGTCAGTCTTAGGTTTTTGTCACTCGTTGTAGGCAATGTCTAGTGCGTCGAGTAACCAGTCGTTCGTCCGCGACGGGGCGGGTTACGAAGAGTTGTACCCGTCTGGTTACAAAGATCCGGACGAGTTAATCGAGAGGACTCCGTCTGCCACTTCACCGTCCTCAACAAATGAGGATATGGAGTTGGCCGAACCAGAGGAAGGTTCAGACGACGGTGGAGAACCTAGAACTGTAGTCGGGGCTGACGGACTTAGGGAGTTCGTCATGCTGCCTGAGTGGACGGTGCACAGATTTGTGTCCACAATTAAGGAGGTTCACTTCAAGACCATTAGGGCCATCTACCAAATACCCGACCATATCCCCATCCGTCTACCCTACAAATCCGAAAAGTGTTATTATGACGGAGTGGGCGATCTGGGTGTGTATGAGCAGGCACTAAAAGCTGGACTTAGATTTCCCTTAAACAGGTTGAAACGAGAACTCCTTCACCACTTAGGTCTGTCCGTCAGCCAGGTGTCCCCTAACGCCTGGAGGGTCTTCGTTGCCATGGAGGTCCTGTACGGAGCCATGTCCAACGGCTCGAGGTCGTTGACCGTACGGGAGTTCCTTCACTGCTACCGTCCGGATGAAATAGATAAGTCGAGGGGAATGTACAGTTTCGTTCCCAGGAAATCCGTCCTGAAGGTCATTTACGAGACCCCGGACTCCAACCGAGATTGGAAGAGCCGCTACTTCTTCCTGGAGGGTGAAGGTTGGATGTGCCACCCGGGGGAGACGGATTTCCTTCCCGTCGACAGGACATGGGGCATCTTGGACCCGTCCGGTACAGTTCAGCCCGTCGTGTTTCGTAGGTAACTTTGCTTTAACTTTTAATGGCCGTCCTAAATTTCTCCCCGTCTCTTTTTTCAGTGCGACGGCGTCCACAAATTGACTTAGAGGAGTATAGCTTTTTGGAGAAAATTTTTTCAAAGACAAAACCAGAAGAACGGACCTGGGCGAAGCTTGTCAACCTTGATACCGTCCACTGGTATTGCGACGGACCGGAGCCCACAGCTGCCGCGATAAAATACGAGAAACGCACCCGTCAGCGTAAGTCCGTCACTTCTTTTTTTTTTTTTTTTTTTTTTCATTCGCTTTGATTTTCACCCGTCCACTCTTGTTTCAGAGATGGACGACGCGAAGAGGAGGGCTGCCATCAAAAGCAAAGCCGCCAAGAATAAGGAGACGGACGTCGGGGTGATGGGGACGGGCTCGAGCAGGCCCCTGGCGAAGAGACCGATGCCCAGGGTTGACCGTGCTCCCAAGAAACAGAAAGTTTCTACGGAGCCCGTCATAGGCCTCATGGCGGAGGGGAAGAAGACGGTGATCCCTGCCAAGCCTGGGGCGGGGAAAGGTCTGATGGTTGCTCCCCCGGGCAGCCAGAAGAAACCGCCCGTCCTACTCCGGGAGGACCCAAAATACGCCTTGGAGAAGATCTCCTCCATCATTGGGAGCGAGGACTACGAGGACTTGGGGAACCACTCGACGGAGGCTATGGGGGAGACGGGCCTCTTCAACATTGCCCAAGTAAGGATCCGTCACCACTCATCTTTCAATTTCTTTTCTTGTCACTTTTTTACTAAGTCCAGTTTGGTCGTCAGGCTATGCTTATAACGAAGGGTCTAATGGACCGAGCTCTGCGCAATGAGACGGCGTTGGAGAGGGTCCGTGACCAGGCCAGGGTGACGGAGGAGGAGCTGCTCGAGCTCAAAAACTGGAAGGTTGTGACGGAGAAAAAACTCAAACTGGCGGAGGAGGCAAGGGACGAGCATCAGAGGACGGTGGAGGAACTCAAAGCCGTCCTGGAGGATAAGGAGGACGAGCTTTGTCTGGCCAAGGAGAAGGCCGTCCAAGAATACCGCGATTCGGACGCCCTCTTGACGGAGCTTGGGTCTTCGTATACTGATGGCTTTGAGGATGCCCTCCGTCAGGCCAAGGCTCTATACCCCAAGTTTGACTTTTCAGCCGTCGATATCAATGTCGCGGAAGGTATGTCCGTCCAGCCAGACGCCTTTGATGACACAGCCGACCTTTTTGCTGAGGAGAAGCCTGTTTCCGTCGCCCCTGAGCCCCAAGCTGAAGAAGCGAAAACCCCAGAGCCCAAAGACCCCGTCGCCCTCGGCGTGTAGCCGTTCTCTATTTTGTATTTATTATATCGGAAAACTCATTGGATTTTTGCCCGTCGTGTGTAGGGCTTATTTTACATCATTTGTACTTGACATTTAAACTGATTTATTTAAATGCTTCTTTTAATACCGTATTGATAATGTTGATGTGTACTCCGTCTTGATATTAAATTCCTGCTTAATTTGATTCGTCCACGTCGTGGACCTTTATGTATTCGCGAACTAGTTGGGTCCGTTCATTTTTTGACTCGCGTACATCTCTAGTTCATGTTGGTGTCCGTCTACTTAGTGGATCTGTATGAATTTCCAACCCATGGTGGGGTCCGTCCTCTTTGGGACTTGTAAATTTTTAACCCGTGGCGGGTCCGTCCTCTTTTCAGGACTTGTAAATAACTAACCCATGGTGGGGTCCGTCCTCTTTGGGACTTGTAAATTTTCTGACCCATGGTGGTGTCCGTCCTCTTTGGGACTTGTAAATTTTTAACCCGTGGCGGGTCCGTCCTCTTTTCAAGACTTGTAAATAACTAACCCATGGTGGGGTCCGTCCTCTTTGGGACTTGTAAATTTTCTGACCCATGGTGGTGTCCGTCCTCTTTGGGACTTGTAAATTTTTAACCCGTGTAGGGTCCGTCCTCTTTTCAGGACTTGTAAATTTTTTTTGACCCATGGTGGGGTCCGTCCTCTCTTTAGGACTTGTAAATAACTAACCCATGGTGGGGTTCGTCCTTTTTGGGACTTGTAAATTTTTTGACCCATGGTGGGGTCCGTCCTCTCTGAGACTTGTAAATTTTTAACCGGTGTAGGGTCCGTCCTCTTTTCAGGACTTGTAAATTTTTTTGACCCATGGTGGGGTCCGTCCTCTCTTTAGGACTTGTAAATTTTTTGACCCATGGTGGGGTCCGTCCTCTCTTTAGGACTTTTGATAGCAGTCGTTTAGTAGTAAGATTTACACAGCAAGGTCCTGAACGTTCCTTCATTAAATTCGATCTTGTAGAAAAAAATACCTGCCCCTTCTTGGGCTAACAAAGGTTCCAAAAAACAAAAGGTTCGAAAGTAGTTGACAGACTGCTACAAAATAATCGAAATCTAGTAAATATACATCGGGGGATTCAAACTTGACTTCTACTGGTAATATCTCCGAAGGTGCTTCGTGTTCCATGGATGCTGGAGTTTTCTTCCGTCCATGGTCTCAAGGTGGTACGTGCCCTTCCTATGCCATGATGTGATTCTATACGGTCCTTCCCAATTTGGTCCGAGCTTTCCCTGAGTAGGGTCCTTAGTAGCGCTGACCTTTCGGAGTACCAGGTCGCCGATCTGGAAATCTCTGTGCCTCACCTTTGAGTCGTGGTTCTTTGACATGAGGTTCTGGTATCGCGCCAATCTTTGTTCAGCCACTACCCGGACCTCGTCCACCAAGTCTAGCTGAAGGCGCATAGCTTCCTCGTTCTTGTCCTTCGTGTAGTTCTGCACGCGGTAGCTGGTGAGGCCGATTTCTGCTGGTATGACTGCATCGGCTCCGTATGCAAGTCGGAACGGGGTCTCCCCAGTTGGTGTCCTTGCGGTCGTCCGATATGCCCACAAGACGCTTGGCAGCTCGTCTGGCCAAATACCCTTTGCCCCCTCGAGCCGGGTCTTGATGATCTTTAGTAATGTCCTGTTTGTGACTTCTACCTGTCCGTTTGCTTGCGGGTGTGCTGGTGAGGAGTAATGATTCCGAATGCCTAGCTCTGAGTAGAAATTCTTGAAAGCGCTGTTATCGAACTGTTTTCCATTGTCGGAGATAAGCACCCTCGGGATCCCGAACCTGCATACGATGCTTTTCCATACGAAAGCACGGATGTTCTTCTCGGTAATAGTGGCGAGGGGTTCTGCTTCGACCCACTTCGTGAAGTAGTCGATGCCGACTATGAGGAACTTTAGCTGCCTTAGAGCCGTTGGGAAAGGGCCCATGATGTCTAATCCCCATTGCGCGAACGGCCATGGGGCCGTGATGGGTGAGAGTTCTTCTGATGGTCGTCTGATCAGGTTACTGAACCTCTGGCACTTGTCACAGGCCTTCACATATGATTGGGCGTCCGTGAGCATTGTGGGCCAGTAGTACCCGGCTCGGATAAGTTTGTGCACTAGAGACCGTGCTCCAGAGTGATTCCCGCAAATCCCCTCGTGGACTTCCCTCATCACATATTCTGCTTCGCCCTGGCTTAGACACCTTAGGTAAGGCCGAGAGAAACCTCTCTTGTACAAAGTGTCGTTGATTAGCACGAATCGTGTGGCCCGGACCTTCAGTCTCCTTGCAGCATCCTTTCCGTCTGGCAGAGAGCCCGACTGTAGGTATCCTTTTAAGGGCATGGTCCAGTCCTCTCCAACATCTATCGCCTGTATCTTCTTTCCATCATCAATGAGTGGGTGAGTTTGAACGAAGGATAATACCTGTTTAGGCGCATTCATGAACTCCGCGGAGGCTGCTTTGGCCAAACGGTCGGCGCACTCGTTTTCCTCCCTTGGAATCTGAATGAATTTGACCTCGAGGCCTGCGATTCGACCCTTCACCTCCTTCAGGTACTTCTTCATCCGTTCGTTTCTACACTCGAAATCGCCATTGATCTGACTGGTTATCACCTGGGAGTCACAATGTATGGCCATGTTACCGGCGCCCGCGGCCCTTGCGAGATCTAATCCGGCTATCAAGGCTTCATACTCCGCTTCGTTGTTGGTTGTAGGGAAGTCTAGTCTTATCATGCACTCGATCTTGTCCCCTTCTGGTGTTCGCATGACTACGCCGGCTCCTCCTGAGTGCTGATTTGATGATCCGTCCGTGTGGATGATCCACAGTTTCGGCCCTTCTGCCCTCTCGTCTTCCGGCTGGGTGTACTCGGCTATGAAATCTGCCACAGCTTGCCCCTTTATCGAAGTTCGCGGACGGTAGCGCACGTCGAATTCGCTCAGCTCAATTGCCCACAAGGCCATCCTTCCCGCCGCCTCGGGGTTGCTTATTACTTTCCTCAGAGGCTGGTCCGTCAGGACTACGATTACGTGGGCTTGGAAATACGGTTTGAGTTTTCGTGCTGCGGTCATTAGGGCAAGGGCCAATTTCTCCATCCGTGGGTACCTTTCTTCTGCTCCTCGGAACGCCCTGCTCACAAAATAGACGGGTCTTTGGGAGTGTCCGTCTTCCCGCACCAGGGCTGCGCTGACCGCGGCCTGTGAGACTGCAATGTAGAGGTACAGCTCCTCCCCGGGTACGGATGGACTGAGAAGTGGCGGTGACGACAGGTACCTCTTCAAATCTTCGAATGCTCTTTGGCATTCATCCGTCCACTCGAACGATTTCTTCAGTACTCGGAAGAAGGGCAAGCACTTATCTGTCGCTTTAGAGACGAATCTGTTCAGGGCCGCAACCTTCCCGTTCAAGCTCTGAACCGCCTTCACTGTCTTCGGGGGTTCTAACTCCATTATGGCTCGCACTTTCTCTGGGTTGACCTCTATGCCCCTTTGGGAAACCATGAATCCCAAGAATTTCCCGGCCGTAACCACGAACACACATTTACTTGGGTTCAGCTTCATGTTGTACGACCGAAGGGTGTCGAATGTCTCCTGAAGGTCGCTGAGATGGTTGTCCTCGCGCATGCTCTTTACCAACATGTCGTCGACATAGACTTGTACGTTCCTGCCGAGCTGGTGCGCGAACATCTTGTTCATCAGTCTCTGATATGTAGCCCTCGCGTTCTTGAGTCCGAACGGCATTACCTTGTAGCAGAAAAGTCCTTGACTGGTCACGAAAGAGGTTTTCTCCTGATCCTCCTCCCCCATTTTAATCTGGTTGTAGCCTGAGAAGGCGTCCATGAAACTCAAGAGCTCGTGTCTGGCCGTCGAGTCCACCAGAGTGTCTATCCTCGGGAGTGGATAGCTGTCTTTCGGGCACGCCCGGTTTAGGTCCGTGAAGTCAACGCACATTCTCCACTTTCCGCTGCTCTTTTTTACCATGACCACATTTGCTAGCCAGTCGGGGTAGTAGACTTCTCGGATAAACTCCGCCTCCAGCAGCTTTCTAACTTCTTCCGCAACCGCTTTGTCCCGTTCCGGCGCGAACACCCGCTTCTTCTGCCGGACTGGGGGGGAGTCCGGGTTGACATGCAGCCTATGTACTATTACTGACGGATCGATTCCTGGCATATCTTCGTGGCTCCACGCGAATATGTCCTGATTACTCTTCAGGAAGTTTGCCAGGTCTTGCCTCACCGTCTGGCTAGCCATGGTGCCCATTCTTGTCGTCCGCCCGGGTCTCGATTCATCGAGCGTGACTTCTTCCAACTCTTCTACCGGCTCTACGACGGTCCGCTGCTCGCCAATGCATAAGGTCTGCTGGTGATCCTCCATTTCCAGCATGGTGACATAGCATTCCCGGGCGGCCACCTGATCTCCCCGCAACTCTCCAATTCCGTACTCTATGGGGAACTTGATCATCAGGTGGTATGTTGAGGTCGCTGCTTTCCAAGAGTTCAGCGTCGGTCGCCCTATGATACCGTTGTACGCGGATGAGCAGTCGACCACTAAGAAGGTCACATCTTGAGTGATCTGCTGCGGATAGTCACCGACTGTCACTGAGAGCGTGATTGCTCCTAATGGGAGTATCCTTGTTCCCCCAAAGCCGACCAAAGGGGCATTCGTCGGTGTTAGCCGTGCTCTATTTATTCCCATCTGCTGGAACGCTGGGTAGTACAGGATGTCCGCTGAGCTGCCGTTGTCGACCAGCATCCGGTGTACGTTGTAATCTCCTACCCTTAGACTGACGACGAGGGCGTCGTCGTGCGGATGGTAGAGGCGCCTCGCGTCGTTCTCCGAGAACCCAATGATCGGATCTTCTCTCCACGCCATCTTGGGTACAGAACCCGTGGTCTGCACATGTTGGACCATCCTAAGGTAGGTCTTCCGGGCCTTCTTGGACGATCCCGTTGCTGCCGTGCCCCCTATAATCATCCTTATTTCCCCAACGGGGGGTTTCTGACGGTCATTCTCCCGCCGGGGGGCCTGCTCCCGCGCTTGGACATCCGTCCTTTCTCTACTGACGAATTTCTGCAGTTTTCCATCTCTGATGAGGGCCTCTATCTGCTGTTTCAGATCGTAGCAATCCGCAGTGTCGTGACCGTGATCTCGGTGGAAACGGCAATATTTGTTCCTGGATCGCTTGGCTGGATCGCTCTTTAGCTTTCCCGGGAACGTCAGAGATCCCTCATCTTTGATCTGCATCAGCACCTGGTCTAGCGGAGCGTTCAGAGGGGTGAATCTCGTGAATCTCCCTCCTGGGGGTTTAGAACGCTTATCCTCGCGTCTATCTCCCGTTCTTGGTTTCTTCTTTTCGTGGTCCTGCCCGGCATCCTCCGGTCTCTCCCTCTTCCTGGGTTTGTCTTCCCTAGCCGACAGTGCGTCCTCCGCATTCATGTATTTCGTGGCCCTGTATAGGACCTCAGACATGGTCTTCGGGTCATTTTTGTACAGGGAGAATAGGAATTTTCCCTTCCGCAGGCCATTCGTGAAGGCTGCCACCAGAATCTTGTCGTCGGCCTCATCAATGGAGAGGGCTTCCTTGTTGAAGCGGGTTATGTATAACCGCAGCGTCTCGTCCTCCCGCTGCCTGATGCTCATTAGGCATGCTGTTGACCTCTTGTACCTGTGCCCCCCGATGAAGTGCGAGGTGAAAAGTGCACTCAACTCCTTGAAAGTACTAATCGAGTTTGGCGTCAACCTGCTAAACCAGACTCTCTCCGCGCCCCTCAGTGTTGTAGGGAAGGCCCTACACATGACCTCGTCCGGGACTCCTTGGAGGTGCATCATGGTCTTGAAGGTTTCCAGATGATCTAACGGGTCCTTGACCCCGTCATAGCTCTCGACCTGTGGCATCCGGAACTTCGGTGGCAGGGGACAGGAGTTGACTGATGCGGTGAACGGCGAGTCCGTCCTATTCACTAAATCGTCAAGGTCGCTGGAGACGCGTCCCTTGAGGGCGTTCATCATGACCTCCATCTGCTCTTTCATCGCCTGTATCTCCGCGAGGATGGGCGGTGGCGTTGCATTTGTGAGGGAGGGCATGCTCGAATCGCGCCTCTCCGTTTTACTGGGCTCATTACTGCCCCCTTGCTTCTCAGGCCCCCTTCTTTCGGAGCTGTCCCCTTGGTTCTCCTCCTGACCGTTATGCCCCGCATTCTTCTGTCGCAGCTGTTCCTCCAGGTCATGATTCTGTTTCGTGAGGCGCTCTACTGCGGCCGCGAGGGTCTGAACCTGTCTTTCTAATGCGGTGGGCCTCGGCGGCTCATCGCCTTGCACGTCGTTGGAGTTGGCCATCGAGCGTGTGAGTACCATGCAACTCTTGTGTCTGGGAGGCGACAATGGCTTAACTTGTCACGATCGTCCTTCCCCACAGACGGCGCCAACTGATGATGCCGAAATGCTCACCAGTGAGATGCACGACCCTTACACTCGAACAACCGGTGCCTGAAAGTACAAAAATACAAGAACACCTTCAAAAGGGGGGGCTCCGGTGTGGAGCCGGCCAAATACCCTCCGAAGGTTAAGTCAGAAAACGTTTTTTACAACTCTAGAATGCTAGAGAGGAATTAGTTACACATACCTTTTTTGAGGGTGTTGGGGCCTTTTTATAGTAGTGAGGTCCTACCTCCTTTCCTTGCAGAGCAAGCCTCACAGACTTGCTGAGCAAGCCTCTCAGACCTGCTGAGCAAGCCTCTCAGACCTGCTGAGCAAGTCCCTCAGGCTTGCTGGACAAGCCTCCCATGCTTGTGGAACAAGTTTCTTGAAACGTGATGGGCAAGTCTGGGCCTTCGTCCTAACCGGGGGCCCATGTGAAAGGATGGGCCCTACCCTCTTTGGGCGCGTGGATGCGGGCATATTGGGCTTGCCAATGGGCTCATTGGGCCTACCAGGCCTTATCTCACAATTTACCCTCTTCATTATCAAAGATAAATCTACCTTTTGTAAAAGCATTTTGGTGTTCTGTGATAATTTTTGGTAAAATTCTTTTCAATCTATTTGCCAAAACTTTTGAGAAAATCTTGTATAGAACATTGCAGAGACTAATGGGTCTAAATTCAGAGGCATATTCTGGGTTCTTTTTCTTGGGAATAAGGATGATAAAAGTGTGATTTAAGTGCTCAGGTAAGGAAGCATTGTTGAGGAAATTAAGAACAGAATGACATACATCATCACCAACTAAATTCCCATAATGTTGATAAAATAAATGGGACATACCATCTGGTCCAGGGGCTTTGAGAGGAGACATCTGTTTGATTGCCTGTTGTACTTCCCATGCCTTGAACTCTCAAACGCAACCTAAGAGTGCATTTTAAATCATATTAAAATGTGGTTTAAATCAGGTTTTAGCTTCTTCTTTTTTTTTTTTCTTTTTTTTTTTTTGGGTACTATCATTCCAAAAAGGCCAAAATGAGCTTTGAAAAAGACTAAAAAAGGGTCGTGATAGGTAGGGTAAGTCTGTGTTTCTCTTTTGGTAGAGAAAGTGAAGTATAAATAATCGTGAGTGCATCTGATTGGAAGAAAAAGTTAAAGAGCATGTCTATCATTAATTAGTGCTTAGCATACGGATTGACTAATTAAAGACTTGAACCTCCCATTGTTGATTGGTCCGCATAGTAGTGCAGCAATCACAAACTTGAGACCTTTTGTTGGCCAATTTTATACACTTAACGGTCTGAATCAATTTCGTTGTCATCGTGTATATGTGTGTGTATGTGTACTTCTGTGCTTTAATTATTAGTTGTGTTAATTTTGTTTTTCAAATTAATTTTAGAACTAAATCAATATTATCTTTAATTATAGCAACTTAAACTTACAAGCATAAAATTGATTATAATTTGAATGTATAGAGAGATGAAATTAAGTAAATTTTGAAGCATCATAGTAAAGATTAATAAATTTAAAGCTCAAACATCCAAGTTTAGGTAGCTTAATTTTTTTTTTAAATAAAATAAAATAGGTAGTACCGTACGCTAAGCTTAGTGAACAGTTTTTAAGGGTTGTAAAGTCATTCCATAGGAAAAATATCTTGTGAGCCGCGGGACATATGAGCCTCACAGCGGACCTTGAGCTTTAAAAAAGTCCGTGATATTTTGATTGATTATACTTTAAAAAAGTCCGTGATATTTATCTACAGATACTTCAAAGACATTTGAGGACTCAGTTTGTCGTTTAGCTGAAAGAAGCGACGTAATTCAGCGAAATAAAAGAAAAAGAGGAGTATAATTGCCTTTGGCAGGTGAGTGCGTTCCTCTTTAGGTTGAAAGAAATTGACGTATAGTCGTGACGGGTGAGGTGAGTGCGTTTTGATGTGCTGCATGTCTACCTTTTACTTAAAAAGAATATATATATATATATATTGAGTGCGTTTTGATGTGCTGCATGTCTACCTTTTACTTAAAAAGAATATATATATATATATATATATATATATATATATATATATGAAAGAGCAAGGAAGAAAGAAATAGAAAATAAAAGTAGATTTCTCTCAAAAAAAAAAAAAAAAAAAGTAGATTGATATATATTTGTTGCCAAATTATAATTTCGGTCTGTTTCAATTTCTTTCTCATAAAGTTAAGTCAGTACTTAATTATTAACAATGTTAATTTTGTATGTCAGTTCAGTTTTCAAAATTAATCAAATTTATCTTACAATCATGTCACCTTTTAACATATAAGCATAAAATTGATTTTTTTTTTGAAAGTTTAGAGACGAAAATAAGTAAAATTTGATAATTAAAGGATAAAATTAACACAATTAATATTTAAGAGTTTTATTTTAAAATTTCAAGAATGAAATTGATGCAATTAAATGCATAGAAACGAAATTGAAATTAATTGTTACAATTTTTTTTTTTTGGAGAATGAAACCTAAGAATTTAATTAAAATAGAATCAGCCAGCATTGGCTAAGAGTACAAAGTAAATGTTTGGATGAACATCCTCCATCCACACCAAATAACCACTAACATGTCTAGCATGTTTAGCTATGTTATGAGCGACAAAGTTTCCAAGTTGACGTACATGCCAAAAAGAAATACAACAAGATTCTGTCAAGGCTTTGGCTAAGTCGAGGATATGACCAAAGGGAGAAAGAGAGTCCCCATTGCTGTTGAGAGTGTTGATCACACATTCTGAATCACCTTCAAGAATAAAGGATAAGTAGCCAATTTCTAGTGCGAAGCTTCAACCAAATTTGAAGAGAAGGGAAGGGGAACTCGCTTCGGCATCAACGCCAATGCCTGGCCTTGGCTGTCACGTACCACCACACCCAAACCAGCTCTGCCTATATTTTTGAAAGTCGCTCCATCGAAGTTAACCCTTAGAGAATTTGGGGGAGGAGGTGACCATCTGACTCGTGTGGGTGAATGGGCAAACATCTGTGAAGAGGCTGTGAGGTTTGCTCTACTGAAATCCTAGAGTGCTTGCATTGCCATTGGGGCAACCTATGATATCGGGTAATTAGAGTTTTTGACTCTGATTTAATTCCTGCAATACTAGATTGTCCATAACAGCATTGCCAACTTCTCCAGATTTTTTCCTTCCCGCTGTGCATATAATATGAGTCTGAAATGTTGGAAAAATAGTGGGAACGATGAAAGTCAAACTCAGGAAGAGCTTCCCATATCTGAGCTAATTCAGTGCAGTCCCACAATGCATGCAAGATACTTTTTGGTTCTTTATTGTAGTGGTCACAGATATCAAATGTCAGAATCATTCGTTTCCTTAAATTCACCTTTGCTGGCATCGCGTTCCAGCAAGCTCTCCAAAGGAAGTTTTTTACTTTATTTGGAACGAACAAACCCTAAACCAGCTTCCAAACTCCATTATCTTGATTCAGACCCATTATGGTTGGGTTATTTAAATTTTCTTTAGCTAGAAATTTATAACCCGAATGTACTATGTACTGACCCAAGGATGTATATGGCCAAATTAATTTGACTTCAGCTAAGGAGTTACAGAAAGGAATGCTTTGTACCAAATCAACCTCTTATGGATTAAATAAGCCCTGTAACAGATTTGAATCCCACTATTTTGTACCCGGATCAATGAGGTCTACCACCTTGCTTCCTTAAAACCATCTGTTAGGACATATGTGTTTCTCATGTTAAGAACATATGTCATGATTTTATGTAATTGGTTTATCCTTTGATAAAACGCACTTTACTTATATTTGGGTAGACTTAGGATGTGTTTAAATACTTCAAGAAACCACGCTTCAAGATCAAGTGTTGAAGCCTTCAAGTTTGTTCAACAAATCAAGCAAAGAGTGCAAATTCATTAAAGCTCGACACCTGCTTGATAGCTTCTCGACACCTCCTATCTGTCGAGGTTTAAGAATTTCAGAATTCAACTATGATTTTCTTGGGATCCGTGAATATGTCTTTGGACCTTCTTTTCTCCTAACCCTAGACATATAAAAGAATTGTTTTAAGAGCCGTCAAACTGTACACAAGTTGCACAAGCATTGAGCAAACTCTGTTCAAGCAAATTGTGACCGGAGACAAGGTTCTTGACCTAGTCCATCTTTTTCTCTTGAAAAAGTTGTTGTGTATTTGCACCGTAGGGTTTTGTAACCAAGCACCTTCTTGATCTTCATCGTGTGGATGAACTAAAGAATTTTGCAGCCGACAATCTTCTTAGTTGGTGTTTTGAAGTCGCATACTGGGATCCGCACAATTGTTAGTCATGTACTTGGGAGCCGTGCATCAGAAAGAGGAATTGTCCTTACAGAACAAGTCCAATTGGGTATTGGGGTAAGGGTTCAACTGTAGGTTGGTAAGGTACTTAGGATTCATTTACTTGTAACCGCTTGTTGTGATAATAGTGGAGTTTCGGGAGTGGTGACCTGAAAATTACCCAGTGGGGTTTTTGCCGTTAGGTTTTTCCCCATTCGTAAACAAATCACTGTGTTATTTATTTTCTACAGCGTAATTAGTTTATTAGTGATTTTTTTGTACTACCACGTGTTTGTATGATAAATTGATTAATTAATAACTTGGCTAATTAATTAATTGATTTCTATCACAAGGGGTCATTCAATTTATGGCCTATCACTATCAACTGTTGGAGAAAAAATTCTTGGATCATCATTGTACGATAGCCATGCATCAAGCCAAACCCCAATTGATTCTCCATTGCCCACTCTCCATCTAGCACCTTTGAAGAGACACATCACGACCATTTAGTATGCTCTGCCATGCATAAGAACCAACACTTGAATCAAGAGCCTCCATTATAGAGCAAGTAGGAAAAATATTTGAATTTAAAAACCCGGTAGAATATGGATTCCTTGTGGTATAGAAGTCGCCATGCTTAGCTAGCAAAGCATCATTGAAGAGGGCTAGGTCCTTAAAACCCATTCCACCTTCAAATTTAGCTTGGCATAAAGTTTCCCATTTGACCCAATGCACTTTTCTTCGATCACCCTTCTGTCCCCACAGGAACTTTCTAATCAGGCTTTCAATCTCTGTGCATAAAGCCGCTAGGAGCTTGAAACAGCTCATTGTGTAGGTTAGGATAGCTTATACCACTACTTTGATACGGATTTCCCTTCCTACTTGAGATAGTAGTTTTTCTTTCCATCCTTGAATTTTTTTTCAAACCCTCTCCTTTATATAGTTGAAGCTTGCCTTTTTATTTCTCCCCACAAGTGACTATAAGCCTAAATACTTTTCGTATTGTCTTATTTCAGGAACCCCCAATGCTACCTTGATGTGATCTCTGAGCATTTCAGAAGTGGATTTATTGAAGAAAATGGCAGTTTTGCTTCTATTTATTTGCTGCCCCGAACATTTGCCATATGTGTCTAGGATGTCCAAGACCTTCTGGCATTCTTAAGTGGTTGCCTTGCAAAACAAAAGACTTTCATTTGCAAAAAGGAGGTGAGTCAAACGAGGACTATTTCTAGATAGAGAATATCCTCGTATTTCACCCTAGCCAGCTATTTTACTAATGAGACCATGCAGTCCTTCCATACACAATAGGAAAAGAAAAGGGGAGAGTCGGTCTCCCTAGAGGATACCTCTTGAGGGGTAGATCATGCCTTTGGGTTCTCCATAGACAAGGATTGTGTAAAGTTGTAATTTACAACTATGTCTTTTGTTGGCGTTAATTCCGTGCCAAATTTGATTATTATTTTATTCAATCTTTTGTACCCTGTATTTATTGTGGGATTTAATTGTAAGGGTTATGCGATAGAGAGAAAGTGTGTGAAGACTCAAGCAATTGAAGACAGAAGAGTTTTTGCGGGCAGCTTGTGACTAAACATCCCCCGAAATGATGCATGTGCCATGCACATGACTGGAATGCGAAGAGTTAGGAAAGATGGAGACAGTTGTGTTTCGCGAGTAGCTCGCGGGTAAGGCCTTCCGATGAGACACTCGCGAAACATTCTGTTTTGCCAGATCGTCCTATCTGATACACACTTTCTGTACCCACACTATATATACCCATATTTCCCACAAATGTTGAGGAGTGCTTCTGAGAGAAAACCCTAGCCACAAACCTTGAGAGTTAGAGATTGTTATACCCACATATCTCTACACATTTGCTTGTGGATTTTCCTCAACTCCTACCTCTCCATTTCCATACCATTGAGAGGTTGATAGCCCAAATACTTACCACACCTTTTTAGAGTGGTCAGTGAGGATTTGGTTCTGCTAGGAAGCATTGGAAGAAGCCAAGGATGGCAGATGCAACTTGGAGCTTGTTGTGGGATCCGAAGAGCTAGACAAGACACAGTTCCGAGAAGCCTTGTTGGAGTAGGAGCTTAGAAGGCTTAGGTACAACGGGTAGATTAGGTTTTAAGGGTCTCTTGCTAACCCATGTATCCTAACTAATTGTCTAGTGGATCGATTATTGCTTAGAGGGCAGCGGAAAGGTTTTGTGCCGAGGACTTTGGTTTCCTCTTCGATAACACATCGCTATGTTGTCTTTGTGTTTACATCCTTCCTCCCTGCTCTTTTTCCTTTCATTTTACTACTGTGTTATTATGAGTATGGATTAGAGTAGCTTGTTTGTTTATTCGCTCACATTTACTCTATTCCGCACTTAGTATAAGTTGGAGTAAAATCAATCGAGCCATAATTTTAATTTGGGAGTCTAAATACCTCTTGTGTTTTCACACATTTTAGAGCATTTAGATTGAATATGAGACAAAGGTAACACACAGCATAATCAACTTAATCCACTGTTCGGTATACCCCATTGTCCTCATCACTGCTTCTAAATATGGCTATTCCACTCTATCGTAAACTTTGCCCATATCGAGTTTTATTACCATAAAATCATCATTCCCAATGTGTTTCTGCATACTATGGAGAGATTCAAAGGCCACCAGAATATTATTAGAGAAATCTATTTTTTGTAAAAGCACTTTGATGTTCTGTGATAATTTTTGGTGAAATTCTTTTCAATCTATTTGCCAAAACTTTTGAGAAAATCTTGTACAGGACATTGTAGAGACTAATGGGTCTAAATTCAGAGGCATATTCTGGGTTCTTTTTCTTGGGAATAAGGGTGATAAAAGTGTGATTTAAGTGCTCAGGTAAGGAAGCATTGTTAAGGAAATTAAGAATAGATTGACATACATCATCACCAACTAAATTCTAGTAATGTTGATAAAGTAAATGGGACATACCATCTGGTCCAGGGGCTTTAAGAGGAGCCATCTATTTGATTGCCTACTGTACTTCTCATGCCTTGAACTCTGTGGACAATTGAGCATTCATTTCATTACTGGTGACCTTGATGATGGAGCCTGTGGTTGCTGCATTATGTTGTAAATTTGCCGAGGTAAACAACTCCTGAAAATAGTTAATCAAGATTTGATGTCCAATCACTAGATACTGCTCAGATCTTTTGTATTGAATTTGTCCTCTTCCTTTGAGTGGCTCTGCTGTGAAAGAATTTGGAATTTTTATCACCATCTTTTGCCCATCAAACTTTTGCCCGTTGAAACCACATCCTATTCTCCATATCTTTGAACTCAGTGATCTCCCTTTTCTACTCCATCACCCGATGGTTCAAGCCACTTCTCATTGCTTCCTTCTTGACATCCAATAGGAGTCTTCTTTTTTTGCTAACTCCTTTCTAACATTTCCAAAATGATCCCGATTCCACCTCTTCAATTCCTTACCACCCTTCTCTACTTTCCTCATCACTTTAGTAGAAAGGTCAACCATGTCATCAGAGGACCATACGGCTTCAACCACCCTTGAACAGCCCGGATCAGAGAGCCGCATTTCCTCAAAGTGAAATGGCTTAGTTGAAATTACAACATCCAATCCATCAAGTACAATCCAAAGGGGGTAGTGGTCTGAGGAGTCAAATGAAAGATGGTGGATTTTTTTTCCTAGAAATTTCAATAACCAGTCATTAGTAGCTAATCCACAATCCAATCTTTCCCATATTGAATGTCCATCTGCGAAATACTTTTCACATGTATAAGAAAAGCCCTTAAAACCTATATCAATAAACCTAGATCAATAAAGCCACACTTGTATATAGCATCTCTAAATAGCTGCATCTGGTTTTGACTTCTATTATACCTCTTAACTTCTCAGAGCTTTGAACAATTTCATTAAAATCTCCTGCATAGAACCATGGGAGACTGAATCTGTTATTCAATTGACAAAGCATGTTCCAAGATTCAAAACGCTTATAAGTGACTGGATCACCGTAGAATCCAGTGAATCTCCATGAATCTTCCTTCCCCTTGTTAATGATGGCATCTACATAGTTCTTTGAAAAAGTATCAATGCTTAAATCACTGGAGTTTTGCCAGTACAGCGCCAATCCACCTCCTTTATTATTTCTTTCGACAAAAAACAAAATTTCAAAATAAATCTGTCATTGAATGTCTTTTAGCCTTGATTCATCCGCCCATGTTTTGGCTATAAACACGGCGAAGGGATCTTTTGCCCGAATCACTGCTTCAAGCTCCTTCCCTATACGTAGGTTCTCAAGCTCATGACAGTTCCATACTATGAAACTCATTTGGATTGGCAGGGCAGCTTAACAGCCTCCACCATTGAATTGTCTTGTTCTTCAACTTTCGAAACCTGAACTTTCTTATTTGGTAACTCAGGTTGGGTTGGACTGTCATGGCTTCTAGTTCTTTTAGTCAACACAGTAACCTGCAATGGAAAATCATTAGAAAAGGTGTCACAGGCAATTTTTTTCCACTTGCGAAGAGTAGTGGAATCCGTGGGAAGCTCCTCACATGGACATTCCTTATGTGGATTTTCGAGATTACCATTATCTTCTCCTATAAAATCTCCACTGAGGACCATAATATATATCACTTGATTCTCGGGCTTGGGATTTTTATTGTTATCAAATTTTTGGATTTCCTAATCAATCTCTTTCAATTGAAATTCAAAGTTTGTGGATTGATTAGGAATAAGAGATAAATCTAGAACTGGATCAACCAAATCAAATTTTGAATTTACCCTAGTATGTGCACCATGCGGAAAATCCTCCACCAAATCCGAAGATACCAAATTTGAAACCTAATGATTGTCCACGTCTGTTACTCCACTGTGGGATTGATCGGGAAGTTCAACTAAACTTGGTTGCTCCCTGGATGTTTCATGAACATAACCAACTATATCCTTCACCAAAGTAGACTTCCTTGACTGAGTACAACCAAAACCATCCCCCATCCCTGAGAACTTCATAAAAACGAGTTTTCCCAATATTGTGGGGAGGAGCTCGAAACCAAGCACCATATTCCTATTGATCCAGGGTGAGGGTACCCTTACTAGCAAGCCATTTTTCACACTCTTTGTCCGTATGAGAGACCTTACTACACCAGTAGAAAAAATTCGGGAACTTTTCAAACTTAAAAGAAACCTAAACTTCATCTTTGTCAATGAGTGCAACTCTGCAACCCCTGCACAAAGGTTTTGAGACATGGACTTCGAATCTTATCCGCAAGAAATCACCCCCAATCAATTCATTCAAGTTCTTCGCAGATGAGATGGTACCTATTTTTTCCCCCAGTTCCATGGCCGTCTCAAAATCTAGCATGCTAACTAGTAACCCGTGCATCTGAACCCAAAATTTCATAGTTGTAAACCTTAGGTTTTTTGTCGAGATGGAAAAATCATATTGCTGGAACAAGACCAAATGCTTTGAAAGCTCGAAAATGTGTTGAAAACACCGCGGCTGTTTAGACCCCCAAATTAAAGTTACGGCTCGATTGATTTTACACTAACTTAATACTAAGTGCGGAATAGTGTAAATGCGAGCGGATAAACAAACAAACTACTCTAATCCATAAACATAGCAACACAGCAGTAAAATGGAATGTAAAAAAGTAGGGAAGAAAGATGCAAACACAAGATAACACGTCGATGTGTTATCGAAAAGGAAACCAAAGAACTCGGCGAAAAACCCCTCCGCCGCCCTCCAAGCAATAATCGATCCACTAAACAATCAGTTGGTATACATGGGTTAGAAAGAGACCCTCCAAGCCTAATCTACCCACTGTACCTAAGCCCTCCAAGTTCCTACTCCAACAAGACTTCTCGAAACTGTGTCTTGTCTAGCTCTTCGGATCCCGTAACAAGCTCCATGTTGCATTTGCCATCCTTGGCTTCTTCCAATGCTTCCCAGCAGCACCAAAACCTCACTTGATACTCTGAAAGGGTGTGGTAAGTGTTTAGGCTATCAACCTCTCAATAATATGGAAATGGAAAGGTAGGAGTTGAGGAAATCCACAAGCATATATGTAGTGATATATGGGTATAATAATCTCTAACTCTCAAGGTTTGGGGCTAGGGGTTTCTCTCAGAAGGACTCCTTAACATTTATGGGTGATGTGGGTATATATAGTGTGGGTACAGAAAGTGTGTATCAGATAGTACAGTCTGGCAGAACAGAATGTTTCACGGGTGTCTCCCGGGAATGCCATACCCGCGAGATACTCGCGAAAC
Source organism: Quercus parvula (assembly GCA_030820535.1). Lineage (NCBI taxonomy): Eukaryota > Viridiplantae > Streptophyta > Magnoliopsida > Fagales > Fagaceae > Quercus > Quercus parvula. The sequence goes on along the minus strand of JAUAME010000008.1, from coordinate 3,310,846 downwards.
ACAATTGTCTCCATCTGTACTGACTCTTCGCATTCTAGTCATGTGCAAGGCATATGCTACACTTCGCGGGATGCTTAGTCGCTAGCTACTTGCGAGATCTCTTCTGGCTTTAATTGCTTGAGTCTTCATACTCTCTCTCTCTCTAACACACAACCCTTACAATTAAATCCCACAATAAATACAAGGTACAAAAGATTGAATATAATTACAATCAAATTTGGAACGGAATAAAAGCCAACAAAATACATATTTGTAAACCACAACTTTATAATCTCCCCCTTTGGCTATTCCGTGACAAAACCCCTAAAACAGACTCTAGACTTAAACATGAGTTTGGGAATAGTGGCAAAACTCACTCACACCTAATCTAGAAACTGTGAAGTACTTGCACGTTTATACTTGTAACCTAAAACACTCGCACACAAACAAAACTTTCATTAAGCTTATGACAAGTTGAATACAAGGTATGAACATGAGCAAGCATGGTGCAATCAAGTATGTAAACATTAGATATCATGTAAAAAAAAACTTGATCAAACAAGTTCAATCATTAAAGAATGACTGCAATGAACATTTAGCGAGTAAGTGTTCATCCGGACATGCAAACAAAGAGCAATCACCTATGATCACTTGTATGTCCAACACACGACCAATGCACAATACATGAAGTATATGCATCTAGGAACAAGATCCTACTAGGGCACATGTGTGATGTACTCAAGACATATTGGCAATATCTTAAAAATACAAAAAATGCTACAAAGCATTGAGATATTCACAAACATACTGAATATAAACTGAAATTAAAAATAAAGTACTAAACCTTTAAATGAAAGTAGTAAACACATAAACATAAACCAACATTTGTAAAAGCTAAAAATAAACACAAGCAAACCGCCTGTGAACCAATAACCAATGTTTCTAAGCCTAAATCTATGCTCCCCCTAACACTGTGCAAGCTCTTCCTTTGTTAAAAGACCACGGGTCTATTGCTAGGACTCGTTTAGCATCTGTTTCTAGTTCGAAAACAAATAAAAGAACTTGATCGCCAGCCTCCCTTGTCTTAAAATCCTTCTTAGCCCTCCAAAGTGGTTTCAAAGTTTTGCCCACTGCTTCCACATTAAGGGCTTCCTTGTCATGAATCTTGCTGCTAAAACATGCTCATTGCTAGAAGAGAAGTGTGATTTTTTTGTATAACTCTTTCCCCCTCCTTGCTTGTCAGAGAGAGTCTTTTCCAGTCTCTAAGAACCTCATCCATAGTCAATAGAGGAGGGTGATCACAGAGTGAGAATGTTTCAAAATATTAGCAAGAAAAAGAGAAAAACAATGGAGATGATAACCAATGTCTCATGTTTCCCCACCCCAAAAGAAAAAAATCCAAAAACAAGCCCTACTAATAACGTTGTTATTAGAGGGGAAAGATTATCATTCCCAAGGAAGATAACAGCATTCTACACTCTTGTTACTCAGCAAGAGGGACTCAAGAAAGAAAAAACTATTGTTACAAATTTTGTTTGCTAAAGTAAACAATGAAAGAATGAAAAATATAATGAGTTATGGTTGTATTCTATACAGATATACTCCCTTCATCCCATTTTTTTTGTCCTCTATTCCATTTTGAGATGTCCCAAAATATTGTCCTGTTTCTAAAAATAAAAGTCATTAATTTACTAATGTTCCTATTATATCCCTATTAATTTACTAATTCAATTTTTTGATAAATTTTTTTTAAGGGTAGTTTTGGAAATTTATACATTTTTAAAAGGTAGGCAAGACAATAAATGATGTTCCCTTAAAAAATTTGACTTTTCAAACAGGACAAAAAAAAGTGGGACGGAGGGAGTATTATTTTGATCTTTTGCATAGAGTAGAAAAGATTTTGTCACTAAATTCATTTAAAAGATTTTATTATTCTTACCAAATAATGCTAAGTCAATTGTTTTAAAACTTCAAATTATGAGGCTTTAACTATTCATTTAACTAGATTCATTAATAAATACTTTTTTGGGGTCTTTTTAATTTTTCCATAAATTTTTTTTAAATGAAATATATTTTTTATAATTTTTTTTATTGTTTTATTTAAGTAGGATTGAGGAGTCATTTTGAAAATTGGTGGGAATTGAATTTCATTTTGAAAATAAGTAGAGGTATGTATATCAGTTAGTTATTTCTATTAAAAGTTGAAACATCCGAGTAAAGATAATTTCTATCTTGTATACACTTAGATTAGTCTAGTATAGAATTTCTATCTTGTATTAAAAAAAAATAAAAAAATAAAAAAAAGTTTACCTTATAATTATTTTTCAGCTTTTCAAGATTTTCCTTGAAAGGTTTTAAGGTAGTATGCTAAGCACTATACTGAATAGTCTCAACAAGGGAGTCAATCTCGTATCGAAGGTTATACCGGTTTGGCCAGTGGAACGATATATTTCGGTATCAGTCAATACTAGTGTACCATTTCAAGTTTACCGCTATTTTTTATATTTATAAATAAATATATATATATATATATATATATAAAATAAAATTTTACGATAAAACATTATCTCAATTCAAAAAAAAAATTATTCACAGTTTTAGACTTTTGCATGAACTAAAAGAAAAAAATAAAAAAACAATATTAAAAATAGAAAGCTTAATTGTTTATTGCATACTAAGAAAACAAAGAATACAAACAAGTTATCATTCTGCCCTTACAAAAATTCAAAAATTACAAAACTAAAAAAAGAAAAAAAATTTTTTTTTTTTTTTTTTTGGTACCGGCCGGTACGCTCGGTATCCACCGAGATGCCCAAAATCGGCCAGTATTTAAACCAGTAGGAAACGTTGGAGTTTCGGTACTAGTGCACATACCAGTACGGTACATACCGGCTGCACGGTACGTACAGTAACCCTTTTCCCCCTAAACTCTCAAACACTTTGTACATAGGAAGAAGCCAATTCAACTACAAAGCCTTGGTTTCAACCAATCCAACTTGATATACTAAATATGACAGAATCATATATATTTGAGGAGGAGAGGACCTGCAGGTGCAATATACATACAGTAAATACTAAATATAATATACTCACCAACAGCAAGGAGAATTGCTAGTGATGATTGATGGGGGAACACATTCCGCTCCCTCCTTATGGTAGCCTTTAATGCACAAACAATCATAACTTCCCGGGTTTATTAACACAAATCTGTTTGTCCGTGCATTTCTTGTCCTCTTCACCTTCGTCAATGTCTGTAGTTGTAAAGCTCACATTTTTAAGTAAATAAATTAGTAGGTCCCCAAAAAAAGTAATAAGAAGTATATATAATCAAAAGCATTGACATACTTTTGAAACGAAATGATAGGCATTGCCTTGCAGCAATAATACTAGAGATGAAGTATATAAAAGATTTTTTTTTTTTTTTTTTTTTTTTTTTTTTTTTTTTTTTTGAGTTGTATATCACAGTTTATTAAAACGACAAAGTTGTGATGAGATGGGAATAACATAATTACTTTCATGTAAATTTTTATTATTATTATTAGATTACTAATTGTCTCTTTAAGTTATTAAAAAATTGTGGATTTATCATTTAACTATAGTCTAATCACCCCTCTCACATGTAAACCTTTTTTTTTTTTTAATAAGTGAGGCCCAACACATGAAATTTCTAATATTTTAACATCTTAAATGGAAATAGAATAAAGTCAGGAATCGAATTCAAAGATTTATTGCTTGAATACCATATTAAATTATCAATTGCCTCAAAAACTTAAGTTATTTGGAAATAGTGGATTCAATCATTTAACTATAATTCTAACAATTATTTTCAAATCACAACATATCAAGTCAAATAATTGTGAAAAAATATATATAATTTTTCTTTTGTGTCACTAAAATAAGCCACATAATATTTTAAAAATTGGTCCAAAAAAAATTTATTATTCTTGAATAAAATTCTTATAGATGAGTAAAATGAATACCTTGGCAACGGTCTTTGAGGTATGGGTCCCCGCGGTAACCCTTCTTGCAATTACAACGGTACCCAGACCCGTTTTTGGGATCAGAACATGTGGTATTCCCTCCACATATATAATTCGCTTTGTACTGAGCAACTATCCACGTCTCGTTACCAACTGCCCAATCAAGAACCATGGAAGGGTATTGCCAAAGGCCTTGTAGCTGAATTGGCACCTCCTCGTGCACATAGTGCTTGGAGGTCTAGGGGGGAAAGGATTCGAGCTGCGGGGTTAGCAACATGTTGTAATTATTTCTTTAAAAAAAAAAAAAAAAAATGAAAGGGTATGGTGTCATTGCATTGTAGACTGATAAGATAATCTGAGGAGAACTAGAACTTGTCTTTTCGCATAATAAAGGCAAAGCTGCATGGATTGAAATCCCAGACTTTTGTGTGTTTATTGAAGCTATTTGCTGCCAAAGTAATATTTTGCATTCCTTTTGAAATATCAATCTGGCAACACCCAATCCTAGAGCAAGAATTCTTCACTACGTTGCTTATGTTTTGACAAATAGACATGCAACCGATGCCAGGGTTGTAAACTAACCAAACCAATCATGAACAAATCGAGCTCAACTCGATAAAAAGCTCGTTCATGTTTGTTTGTTTATAAATAAACCAAGCTTGAGCATTAGTTTTAAGCTCATGAGCAATTAGGCTTGATACAAAACAATTCAAACATAGACTCATTACACATATTATTAGGGTCATATTTTCTATGTAATTGGCGAATCCTTTGACAAAACGCACTTTACTTGTAATTGGGTAAATCTGCGCTGGATTTACTGTATCAAAAAATATGTTGTTCAAAAATATCAAGTGGTTTCATTAAAGACATGAAGATTGATCCAATAAACAAGTGAAGAAAAGTAGATTCATTAAGTCTCAACAAAAGCTCGATGATACTACTATCGAGAATTAATGGAAAAGCTCAACATAAGCTCGATCTATCGAGATCTACGATTTCAAAATTTTTAGATCTGAAATTCGGCCCATAATGACTTGTTTGATTAGGGTTTCTTTTCTTACAACCCTAGTCATATATAAGGCTTACTTTAAAAGCCATCAAGTATGAAAACAGAGACCCAGAACTCATATACTCTATGTGAAGTTATTGCGTTTGTGCGCCTTAGGGTTTTGTAACCAAGTGCTTCATGATCTTCATCGTTTATGAAGTAAAGAACTTTGCAACCAACAACAGTCATTCAAGTTACTGAAATTAGTCACGTACTAGGATCCATGCAAAGGAGTTAGTTACAGATTGGAGATTTGTTCAACAAAGGAAAGAAGGCTACTACAAAATCAAGTCCAATTAGGTATTAGAGTGAAGGTTTAGCTGTAGGTTGGTATTTTGGAATAGGCCAAGGTAATGGCAAGATTCCTCATACTTGTAACTGCTTGATTATTGATTAGTGGATTATTGGGAGTGGTGACCTTAAATTCACCTGGTGGGGTTTTTGCCTTGCTAAAGGTTTCCCCATTTGTCAACAAATCACTGTGTCAATTTAATTTCCGTTGCATTTAGTTTATTTGGTAATTTGTTGATGCCTTCACGATTTTCATGTAATTTGACCTAATTAATCAACTTCGGTAATTGAATTAATTAACTGGGGTCAATCTATCTTAATCCAACAAGTAGTATTAGAGCGAGCACATTCTTATTAGGTTTTAGTCTTTGTTGTGTGATCCATTGACCCTTGTTGTTAAGGATCGTAGACAATCATTGATTATACCTCGTCTTTTTTATGGTACTAACTATGCATATTAGAAAGTACACATGAGAACTTTTCTGCAGTCGTTAGATGAAAAAGTCTAGCTAGCTATTAAGGTTGGATGGACTAAACCTATTGATACCGCTTATGGGAAACTGGCTCTCCATAGAAGCCTGTGAAGCGCCATTCATCCTCCCTTCCTTTGTTAATAATAGAATCAATATGGTTCCTAGAAAATGTATCTACATTTACATTGATAGAGTTCCTCCAATATAGAGCTAGACCGGCCCCTCTATTGTTTCTTTCCACAAAGAATAAGTTGTCAAATTCTATCTTGCATTTAATCTCTTGTAGCCTAGCTTCATCTGCCCATGTTTCGGCTAAAAACACGATGGAGGGATCTTTAACCCGAATCATCACTTGAAGCTCCTTCACTGTCCGCAGGTTCCCAAGCCCACGACAATTCCATACAATGAGACTCATGGTGTTTGGCAGGGCTGTTGAACAGCCTCCACCATTGAAATGTCCAGACCATCCACTCTTGAAACCTGATATTTTTTGAAAGGTAACTCGAGTTGGATTTCATCTTCTTCCTCCCTTCCCCGTTTTATTGCTACTGGTATTTTTGTGTCTGCCTCTATCTTAGGCATATTACGTGCTAACTTCTTCCACTTTCTGAGTTCAATTGTATCAGGTACAATAGTCAAGGGTTGATAATCCACATGTACCACATTTTGATATTCCCCACTGTCCACCCTATTCACATTAACCCCTAAATTTTCTCCACTAGAGTCCGTAAATATTGAGCAGCCAGCTATCTGATTGGGTGTGCTATAATCATGGGATTCAAACTTATTGAGAGCCGTATCAATCTCTTCAATTTGGGATTCAAAATCTTTTGGATGAGGAGATGGATATATAATAGGAATTTCATTTATTACCTAGATATTCTGGGAGGAATTCTTTCTTAAAATTTGCTGAGAGACACCCCTGTTTTCCGCCATATCCATATTTGAAACATGTTGGGAGTCGACTTTCTGTTGTGGCTTTGTGATGGCCTGAGTCCGATCGGCGCTTTGAGTGTCCACCGGTGGCTGCTTCCCTAACTTAGCTGGTTGCTCCATGGAGCTATTAGCTTTTGAACCTCCAAGGCCGTCACCCATTCTTGAAACTGTTGTAAAGGATGGCTTCCCTGAGTTGTACGGTGCTGCCCTGAGCCATGCACTATACCCCTGTACTCCCACTGATTCCGAACCTCTATCCGTGAGTCATTTCTCACAATCCTTCTCATCATGGGACACCAAACCACACCAGTAACAAAAATTAAGGAGTTTTTTGTATTTGAAAGACACCCACCGATCATTATCTTCTCCTATATCTATTTTACGACCTCGACATAAAGGTTTTGAAACATCCACCTCCACCTTAACACAGACAAAGTCATTTCCCACCAGCTCTTTTGGATTCTCCGCCTCTGATACTATTACAAGGGATTCACCCAATTCTATTGCTATCTCGGGGTCCAGTAATCTCATCGGTAGCCCATGTATTTGCACCCAAAAATTAACCTTTGTGAAGCGCAAGTTTTTCGCCGGGGTCTTATAATCATAGCGCTGGAATAGCACTAAGTGTTTGTCAAAGGACCATGGCTGTTGCGCTAGAACTCTTTCAGCATCGGATTCCAACTCAAATATAAAAAGCAGAACATGGTCACCCACTTCCCTGATCTTAAACTCGTTACGGGCTCTCCACAGGGGTTTAAAAGTTCGTCCAATGACGTCCACGTTAATTGCACATCTGGTCAGGAACTTTGCTGCTAATACATACTCCTTACGCTTCAGATTCTTTGATTTTGTTAGGCTGAGTTTGGTCCCTTCTTCAGCGGTTAGGGACAGCTTTTCCCATTCACTAATGATATCTTCCATACCGGATGTGTTTAGAGAGTTTTGAAAAGAAAAAAAGAGAGAGGGAAAAAGAGTGTTTCCCAGATCCCAGGAAAAGAAACCCAACAAGCCCTATTGTTAACAGTGTTAGCAGAGGGAGGAGAATATCACTCCGAGGAAGATAAACAAAGTTCTACATACCACGGTCTCTAGAGAGAGCGACGAGGTAGAGAAAAAACTATGGCATATACCTTTATTGTAATTAAAAGATCAAACAAAATTGCCATGTTTCATTTTCTAATTTTAACAACTTTTGGCTTCCTTGTTTCTCAATGATTCAAAATTTTATTTAAAATAAAAATGTTAAAAAAATCACCTAAAATTATGTCATTTTAGTTGGCATTATGGAAAATTGTCTAACAAAAGTAGACAATATGTTTGCATTAACCTCCGGATTCAAATTTGAAGGGTGAAATTGACAAAATATGAACTTTGAACACCAAAATGATAATTGACCCAATTTTAGAGGATTTAGAATGAATTTTATCCTTTAATTATTTTGTGTGAATTTCAAAAATGTTATTACAGTATTTTCTTTATTTTATATATAATTTTAATTAATTTGTATAATACTTGAGCATGATAGGATGATGGACCTTGCTAGGCTGCTAGGAAATGAATGCTACCCAAAGAATTTATTCAAGCTAGGCCTCACCCAAGGGAGCTTTGGGAGGGAACTATGTCTGCCACCCCATCTAGGATGCTGCATCTTATATGACTTTTCCCTTTTTTAATTAATACTTTTAATTTCACTACTAGATCTTTTTTTTTTTTAAATAAAATAAAAGTGGGAGAAAAAGAAGTCAATTTTTTTTGTTAGGAAAAAAAAGAAGTTGAATTTGAACATTCATGAAACATCACAAAGAATACTATGACACCAATGGACAGTCAAAACTCTCTTCTTTAAAATAAATATATAAATAACTTTGGGCATGATATAATTACAAATTTTTTTTTTTTGGGGGGAGGAAAAAGTAAGATAGCCTTATGCAAAACCCTGAGTCATGATGGAATACATGACTCAGATCAGACGATAATTCCTCTATTCATACAACTACAGATTTTAGATAAGAATAAAAAATGAATATCTATAAATAAATATAATAGAAAGAAATGTTAGAAATATCGTTTTTTTTTTTTATATAGGATATAGCTTCATAATTTTACAAGGTAAGAAACCATTGGATTTATAAGCATATCAGCCCAATTACTCAAATTGGATCAATCCCCTTAATTGGTAAACAAAATAATAAAATTCTAAAATAAAATTTTTTTTTCAAAATAAAAAGGGATTAAAAGAGAAGGAATAGGTTTCTTTTGTTTTTGTGGTTGAGAAACACGGAGGAATAGTAACTTAAGAACTAAGAAAGACACTTTGTTACTAAGGGGAAGGGGTCATCCCTCTCCCTCTCCCTCTCCCTCTCCTTATAGGATGTTTTATGACAATTTCTTTATTGAAAATTTTGTAGTTTTTCGATTTGTATGGCAATGCCCCAATAATAATAATTACATTTTACCCTTTTAAAAAAATCCATTCAATTCTTCACCTCCTTCAACCAAGACTTCAATTGTAAATTAAAAGTCCCAAAAAAGTCAAAACTTAAGAATATATTAATTTATGGAAAAACCTAACCGATGCTCTAAGAGTATTGGTTTAAAAAAAATATTTTTAAAACTTTTTTACAATTTTTTTTACAACTTTTTATATTTCTTATAAAAATTGTATCAATTTTTTTTAAAAAAAAAATAATCCATCAACAAATAGACTAAAGACACATATTAATTCAACCATTACTTTTATTACATCTCTAGAAATCAGTAGTCCTAAACAAGGAAATTATACATACCCACTTCAAATGGAATCCAATATCCTTAAATATTATCTAATGTGTCAACCCCTCATTAGCTCTCACCAACATAGAAACAAAATAAATGCTACATAAACTAAGAACTTTCCATATTTTTATACCAACTGCAGGCCCTCTTCATATCTTTAAAAAAAGGCTCTCTTACTCTTATTACTTGCCCCCACACAACATCAAAACAAAAACGCTCTCTCTTGTTTGGTTTGAGTTTTGTGTGTCTAGCTAGAGCTAAGAGAGTGATCATCATGGGTAGGAAGAGGAATTCACCTATGAATGTATTGTCTGAGTGGGTGAAGAAGCAATCTATGAGGATGAAGATTTGTCTTGGTGCAATGGTTGCACTTTTAGCTTAATTTGCTGGCTTTAAAGCTTACCATTCATGATCTCAACCACTTCTACATTGGCTCAGAATTCATCCATGCTTTGGGGATCATTGTCTTGATTTACAAACTCACCACCAAAAAGACTTGTTCTGGTACATGCATCTATATTTATATACCTTCACTGCATGTCTTCCTATTATCAATTTTTAAGATAACCAGAAGTTGTTGTTGTTGATTTGTTTTGTCTGGTGTGTTAAATTATCTTTTTAATTTTTTTTTAGGAATATTTATCTTTTTAAATTGTCAACATATTTGTTTAGATTCTATATGCTGTTTGGCAAAATCATAATTTAGTCCATGAACTTTTAATTGTTATATTTGACTTTTTAAATTTTTGATTAACAGAAAAAAAGAGATAAATTATTTTCAGATTAATAGATTTTGTAATTTTTGGACAAACAAATATTCCTTTTAATCTGACCCAATAACAATTTAGTTCTACGACCTTCTCCGTTCTTATTTGAGCCCAACTCAATGCTTACATTTTGATCCACAAAGTTTGGAGTAAAAATCACATCATTAGGCATATTTTGGACGGAATCCTAACAATTTCACTTTTAATCCAAACCTTAAAAGGTAAAATGTGTCACTTGAAAGTTTGTAAACTAAATTGTGGTCTGACCAAATTGTTAAAAGACAAATTATAATTTTTCCTTTTATTTTTCTTCCCAAAAAAAATATAAAAAAAAGTTGAGTTTCTTTTACTTTATTGACTAAAGTCTAAACATCATGTCCAAGGATGGCATGCTTACTTGGGAATTAAGCGTATATCAATGACCAGTCTTTCTTTTTTTTAAGTAGCACAACTAGGATTTTAATGATTAAGGAAAAGTAAGTAGCACAATTAGGATCTTTTTTTTTTTTTTTTTAATTTTTTGAGAAGACACAACTAGGACTTTAATTCAGGGGGAAAATTAAAAGAAAATGTTGACAAGTTATTAATTTTGAACTTATCAAAAAATAAATAAAAATATAATTTTGAAAATATAAACTAATATAATTAACAAAAAAATTAAACAAAATTTTTTATGATACAACATATAATAAGAATAAATTGTAATTTGCGATAACTCAGTGATAATAATATCTTTTGTAGCGTTATATATTTTTTAGTTCAAACCACCTTAAAGTACCCTTCCCATTTGTGTAACTCTCTCTCTCTCTCTCTCTCTCTCTCTCTCTATATATATATATATATATATATATATATATATATATATGATGTGTGTATAACTTACCGATTGAAGAGAAAAAGATTTTATAACGTTACATCGCATATGGATGTGAGAATTTGGGACATGGAATTAGAACTTGAGGTCCCTATTTCAATTTTATTATTTTCTTGCTTTATACACCAAAATTAGCAATTATATAAAATCTATGCAACTCAAACTTTTTTTTTTCCATAACCTGTTCCGCAAATACTGGGGTCTGTTTGGTTGTCTTAGAACTTAATATTTAAGCATTTTTATGGAATAATAATTAATCCTATAATTTGCTCTGGTGTTATATATTGAAAATATGCTACCATATGCTGTTTTGCTAATTTTGGAGAATAGAAAAAGACAAAAAGTGAATCATTGGAAAACAAAAAGTTTCAAGGAAATTTTTTTTAAAAGATAGTGCAAATTGTTTCATATCCTGTTTTCTTTTTCTTTTTTTACTTTTGTTTTGCATGTGACTCTTAAGTCTTAACAACAATAACAACACCCCCCCCCCCCCCCCAAAAAAAAAAAAAAAAAAAACTTTTTTTTCATGAAGATATAAGGAATCCTCTTTCTATAGCATTTCTTGACGTGGTGTTAAGGCTTCCAGTGTGAGTGTGTTACAAGCACGAAACTTTTTATTTTCTATCTACCTTCACAAAGATATGTGTTGAGTTCTACCCATTAATTAAGTTTGAGGAGTATTGGTAGTTCAGTAATAATGTTTTATTGCCTTGTTCAGGCCTCTCGTTAAAGACTCAAGAACTCACAGCTCTGTTCGTATCTGCAAGGTTGGTCACCATTATGGCGGGTGGAATTTACATAATATTAGATGTAATCACCCTGGTGGCAACATTATGGCTTATATACATGATCCGGTTCAAGTTGAAGTCAACCTACATCAAGGAGCTTGACAACTTTCCCTTATATTATTTGGTAACAACATTTCTACTTTTTCTGTCCAGATTTAAAAATTTAGCCTATAATAATTCCTTTCCTTTAAATTTGTCATAATATACATTACTTATCCTTGGGACAAAATTGCCTTTTGCCCTTTTCGGGCAAATTAATCAGCATTTTACCCTTCTTCCCAAACTAAATAGGGAAATGCCCCTCTTTTGAAAATCGAGTTTTTCAAAATCGAGTTAAGCCCTATAGTGACGTTTTTAATGACCTATAGTGACGTTTTAAAGGACCTATAGCGACGTTTTGTAACTTGATATCCACAATCTATTCGTACTTCCGCATAAATTCATCTTCTTCTGGGATCTAGGCCAAACTCCTTGTTTATTGCCTATAACTCGATTTCATGAATATCAAGTTACAAAACGTTGCTATAGGTTCTTAAAACGCCACTATAGGTCATTAAAAATGTCTCATTGAAATTTTTTTTTTTTTAACTTGATTTTCAAAAGAGGGACATTTCCCTATTTAGTTTGGAAAGAAGGGCAAAATGCTGATTAATTTACCCAAAAAGGGCAAAAGGCAATTTTGTCCCTTATCCTTGCTATAATGAGTATTATTCATAGTAAAAAAAAAAAAAAACAATTAAAATCACGGAATTGCCTTTTTGTTTAAAGAAGAAGTTGATTTAGTATCAAGAATATTGAACATAATGCTAGGAAATTATCTTATGTGGTCAACAATAATGCCCGATTCATTTGTTTCTCCTCAGTCTATTATTGTATTCTTACATGTTTCATTTTTTGTTGAATGCTCATCTTTTGAGCTAAACATAATTAACCACTGTAAAACATTACATGACAGTTGAAATTAGTATGTGTTTGGAATTCTGTCAAGGAATTGAACTAGAATGGGTGATATTTAAAATAAAAATACATATTTTTCATTAGCTTTTATTTTGTATCGCATCTTTGTAAACATCAAAAGGATGTTTTGTTGTACCATTGTATGGAACAACATGAGAATTGATGTCAAGTTTTAGCTATTCTTTCAAAATGTTTTATAATATATTGCATTGAACACTTCATAATGACTGCCATTTAATCTTAGATATTAAAAAAATATTTAGACAGCTGTTGTTTTAGCAAAGTATAAAGAGAGATGAATTAAGGATGTTCTGCTGGTTATTCTATGACAGGTGGTGCCTTGTGCTATCCTTGCCATACTTATCCACCCTAATACTACATATCATTTTCTCATTTGTCGAATCCTCTGGGCATTTGGTTCATATTTGGAAACTATTTCAGTGCTGCCTCAGCTCCGTCTGATGCAGAATGCAAAGATTTTAGCTTCATTCCTCTCTTTACTTTAAACTCAGCATTTAATAAATTTCTAGGAAATTCATACTAATTTTGGTCCATTCTGGCTATATTGTTTCAGATGATTGAACCATTTACAGCCCATTATGTGTTTGCACTGGGAGTTTCAAGATTTTTGGCATGCGCTCATTGGATAATTATGGTGAGACATTGTAGGATCACATAATGTGTAAACTCAATCTGAGTTCAATATGACTAATCTTATTGCATCCATGAAAATTTAGTGGACTCTGTGTGGAACTGTAAACAACTTGCTAGAAGGGACCAACTTAGTAATGTGTGTTTTGCCTGAGCAACTAAATATTCCTTAATTTTACTAATGGTATTCTTACTTGATTCAAGTTTAAAAAGTATTTAGGGGGAAGACCACTATGAATTATTGCCTGAACAAGCTCAATGACATCTTTTCAGATGTTGTTCAAATTAAAGAATATATAGAATAAATCATCATTAAAAACAACCATATCCTCATGGCATTGTGTATCTAATCTGGATATTTATCCTCCCCAATTTCCAAGTTCTATAAAACAAGAGCACTTCATTGGTTCACAATTGGAAAGTTTATAAAACTGTTTGCTGCAGAGTTCAACTCTACTGATGCAATATTTTATAGTTATATAGTATTTGCAAGTATATAACTTCTTTTATTTTAGAGGGAAATATTAATGTAGGCATTGTATTCTCAACTTATTCCGCAACATATACACTATCAGACATTGGTTTTTAACATACCACTCCATTCTTGATTTCAATAAAGTTTCAACATTGGCTATGCTTGGAATGCTTCATAAACTTATTCTATTATTTTAAGGTTAATCAAGAGAACCCCATATTAGAATTGTTAATTTAACCCCAAGGGATTGCTCTTGCAGTTCAAAAAGCCTCAGGAGATCTATTAGGTCCTGGATTCAAAACTTCTAGCCAGCATTTTCGGACCACCCCCAAGGGGTCCCTCCCACTAAAGGAAATATATATTAGACTGTTAATATATCTGTAAGCTGTATACCACCTCAGTTGGATTAAATTCTTTACTTCCAAGCACAACTCATGTGATGCTGGCCATGGGTTTGTCTAAATGTATTTCTCAACATTTATGAATAGATCCTCGTTCTAATAGGTTCCAGGAATTTGCATGATGTCAAAATTCAGGCCACATAGCATTCATAACAAAGTCATATTATCTGATTAGTTATGAATTAGGCCTTTGGACTAAAATATTTAACAACACTTGAATCTAGTCTATGAGATAAGGTCTATATGACTATATCATACTTAGAATAACAAGGAATGGGACTATCTATGCTTTTTAAAATTTATTAGTGACATTAGCGTTGATTAAACTCTCTTTTTTGCTTCATTCATAGTCTGTACAAAGTCCTATGTGCTGCGAATCACAACACATAGAGAGATTAAGCAAAAATTTTGCAAAATTCAGCCACCTATGTCATTATGTTTGGTGGTGGCTTCACTTTTAGAAAATAACCTTTCTTTTTTGCCTTAATGATGGGAACAAATAAATGCAAGCAGTTTTACGAGACCGGTGGAAAGTATTTTTATTTGATTGGTAGCGGCTACTTCTGGTTTGGGGCTGCTCTCCTCGCAGAAATAGTCCAAACATTCATCTTGGCTGATTTTTGTTACTATTACATCAAGAGGTAAGTCCCCTTCCATATGTAATTTTTGTTACAAACTGTGTTGCCCTCCATCATATATCTAATTGTGTCACATTGTCTTTGTCCCTCCTATCTTTCAATTTGCAGTTTCATGCAAGGCCAACTTATAATGAAGATGCCAGTTTAGAAATCAGTCTTGGAGATTGTAACATTTCGTTTACCTACATTGGCTTCTAATTCAAGCACCCAATGAAATCAAAGTGATTTTTCAAATTTTTGATCTTTATTGGCTCTCCCTTATCTTTCTTTCTTATGCTATAAAATTTACAAAGATTTGGGTTACCTTTTATTAGGTTTTGATTCTTAAAGCATTCACATTGTAGTTATTTTAACAAAAAAGCTATTTTAGCACTCACATAACCAAAAACCATGTAGGAAGAAGAATGAGTAGAAGTGAATGAATGAGTAGATATAATTTCAATGGGTTGGCTAGTTATAGCCTTTCCTTCAGTGCTTCATTTAGAACCCGATGTGTACAATGATCCCTTGAAAAGATGTAGGAAGAAGAATGAGTAGATATGGATGAGAAGGCAATCAACACAATTCATCTCAACCTAGGTGATGAGGTCATTCACAACATCCTATAAGCAAAGACAGCAAAAGAAGTTTGGAACAAATTAGAAAGTCTCTTTATGAAAAAGAAGTTGTAAGTGAAGAAACAATTTTACGGTTTACATATGAAAGACGATTTGGATCTGCTGGAGCATCTCAACACGTTTAACATGTTGAACACCCAATTGTCAAATTTTGGAGTAAGTTATGAGGACAAAGATAAAGCGTTACTTTATTAGCATTGCTTTCTACAACTTCTGATCATCTTGTAACTACTTTGACGTATGAGAAGGAGACCTTAGAACTCAAGGAGGTGATCGTTCTCAGGTTGATGAAGATGAACCAAGATGGTGATCATTTTCAAATTGATGGACTTATTGTAAAGTCAGAATCAAGCATTTGTGGTAGAAGTAGGTCGAGAGGAAGGAGCTCTAGTAGGAACAAATCTCAATCTAGATCACATGCAATGAAAGATGTAGAGTACTTTTATTATCACAAGAAATGGCACTACAAGAATCATTGCAAAGAGTTGAATGAGCATCTAAAGGAGAAGGAGAATGGAAAGCTCTTAGAATCAACTAGTGTTGTGAATCTTTTTGATGAATTTCTTATTCATTTGCAAGATCTTCACTTAAATTTTATATTATACTGTTTTTATCACTAGTAATTGATTTATCCCAAAACCCTTTTTGATACTTAATTAATTTTTCTATTCCTCTCACTTTTTTTTCAATTATTTTTTTTCATATCTATATGTACATTTTCTTCTTGACATTTATAATAATACAATATTAAAAAAAATAAAAAAATCTCTATCTATGACATTATAATAGACTAGAAATAAAATAAAATAAAAATTGAGTGTAGAGACACTATCTATTGAGTTAAGCAGCCAAGTATCAACAACTATCATTGAAAAATTTTATGATATTTTATATATATATATATATATATATATATTTTAATTTGTTGACATCTAGGATCTTAGGTACTATATAGAATTTCATCTCTCTATATGTGTAAAGAAACAAAGAAATTGAAGGTGAAACAGTATAATGACGCAGTATTCTCTTCTCTTACATTTATGGTGGATTCCACAACTTAATTCATAATAGAGTCCACCATAAATGTGAGATGAGGGCACAATACATCACCATACTCCGGAGTCTAGAAGCACCTAACAATTTTCCATATAAATAGTATACACTAACAGTAACAATCTCTAAGTACATCCTTGATCCATATTACTATAAATTTCTCCTTTTTTATGTCCATCTTTAGGATAGGCTAATAACATCCCACAACTTAATTGATCAACCAAGCTTTTATTGTGTCTTTGACTTATATATGCTCATTCTAATATATTAAATAATCAAACCACAGTTTCTTTTATCTACAAAGAACAATACTCTATAAAGAAATTCAGCTTTCTAAGTGTGGTCTCAATTTCATGTAGAATCTCATCTTGGCTGGGTTCGACACTACAGCTCTTAACTTGACATGGCTCCTGTCTATATTAGTAAACAACAAGCACGCTTTGAAGCAAGCCCAAGAAGAGCTCAATCTCAAGGTTGGTAGAGAGAGATGGGTGGACAACCATGATATCAAAGACCTAATTTACCTCCAAGCCATAGCGAAGGAAACCTTGCGCTCGTACCCACCAGGCCCCTTATCAGTCCCACATGAAGCCATGGAGGATTGTCATGTATGTGGCTATTATGTTCCAAAGGGTACTCGTGTTTTTGTCAATGTGTTGAAGTTGCACCGAGTGACCCAAATAAGTTTTTTCCAAAGATGTTCCTCACAAAACATGCAAATATAGATGCTTCAGGGCAACATTTTGAGTTCGTACCATTTGGGTTTGGTAGACGATCTTGCCCAAGTTACACATTTGCCTTGCAAGTATCTCACTTGACACTAGCTCAATTACTTCAGGGATTTGAGTTCACGACACCATTGAATATGCCAGTAGACATGACTAAAGGCTTGGACATTACCTTACCCAAGGCAACTCCCCTTGAAGTTCTTCTCAATCCACGCCTTGCTCTAGAACTCTATCAATGACAGACAGAAATATAGACCATGCTTGACTAGAGTACATGTTTTTAACAAGCTTTCACGCTTCAAGAGTCTCATTACTTACTGACATTGCCTAATCTTTTTTACTAGGAGAATCATTATGTAGTCTTATTTTGGCACTTTCTTGTACATGTTTTTGTTGTGTTGTGTTTCTTTTTCTCTATCTTTTTTTTCCTTATGAAGTAATCTATTGTACGTTGCTTTTAGTAAATTTAATTTTCTTTATTTGTACTCCGAATTATTTCCTCCCCACTACCTAAGAGTAGGACATATCATTCAAACATTCAGCAATATCAAGATGAAGGAAATTGATATCGAACCTATCATCAACCCCTTGTGCATCTTGTATAGTTCCAATTTACATGTCTCCCAGGGGAGAATCATTGTGCCTCCCAGACAACGATTTTGTCTGTTGTAAAGTTGTCCACGGTCAGTGCCTTAATTGGTGAAAAAATAGTAATATGGTTCCCAAATGTGATCACTTCAGCCACCATCTATTGAGAAATCTACCCATATTTGTTACTTAAATTAAATCATTGAAAGAACTTATGGAATAGCTAAATAACTCAATATCATGGCTGTAGAGAATAGAACATGAAAAGAATTCCCTAGTAAAAGCTTAAACAGAAGTTAGAAATCAATTGTAAATCATGTTGATTGTTTTGAAGCATATGCCAATTAAAATTCACTTGAGGGCTCTAGCAATTGAAGTTGCAGCCACTTAGTTCAATGAAATAATAGTAAGTACAATTATTCATAGAATAAATCTTCATCACAAAACAAAGAACCACATAGCTAAGGGAGAATCAAACTATAGAACTATCACTTACTCAAATTGAACTCAAGATCGATAATATTTGGTAGGAATAGGTGCTGCCTAGTACAATAATTGCTCTTTTCTTTTCCATTCAATTCATGTTTTAGCTCTCTAAAATGTTGGCTGCTCTATAGTGTAAGATTCTGGAAGAATTGGGCAGCAATTGATTGCAAATTAGTTAGTTGCATGGGGAAGCAGGAGGTGGTGTGAGGGAAGGCTGGTGGTGTTATGATAGAAGCAAGAGGTGTCATGGCTGGAAACTTAAAATTTTATTTGCAAAGTGGTCCTTAAATTTCTACTTAATTGCACTAAGTCCTTGCTTTTCAATATTTTCTGCAACAGCACCATTATTTACCTTCCACATTATTTAAGTAGACTTCTTTTATTTTAATATCCATTTATGTCATGACGATTATTAATAAGATGATGTAGGCATACTTAGTTATTAGGTTTAGAGGTGTGGGATATCACATCCTTCCCTACTTAAAAAATTTTCATCCTCGAAAATTGTAAATGTAAATATAATTGTACATTGACAATTCAAAATGGTAAGTTAAGTGAATCACAAAACATGGTAGAATCTCATGTCAAGTCATCTATGCATATCACAATTCCTTATCTTGTAATACTAACATCATACGTAGTCTAAGACACCCGCTTTCAAGAGAAGTTAATTCATGGAAAAAAAAATGATACAATACAATATGCATATATCTAAGTTGGTATGAAAATTGATGTTCTTGTCATAACATCATTAATTCAATCCAAGAGTAGATTTTGAGAAATCTTTCGTAGTCCAAACAATTTTCATAATGTCATTACAATCAAATGGATATAGTAGGAACATATTAAAGTCGAAACAAACAGAAACAAAAATAATTCACTTGTCAAAATTCTAGCATCCAACACAGTTAAGATGTTTCAAGAAGTAATACAGAGCAAATTTTGCATTTGTACACTCTTTAAAGTGTTGATCTTTAAAGCCAGATACGAATACATGGTAGCTAAGGGTAGACAAGTAAGATACAACTCTTCAGAGGTGTTTGAATTGTTTAATCATTGCCTTTTATCTGATGTCTGCTAGCAGTTTTAGATATCTTGAATTTATGAAAGCATGCTTAATACTGCTACTGTGTTACAGGTTTTATTATTTGCACTATGATTCCTACTATAGTGAGTAAATATGACTTGTTTGATTTATTCCATTGGTAGTGTGATATGATGAGTAAAGGAGATGTCGTATCTTTTATGGCAATTTACAATCATCAAGAATATTATAAGTATGTCTTCCTCTTTTCTAGTACAAGTGAACTTATAAGTTATAAGACGCCTTAAGTAAGCTATTGTGTGGAGATAATATTTTTATATTTCAATGGCACATGATCCATTTTGGTTTTGAAATGTAGGACAATGATTATATTGTTTACTTGAAATTGCTTATCAATACTTCTTAATTGTCATGGTGGAAGATCTGATACTACTTGTTATGCAATGGTAGAAGCCCTCATACTACTTGTTATGCAATAACACTCAAGTATCTGAATAAATAACTGTAAAGCCAAATAAATCAACGGGCACACACATAGAGCAAACAAGAAATTTATGCAGTTCAGTAAATTGCCTACCTCATATGGAGAGAGAGAGAGAGAGAGGGATCAAATCTACTATGCTCAATAATAATTTTAACGCTCAAATCCAAAAGAACTATCAAATTACCCTTCCTCTAAGAATATCTTCCTCTATTAGGAGAACTTTTTCTAAGAATCTTCTCATCTCTTAAAATAACTCTTCTTCTAAGAATCTTCCTTTCTCTTAGGAGAACTCTTCTGAAGAGTTTTCTCACCATATCGAAGAAGCCATGCGCCAAATCCACCTAACCTTTTACCGTGCTCTCTATGTATAAGCCTTCAAATCCTATTTCTTAGTAGATAATAAATATTAATTAATTCTTCAACAAGGATTAGATTTTCATTACAAAAAAAAAAAAAAAAAAAAACCCCTAAAAATGTAACCAAGTCAACTTTCCCTTCCCACCAAGAAAAGCCAGACAGGTAACCATGTCCAAATAGAAATTTAAGGCAATTTTATCAACAAATATCCACTTTTGCTCAAACTCCATCAAGTTATCTTCCTTCTTGGTCGCGATAGCATTGCCTTCATCTAAGCAAAGCTTTTATTGAGAAAAATAAGCATTGTCCCTACAGCCAAATTTGTCTGCACCTAGAAGGACACCCACCCCAATACATGTTCTATTTGCACCTATCTATTTTTGTTCAGCTTATTAATTTCAAATTGTTATGCATGTCTTGGAGAGATCCCATTTAGGGGGGGTGGCCTTATTAAAATATGACTAAGAGGTACAAATGGAAGTTGATCTTCGAATTAGGTGCACCTGAGTGCCTAACACTTTTCCAAGCATGTACCCTAACTCTGAATTCACAGTCTACTTCAATTAGACTTGGATCAAAAGAGTGGTTCCTATACCTATAACTAAGACTTACAATTAAGGTTCATTACTGCAATCTAGTCTTCAGAGCTTTCTACCATTTCTTATTAGGAATGTGTTGTTGGAAGTTTGATAGGGACTATTGTCTCTAAGACCCTTTTTCATTTATCTAACCCCATTTTTCCATAATTCACCCTCTTCCTTCCAATGGACATTGCTCCTTGTTTCAATTTTTTTTTTTTTTTTTTTTTTGGGTGCTAAATTACAAATTACACCCTCTAATTTAAATTTTAAATTTATTCATTTCAATCCTTCATTACTTCCAAAATGGCATAATTTTGATTTTATTTTTTGAAATTTTGAAAAAAAAAATCCAAAAAACTAATAAAATTTAAAAAATAATAATAATAATACAGTAATTAATTTTTCGATCTCTATCTCATACCAAAAAAAAATAAAAAATCCTTCTAAAAAAAAAATATTTTGAATACAAAGGAGTAGTAGTAAATCAAAAGATTAATAGGTTGGAGAAAATACATATAAAGCTAAGAAAGAAAACTAAAGTAACGGACGGTTTTTCATCTCACCTATGGTCAAAAGAATTGTGAAGAGAATGTAGTTCCTCCAGCAAAGCTAATCCATCCCCATTTGTAAATGGACGGCCGAGATGAAATGCTCCCACGCTTGATCATGCTTTCGTACGCCCCCTTCTATAAATGGACGGTCGAGATGAAAGATAGCCACTTCCATCTCAATTCTCTTAGATCTCCGACCTTCTGGCACATAACATTATCTGAGCAACGAAGACAGAAAACTGAGAGTTGGAACCAGGTCTGTTTGAAATTAGTTTCGTGTTCTCCTGTGTGAAATTTTGAAAATATTACAGGTCAATAATAAAAAACTAAAAAAGTGAGAAAGATAAATTTTTCTCTGCGAAAATTGCAGTTCACCTATAAGTGGTTTGGCCGGTTTTAACTAAGTGTGCGTTTGTTTGGACTTTTTGAAGCCCAAAACGCGCATAAATGAAAAAGTTGGCAATAAAATGCGTTTGACTGAGTCCAAAACGCAACTTTTTAAAAAAAGTTGCGTTTTGGACTCAGGCAAAATACACGTCCAAAACGCGCTTCATTTATGGACCTCTGAGGTCCATAAATGATAACGCGCTGCTGGGCGTTTTTGATTATTACCGTTGGTATGTGCATTTACGAAAATGTCCCTCACACAGACTCACACAGACTCACAAACTCATCAGTTCTCTCATGCCCTCATCTCTCATCTGTGTCTTCTTTCTTCATCTTCTTTCTCTTCGTCTTCCTCTGCTTCTTCACCGGTCTACCCCCACAATCAACAAAACCCATTTCAACCTTTGATATTCCGAACACAGAATCAACAAAACCAAACCAAAAATAACTCAAAATCAACACAAAAACAACTTAAAATCAACTCAAATCCGGAAAACCCATCCCAAACCCAACTCAAAATCAACCCAAAATCCATAGAAAAAAAAAACCCAAAATCCCAAAATCCTTATGTTTCAATCATCTTCATCTTCATCTTCATCATCATCATCATCAAAAAAGAAGAAGAAGCAGAGCTGTGTTCTGGACCGAAGTGCTAAGAGGAAAAAAAAAAAAAAAAAAGAAGAAGAAGAAGAAGAAGAAGCAGAGCTGTGTTCTGGACAGAAGTGCTAAGAGGAAAAAAAAAAAAAAAAAAAAAAAAGAAGAAGAAGCAGAGCTGTGTTCTGGACCAAAGTGCTAAGAGGCAAAAAAGAAAAGAAAAGAAAGAGAGCTGGGATGTTCTGGACTGAAGATGGTAGAGGAAAGAAGGAAAAAGTAAAAGAAAAGAGTGAGGTACGTGGGTGGATGAGAAAAAAAGAGGAGAAAAAAAGAAAGAAAAAAAAAGGAAGTAGAGCCACGTGTGTGGAGAGAAAAAAAAAAAAAAGAGAAAAAAGAAATTATATCATAATATTTTCACAATATTTTTACAATAAATTTTAAGGTAGGCTATTATTAGCTAATATTTGTGAGAAAAAAATAATTTTTTTAGAAAGAGAAAAAAATAATTTTAATAGTATGTTAAAATCAAAATTACTATCAATTTTTATCACAATATTTTTACAATACTTTCACAATAAATCTTAAGTGGTAGGTTATTATTAGCTAATATTGGTAAGAAAAAAATAATTTTTTTAGAAAGAGAAAAATTGATTTAAGTATGATGAAGTAATTGATTTAAGTATGAAACAAACTCACATAAAAAAAAAAAAAGTATGAAATAAATTCCCTTATATATATATATATTGTCCTTTTTGGTCATTTACCCCTCAAAAAGCCACTTTTATAAGTGCTAGCCAAACACTCAGCTTTTTCATTATGCACTTTTTAACAGTTTTTACCAAACACTCAGCTTTTTGAAACTCCACTTTTTCATTATGCACTTTTACAAAACTCCACTTTTTTCATTATGCACTTTTTCAAAAAGCTGAACCAAACTCACCCTAAGTCATCTACATTTTAAAAGGTGTCACCTAACTTACTTGAGGTGTCATCCGTTAGTTCTCTGTAACCTATCTCTCCCTTTTCACTGTTAAAAATAAAGATAAATGTGTTTTTTTATTATATTTTGTCTCTCTCCTCTTTTCTCTCTTTTTTCTTCTTCTTCACATAAAACATAAAATAAAAACATCAAAAAACAAGTCAAGATAAAATTTGTTTCATCATTTTCATATACATAATTAGCACAAAGTTTTACGAAAGAGGGTAGACAAAGCAAAAAAAAAAATCCTCTCTCTAAAACTCTAACCCTCTCTCTTTTATTGGGTTCTTTAAAAAACAAAGAAACAAGAAAATTGAAATCGTGAGATCGGTTGAGTAGCAAAGCAACCTAATTGTCTAGATCGGTTGAGATCGAAGCAGCGGAGAGTGGTGGATTCAAATTTTCTGGGGTTAATGGATTTGTGGGTTCGAATTTTATGGGTTGGTTTAAATTTCCTTATGGTTGGTGGGTTCAAATTTTTTGGGTTTAGTGGATTTGCGGGTTAATGGATTTGTGAGTGTAATGGTTTTTCCTATTATGAGTTGTTAGGATTTGGTATATTTCTTCTATCTATGGCTTCAAAAGAAGATGGAGAATCTTTTGGGTTCCTTTCAATCAAAAAAAAAAAAAACATGGGTTCCTTTTTGTTGGTAGTATATACATCAAGAGGAAACCAATTATTGTGTTGATTGAACAAGATTTGGGTCACGATATGGGATTTAAGTTTGAAGATTTTATTTCTAAGATGGTGAGAGAGAAGTTGTTCTTCAATAGTTGCTTCCAATTCTGTTTCTATTGTGGCTTATATAGTAAAGAAGATTTTTTAATAGAAAAAACAGAGGTGGGTAACGGGTATCTAACGGAGGTCATCTCAAGTGGGTTAAGTAATAATTTTTAATCCACGGGTGGACACTTTTAAAACGGGCCAAACCACAAGTGGGTAAAATGCAATTCCCATTTTTCTTTTCAATTTGGTTTTTGAATCAGAGGGTAAAAAAAGTTAAAGGGATAAAAAACCCACTCATTTTTTTTTTTTTTTTTTGGAGAAAGAAAAACCCACTCATTTGCTTTACGAGAAAAGTAAAAAGATGAAAAAAAAAAAAATAGATAATATAATTTTTTTTATCTCATTCCCCTATTAAATAAATTTTTAAAACTAGAATTGGGTAATTAAAAAAAAAAATCAACATGTAAAAAGTAGGGGAGAGAGTAGAGGTAAAATGGTGATTATTAATTACCATAAGTCCCTTATCTTTCCCCATATTTTTTCTCTCCCATTTGTGGGAATAGAAAAGTGATAGGCCCAAGAAGAAAACTCTCACACCTCCTATTTCTACCCTCCAAAATCACTCTAACCAAACACCTCCTCTCCCTTTTCTCTCCTCAAAAGGTTCTTAAGGCTTGTCCCATGAATTCTACTGCATTTATTGCTTGAACATCTCTCTTGGGGTATCATGTGTGGGCACATTAAACATATGGGTTCAAAAGTTTGCTACTTACTCAGATGTTAGGGCGAATATTGGAGTCACTAGTTGGTTTAGGTCCAAGATCTACTCTTTGACCCTTACATATAGTGATGGAGCTAGCTAGAAATTTTTTTCTAGCGGGCTAAGCTAAATATAACCAAAAAAAAAACTTCCATGACTAAAAAAGTGTTTAATTTCATAAATTAATTTTATTTCATATACCCAACTCTCTTTTATTGTACTAAAATTATTTTTAATAAAACCAAACCAATATGAATAAGTACATGTGGGGACGAGGACCCAAATTTGTATACTGGGTCTTGAGCCCTATTTGATAATGTTGATGCGTTCGAGGAGGAGTAAATGACTGAAGAAGCCTCAGAATAGACAATCACGTAACGAAAGGGTGGAAGGCTAAAGTCCGAGGAGATTACCCTTCTCGGATCGGATGAATATTAGTCAAGCAAGTACTTGGGTAATTTAGGTGATCTTCTAAGAGCCTCCAACGATGATGATAGACTTCAAGCATGTATGGAGAGGATAAGAATACAAAAATATCTAAGGGAAAAGCTGCTACCACCGCATTAAATGCACTGTAGCAACTTTTCTAACCACATTTATGTGGAGAAGACTCCTGAACAGTGTAGTCACAACCACCACCATTCACAGAGAGCCAGAGAAGATGCTTGACAAGACATATATTCAAGTATAGGTTTAGATGATGGACAAGTATACGATCAAGATGGTCTAAAAGAAAACTATATAATGTAAAGAACCCCTCATAGAGGAGGGGATCGGAGAAAGAGAGTAAAAGAGAAGAGTACAAGTATTACTGTAGCATGAACTTTTAGAAATAGCGAATTGAACAATAGTGCATCTCCTTGGACAACTATTTCATCAAATTTTATTAGTTTCTGTGCTTGTTCATATCTCAAATCCTTACTAGCCGTTATCTCATTCGCTAAGAGTCCAGCTCTTTCACCCACTCTTTACAAATTTATTGTATTGGGCTCATTGGGCTTATATTCCAACAATTTTGGGTTTGGGCTAAAAATTGTGTCCCTACAGTACACATGTATTACTATTATCAAATATCAAATATAATAAGGGTACATTTGGTACACTGAATGAAAATTACATTAGGAATAGTAATCTTTATTATTGAAAATAATGTAGTGGAATAACTATTACTGACTTATTGTCCATAAATTTGGTTGTTACATATGGAAAATTTGTAAAGATAATGTATAAGGAAAATTTATATTTTTGAAAATATATTAAATTTTTTTTTTTTTTAGAGAGAGTTTCAACCTATGGCGTCCACTCCTGATGATAGCTCTTTGTCATCAAACCAAGACACCAATCAGTTTTTAGTGTAAGCGGGGATTGAACCCCAGATGACAAACCAAGACACCAATTAGTTTTTGGTGTAGGCGGGGATCGAACCCCAGATCTCTTATTCAACTATCAGAGACTTTATCAGTTGAGCTAACTAGAACCCACGAAAATATATTAATTTTAAGACCTATTATGTGTACTAAGAAATAGTTGTTACATCCATTTTAAAGAGGAATGACTATTCTTCAATTTAAAGAATAGCTATTCCTTTGTAATAACTAATTCATGAAATAAAGATGCAACCAAATAACCGAATTGCTATTACATATGTATAGTTATTCCATTTCAGGAGCTATTACACAATACCAAACATACTCTAATATTGTATAACATAAGCAATGCAAGTTATAAGCCACAACAAAATATATAGAAAGTTGGCGTTATCTCAAGACTCAAAAGTCAAAAACATAAATTGATATACACTAAACACGCTTATCTCAATTATAAGCAAGGTTAGAGAAATACCACTGCACACAATACACTGATGACTAAGCTGGAGGGAGGAAAGGCAGCAGTTGTTGAGTGGAGGTTGGAAGCCTGAAGTGGAGTACGACTATAACTTAGACGGTGATTGGGGGTGGCGAATAGGCAAATTGTGAATGAAGGTGTGCAAAATTGATGTCATGTTATCCATAATTGAGGATGATGGCATGTTTGGCCATATTCATTAAATCATTATCAAGGCAACAACATTGGTATGTTTTGGTTACGTTTATTATGAGAAGTGTTAATGGTTTTTATCTCAGTCTATCATTGACATCACTATTCACTCACTACTAACAATTGCCACCTAGAATTTTTTGGTAAAATATTGTGTCCTTATTTTACTCTTTTATTATAAGTCTTAATCACATATTGCCAAATGAGTTAAACAAAATATACATGAACTAGTATTTCAACTCACTTAGAAAAAAAAAAAAAAAAATCAAAATGAGTTCATAAACAAAATATACATGAACTAGTATCTCAGCTTAGTTTTAAACAAATAGGAGTGGAATAGGAGAGTGGGAGTGGGAGGCGATAGAGAGAGAACCAAGATTGTTAGGGTTTGCGAGGTAATTAGGTTTTATATAAGAAGAGCTAAATAGGAGAGTAAAAATTAAATAAAAAAATTTTAATTATATAATATATTTTTAAATATATATTAAATATATATAATTTAAATTTTAAATATATAAATGAGTCGGATCAAGTTAGGTGGATTTGTAATTATTATGATTTGAACCCAACCTGACAAGTTGCGTTAAGTCAAGTTGGTTTTGATTGGTTAGTGGGTTGGCTGCACATTCCTAAGTGGAAGAATCTAATATCAAGAACTTAGGCTACCTCCAAGCCATTGTTAAGGAAACTTTACGTCTATACCCACCAGGTCCTATCACAGGATTGTGTGAATCTATGGAAGATTGTAATGTTGGTGGCTATTATGTTCCTAAGGGCACTTGTTTGAGTCATTAATATATGGAAGGAGACCCCGTGTGTGGTCAGACCCAATTGAATTCAAACCAGAGAGGTTATGACGACACATGCAAATGTTGATGTCAGGGGCCAACATTTTGAGTATATATATTCCATTTTGAGTATATACATGGCTCTAATTTATTTATTATTTACATTGTTAGCCCAATTCTGTAAAAGAAATAAGGTACATAAAAATAAAACAGGGACTGTCACTGTAGTAGAAAAAAGCTTTAACCCAAAATCTTCAAAATCCGGTGCAAAACAGTCCGTGTCCTCATAGGTTTTCCCAAGCTCAACACCCAAATGTGTTAGTCGTACATTAGAGGTAGTTGCCCTACTAAAGTAAACAAATCTTTGAAGTCCGCCATGGCTTGGTTTAATTATGCGATATGAGAGAATCTTTCATTTCAATGTTAACACCATGACCCGAGCCTTATAGTTGCACTCATAGTTCAAATTCACTCTCTCCCACAAAACCCATCCATCAAATCATTCTCTCTCTCTCTCTCTCTCTCTCTCTCTAGAGACTCCAAGCTAGCTTATCTCATACTATTGCTCATCGGCCTTCATTGTCCAATATTTATGGCCCCTTTCCCATCTGGATTGTGCTCCCTAGTAGATGGGTGTTCTAGAAGGGGTGATGTGATTGTGATGGAGTCGGAGAGATCAGGGTTGTATTTTATTTTTATTTTTTTTATAACCGATTAAAAAAGAGTCCAAGAACATCGATATTCTTTTGTCCACATAAAAATTTGTCATTCATAAAAAATAAATATAATTTCCTCGTCTATATATCATGTTATATACTATACTATATAATAAAAGTTGAGTTTAGAAACTATGATTGTGCCAAGTGGCTATTCTTACTAATGAGTAAATTAATGTTATTTTATTATGTTATCATTTAAACTTCTATCATTCAAACTAAAAATCTATTATAAAAAATTCTAAACTTTAATCCCAAATAGAAGCCCACGTTTTTTTTCTTAAAAAAAAATACCACATTTTGACTTTTACTCTATCTAAAAGTCTATTATTAATATTTTAAGAACAAATAATTAATAAATTCATTTTTTTATTATTTTTTATGATATAATTCCTCAAATTAAAGGATAATATTTAGCAATTTTTTAATTTAGATCAAACATATCATTTAAACTTCAAAAATTTTAAATTATATTCAAACTAAAAGTCTATTATCAAAAATTCTAAACTTAAATCCCAAATAAAAACTCACGTTTTCTTTCTAAATATATAAACAACCTTTTGACTTCTACTCTATCTAAAAGTCTATTATCAACATCTTAAGAACAACTAATTAGTAAAATAATTTATATTATTTGTTATGATATATTTCCTCAAATTAAGGAATAATATTTAACAAATATTTAATTTAAATAAAACTAAAAGTCAATCATCAAATTTTTCTAAAGTTAAATACCACATAACTCACAAATCATATCATATCATATACTATATATATTAATAATAAAAGTTGAACTTAGAAATCGTGGTTGTGCCAAATAACTACTCTCACTAATTAGTAAATTAATTTTATATTATTTATTAGGATATATTTCCTCAAATTAAGGGATAATATTCAACAACTATTTAATTTAGGTAAAATTTTATCATTTAAATTTCAACAAATTTAAATTCTACTCAAACTAAAAGTTTATGATAAAAATTTTCTAAATTTAAATCCCGCACAACCCACGCTTTTATTTTGTTTTTTTCCTCAAATTATATGTTATTAAATTAATATTTTACTGGGATATTAACTACAAAGCATTTAATTAAGGGATAGGATTTAATAATAATTTAATTTAAGATAAAACTTTATCATCTAAGTTTCATAAATTTAAATTCTACACCAATTAAAAGTTTATTTTCAAAATTTTTAAAATTTATATATATATTCAACCATGGTTGGATACAATCCCTCTTAACTAATAAGTTATCTCTATAATTAAATCACACACACAATACACCCCACGTTGTATTTTTTTTTTTTTTTTAAATGCAACTTACTCTTATGTTTTAATCTAATAAATTCATCTTACTTATTGTTCTTTGCTTTTGAATTTGCATGCATGATATTGTGTTAAAGGAAGTTTACTATAAAGAAGCAAAATAATGGATACCTATTTCAGTTCTTGGTTCTCTTATATAAGTTTTTATTTATTTTTTTATATTCTTAGTTTTTGGACTCTTTTTTGTATGTTTTGATTTTTGTTTTTGGTTATTGTATTTAATTTGTCAGTGTGTTGATTTTTTCAATTAGACTATCACTAGGAAAACAATCGTATTGAGGAACATTTTTGTTTATTATTGTTTGTGCTGGCTATGATATAAATTAAACATAACCCAAATAAGAATGATCAAACTCATTCTATATCTTGTATTAAGAAATTAACACAAAGCACAAAGAGAATTTTAAAATATTAAAATAGTTAAACACTTATAAAGTCTAAACTCTAAACAATCAGACCTTAAAGTAATTTTTTATTATAATTATTTACTTATTTTATAAGTTATTATTACTATTTTTTAATAATTTAGTTTTAATTATTTTAAAATTTTTGAGTTTACATATGAATCTTCATCAAGCCTTGTATTGCATGAAATAATACTAGTAAATAAATAAAATGCCAATTGAAAAACCTTGTGTTCATGCATTCAACTGTTCATGATACTAGCAAAGGGCCCGCACAATGCACGAATAATGCTTTAAATTGCTATGTGAAAGATTATATAAAATGTTCAAAATATGTTAAAGAAATAACATGAAGTAATGTTGTGAAAACATGAAGTAATGTTGTGGAATTAAAGTAATATGAAAGTAAGGGGATAATTTTTTTTTTTTTAATCTCAAGAGGACAAATTAATAGAGTATGTTATATAAATTAGTGGAAGTAATGAATTCATCATGAAAAGTGAAAATTTAAAACTACGCACACATGTCCTTTACAATTTTTCACTTAAAGTAAAGAGCAATTAAAAGATTAAAAAAACAACGTAGGAATATTGTAATCTATATGTGTGTGTGTGTGCATGCACACGCGTGCTTGCACACGTATGTGTGTGAGGACAACACAATAATTATCCACTTAATGTGTCATGTGTCCACTTAATTGTTTTGTAATATTTGTGCCAAGTGAGTTAATGAGTGCAAAATACTAAGGATCTAATATAAATGAACTATAAAATAAAAATAAAAATAAACCAATCACATATACTCAATAAAAATCATGACACAATAAAGATCACCACACGTTTTATCTTATTAAAAACTAGAAAAAAAAAGAAAAGAAAAAAGAAAGATAATAAGTAGTATTAAATTTAGGTAAAAGTTTTAATATTTGACTAATTATGTTTACCTTTTTAAAAAATAATTTATTTATAATTTATTTATATTTTATGATAAAAATTGTGTTTAATTTTAAATGTATCCATATGTATGCATATGTTACATGCTATTTTTTTTAAAAAAAAAAAAATTTGACTAATTATTTATATTTTTATAATAAAAATTGTATTTAATTTTAAATGCATCTATGCATTTGCATGTGTTACATGGAAGAGCCTCATGGTCTCCCACATGAAAATTTTGCTTCTTATTTAAAAAACATAACCAAATAAATTATGTATATGTAAAATTAGCACACACTTATAAATAATTAATATGTGCATTTAACCAGTGGCGGCGCCACGTAGAGGTCAGGGTGTTCCCAGGAACACCCTGACCTGAAAAAAATTAAAAAAAAAAAAAAAAAAATTTATATTTAATCTATGCTAGGAACACCCTCATTCCAAAATTAGGAACACCCTGAATCAAAAAATTAGGAATACCCTCAAATTAAATAATTAAAAAAAAAAAATTTATCTGTCCTACTTTCAAGCCAAAAAAAAACCCAAAAAAAAATTTTGAACTAAAATCTGAAAAAAAAAAAAAAAAAAAAAATTTGTTAACAGAACCAAGCCCACTGCCCACGGCAAACCCGGAAAGCCCAACATAATACGGAGGTAGCAAAACCCATGGATTATCACCCAAAAAAAAAAAAAAAAAAAAAAAAACAGAGCAAATCAAAAATCAAACCACGGTCACGTCGTTGGCAGAGATCAAGACAGTCTACTCTATACAAAGCAAAAACAAATCAAACCCTATTACCCAACACTGCAATACAGAGCCGTTTATCAGAAAAAAAAAAAAGAAACCAAATACAGAGCAAAAGAGAAACAAAATACAGAGCAAAAAAGAAACCCCAAACACCCAGAGCAAACCAAACCCACGGTGCCGCCGCCACTGCTCGCAGCCTCGCAGGCGCAGCTCGCTCCGTGACCTCCGCCGCTCCTCGTCTAGTCGTCGTGCCTCGCTCGCCCGTCGTCGTCGCTCGTCGCCCGCCGTCGTCGCTCGTCGCTGGCCCGTCGTCGCTTGCCCGTCGTCGCAGATCAGAACGGTCTCACACTCTCACCATCTCAGCTGTTCCGGTGCTCGGCCAATCGGCCTCAAGGTATTTCTCCCCCTTTTTCTCTCTGACTCTCTCTCTCTCTCTCTCTCTCTCTCTCTCACTGAAATGAAAACCATGAAATTATGAATTGAAAAAAAGTCTGATGCCTCTCTCTCTCTTTATTCTAGTCTTTTAAGTCATTAACTCTCTCTCTCTCTCTCTCTCTCTCTTTTGAACTGGAATAATCTGATTGGCTGGCTGTGCAGTGTGCCGAATCATTAATCTTTCTTTTTTTTTTTTTTTTTTTTTTTTGGGAACCAATCTTTACTTTTAACTTTATTTTGTTTTTTGTCTGTTTTTTTGGCTTTATCTTATAGCTTTATTCGATGCTTTTGTCTGGGCAGTGACTCAGTGAGTCAGTGTGTGTTGCTGATTAGTAATATATATTGTGATTGTGAAATTTTCTGATTGGCAGGTTGTGATTGGGGGATGATTTGTGCTTGTCTGTTGAGTGGGGTAGGGATAAATGGGCTGATGGGCAGTGGGCACATGGGGCCGGGCAGTAAATGATAATTAAAACAGTGTAATGTGTTGCACATTACACTGCTTTTATTATGCTGCACATGAGATGTATAATGTTTAGCTCTTTTAGTGTAATGTGCACAAAAAACTAAACAATATAACAAATTAAAGTAATATAATTAATAACAAATAAATTAAAGTAATATAGTTTATTGTTACGCTAAACATTAATAATTAAAACAGTATAATTAATCAATGCATTATAAAAGACAAATAAATTAAATTATGTTAGACTAAATAATAAGTAATAATTTTATAATTAATGAAACAATAATGTAACAAATTATAGTTTATAAAAAACAAACAAATTAATAAAACAACTAAACAACAATAATTAATAATTTTATTAATATTTCAAATAAACTTATAGTTTTTTGTTTATTCTTTTGCTAGAATTATGGACAAATATTTGATAAGAAAACCACGTACCCAAGATTCAGCTCCTGCACAAGATTCGTCTTCATCTTCTAAGCGAATTCGTGTTGACTTTAACTTAGAGAATCTTCCTTCAGATCCTGGGCTACGAGAAAAAATATCATCTTATCATCCTAATCATCATGATGAAATAAGAAGATATTATTTAACAAAAGGCCCTTGTCAACCTGTTTTACACAGTGATGATTACCCTATATCTTATTTTTCTGGAAAGCCCCGTCGATTTATATCCAAATGGTATAAAAATAGATACTGGTTGGAATATAGTATAGACAAAGATGCAGTATTCTGTT
The DNA here is from genome assembly GCA_030820535.1 of Quercus parvula. Lineage (NCBI taxonomy): Eukaryota > Viridiplantae > Streptophyta > Magnoliopsida > Fagales > Fagaceae > Quercus > Quercus parvula. The sequence continues at coordinate 3,277,277 of JAUAME010000008.1, read as the reverse complement.
TTTATTGCTACCTATTTGGACAAGATGTTGGTAAGCAAGGGGGAGGTGACACTTTTGTAACGAAGGGATTCAAACTTTGGAATCAGAAAGATAAGTTAAATTCCCATGTTGGAGGAGTTAATAGTGCTCATTACCAAGCTGTCCAAAAGAGTAATGATTTGTTGAAGGAAAAACAACACATTCAAAGTGTTTTTGTTAAGCAATCAAATCAAGATAAAATTGACTATCGGATTCAATTAAATGCAATAGTTGATTGCATAAGATTCCTTTTATGTCGGGGATTAGCTTTTCGTGGTCACGATGAATCTCAAGGTTCAAGTGATAAAGGAAATTTTCTTGAGCTTGTACAATTTTTGGGGGATCACAATGAATCTATCAATGAAGTGTTGCAAAAAGCTCCGAAAAATTGCAAGCTTACCCACCCTGACATTCAAAAAGATATTGTGAATGCAATTGCACGTGAAACATCCAAAGCCATCATCAAGGATCTTGACAATGGGTTCTTTTCAATATTAGTTGATGAGTCACGTGACATCTCAGTGAAAGAACAAATGGCCCTCGTTCTTCGTTATGTGAACAAAGAAGGAATTATTATAGAGCGATTCCTTGGTATTGTACATGTAGCAAGTACTACCGCTTTGTCACTCAAGCATGCTATTGAATGTTTACTTTGTGAACATAATTTGAGTTTATCGAACCTACGTGGGCAAGGTTATGACGGGGCTAGTAATATGCAAGGTGATATCAATGGTCTCAAAACTTTAATTTTGAAAGAGAACAAGTCAGCATTTTATGTCCATTGTTTTGCTCATCAACTTCAATTGACACTTGTTGCTGTTGCTAAAAATCACATTAACATCGCTGAATTTTTTTATGTGGTTAGTAATTTAGTAACTGTTGTTGGAGGCTCTTGTAAGAGACGAGATGCTCTTCGAGATACACAATTTGCCAAAATTAAAGAAGATTTAGAGAATGGTGTACGTAGAAGTGGGCAAGGTTTGAATCAAGAGACAAATCTTAAACGTCCTGGTGATACACGTTGGGGATCATATTATGGGACCATTCTCAGTTTGATTTTGATGTTCTCTGCTGTTGTTGATGTACTAGAGATTATTGAAGAAGATGGCCTCTCCGACCAAAAAGTTGAAGCTCGATCTATTATGAGGTCAATTCTTTCTTTTGAATTTGTCTTTGCTTTACACTTGATGAAAAATATTTTAGGGATCACAAATGAGTTGTCAATAGCATTACAAAAAAAAAATCAAGATATAGTAAATGCTATGGATCTTGTTAAAGTGTCTAAGCAACGGTTGCAAGTGATGAGAGATGATGGATGGGCATCTTTATTGGCTGAAGTATCTTTATTTTGTACCTCACATGATATTCCTATCTTGGACATGGAAGCGATATTTGTAGTTAGTGGGAGGCCGCGACGCAACACCCAACAAAATACAAATTTACATCATTATCGTGTTGAGCTATTCTACACAGTCATAGATATGCAACTTCAAGAACTTAACAACCGTTTTTCTGAGGCGAATACCGATTTGCTACTTTGTATGGCTTGCTTGAATCCAAGTAATTCATTTGTAGCTTTCGATAAGGAAAAGTTGATACATCTAGCTAAGTTCTATCCCTCTGATTTTCTTGGGACAGATATTTTGGCACTTGACTCTCAACTGCAGAATTATATTTTTGATATGCGCAGCAATGACTTCTTTTTAGAGCTTCAAGGAGTTAGTGAACTTGCTGAAAAGTTAGTGAGCACAAGAAAACACGAGACTTATCCATTAGTCTATTTGTTAGTGAAGCTAGCTTTGACCCTTCCAGTTGCTACTGCAACAGTAGAAAGAAGTTTTTCAGCAATGAAATATGTAAAGAATGAACTGCGCAATCGAATGGGAGATCAATGGATGAATGATTGTTTGGTTGTGTATATTGAAAAAGATGTAGCTTGTAGCATTGATAATGAGACTATTATGCAACGATTTCAAAATATGAAAACTCGTAGAAGGCAATTGTAAATTCTATGTATTTGTGTATTTTTTGATTGTTGTTGTTGTCAATATATAAAATTTTCTTTTTATTAGATTGTGTAATTTATGCTTATTGAGGAACACCCTGAAAAAATTTCCTGGAGTCGCCACTGCATTTAACCCATTGACACATTCAGTGAACTAATATTTTGACATAAATAAATCCTTGTTGAGGTGGAAGCCTAAATGAAGAATTTGCCATTGGGCAAAACTTCATCCACTCTCACATGAGGTCTCAACTTACTGCTATTAGTTATCTTATCTCTATTTTTCTCCTTTTTCTCACCATTTAGAAACCATCATTGCTTTCCCTCAAGTTTGAGGATATCATGGAAATCACTTCTCATCTCCTTGCAATTGTAGGGGCTTTTGTATTGGTACTATTGTACAATCTATGGAGGGTGAGAATTGGTAGTCACAAAAGTAAGGGTATGTTGGCCTTGGCCCCAAAGCCATCAGGTGCCTTGCCAATCATAGGTCACCTTCACAAACTAGGTGGCAAAAACCCAATTGCCCGAATTACCTTGGCAGCTATGGCTGATCAATATGGTCCCATATTCAAGATCCAATTTGGTACGAAAAGTACAATTGTGATTAGCAATCATGAGGCTGTCAAGGAATGTTTCACTACAAATGACAAGGCTTTGGCTGGTCGTCCAAGGTCTAGCCATGGAAAGTACATTGCCTACAACTATGCAGCATTTGGGTTCATCAACTATGGAAAATTCTGGCTCAAGATGAGAAAGATAACCATGCTAGAACTCTTCTCTAGTCATCGGCTTGAGACACTAAAGAATGTGCAAGTTATTGAGGTCAACAATTTGATTAAAGATTTGTACACTCTTTGCATGAGCAAAAAACACAACAACCAAGCTAAGGTGGTGATTAGTGAGTGGATTGAGCGCTTAACCTTCAATATAATTACTGAAAAGATTTCAGGGAATAGATATTTTAGTAACTTGAATGATGGAAATGATGGAGAGGCACAAAGAATAGGGAAACTTATTAAAGAGTTTGACGAGTATCAAGTAAAGGCCGTCTAGCTTAAAGACGACCACAGCCATATCCAAGTCAGGGATGAGGGTAGGAGCAAGACTTCGTCCATATACCCTGTCCGTTTAGACAACACAGGCCCGTATTCATTGAAGGCGTAAATAAATGACATCAAGACAGCTGACAAGGAATAAGTACGCTGGAACGGTTACAAAGGCAATGATTGCCCAACGGTCATCCGTTACTCTTTAAATATAATCTTCATTGTCAATTAATGCTACGTTTGTTCCAGGGGAAAAACGCTCAGAGGAGCATTAACAGACATAACCACACCAACCCGGAGCAAACTATAAAAAGGGAATGGAACCCTGGTAAAAGATACTATGAATATATATATATATATATATATATATATATATATATATATATATATATATACACACTTTCTAGGATCCTAACCCAATTTCTTAGTATATGTCCACCATGCACATCTGAAGTAAACTAGTTAAAAATTAATGTTGTATGAATAATGCCAGAAAACGTTATTATAAAAATAGCTTTGTCAAGGACTGGACATGTAATGGAGATAACAGTGCAAGGAAAATGAAAAAATAAATAAATAAAAACTTTACAAATTTGAGTCCATTTAAAACTAAATAACCCCAAGGCATCAATTTTGAATCATAGTGTACCAAACATTGGTTATTGTATATCATACTTGAACAAGCCAAAACACTCATTCTGACGGAATCATGTGCCATACAACTGCCTAAACCTTCCAACACCTCAGAAATGTTTATTGCATTGAATTTACTAAGTTAATAGCAATTGTAATAAACAAAATCTCTGGTAAGAAAATTCCTCGGCTAAAGGTATAACAAACTTGCTCTACCATGTATGCTTCCCTTTTTGAATGTCACAGTAATACAAAGAATCAGATCACCAAAAAATAGAAAAGACTAAAGTACTGTAGTTTTTTTTTTTCTTTTAAGGGCTTTAAGATTTGGCTTTCATTTAGGCGGTCAAATATGCTTTTTAATAAAGATACATCACACATCTTGTCTATGCTCCATTATCATTTTTCTAGTTAAATAGAGAAGCCAACCACAATTTTTTTCTTCAGAGAAATACAGAATATATCAAACCTAGAGTTAGCCTACTATGATTCCATAGTACTCTAACAAAGATGATTCCAGAGGTTTCTATGGAACAAAAATAATGAAAGTGATCTTCTTTGACTTGTGTGAAACAAGATAGACCACAAAACACCAATGTAGCAAATATCATAGTACTAATAACAAAAGAGCTAAAACCATTGCAATACTGAGCATGTTTTCATAATTCAAGATATCCAAAAAATGCTAGTAGACATCAAATAATAAGCCAATGATCAAACAACTCAAACATCTCAGAAGAGATGTATCCTACTTGTCTACCCTTAACTACCCAATCTGAATATCTTACTCTGAAGATCGATACTTAGAGTCTACAAAATCATAACCTTTGCTCTGATACCACAACTGTCACGCCCCAAACCTGATACCTGGATTTGTGACCATGACCGGCATGCTAATATCAAGCTTAAACCTGATATTAACAAGAACTAACTTAACTTTTTACAAAAGCTTTTACAAAAGCTTCCCTCTTTCTTATCATTCTTGTTTCTTTACTTAAATGATATAACTTTTCACTTGATATTCAAAGCATCTACACTATACTCTAAATATAACATGATCCACCAGTCATTTAATTTCCACACTTTCACATAATACATCTCTTAATACTTTAAGGTACACAACTTTCGTTAGATCCTAAAATACACCATATTACAAATCTAAACATTAAATTGCTAATTTAGGATCTATACATATAAAACTAAAACCAGCTCCTTCCAAAACTCGATTAAGGCTCCATCTGCTCCAAACTAAAACCTGTTGATTGAAAGATTGGAAAGGGTGAGCTATACAGCTCAGTAAATGTAAGATATATGAGAATTTAATAAGGATGCAAGTAAATCAAATTATTTCATTCTATGAATATTCAGATAGGAGAACATCTTTTCATGTAAAATATTTTATACTATTCATAATAATAACCTATACACTCTTCATAGGAAAATAACTGTTCTCCCTTTTCATATCAGAATAATATTACCAAAACCTTTAGGATTTAATTTCTTTCATTTTTTACAAAGTCACCAAATATAATATTGATTGTTTAAAATCAATATATATGTATTCTCATTACAAAATAATCATTTTAACTTAAATAACATAATTGGTAACTTTGTCTTTAAACTAGAAACATCTTGCTGAATAAGAAAACTTTTCTTTATAAACTTCTTCTCATAAAATATTATAACTTTCATAGCCATAAAACTTAACGTTTCATAAAGAACAGATATCTTATAACTTTTTAACATAAACGTGTACTTTTATCAGAAGCTTTATTTTTAAAGCGTAACAAAACTTCAAAAACTCTTATCTTTAAAGAACAGCTTTTCTTTTCATCATAAACTTCTTTTCATGAGAGCTTTTAACTTTTCAAAATGCATTTAAACAAAATCATTCTATCATGATTAATAACATAATATAGTTGTTCATAAATAACTTATTGGTTAGTCCATATATGATAAATCTGTACTTATTTGGGAGGCTTCTAACACCACGATGCTAGGCATCCAACATTCCCCACAATGCTAGGTATTCCGGGGATCACATCATAATACATACATTCAACCATAGGGGTTGGTTGACTTCCTTCACAAGTTTGCCGTAACCAACAAGGGTGGGTATAGCAAAGCCAATCCCACTTAATGGCCAATTAGATAACATTTTTCATGGAAAGCCAGTAATTAATCCCTACTAGCAGAGTTCAAATCACCAGAAATCATAACCCGAAAACATTTCATAGTTTGCATAACATTTCATAATAAAAGAATTTCCTTTATTTTCTTTAAACATCATGATCGTGGAATTAGTAATAGTATCAATATGCTTAAATCATATACATAAGGTTTCGAAAGCTCACGAACATACCTTTGTTTGAAACATGCTTATATGTCATACCTCTAATCAAAAACCCTTTTAATGCATCATATACTTTAAAATAACCCCATGACTTACCAAATACTCATATAACTTATCCCTTACTTGAAGGCAGAGGAGCCGAAAGCCTACAATAGAAAGAGCTTAGACTTGGGAACTGGTAACACCTAAACCAAACATCAAAACTTATTACTATCCATAATTCCTTATCATAAACTTACACATTCATCTCAAAACCTATCTCTTAAAATCAAGGAAGTCCTAATCCCACCTCAACGAGGTTTCCCAAACACAAGATACATTCATCAACACCATGATGTACCAAACTAAAGAAAAACAATAATTCTCACATTAATATCATATCTCTAGAAGAGCCAACTTCGTTTCAAAAGGTGCTTTGAGCTTAGGGCAATAATGCATGCATAAACATAAGATCCTTTAAATATGGTCATATAACCCTATGCACTCATATGGCAACATACAACATGTTGAACAAGACAGCAACATGAAAAAGTGTTAGAATGGTTTAGAACTCCTCCTTTGAGTACTAAACCTTAAACCAAGTTATACAAAAATTTATCTATGATCCATACATATCAAATGATGAGCATATTAATTTGTAGCTCAAAACATTCACTCTAACTTTGGAGTTAAATCCTCAAATTCAGGTGTAGCATATGTTGTTCACTGCTCATTTCAGCAGCATATGCCCCATTTGTAAAATACAAATGGGCTGCCATAAACATCCAAATGTCATGCAATTTTACAGAGAAACTCCTCTGGATGTCTAATAAATACCATATTAATTTCGGAGTCAAAGCATAAAATCATAATTTACTAAAAATAATACAAGACAACGTGCTCAAATCTGTCCTAACATAATTTCATGCAACTTAGAAATTAAACCATTATTTTTATATTGATCCAAACACTGTGAGACCACTTCCATAACAACCACATGTGTCTTAGCGTTCATAGGGAATATCCCTAGCATCCAAATTCACTGTATACAATTTAATACATAATTTACCATGTGTAAACACAGAATCTGTCACAGTGACAGCTTTGCAACATTTTCTTGTAAATTCACAAACAATTATCAAATGATGGTATTTTCATATGAGGAATTTTATTCACTCATTAGACATGTTAGAAAACACTTATATACAGTCATTTAACCATTTATAGCAAAATTAAATACAACAAAAATCTCAGCAGTAATATCAAAAGTACTCACCCTAACTTTATCTTACTTCCTTAATCATATATAATCATTAATTAGTAAAAACCCTAATCAACCTTCAACAAATCACCAACACCGTTTCAAAGCTTCTTAAAACAGCATATATATATATATATATATATATATTTGTACATATAAACTTAGTTCATGATTTCCTAATTTTACAAACCACAAATACCATTACTAAAAATTCTTTAAAGAAATCATGAATTCTAAGGTGAGAGTAGCTAGAACCCTTACCAAGTTTATGGTTCGTGAGGGGAAAATAGGAATGGAATCTCTCTTGCATGAAAGGATTTCCCTTTCCTAGTGGCTGGACCCAAAAGTATGAGAGGTAGAGAGCTTGAGAGAGTTTTCTTTCTTTTTGGTGTTGGACCCATGGGAATGCAAGGGAGAGTGTTATTGACTATTCTAGTTGTTTTGAAAGAGTAGAAAGAAGAAATGAGATGAGCCTTACCTTTCTTTTAATGTGTGGACCTGTGGGTTTGACAAAAGGGACTTAAGAGAGCTTCCTAGCTCTTTCCTTAAGAGAAAAGAGAGTAAAGTTGAGATGAAAATTTCTGATTTGCATGGACCCGTGGGAAATAGAGAGGTAAAAAGCTTCTTAGATGTTCTAGTTGCTTGGGAAAGTCAAAGAAGAGATGAGGTGGAACTTGGTGATTGCATGGCCGGCCAAGTCTTGGTCTTTGGGTTTGTCAACATGCATGATGCTTTGGCTTTACATGTGTTGAATTTCCATTGGTTGCATGTGTGGGTAGAATTTCCACTACAACATCTCATGCATCATACTTAATTAAAACACCAACTATGTATGCAATAACTTAAACTAATTAATATAGTTTCGTACATACTTAGTGTGTGTATATATATATATATATATATATATATAATACAAATGGTCATTCAATTATTTATAATCTTTACAATTCTTATTCAATGGCATTATAAAATAATATGTTTATTAAATACTCATTTATTAATTTGAGAATGTAAGTGGCTTAAAATATTAATAATATTTAACCACTCAGACACATAGTTTAATTATAAAATTGGATTGGGGTGTTACAAATTCTCCTTTTTTAAGTCCATTTCTAAGATAGGCTAATAACATTCCACAAATTAATTAATCAACCAAGCTTTTATTGTGTCTTTGACCTATATATGGTCTTCTAATATATTAAATAATCAGACCACAATTTCTTTTATTTACAAAGAACAATACTCAATAAAGAAACTCTGCTTTCTAAGTGTGGTCTCAATTTCTTGTAGAATCTCATCTTGGGTGGGTCCGAATCTACATCTCTTAACTTGACATGGCTCCTATCTATATTATTGAACAACAAGCAAGCTTTGAAGCAAGCCCAAGAAGAGCTCGATCTCAAGGTTGGTAGAGAGAGATGGGTGGACAACCATGGTATCAAAGACCTAATTTACCTCCAAGCCATAGTGAAGGAAACCTTGTGCTTGTACCCCCCAGCCCCCTTATCAATTCCACATGAAGCCATGGAGGATTGCCATGTATGTGGCTATTATGTTGCAAAGGGTACTCGTGTTTTTGTCAATGTGTGGAAGTTGCACCAAGATCCAAGGATTTGGGATGACTCAGATAAGTTTTTTCTAGAGAGGTTCCTCACAAAACATGCAAATATAGATGTTTCAAGGCAACAGAGTTCATACCATTTGGATCTGGTAGACGATTTTGCCCAGGTTACACATTTGGCTTGCAAGTATCTCATTTGACACTAGCTCAATTACTTCAGGGATTTGAGTTCATGACACCATTGAATATGCCAGTAGACATGATTGAAGGCTTGGGCATTACCTTACCCAAGGCAACTCCCCTTAAAGTTCTTCTCAATCTACGGCTTGCTTCGGAACTCTATCAATGATAGATAGAAATCTAGACTATGCTTGACTAGAGTACATGTTTTTAATAAGCTTTCACGCTTCAAGAGTTTCATAACTTAATGATATTGCCTAATCTTTTTTACTAGGAGAATAATTATGTAGTCTTATTGTGGTACTTTCCTATACATGTTTTTGTTGTGTTGTGTTTCTTTTTCTATATCTTTTTTTCCTTATGAAGTAATTTGTTGTACGTTGCTTTTAGTACATTTAGTTTTCTTAATTTGTACTCCAAATTATTTCCTCTCCATTACCTAAGAGTAGGACATATTGAAAGCTCGATAATCTAATTACTAGAGCTAATAAGGACCCTCAAAATTTAATTACAGCTAGACTATTTTTAGGCAAAATGCAATTAAAGCGGAATATAGGTAATTAGTCAACTAATTAACCAAAATATTCAACAATTGCATGGATGAACACAAGGATGCAATGCTAAAATGTAAAGGGCAGTAGGGAAAATAATATCAAACCCAAGATAACACCGCGATGAATTATCAAAGATGGAAACCAAAGAATTTGGTGTAAAAGCCCCTTTGTGGCCCCTCCAAGTTGAAATGATCCACTAGTGAATAAGTTAGAGTACAAGGATACCAAAAAGACCCTCCAAGCCTAATCTACCAAAAATACTTGAGCCCTCCAAGTTCCAGCTACTAACGGACTTCTCAAAGTCTTATCTTCACTAGCTTCTTGAATCTCGCAATACCATCCAATTGCACCGCCAAGCCTTACCGGCTTAATTTGGCAAAGACCCAATGCTTCCCAAGCTCCAAAATACTCTTTACACTTTGAATAGGTGTGAGTTTTGTTTGCGTAAAAACTCCTCTCAAGGTATGACAGTGGGAGAGGGGAGGAGAAGAGACTACAAAGATTTCTCTCTTAGGGATGACTATATTATACGATTCCCACATTGTCAAGGTACATATATTCTCAATCAAAGATTGGAAACCCTTAATTGTCTTGATTTAATAAGCATTAATCTACTCTAATTTTGGTATAGCAACATGATGATGCATGAAAAATTGTCAATGAGTTGATGATCCAAATGGAAAGCTCTTGAAGACTTGCAAGGATGATCACATTCTCGAAGAGTGTCAGTGTGGGGTCGGCCTACTAGCCAACGACCCTTTGATGATTAAGTCAATACCTCACAGGATCTCTAAGAACTCTCAAAGCATAAGACATTTAGAATTTTGTTTTTCACTTACCTCAAAATTGGGGTGTCTTGGTGTTTATATAGGGGGTCTGTGGATGACCACCTTAGCTAAATTGTAGGGACTTGGAGTTATACTTCAGCTGACTTGTAGGCGGTGGGAGCTATCTCATAGCTGATTTGTAGGAGATGAGAGTTATCCCTTTGTCGGCAGTTGCGTGAATATAGGAGAGCCTTAAATGATAGCTACTATGTGGGGGTTGTAGTGTAGGCAGTTGCGTGAATATAGGAGAGCCTTAAATGATAGCTACTATGTGAGGGTTGTAGTGTAGGCTTTGTATGCCCATCTTCTTCCGTCCATCTATAGGGGTGACGGACGAGTGTCAAGGTCAGGCTTGCAAGTATTTACTCGCCCGTTCTTGTATGTGACGAATGACTTATTGGAGTAGACATAATAAGTTGCATTTGTTGCATTGAGTCCTCCATTTTTGATAAGTTAGTATTTTTGGAAGACCTAGCTTACATTCAAAAGATGTAGCTTACATTCGGAAGTAGTTTATATTCGGAAGGTAGCTAAACCCCATCACAACATATTTAAACTTCTTGGAGTACACGAGTCTACCAACATCAAAGACCATCAGGATTACGAAGATAGTCGTACAGCCTCAGCAGGCAGACACCATCTTTTTTGTTTTATTTTAAAATTGTGTATGTTGAGGTTCATTTTAATTACGGTCCATCTAGTTTCTTTCCTACATGGAGTAAAGTTTGTTATCCACTACACATTTTTTGGTTTCTTTAATGGCATCTTGCAGACAAGAACAGTTACCATCATTTATTAACAATTGGCATGGAAGGGATATTGACCTTGCTTCCAACTTATCTGATTTTGATAACAGGGCTATACTATAACAGGAAAAAAAAAAAAAAAATTTCATTATATTTTCTTGGGCCTCAGTTGGAATATAAATGACTAAAACCAAAGGTCACTATAATACGTGCAAATCTCAATTTTACTACATTCGAAACTTTTATAATGCATACCAAAATGGCCAATCAAACATGTATCTTCATAGTAGTAATTTTTTGATACTTGCAATTGAAGATCTAGTAATACTCCAGGCATTACATAGTCTTAAAACAGTTCATCAAAAAAAAAAAAAAACATAATCTTAAAACAAACAGTTGCCTTTAGCAGCATAAATTCAACAAAATAGTGTCCCATATAATTCATATCCTTGCTTGTTCTAGTCAAACTCTGGATGGCTCTAGGAAAGTGTAATTCATCTTGATAAAACCTGAGAGACCATGCGCATTGTTGGTCTAGATTCTGGATTAGCACACAAGCATGCAATTGCAAGCTTTATGATAAGTATCAATTGATTCTCAACCTCAAGAGTGGGAGGTGGAAGGCGTATGTCTAACAAATCATTTAATGATAAATTCTCCTTTATAGATGAAGCAGATAGAATGGAGATGATTTCACCCGGATGCCTTCCTTTGATCACTTCAATAGCCAAAACTCCAAAGCTAAAAACGTCACACTTCTCAGTTATCTTCATCGTATAAGCAAGCTCTACCAAAAAAAAAAAAAGAGAGAGAATATTATGCCAATGTATGCATATGATCTATGTTCTATATTGATTGAACAAATAAGTACATTACCTGGTGCAACATATCCATATGTGCCGGCAAGTGAAGTCCAATTGGATGAGTCTTGATTGAGAATCTTAGCTGTGCCAAAGTCTGAAACATGAGCCTCGTACTCTGAATCCAGCAAAACATTTTTACTTGATACGTCCCTATGAACAATTGGTGGTGAGCAATCATGGTGCAGGTAAGACAAAGCGTGAGCGACACCTTTGATTATATTATCCCTCTTATTCCAATCCAACTCTTTAGCTCTGTCATCATTGGTCAAAATTTTGGCCAAGCTACCCCTTTCAAGGTACTTGTAAATTAAAAATGAGTGTTGTGGATGTGAACAAAAGCCATGAAATTTAGCAATATTTCGATGTCGTAATTCTGTTAATGCCCTTATCTCATTTAAGAACTCTTTTTGCTGTGCAATCTCACCATCATGCAAGGATTGTAGTTTCTTCACCGCAACTATGTTTCCTGATGTTAGCATGGCTTTATAGACAGTTCCATATCCTCCCTTTCCAATGCAAAAATTAGCATCAAAATTTTGGGTTGCGTCAATGATTTCTTGGTACATTATTCTTCCATCAAAAGATGATATTGTAAACACTTTTTCCTTGTCCATGTTGTTTGTTTGGTTTGTATGTGGATTTCGCCTTTTTCTTTTTGCAAAGAAGAAAATTCCAAATAATACCAATACAAGTGAAAGTGTTCCTAAAAGAGGGAAAATGATAAAGAAAATGATTTTATGTCCATTTTCTAAAATATGCCCTACTCTACAGGGTTGCAATCCTGTAACATTTCCACAGAGTCCTTTATTACCTCGTAATGCTTCTATGGGAGCCTCTTGAAAAGCTTTGCTATTGGGAAGAGGACCCTTCAACTCATTGTAGGAAATATTGACACACGACAAGCCATGCATCATTTCAAAAGTAAACGGAATAAAACCTGAAAGGTTATTGTGGGAAACATTCAACAGCTCCAAGCTCTGCATATTGTTGATCTGTGAAGGTATCTCTCCTTCAAGAGAGTTATGGCTCAAATCCAACTGTGACAAATGAGTTAATTCACAAATTTGAATTGGAATGTTGAGGTTGAACTTGTTGTTGCTCATATTCAAGTAATATAGTTTTGAAAGATTCCCTATATTTTCAGGGATTGACTTGCCAAATCTATTAGTGGATAGATCTAGAACCTCAAGATTTGTAAATGATCCAAGCCCTAAGGGCAAACTACCAAAAAGTTTATTTCCATTCAACATCAACTTCTGCATAGAAGTCAACTTTCCAAATTCCTTTTGAAGCTCCCCAACCAATCTATTTGAAGAAAGATCAAGCCATTGGAGTCGAGCAAAGTCTCCAATTTCAAGCGGAATACCACCAGTGATATTGTTCCCAGCAATCAGTAGGCTAGTCAGTTGTGTGCACCTGCTCCAATTTTGTGATATTTCACCATAAAATCTATTGTAACTTAGGTCTATGTACTGCAGGTTTTTGTAGACACCAAAATCTTCAGATATATTTCCAGAGAGTTGGTTTCTTTCAAGGCGGACTCTGATTAAGCTCGTGCAATTTCTCAAGGTTTTGGGTATTGGACCTATGAGATGGTTTTTGTATGCACTAAAGTTTTGGAGGGATCCACTTTGGCATAAGTTTTGAGGCAAAAACCCAATGAAGTGGTTGGTATCTAGATACAACCCACTCAAGTTCATTAGATTTTCAATCTCTTGTGGAATAGAACCAGAAAGTTGATTATCGCGAAGGTCTAAAACTTTTAAGTTGCTCAACTTGCCCAAGGAATTTGGAACAGTACCAATAAACTTATTTGTACCCAATATAAGTTCATTTATGGACTTCAAGTTTCCTAATTCTTCAGGAATGGTGCCCAAAATTTGATTGTTGAACATGTGTAAAATAATTAGGTTGCTTAGAGCACCTAGTGATGTGGGAATCGAATCAGAAAGATTATTTGTATGCAAGCTTAAACTAGTTAGAGACTTCAAATTTCCTATTTCTTGGGGAATAGAGCCAGACAGATGATTTTTATACATATGCAAAAAGGTTAGCTTCTCTATGTTTCCAATAGTAGATGGGATGAGACCTGTAAGATTATTGTTTGATATGTCAAATATAACTAAATTGGAGAGGTTTCCGATTTCTGGAGGAATGAAACCAGAAAGTTGATTATGAAGGAGGAACAACTCAACCAAGTTGCTTAAATTACCTAAAGATGCAGGAATGCTACACGCAATGGAATTATTGTCGAGATATAAGTAAGTCAGGTAGCTCAAATTACCTAATGAAGTGGGAATGCAACCATGGAGGCGGTTGGCATACAAAAGAAGCTCAATGAGAGATTTCAACTGACCTATTTCCCAAGGAATCAAGCCATTCAATTGATTTTCAACTAGGTGCAAGACTTCAAGATTGGTCAGTAGGCCAATCTGTGGTGGGATTTCCCCTGATAAGTTATTGAAGGATAGATCAAGATATATAAGTTTGGACAGATTGCTAATTTCAACAGGAATTGTACCAAAGAGTTCATTCATGCTGAGATCAACAAATGTAAGGTTGGGGAGAGATGAGAATAAAAATTCATGAAGCGTACCTTTCAAGCCTAAGTTAGTTAGGTTTAATCTAATAACACTTCCTACTTGGTTGCATGAAATGCCGTACCAATTGCATGGGATGGAGCTTTTATTTTGATTACTCGAAGAATTGGTAGCATTATTTGGATGGAGAGTCCATGAAGGCAAGTGTGACTGGGTTTCATTTTGAAGACTGGCTTTCCAATTGAGTAGAGCGTTTGCCTCTGCCTTTGCCTCTACATTCACAGAAAGAGAAGCAACATCTAATGAGGAATGTAACACAGCCAAGGCGGCCGTAAGAAGGAACGAAAATACTTTTTTTAAGCTAGACATTGTAATGGTCTTTGTTTTACAAGTTGAAAACATATTCAAAACTCTATCTTAATGTCTAAGCTGTTTCTCGGAAATATATATATATATGTCTAAGCTACCCCCAATTAATTTCTTGCGTCAATGGCGGCCAATGGGTAAGCGAAGGTACCTGGATCTTTCACACTAACTTTACCTTTTTTTATCGATTTCATTTACCTTTTTTATCCAGAAACAAAAAAACACTTAAAACACACCTTTTTTTTAATCCAAATAATTAGCACAGTCCCCCCAAAAAAAATTCAAAAAGCAAGCACCTGCTCATTCCAAAAAAATAAAAAGAAAAACTAAAGTTGATACAGCGGTCCATTTGAAATTCGTTTATTTTGTTAACATTGAAATTTTTTTGCTAAAAATATTGTAAATAAAGCTAAAAATTAGTTAAAATAGAATAGTGAAAACCATAAATAATACTAAAAAATATAGTGAGACTTATAAATAATACTAAAAATAAACTAAATAGTAAAATAAGTTTTCAAAAATAATTTTTGTTAAACACACACTTGATAGTACTTTAGTAGACCACAACATTAGGAGTCACTTAGGTTAATAATTCATAAACCACAGACCCAAGCCAAACGGAATGTGAGCTTTGTACAAATCACTTGATCTCCAATCTAATATTTCTCATCACATAACATAATCAACATTGTTAATTGACCGTTCTCATTATTGATGTACAACAATAAAGTAACAACGTCTTTTGCTTACTTCGCCCTTCTCCAATATACAACATTGCAATTTGGCAGTTTTAAATTAATGAAACTGTTTTTTTTTTTTTTTTTTTAAGAGGAAAATTCTAAGGATCCTATTTTCCTGTAAAACACGCCAAGTCTTCTTATGGAGTCAAACTTCCATACAGGGCCGTTTTAATGTCTTCAACTAATTTTTGGTAAAGGTCTTAGCATGGTTTACTTGACTTGGAGATTAGACTGTACTGTTCTCTGTAGAATAATGAGGATACAATAAATTTAGGGTCCATCTTCTCATGCTGACTACCTTAAGTTTCCTAATGGAAACAAAGTTACAGATAAAGCTGTTGAAAATTTTTGCAAATAATTTGTGGAAAAGATATTAGCAGATTATATAATGCCTATTGGATATTAGAGTCCCGTTTAGTAACGGTATTTAAGCAACGAAAATTATTATTTAAATACTACAACGCGTATTTTCACAAAACATTAACAACATTACTAGAAATCTCTTACCAAACGGCCCTAGATGTTGCTGTCCTTTGTCTACGTTATTTAGACTCAAAATGCACAATTTATAAATTTTAGTAAAGGCATTAAATCATGTTTTGAAACCATAATTGTAATTTTTTGTCCAAAATATGATAATCAAACGGGCACTAAAGTCTCCCAATTGAGAAAAACTTGCAAATGATGATTTTGAAAACGTCTTCAAATATTTTGCGGAAAAGATGAGGATCTCATACCAGAATTGTGTGTGTTGAATATCCGGAGGTTGTGTTAGAATTCATACGTCATGACTGTCTATGGTATGTAATTATCTACGTTATATTGCTATGTACCCATTTTTCTTAGTAATTGAATATGCAGTTTCGTGATTATTCAAAAAAAAAAAAAAAGAAGAAGAAGATGAGAGAGAGAATAACGTGTGTTGACGTTGGTTTACGTGACTTCAGACTGTGATGTTCTTCGTATTAGATTATCCACTTTACACTATATTTCTTTAAAATATTAAATTTTCTTGATTTTTTTAATAGTTTCTTTTTCTTCACAAATAACAACTGTAAGGACCATATTTGAGTCAAAGGTGGATGGACTTAGTCCCAAAAAGCCTAAAACAATGAATTTGTAGAGAGTGGGTTGGAAAATTGGGCTAAAATGAGTTGGATAGTAAACAAAGTGGGTTCAAATGATAAGAACAGGAAGATAGATTGATTTAACCCAAAGAAAATTTCCTTGGCAAAGTCCAAGGAGATTCGTTCTTCTATATTACTACTGAATTTGATTACAAATTTTGTCCTTGATTGCTACAGTGTTTCTCTTTTTATTTCTCGATCCCCTCCTTTTAAGGTCTTCCCTCTAATTTATACTATCTCCCTCTTCTCATCTTCCTCTTCTCATCTTCACCCTACACATGGACGATCAATTGCTTATCTTCATCCTTGTCCCATCAGCACCCTCCTGAAGTCTTTGGGGGTAGCTGTAAGGCTGAACAAACACTGTTTAGAGATTACTTCCTTATTAATGCGACCAGAGAGTTAACTACAAAGCATTCAATGTGGTGGTAGTAGCTTTCTTTTAGACATTTCTGAGCTCCCATCTCCCCTGTACGATCGAAATGCACATCCTTATCAATGGAATTTCCTAGAAGGTCACCTTGAACGATAGGATATACATTTGATCTGTGCTTTGTTCATCCGAGGAGATACTCCTCCTCGGACCAGCTTTCCCAACCTTTCCATTTGCAACCTACTCATGGGACTCTGAGATTAACACCCTTACTACTATTTATTCGTCCTCGAACCAACCAACGTCCTCGGCCAAGGCCCAATATATAAATTTAGGCCCCTATCCCTATAATAGCCCCTCAAAACTCCAGTTTTTTCCCTATCATCCGAGGATAAAAAGTGGGGTTTTGATTTTTAAGAGTTAAAACCATTCATTTCTTTGGTTTATACACGTGGGATTACTGTTTTGCGTGCCCTATAACTGTTACTATTGCTTCAGAGCCCACGATGCATCATTAATTGCTCTAGTCAGCGCTTTGTTCCCTGCATCCAATGGTGAGACGTAGATCCTACAGTTGACATTTCTCCTTAAATTTTGGGGATAACTTCCACTCAATTCCACCTTCTATATAAGGCACCCAAGGAAATCATTTTACCTCATTTCACAAGTTTTCAAGCTCTCTAGAGATCTCAAACACTCAGACCCTCAAGGCTTTCTAAGTTCCCAAATTTCCTAAGTCCTTTTTCTTCAAAAATCTTTAATCTTTTAAAGGTTTAGGGATCAATACACATGCTCTCGTAAGTTTCCCCTTTTCTAGGTTAATTTCATCAAGGCCGGTCTCCTCGGCCTTCTATTCTTTGTTTCTTTCCTTTGAAAATTTCTTTCGCATCTTTTTAGTTCGCCTAGATGGGTAGGTTCGAGCACCTTGTAGACACTCCTCCAGTATGGAGGGTTTCAAGGCCAAGTACCACATTCCACAGGGAGTAGCCCTGCAGTATTGTACCCCAAACCGGATAGACTTTGATAGGAAAGAAGGTTAAGTTGTCATGCCTATAATCGCCTTCATAAAAGGAGGAATGACGCTTCCTATGGGTCGGGTGACCTGGGACTACTTGATCAACCACAGATTGTGCCCCACCAGTGCGCTCCCAACCTATTTAGAGTCTTAGGGAATGTAGACGCTCTCAATGAGTAGATGAACTTAAGGCTCATATGGCACGACATTGTTCACATGTATGAGTGTCATTCCTTTGCCGATGCGGGATTTTACCTCAAGTCTCGATCTAACATTGTTAAAATGGTATTATGTCTTCCTAAGTCCAATAAAAGCATGAAGGATGATTACCTGATCACGTCCGGGGAGTGGCACGACGGTCTTCACTGCCTAACTCAAGAGGGAGAACTAGGTGGGGTACCTTAGGATTAGGTCCCTCGGCATGGGATTTAGCCCTCTACCTTTCCCTTTTAACATTTTGTCTTCCTTTGATGGCAAGTTTTGTTGGTCTAACCTTGATTTCCTCCTCGGATGTTTTTGTAGATAAAAGGCACACTGCTCTGAGATTCAGCTTGGTCAATGTTTAGGGTCTCAACAAGTTGTTGAGGTCGGAGGTATTTATAAGTGAAGGCAGGCAGCTGCAAGCCGTGCACTTAATACTCGATTTTGAGCCTTTGTCAAACATATTCTAGGAAGCGGGCCAAGCAATAAGAGCCTTTCATCCCAGACTAGCTCGTATAGACGTTTCTATGCTTGGCTTCTTAGCCCAAAGAGACCTTCCACTAGTTGAACTGCCTCTTCAACGTTCTCCTCGAGAAGTAGATGTTCCGATGGAGGAAACAGCCTCCTCGCGTCTATCCCTTAAGGCCGAGATTGACTAATTTCGCCTCAGAGAAGAAGGAAAGGTGCTAGAAAGGCCTGTGGAGCTCTCGGATTCTGAAGCCGAATTTGACAGACTTTTTGCTGCCCATTCTCCTAGACTCGTAGTTGCCCGGGTTGATACTAGCTCTAAGGAAGAGGAAGAAATGGCCTTGAACCTGAGGAGAGGCCTTAAAGATCTAGTAGTTGGGAGAAATAAGGGGTTGTCATCCAAGGAGGCCTCGAAGACTCAACTTCCTCCCAATCTCCCCCTTCCTCCTCTTCTCCCTGTGACAACAGTCAAACTACTCCTTTGTCCTGATTTGAAGAAGAAGAGGAAAGTACAAGAAGTGGAAGAGGGCGAGGTGGTTCCTCCAAAGGGGGCAAAGCAGCCCAAAAATGCCAAAGACAAACGGGCTTCCTCTGTGGATAGCAGGAAGGACCCCGTTGGGGTTGAGGTGCATCGACGACAGCGCACTTGGGCTCCAAGGCTGGAGCTGGATGCTGCTGCCATCCCCTAGGATACTTCAGTGCGGGAGTTCCAGAAAAGGCATTCAGCCTACATTACTGAAGCCCTAGAATAGCCTCTTCTTCTCTCTAGAGACATGGAAGCTCTCAAGTGCATGAGGTAGCCTGACCTCTTCATGTCCTTGAAGAGGGACCTTGCCATGGTAAGTTAACCAACAAATCCTTGAATTAAATGCTAAGCTGCACTTTCATTCTTTCTCTTCCTTTTTTTTTTACATGGGATTCTTTCGTTATTTTTATGCAGGTTACTTAGCAAGTTTTTATGGCCAAGGAGTGGGTTTGGGACACCTATAATGAGGCTAAGGCTGAGGTCCACTCCCGCACTGATATTGAGAAGTCCCTAGGAGCCCTCAAGCAAGAGCAAGCGAAGTTAGCCAACAAGATGATCGTCGCGGACAGGGCTTATTTAAGTGTCAAGGCGAGTCTGAAGAATGTGGAGATACAAGTCGAGGACCAGCACAAACAGCTTCACATGACCGAGATAAAACTGGCCATTCAAAGTCAGTTGGTCCTGGATCTCAAGGCTGAGCTGCAGAAAGTTAAGGATACAGCTTAGGTGGCCATGGAAGCTTCTGAGGCCATGGAGACGGCATCCTATGAACGTGGGGTGTTGGAAACGGAGACCTGGTTGGCTGAAGAGGTGGCAGGAGTGTTTAGGGACTACTGCGCCGAAACATGGGCAAAGGTGCTCAACCGGGCAAGAGTCCTTGCTAACTCTGAGCTGAGGAGGGTTGAGAACATTTTCTTCTCGGAGGACATCCGAGAAGTTACAACAAAGCTCCCTCCTCCCGTTGCTGATCCTCTCCCTCCTCTCCAGCAGCTCCCACAACCCAAGCCCCTTCTCCTGATGTTGAAGTCTCAACAAGGGCTGGAAAGCGTAAGGAGGTTCAGCTACTGATCAAGGCCAAACACTTCGAGGACGCTCTCAAGATCAGGGATGTGGTCTTAAAGGCTAAAGATGCAGAGTCTAAGTCCAAGGCAGCTGATCCCAAAGAGGACCCTCATCAAGCCAAGGCATAATTATAGGATTTTCTTTTGTAGTTTTCTCTGTATATTTTTTTCTTTTTTGTAGTGGCATTCTGCCATTGAACATAATGTACTTCCTTTTTTATTCAATGAAAAGACTTTTCCTTTTACTCTATGTATCTTTGCTTTATGTATTTTTAACTCTAAGTGCCTTTAACTTTAAAAATGTTGCAAACAGCAGTGAACTGCTGCTATTCTTTTAACAAAAGCTAATAGTAATACATTACTGATACTTTAAATAAATTGAACAAGTACCAGTAATAAAGAGAATTGTCACATACTTGTATTGAGAATTGATCTTGATCCAAGAACATTAATTTACTTAAAGCCACTGATCCGAGGAGTTGAGTATAACTTGGGATCTATTCTGGTACTTAGGAAAATAAATAGGTTATGTTGATTTGCCCAAAGTGCGTGGTCTGAGGAGTTAAACATACCCAAGGTTCTATCCAATACTTGGAAAGATGTCATAAAGTGTCAATTTACCCAAAGCATGTGGTCCGAGAGTCAAGTGTGACTAAGGTTCTGTTTAACACTTAAGAAGATGTCATTAAGTATTAATTTACCTAAAGCATGTGGTCTGGAGAGCCAGGCATGACTAAGGTTTTGTTTAATACTTAGAAAGATGTCATAGAGTGTTAATTTACCTAAAGCATGTGGTCTGAGGAGCCAGGCATGACTAAGGTTCTCTTTAACACTCAGGAAGATGTCATTAAGTATTAATTTATCCAAAGCATATGGTCCGGGGAGCCAGACATGACTAGGGTTCTATTTAATATTTAGAAAGATGTCATTAAGTATTAATTTACTTAAAGCATATGGTATGGGGAGTTAGGAATGACTAAGGTTATGTTTAATACTTAGAAAGAAGTCATAGAGTGTTAATTTACGCAAAGCATGTGGTTCGAGGAGCCAAGCATGACTAAGGTTCTGTTTAACATTATAAACCAGAAATATGCTAAAGACTGCTTTCATTAATAATAATACATTCTTAGGTTGTTCACATTACAGGGACGGAGTACAGTATTTTCATCTAGATCTTCCAGGTAATATGCATCTATTCCTACCACTGATGTAATGCGATATGGTCCTTCCCAATTAGATCCCAATTTTCCCCATGTTGAGTTCTTTGAAGTACCCAAAACCTTTCTTAACACCAAGTCTCCAAGCACCAGTGGCCTTAACTTCATGTGTGGCATCATATCCTTGCTTGAGATTGTGTTGATAATAGGCTAATTGGATCATGGCATTTTCTTTTCGCTCTTCAATTAAGTCCAGGCTCTTTTCTAGCAATTCATCATTGTTGCTCGGAGTGAAAGAACTCATTCTCAATGTTGGGAATCCAATCTCTAGAAGAATAATGGCCTCGGCTCCATAAGTTATTGAAAAGGGGGTCTCCCTAATGGACCTACGAGATGTAGTTCGGTATGTCCAAAGAACGTGTGGTAGCTCTTCCACCTATCTTCCCTTTGCGTCGTCCAACCTCTTTTTAAGTCCACTCACTATGACCTTATTAACAACTTCATCTTGTCCATTCCCCTGTGAATATGCCAGGGCGAAATATCTATTTGTAATGCCCAAGTCACAGCAATACCTCCTAAAGGCTTTGCTATCGAACTGAAGACCATTGTTCGAGATGAGGGTACGAGGGATTCCAAATTGAGTGACAATGTTTTTCAAAAAAAATCTCTTGGCATCCACATCCCTAATATTTGCCAATGATTCAGCTTCAAACCATTTGGTGAAATAATCTGTGCTGACCAACAAATACCTCTTATTTCCTACTACCTTAGGGAAAGGACCCATGATGTCCAGGCCCTATTGAGTAAAAGGCCAAGGGCTAGACAGAGGGTTAAGAATTCCTCTCGGTTGATGAATGTTGAGTGCAAATCTTTGGCATTGGTCACACTTCTTCACATACTCTCGTGCTTCTTTTTGCATATTTGGCTACCAATAACCTTGAGTGAGGGTCCTATGAGACAAAGATCTGCCTCTTGTGTGGCTTCCACAAATCCCTTCATGTAATTCTTCTAGGAGTAGTTCAACTGTTTTAGGATGTATGCATAGCAGATATGGGCCAGAAAAAGATCTCTTGTACAACTTTTGGTCCTTGGACAGCCAGAACCGAGAAGCCTTCCTCCGTACCTTGTCAGCCTCGAACTTACCCTCGGGCAAGATATCTTCCTTAAGAAATAGCACAATAAAGTACATCCAGCTAGGACCTACCCTTATTTGATGAATATGAACCCTGTTTCTTCTTTTCCCAATAGGTTTATACAAATCTTCCACAAAGATCACCCGAGGTAAACTTTGTGTCGAGGAGGTTGCCAACGTGGCAAGAGAATCAGCATGTGTATTTCTACTCCTAGGGATTTGCGACAAACTAAAAGACTTAAATCTAGACTATAAGTGTCTAACCTGGTTCAAATATTCCTACATTCTGACATCTCTAGCTTCCAACTCTCCTTGAACTTGACCCACAATCAATCTTGAATCAGAGAACATTTCCACTGCTTTTCCACCCATTTTTTGAACCATGGTCATCCCTACCAGTAGAGCTTCATACTCAGCTTCATTGTTTGTGGCCAAGAAGCCCAATCTCAAGGATTTCTCAATTGTAATTTTCTTAGGAGATATCAGAACTAGCTCCACTCCAGATCTTCTGTGGTTTGCCGCACCATCAATGTATACCTCCCAGGACAAAGGTTCTTGTAAAGAGATTGTACCAACCAATTTTTCATCCATGTTCTACTTCTCTACTCTCTCTTCTAATGGGGTTTCAGCAAACTCAGCTACCAGATTGGCGAGGACCTGACCTTTAACAAAGGTGCGAGGCTATCAAAAGCCCCTAGGATCATACCCCACTTTGCTATTCTCCCTATGTAATCAGCATTCTGAAGTAGAGATCTGAGCCGGAGCTGGGTTAAGACCACAACTGTGTGTGATTAGAAGTAATGAGGGAGCTTACACGTAGCATGCACCACAGCCAAAATGGCCTTCTCCAGTCATAAGTAATGGACCTCGGCCTCATGTAATGACTTGCTCACATAATAAATCGACCTCTGTACATCACCATCAACCCGTACAAGCACCAGGCTTACTGCATGGGAAGCCACAGCAATATAGGCAAACAAAACCTCATCCATCTCGAGTCTGGACATAATGGGTGGCTGAGAAAGATATTCCTTCAACTGCTGGAAAGCCAAGACACACTCCTTGGTCCATTCAAATCCCTTCCACTTGTTCAAAAATTGAAAAAAAGGTTTACACTTGTCTGCTGACCAAGAGACAAATTGGTTTAGAGCAATGGTCATCCCTGTTAGCTTCTAGACCTCTTTGGGATTCTGAGGTGGTTGCAGATTGTTGATTGCTTTGATCTGGTCAGGGTTAACTTCAATTTTGCGATGTGTAACCATGTACCCCAAGAACTTTCTTAATCCAACACCAAAAGAACACTTAGAAGTGTTAAGGAGCAGCTTTTGTTTCCTTAATATCCCAAAGATATTCTCGAGGTCATTAACATGCTTGGATTATGCCTTACTTTTTACCACCATATCATCTATATAAATCTCAATGTTTTTTCCTAACTGCGGCTCAAACATCCTGGTCATCATCCTTTGATAGGTAGCCCCTGCATTATTTAAGTCAAAGGGTATCACCTTGTAATGATGATTCCTAATAAGAGTAACAAAAACTGTCCTTTCTTCATCGTCCAAAGTCAAAGGTATCTGGTGGTAGCCTTGAAAAGCATCCAAAAAGCTCATCCGAGGATGACCTACAATGGCATCCACCAACTGGTCTATCCGAAGCATGGGGAAAGGGTCCTTTGGGCAGGCCTTGTTTAGATCTATGAAGTCCACACATACCTGCCACTTTCCATTTTTCCTTCTTCACTACCACATTATTGGCCAACCATTCAAGGCAGAACACTTCTTTAATAGCCCTAGTTTGCTTAAGCTTCATCACCTCGTCTTTGACAATGTCAGAATGATCTTTAGATGAGTGCCAAGGTGGTTGTTTCCTAGGGTAATAGATGGATTGACGTTCAAATGATGGTGGATAAAGCTCGGATCCACCCCCGGAGCTTCGTAGGCATTCCAAGCGATCATGTCAACATTCCTCATGAGAAACTCTACCAGCTCTTCCTTCTCCTAAGGCGATAGCTAAGCCCCAACCTAAAAAAACTTCTCTGGATCGTCACCCACAGCAAATTTTTATAAATCCTCACATTTCGCCTCCTCAGTTGACCCATCAACAGGTAACACCAGAGACTTTGATTGCTATAAGCCCCCCTCCGCAAAGGCCGAGGACTTGGCTGCAAGTTGATGCAGAATTGTAGCCACGAGGCACTACCTAGCTATGGAATGACTCCCTACAAGCTCCTCAATTCGGTCCCCTGATGGATACTTCACTTTCAAATGTAGAGTAGAAGAGACGGTCCCGAGGGTATGAAGCTAGGGTTTAGCCACAATGGCCATGTAGGGAGAGTATACATCCATTACAATGAAGTCCACTTCGACCACCTCCGAACTTGCCTGCATGGGCAACCTAATCTGACTCCTTGGGATGACAACCTTTCCATCAAAACTTGCCAAAGGTAAATCATACGTTATCAAATCCCCAAGCTTTAAGTTCAAGCTTCTGTACAAATCCGGGTACATAATCTCTATCCCACTGCCCTGATCCACCATTACCCTTTTTACATCATACCCTATCTTGTCTTCGTTCAAAAAACATACGCCAGTCGGATCTCCCCACTCTAGCCCTCTTCGACTCAGAATTAGATTCCTTGGCTAGTAGTCGAGCTACAGACATCACCCTGAAGGGATGAGAACTAGTCCTCCCAGGTGCAGCAAAGATGACATTAATTGTGCCTAACGGGGGTCTTAAAGAAGAGTTCCCTTGAGCCCCTGACCTTGATTGGTCTCCTTGTTCGCTAGGCCGGTACAAGAACTGCTATAACCTTCCTTCCCTAACTAGTTGCTTTAGATGGTTCCGTAGAGTTCTACAGTCCTTAGTGGTATGCCCTCGCTCCTGATGGTATTGGCAATAAAGACTCTGATTGCGCCTTAAGGGGTCTCCTCCCATCTTGTTTGGCCATTTGAAGTATGGCTCGTTCTTGATCTTCTTTAGGACTTGATGCACTGGTTCTCGGAACACTGTGTTAAATGGCTAAGGAGCTGTAGACCCAGATTCTCTAGCAAAATCCCTTCAGGGTCTGTTATTGTTGTAGCAGTCCAACCTGAAATCCCTCCTCTCCTGAGGGATAACCTTACCTTTTCCCTTGCCTTGCTGTTGGTCCTTCTCAACTTTTTTATACTTATCAATCTGATCCATGAGTTGGCGTACACTAGTGACAGGTTTCTTAGTCAAAGACTTCCTTAATCCATACTCGGCAGGTAGACCGACCTTGAAAGTCCTAATGGCCACGTTGTCAAAGTCACCATCTATCTCTTTGAATATCTCCTAGTATTTGTCTAAATATGTTTTCAGGATCTCACCCTCTCACATGAACATGGACAATAGAGAATCTAAAGGCCGAGGAACCCTACTACATGTAATAAAACGAGGCCCAAAAGCCTGGGTAAGTTCCTTAAAAGAATCAACAGAACCTGCTCCTAAGCCATCAAACCACTTCATCGCTATGGGCCCTAAGCTAGATGTGAACACCTTGCAGATTAGGGCCTTGTTCCTTAAATGGACAACCATTCTCTGGTTGAATTGGCTCACATGCTCCACAGGGTCTGTTCTGCCATTGTAGATGGTGAATGTTGGTTGGTTGAACCACCGAGGAAGTTTCCCTTCCTCGATTCTATGCATGAAAGGTGATTTGGAAAACTAAGCTAAAATGAGTTGGATAATAAACAAAGTGGGTTCGAATGATAAGAACAGGAAGATAGATTGATTTAACCCAAAGAAAATCGTCCTCGACACAGTCCAAGGAGATTCGTTCTTCTATATTACTACTGAGTTTGATTACAAATTTTTTCCGTGATTGCTATAGTATTTCTCTTTTTATTTCTCGATCCCTCTCCTTTTAGGGTCTCCCCTCTAATTTATACTATCTCCCTCTCCTCATTTTTACCCTACACGTGGACGGCCAATTGCTTATCTTCATCCTTGTCCCATCAGCACCCTCTTGAAGTCTTTGGGGGTAGCTGTAAGGCTAAACAAACACTATTCAGAAAATCACTTCCTCATTAATGCAGCTAGAGAGTTAACTACAGAGCATTCAATGTGGTGATAGCAGCTTTCTCTTAGATATTTATGAGCTCTCATCTCCTTTGTACGTTTGTAATGCATGTCCCTATCAGTGGAATTTCCTAGAAGGTCACCTTGAACGATAGGATATACATTTGATTTGTGCTTTGTTCATCCGAGGAGATACTCCTCCTCGGACCAGCTTTCCCAACCTTTCCATTTGCAACCTACTCATGGGACTCTGAGCTTAAAACCTTCACTACTGTTTATTCGTCCTCGGACCAACCAACGTCCTCGGCCAAGACCTAAGGCCCAATATATAAATTTGGGCCCCTATCCCTACAACAACCGCTATCCACTTTCTTTCTTCATCCTTGACATACATAAAGAAAAAATAAAAAACTAAATGCAATATGAATAGTATTAATATAAATTTACATGGATATTGTAGCAACAATGTATTTTTACACGATTTTTCATAGTCTAATGTGAGTGAATTTCGGGCTTGATTGACTAAAATGTAATACTTTTTCTATTATACAAGTGCTTGCAAGTGCTTTGAGACCCTAATCTTGGTTCCATCCCTACATAAGAGTGACATATGTCATCTTACTATTGTTGGTTCAACGAAGTTTGTATCCAAATTTTGTTCTACGACTAAAAATATATGTGGATGATTTTTATAAACGGTTGATGTGAGATTTTGATAAATGCTTATGGGTTCTCATCTGGCCCCGCCACTAAATCATATTTTCACTTACTAATGACCATTTATCACATAAGCAGTTTGTAAAAAAATTTATAAAATACCGTGCGGCATTAGCATTTTCCTTAATAAGATAAAGAATAATTTTCACAATAATTTGATAATAAAAATTAGGTGTCAAGCTGTTAACAATAAGTAAAAAAGTAATATAAGTTATAAACTCTAAATGGAAATCAGTAGTAATTTACCAATTAGATTTTGTTGTAAAATTGTTATGAAATATTGTATATTGTAGCACTATTTTAAAATAATAATAAAAAAATTAAATCTGATTCTTTGTGTTTGACTTTGAGGGAATTACGTTTCATTTAAGATTATTTTAATCTTTTATACGTGTAGTTTCTCACTTTCAGTCTTTGACAGCAATAGGTTTGCGTTAATTTTGTTTAACTTTTATATATGCCCATATTTTACAAACCCTTTTTAACGTTTTTCAACCTACACGCGAAGTATACTTTTATGTACAAGAAGTTTTAAGTGTAAGAAACGACAAAAAATTCAGCAAAAGAAAAAAAATTTTGTGAGAGAGAGTACTCACCTTTTTTTTTAAGCTCAAGGATAGAACTAAGAAGCTATAGTGATAAAGATGTTTGCACATGAATGCCCATTGTCCAAAAAAAAAAAAAAGATTCCCACTTTCTCTCTTTGTGGAAATTGCAGAAAATTGCAAAACGCGTCCGACACCCTTAGTGGAAAATTGCAGAACGTATAGGACACCCTCAGTGGAAAATTGCAATGAGGAAAATTCCAACCACATACCATTAAGTCATGAGTCAACTCACACTTTAAAGCCACTATATTATTATTATTATAAATAAAATAAATAAAGTAGTCATTAACTTTTGAATAGAATAAATATATATATATATATATATATATATATATATATATATAGTGAAAAGAGCTGCTATTAGCCATCCTTTCTTATTTCATATTGTGGTGAGAACTACTCCTTTCCCTATCAATTACAAGATTTTTATATACATTTTCCTAATATTAATTTTTCCTTTCAATTCATGGTGCTGTGTACATAAACAATTAAACATTGTTACAACTTACAAGTTGTATTTTACTTTTCTTGTTGAATAGTCACATCTCAAACTTCACGTCAATTGATTTGATCAGATATCCCTCTTTCACGAAGTTTCCTCAATGCAATTTTTCACTGAGGAGTGACAGGGTATCCTACACGTTCTACATTTTCCACAAGGAGAGAAAAACTTTGTTAGGGTAATTTTTTTATACCTAATTTTATTTGAGTACCACCTATTTATACCACTAATAGGTTATTAGGTTTTACCAAACATTTTTGCTCTATTATTATGTTAATCACAAATATTTCATATCTCATTATCTAAATTTGGTCATGATATAAACTATCACAAAAAACCCAAAAAACTCATATTTTATCCAATTTTATTATCATCATTTAGCTAAGTCCAAAACCGGTTCTATGAACCCAATACACACATCCTATTTTATTTAAAGTCTAAGAATACTTATGCTTAGTAATATTTGAAAAGCCCATGATTCAAATTCATGGCAAAACAATTTTACCAATGGAATTCAAATCCATAATCAAAGCCTATGGTTTAAACCCATGGCAATTTATTTATCCAAAGCTCAATTCACATTGGCAATATCAAAAGCCCAAGGTTATCAATACTTGGCAAAATACTATATCATAATTATTTCACTTAAAAGTCCAATAATGAGCAATACCTTAGATTCTTAAACCTATTACTATAATATTACAAGCTCATAGAATTTATGAATTATCTACTCTCAAAACCCATGGCGATCATCTTATAAAAGCCCACGGAAAAATATGATTATTAGACCCACGACATTTATTTATTTCATATTTTAAACTCATGTTCACTATCTATCTTACATCACAACATTCATAATATTTATTACCAAAACTCATGGTAATTATTCATCCTATATGTCCATTATGATTATCTATAGAGAAACTCATGAGAACATCACATTATTCCATTATAGTGGTTGTTACCATATTTATTTAAAACCCATGGTAAATATTATTCTCAAGAAAAATATTGGAGGTCATTATTTAAAAAAGCCCCAAAGAAAATATCATTTACAAAGTAATCCATAGTAAAATTATGAGAAACTATACAAATTGTTATTTAAAGCCCTTGGGAATTAATACCCAAAATCTATCATAAATATTTATTAAAACTCATGGATTCATTTTATTTCTACTAACAACTAAAGCTCACGAGGAGTAAAAAAATCCATGGCAAAGCATGTCTTTAATGCCCATTTTGTAGGCCCAAGAATCTCATGGAGTAAGGAAAAGGCCCAAGCAAAGAAAGGGCCATGTGGCCCAACTAAAAGTGCTGAAATGGAGCAAAATTCCAGCCCAAAAAGGGCCCTAGCAAGAGGCTTGAAAGTGGGCAACCAGCCCTTGTTCACCCCTAACCAAAGAACAACGGGAGACCCCTACAAGAGAACTAAGTTTTTGAGGATGAACTAGGGGCTGTCCCATCAGCTTTCTGTCACCCTCTACCTGACGTGAACAGTGCCTGAGGGCTGTCATATCAGCTGAAGTCTAAAGGATGATGGAACTCCATCATCTTCCTTAAGACTATACCTCCAGCGGAAGGAGAGCTAAAACCAAGTTATCCAAACCTCAACAAATTGATTTTATAAATGTCAAACACGTTCAAGACATGATTCATGTACCAAGCCCATGAATCCTAAAGAGGAAAATTTGGAAACATGTGAGGAGGGCATAAAGGGATCTCCAACGAAAGCCTCTGAAGTGGACTTAAACTTTGATACCTGGCTTGGGGTGTTGAATCCTACTTCCTAAGGTCCAAATCTCAGTTGCAGTACTAGGATTCTTCCTTAATACTTTTCTTAATCCCATTGGCTGAACACAATCTCAGCAATCTTAGCATTTAATGTAAGATTACCCCAAATACTACCCATGTGTGACATTGCCCAAAGAAGCAAAATAGTCCTAAAAGCAAATCTCCCATTTTTAGGTCAAATCCAAGTTATTAATTCAGCTAACCTGCTCCCCTGAATCAGACCTATGTTTTTTTGGATTCTTGTTAATTAATGCTTCTCTAAAATCCATTATGAAAGCATAAGCACCTCAACCCACAAGGGGACAGCCATCCTCTGAAACTCTTGATTTGTTGGCCATTTTGTTTGTGGTTTATCTCTCCTTAAGCTCACCACTCATTCCTCTTAGGCCACACTCACCTAATCTTAGATATTCCTTTCCCCCCTTTTACACAATCACAGCTCATAAATGTCTCCCAATTAGTCACAAACAGCCCACTACTCATTAAAGCTTTAACCTCAATATTAATCCAATCCCACTCACTCAAAACAACCCACATTGCCTCATTCATTTCTTATGAACGCACACTCACCAAAACCTTAGTTTAATACTTGTTGCACTGAGCTGAGATTTTTCTCTCCCTTCATACCATGCCAAATAACTCATTTTTCATCACTATGCAACCACTAATATTTACTTATTGTATTACTATGGGAGGCTATAATGTATTTGAGACTTTTTGGAATTTTTTCTTCATATTAATGTAATGATGGCTGAGAGTACTGTGGACCCTATTGAACAAAATACACAAGAATTTCCTGAAGTTAATGCTTTATTAAATTTATTTAATAATTGAATATAGTTTACCTTACCACAATTACCCTACCACTGGAGGACTGATTTGAACTATGATGCTGTAAAAGAACTAATAATATAACAAACTAACAACAGTAACGTGTTTATTAGGTTTTATTGTTGTCTTCTTGTTAGGTTGCAACCTCTATCTCTTGCTTAGACAGGCTACACGACACCGAAAGCCTTTGGGTTTTATTTCAAGAACTCATCGTTGAGTTTCAACTTGGCTATCCCATATTCTATTTGGGAACATCAAAATTTTCCCCTCAACAAACTTCACATCAATTGATTTGATCAAAGACCCCTCTTCCACGAAATTTCCTCAATGTAATTTTCCACTGAGTGTGACAGGGTGTCCTAGGATTAAGATCTTGTGCGGGGTGCAATTCTTTTAACATGAGCCGTTGACTTAATTTAATGGTTATAAAATTGAGCCAGGTCAGCGATCCGTGTGCTCATCTCTTTGCCAATTCAATTTGCTCTTTGTTCACCACTTCCTGCCTAAGCTTCTCATCAGATCCAAAAATTCAAAATATTTCTCTCTTCCATCAAACCTTTGTCTATGCCCGAATCTTCATGGCTATAGCTAGCAACCACCAAATCCCACACCACCACCGCCCACGGGTGATGCTTTCCGATGTGGACTTGTCCTCGTTTCACTCTCTCTCTTTCTCTCTCTCATTTGGGTTTCTATGTTTTCTCCTTCTCTTAAGCCCAATCGTGGCCCAGCTTTTGCTTGCACCCACACCTATCGCTGTTGGCAGTGCTTCTCATCGACGTCACAACCACTGGTGGCCGTCTAAAATTGTACAATTTTTCAATCATTCATATATATATATATATATATATATATATTTGTTGAGAAATTGTGCATCAATGCACCCCATGTAGAGAAAGAGACGTGATATTCAGAGATATATATATATATATATATATATATATATATATACTCATGGTTGTCAAAATTGCAATTTGGATCGTAGGATTGCACGATCCAAATCCTACGATCCCACCTCACCAAAACGTTTAGGATCGCATTAAGATCGTAAAAATGGTAGGATCACACGTAGGATCATGTAGAATCATATAGGATTGTAGGATCATATAGGATCCTTCTGATCCTACCAAAAAAAAATTTTGGTTTTTTTTTTTTTTTTTTAATGGGATAAATTTTTTGTTTTTGATGAAGCTTTAATGGTTTTTATTTTTTCATGTTGTGATGGTATAACTTTTTATTTTATTTTTATAAAATTATATTAACCTAAGCAAATGTTTTCTAGTTTTTAGTTTACTTGTAATCAAAATGAATGAATGCTTCAACATTTCCAAATGAAAATTTTGATGTTAGCTTTGCTGCCTTTTAAGCTATAATGTTGTTAAATTTATTTGATCAATATACTAATATGTGTTATAATATTACTAAAATATTTTTTATATGTAATTTTATCAGTTATGTTTGTTTTTGTATATTGATTGATTGATTTTTTTGAGCATGCTCTTTAATTGTTGTTGAGTGGTATAACTTGAATAGTTGAGTGTGAAATTGTATCTTGATGTCTTTTGTAGCTTTAGTATACAAATATATAACGTCTACATTGATGACAAAATGAATGATGATGATTAGAAATTTAGGACGGTGGTTATAAGAACCTTAGGATGGAAATAATTAAATGTTCACTTCACTTTAATATTCATCTTGGTTTTGGATTTCATATTGTTGTTAACTAGTTTCCATTTGCTAACTTATTTTGGATTTCAAATTTGAAACTTAGAACTTGGATAATATTTTCCATATGTACGTTTTGATAAATATTTTGGTATTTTGTTACTAATTAAATATTTATTGAACTTTTTAGATACATTGGGTTAAAACTTAAATATATTTGTTTCGTTAGTATAAACTTGGTGATATATAATATGCAAATTACATCATATGATGTAAATCTTTTTTTTTTATGGATGAATTTATAATTTCTGTAATTATTCAACATACAAAGTTATTATCAATGTGTTTTGCTTTAAATCTGAAAATATGTAGAATCTCATGATTCACGATCAGATTCTACGATCTATGATCTCACTTATTTTCAACGATCATATGTAGGATTCCGATTTTAACAATCTTTTATATATATATATATATATATATATATATATATATATATATATATATATATATATATATCTTGACTTCAAAAAAAGAAAAAGAAATTCTAAGGATCCTATTTTCGTGTAAAACATGCTAAGTCGCTAAGTCTTCTTATGGAGTCAAACTTGCATACATGGCCTTTTAAACAAGTACAAATCTTCTATCTTACTCTTCTTACTTCAATACATACTCCAAAAATAAAAACATGTCACGTCTCCATCTATTTTATTAAATGTTAAATTTATGCTTTCTCTTATTTCAATTTCCTAAAATAAATAAATATATAACCCATCATATTTAGGTAACTGAACTAATAAAATGCATAAATTTAACATTTAATAAAATAGATGAACATGTGATATGTTTTTATTTGTGAAGTATATAATAAAGCAGTAAAAGTGGGATAGAAAATTTAGAGTCCTTTAAACTTGCATGGTTTACTTGACTTGGAGATTAGACAGTACTGTCCTCCGTAGAAAAATCAAGATACAACAAATTTAGGGGCCCAGGACTCCCTTAAGTTTCCTAATGCAGACAAAGTTACAGATAACGCTGTTGAAAATTTCTGCAAACAATTTCTCAAATTTAGGGGCCCAGGACTACCTTAAGTTTCCTAATGCAGACAAAGTTATAGATAACGCCGTTGAAAATTTCTGCAAACATGGTATCAAAGTAAAAAGTCTTAAATTCGATCATTGTCTCCTCTACTCTACAATTTTTTTTTTTTTTTGACAAACAAGGGTTTTTATTTTTATTTTTTTTGACAAACGAGAGTGTCTATATATCTTTAAGTATCTGACTATTATCTTGGGTGCATGCAATTCCTCTATCCCACACATACCAAGTTATTATAAAGAATAATTATATGAGAATAGCCCCAATATAAGGGTAGAGGTTTCAAATCAAGATCTTATAGATATCATGAGATCTTAAGAGCATCCGCAGCTGGACTTCTAAATGCCATATTTAAGCATGTTTTAGCATTAAGGCATTAAAAGTGAGCTCCAGTCGAACTTTTAAAATTGTAAAAAAATTTACAATTGTGCTACAGTACCATCTTAAATGTAAGATGGTGCTGTAGCTCAATTCTAAAAATAAATGTTGTTTTTTATTTAGCACTCTCTCTTCACCCTCTCTCAGCACTCTCACTTTAGCTCTCTCTCTGTGTGACTGTGTACTCACTCCCTCTCTTGTTCAAGACTTGCCACCGGAGTTGCTTGGGCCGTTTTGCATGGAGTTCATCATGGGGTGTGTGGGTTGTGGCTAGTTGTGTGTGGAGATTGGTTTGGCGAGGTGGGTTTTGATTTTGGGTGGATTCAGATGGGGTTTTGATTGACGGAAGGAGATCGGGTGGGTTTCGATGGAGTTTTGATCAGCATATATGGAGATCGGGTTTTTATTGCATGGGTTCCGATAGGATTTTGATAGAGTGGAATTTTTCGATGGGCGTGTGGTGGTGATTGGTGGTTTGTTAGGGTTTGGGGGCAGTGGCATAGGTCTGGTTTTTTACCATGGGTTGCTGTGTTTTTTTTTTGTGTGTTAACGGTAGATTATGGGTTGCTGGTGGTGGTGGTGGTGTCAGGTGTGTGTAGTACAGCGATGGTGGTGATTGTGATTCTTGAACAAAAAGAAAGAAAGAAATAATAAATAATGAGTTGTATTGTAAATGATGGTGAATGTGAGATATATTATTTTATTGTGTTGAAGTTTTATTTTAATGAGTAGAATAGTAAAAAAAAAAAGGTGGGATGTTAGGAGTATTGTAAAATTGTATTGTATAATTGATAAAGTAACTTTTTGAAATGGTAAAATAAGATGAGATGGTAAAACCTGGAGATGCTCTAAGAACCACTAAACTAACCAAGGGTTTCTCTCTACAAACTAAGAGCATCTCCAACAAGCTTGGTATCTGGGTTTTTTTGGCTAAAATTTGGAGAGTCTCTGCACTGTTCATGCTCCAATAGACTTGATAAGCTACTGTTCATGAACAAAAGAATTAATTCGAATAAAATATTCAACTATCAATTAAAATATTGAATTTTTACTCAATAATCACAACGGTAACAATAAAACTATTCTAGATCTTTTCTCTCAAACACCTCTAAATTTAATCTCAATCAAAATACAAACTCAAAAACACAATCTTAAAATTAATCAAATCATAACCAAAAAAGAAAATAAAAAAAGAGATAGAAGCCATCTGACCCACGGTGGAGCAAGCAAGCAACCCACAGTGGAGCGAAAAAGAGACAACGCCTGCCTGTGTCCTTCGATCAATGGTGGAGCAAGCAATCACTTGTTCTAAATTTCTCTGTTTCTTATCACGCTTGTTCTAAATTTCTGTGTTTCTTATCACTGTAGAGAGTGTTTTAGAATCAAGTAGAAATAGAAAAAGTAAAAAAAAGAAAAAAAGAAAAGAAAAAAAAAAGAGAGAGCTAGAGAAAGAATGAGAGAGCCGGAGAAAGTAAAAGAAAGATCCAGAAGGAACTAGAAAAAGAAAAAGAAAGGTAGATAGAGATGAGAGTCGGATAGGTGTATGGTGGAGAAAAAACCAAGAGAAAAGAAAAAAGAAAAAAAGGAAAGAAACGTAGGGATATAATTAAGTTTGGAAAAATAATGTAAAAAATAAAAAATAGCAATTAAAAATGCTACCACAATATTTTCATAATAAATTTTAAGTAATAGATTGTTATTAACTAATATTGGTGAGTAAAAAAATAATTTTAGTGGTGGGTTTAAATTAGAACTTGTAACAATTTTTCACATAAGATTTTGATGTGATTCTTGTGAAAGCATTGCGAAAAATATTACAAATATAACATTTTTCATTGAAAAATATAATTATTGGGAATAAATATAAGAAGAATAAATGATGATAAAAAAAATAAAGAATAAATGAAGAAATAATATTTAAATGAGATGGAAAAAAAAATAAAAAATGTATTTAAAAAAGTAAGTAGGTAAAAAGTAAAATATACTGTTTACTTTTTAAATATTCAAAAATTTAGAGAGACAACTGGAGATGCTCTACTGTCCTTATGTTTGTGATTCCTAATCTAACGAGATTGTCATTCACATTAAAGACCAACAGAACCCTCTTTATGTTTTAATGATTAGTCTACTTACAATTATTTACCCTTTTACTGTTACACCTCTCACCATATTGGTATTTTTCCATAAAAAAAAAAAAAAATCATGTGTATTTTAAACCACTCATATTATTAATTATTTTTTTTTCTTTTTTTATAAAAATTTTCTTTAATTAGATTCTTAACCAATGCCGTACAGCACTCATTAACATTTTCCTAAAGACCATAGCATGATTTACTTGACTTGGGATAAGACAGTACCGTCCCCTGTAGAATAATCATGACTGTTTATGATCTGTAATTGTCTTTGCTATTTATTGCTATGAAAAAAAAGAGAGGAAGAGAGAGAGAATAACGTGTGTTGACGTTGGTTTACTTGCCTTTAGACAGTGCTGTCCTTTCTCATAAAAGAAAAAGACAGGGCTGTTCTTCGTGGATATATATCACGGAGGTAATGAAGCGTTAATTCGGGTCTCCCACAGCCACTGAGCCATAAATGGATTACAAGACTTCCCTTAGGCTTATCATAATCTCGATGCTTTTCTTTCTGTTTCTCTCATCTACAATGGTGATTGCTGACCCAAGCAATATCGTCCCACCAGTCAGTGAGTCGTTTAATTAATCTAAGTGTGTTCTCTCCCGCATGGTTTAAAAATTTTTTATGAAACTAGTTTTATATTTATCCAATTTCTTGTTTTGCTTGCAGAAAAGAAGAGTTTCTTGCCACGAGCAATTGTTGTCCAAAGGAAAATTAATGTGAAACACCCGGTTGAGCCGTCATACCGTCCTGTTCATGATCGTTAATATTGCTAAGATAGCCAAGAATTATTTAGCATCTATGGGACGTTGTACTCACTCTTCCATCATTTATATGAAATGAGAGTACTGGATTGTTGTATTCTAAGGATACTGAATAATTTTCTATGATTGTGGCAACATTCATGGAGTTGTTATGTAATAAGTAGACTAAAGTACACATTCGGTATTAAAGTTTGGGTTGTTTTTATTTTGGTCATTTACATTTCAAAATATTAATCTTGGCCTTTATGATTAATTCCATTTTTCTATTGTCTATTTTTATTAACTTTCTAATGACACCTCATAAAATTTGGGTGATATACTGATAGAGATTAACTTCAGAGCTGGCGCAAAAGTGAGGTTTTACGCCACCAATGAATAAATGACACGTCATCACTTTGCTAAAAATCAATACACATTAGAACACACAATCATAACTCAATTACACCTTACAAATTACAATCCGCAAACACTAGAATACCTGAAGAGCTAAATGCCTAAACCCCAAATCTCATTTCCTCCTCTCCTCTTAGCACCGGAGCTCCATACGCCGCCGCACTCGTCATTTCTGGAGCTGGGGCCGCCGCACCGAACCTCAAGGTGTGTTCTTTTATGATTTGTTACTTCCCTAAATTTTGGATTTCGAAATTTTAATGGGTTTGGGTTATTTTTTAGATATCAATCTCTTGATTTGGTATGGGTTTTGTTGATTTGGTATGGATTTTGGTATTTTCACGGGTTTTGATTTAATTCTTAAGTGGTAGGTTCAAACCCTAAAAAAAAATCTGATTTTTTTTTTTTTTTTTTCCAGCTAGCCTGGGTTCTTATGATTTTTATTTAGGCTCAAAATCATGATTCTTGTGTGCTTCTTTTTTGAGTTATGAAATTTTTTTTAGGCTTTCTATGTATTTGGATCCCCTGTATTGCTCTGCCCGTTGTTCTTTTGAAAGGATTAATTTAGTTAGTTGAATTGTTCTTTATGTGGAGTTGAAAAATATGACAAGTTGACAACATCAGATGGAGAATATATGTTCTAGTACTTCATTTTCTAAATCTTTTGGTAAATGGTGCCAACTTTAGCTTGTGATTCAATCTTTTTTCTGTCACTATTATTAATTTTGTTGTTGACAGCTTATCTATCCATCTAAACTTTTCAAATGAAACCTTTTACACCCATATGAATGATGTTTGAACTCATGCTTCCTTGTAAATTCATAATAGGCTTTGGGTGCTGAATCAAAAATAGGAAAAATATGGGTGAGAAATTGCTGAACTGATCAGAGTACAAATGGTTTTTCTTTTCACATGTTGAATAGCTACATTGTTGTCTTCCACTGTAATCGCCTCTTGAATTCATAAGATGCCAGTTTATCACTGAAATTATTCCTAGTTACTTCTTTTTTCTTTTCTTTTTTTGATAATTCAATAGTTGGGGGAGGGAGACTTGTACTTTGGACGTTACCTTTAGGAATACTAGGAGTCACTAATTGAGTTACAAGGCTCTTGGCTGAATTTATTAGAACTGTTTTTCGGTAGATACCTATAATTTATTCATTGTTTCAGATATGACATATCTCTGGCATGTCTAATTCACTGTATAACATTATCATTGTCGTTGGCATCTTATAATATGCTCATTGTGTTGTGATCAGATAGCACCTTCTCTCACCCCATATATAAGGTTTAGAAGGTAGAGTCATGAGTTCAAATCTCCTAGGTTTGTGTGAGTTGTGTTTGTAATTCCTTGATTTTCTCAAACTTGTAAATGGTTCATTGTCCTATTTTTTGCCCAATACTAATAGCGATAGCACTGATTTTCTGTGTGTTAATTTAAGTGTGTTGTGAAATTCTTTTGCTCACATCTTCTCCTCTGCATTAATAGGTCATAAGAATTGCTGGTATCAAGGGAGCAAACAGGATTGATTTAATTGACCTGGAAATGTACAATCTTACTATCCAGGTTGCTCTTGGGGAAATGCAAATGACTACACTGATCAGAAGACCTTACAAGATGCTGTGTTAGAATATTGTTTTTAAAAGAAATTGGAAAAGGGATGCTGTGAATAGAAGCAACCATATGCTGTTCATGAACTTGTCTTATCATTGTTCTGATTGTGTGCAGGCCATTTTGATTTTATTATTTTGTTCTCTGGATGTAATGGATTCGATTTGGGGGGTGCAACACTTGGTTTTTGTTAAACATCTGCACCTAATGATTTCAATCTGTATCATTCATTGTCTACAAGTGATTTTTTCTGTAGTTCAGAGAACAGATGTGCTGTCATGATCATGGGGCTTGCATTTTTGTAGCTTCAAATGAATGTCAGTGAGAGGAGTAGCTGTTTATTTTAACAATACTGGAGGGGTCCTCTCTCAATCCCTTGAGCTGAAAAAATCTTAGAGCCTAGTCGATGTCTTTTTTTAATGTCAAGTCTACATCTCTGTACATACTTGTAGGGGATTTAATGTGATGCCTAACAAATCAAGAATTTGTTTTAAAAAAAAAAGAAAAGAAAAGGATTGATTGAGATTTTCTTGATTGAAAGTTCATAACATTCTGGTTAAAAAATATAGAACTTTGTATTAGGTTTAGATAGAAGTTGACGTCTGGTTGCATCCTGTACAGCTGTGATTTGTTTGGATCATGTGAAACTTTGAAAGAATGCAGGTTTCAGATTGCCTTCTCATCTGTTTACAAAAGTAAAAAGTAAATGGGGGGTTTGATCTTTATATTCTAAAATATTTTGCTATATTTTTTCCCTCACCTCTCTGAATGTGTGTGATAGAATTTAAACTTTGCAAAGGGTCTATTGTATGATATTTGGATTATGTGCATGTTCATAACTGTCCCCAATCAAATAAGTTTGCAAATGGGTTTGCAAGCTAACCATCTCCTAAATACAACTAATCAAGATTCTACAAATAACAAAATTGGAGTATTTTGTGAATTTCATTATATGGAGAGCAAAATTTGACCCCCCTTAAATATGATTGTTTATTTATAAGCAATGAAGTGTTGTAGTAATAATAATAATAATAATAATAATAATAATAATAATAACCACATTTGAAAGGTGACTTATACCTTCATTGCCAAAGAAAATACACATTTTAAAGAGTCTTTTGGGTTAATATTGCAAAATCGGAAGTTAATTTGCGTTATAGGTACTGTTCAAAGTTATTTGGGATTTTGAGGAGAGAGATTGAATTTTGGTATTACGTTGCCGAAATTCAACCAAAAGTATGAGAGAGAATAAGAAAAAGGTGGAAAGAGAAAATGTTGAATTTCGGCAACGGTGATACCAAATTTCCTTTGCCCAGTTCTGCTGCCCGTGCGTGGAGTGCCCGAAGTGAAAAGGAAAAAATAAAAATAAAAAAATTGAAAAACGAATTGTGGCAATGGCATTGCCGAAAATGGGGGAAAAAAAAAGTTACGAAATCTATGAAAGAGTAAAAAAAAAAAAGTTGTCATGTTCACATTATTTTCACAACATTTTCACAATAAAATCACACATGATTAGTTATTATTAGTTCAAAAAAATTTGTGACAAACTAATTGTGGCAATGGCATTGCCGAATTTGGGAGAAAAAAAAAATTTGTGAGCACCTAATTATAGCAATGCCATTGCCGAAATAGGGGAATAAAAAAAAAAAAATAGCAATTGTGGCAATGACATTGCCAAAAATGGGGGGAAAAGGGGAAAAAAAAGGTTCCGAAATCTATGGAAGAGTAAAAAAAACAAAAAGTGTCATGTTCACAATATTTTTACAACATTTTCATAATAAATCACACGCGATTAGTTATTATTATTTAAAAAAAATTTGTGACAAACTAATTGTG
The DNA here is from genome assembly GCA_030820535.1 of Quercus parvula. Taxonomy (NCBI): domain Eukaryota; kingdom Viridiplantae; phylum Streptophyta; class Magnoliopsida; order Fagales; family Fagaceae; genus Quercus; species Quercus parvula. The sequence continues at coordinate 3,236,176 of JAUAME010000008.1, read as the reverse complement.
GCAATGGTATTGCCAAAATAGGGGGAAAAATTTTTGTAACAAACTAATTGTGGCAATGCCATTGCCGAAATAGGGAGGAAAAAAAAAGTTTTGTGGCAAAGTAATTGTGGCAATGGCATTGCCGAAATAGGGAGAAAAAAAAATTAGTAAGAACCTAATTGTGGCAATGCTATTACCGAAATAGGGGGAATAAATTTTTTTTTAGCAATTATGGCAATGGCATTGCCGAAAATGGGAGGAAATAAAATAAAATAAAATAATGGTTCCTTAAATCTGGGGAGGAATTAAAAAAAATGCTACGTTCACAATATTTTTACAACATTTTCATAACAAATCATAGGTGATTAGTTATTATTAGTTCAAATTTGAATTTAACACTGAGATTACTTTTTAATCCAACAATAACAACCTGCTACTTAAAATTTGTTGTAAAAATATTGTAAAAATTGTGTGAACATATCATTTCTTAAAAAAAAAAAAAAAAATTATGTGAACATATACAACTCTTTCATGTTCATAGTTAATGACAATGCTTTTTGTGCGTCCTATCAACAGTCCTTTCCAGCAACACCAATAACTGCTCCAACTTCAGTCTTCCCAATTGCAAACCAGCATAAAGAAATAACTCAAGTCAATAAACAAAAGTGGGTTTAGAAATGGACTTACATCTAATTACAAACATCAAGTTTAGATTGAATTAAAGCTCAAATTCAAGTTAACTCAGCTAGAACCACTTTTTCTTAATTAAAGTGACATACATATGAAATCAACCAATGGTTAATCCAAGATAATATAGGATACTTAGGATATAGTATGCAGACTTTGGAAAATTTGATCCAAAAGAAAGTTAAACAAAGCAAATACATCAATTTGGATATGATAAATTTTTGGTAACTGTTAAAAGTATTTGTCCATCAAAATTTTGAAAAAAAAAAATCATACATACTTAATACACACACACACACACACACAAGATTTTATTAGAATTTTGTTCCTTGACCCTAACATAGATCTGCCAATGCAGATGCCATTGCAGCAAATTCTGGAAGCAGGACTAAGTTTACTGAAAGACTCCCAGCAAGCCAACATGCGAGGCCAGCTGTGATAAACCCAACTGGTTGTCCTGATATGATGGGGCTAATGAACTAAGAATATAGGCAGAATCTTTTCTATATTTTAATTATTCTGCTTAAATAAAATACTTACAGCCCTCTTAGTTACAATAATGTGTACTCTTCAGTACAGTCCTGTTGATGGTTTGGCTTTTGCTGATTGTTGGGGTTGTGATTCGGTGGTCTAAAAGTGACATAAAACTATAGGTTTTACTAGTCCACAAATATTGTGCAAAAACCCATGTTTTGCAGGTTTTGAGTTTTGGCCTCAATACCTTTTACTCTTATCTTTAAATGGTCACACACCCTGATTGACTTAATCAACCTATATAGCTAACTAATGTACATCATAAAGAACAATTCTACCAACTAAATGAATCCTTTCAAAAGAACGACGGGTAGAGAAATACAGGGGATCCACAATACATAGAAAACCTCAAAAAAATTTCATAACTTAAAAAGGAAGCACAGCAGAAATAGAAATCATAAGAACCCAAGCTAGATGGAAAAAAAAAAAAAAAGATGAAAACCACATTTTCATCCCTATATTTTCACCCAATTCCACTTTAGTTCCTAACTTTTATCTCCACCGCTTTTAGTCCTTATCCTGAAATATGCGTTTCGTTTTTGTCCCTACCGTTACATCAGAAACGGAAAATGCACAAGTGGCAAACGAAATGCACTATTGACACACTAAAAGCTGACGTGACTATTAAAATAATAATAAAAAAATTTATTTGGAATTAAAAAATGCCGCGTCAGCATTTAAATTTAAAAAAATTAATTTATTAATTTTAACTAAATAAAAAAAAATCAAAACAGAAATAAAAATAAAAATTCACATTAATTAAGTTCTAAAAGTATCTTGAACAAGGACACCAATCCAGACTTTAACATCTCAAAATTGAAAACCAAAAATCACAAACCCAGCAACTGATTTTTCTTGTCTGTTAGTGTATAGCTTAGACTAGTTTAGCCCATTGGGCTTAGCCCAATATACTATACTTGTAGTTTACTCATTTTACTTGTACTATACACATACCTAGCCGATATAAGGCTCTCTATTGTACATTATTGTTTACACATCAATATACAGACAATTCAGTCTTTCTCTCTTACTTTATATTGTTAACATGGTATCAGAGCCATTCCTCTGACTTTCTGATTTCTGTGGACATCTTCGGCGTTCTTTTGCTGCCCTCGCCTTCATCCAGCCGTCATTGTCAGAAGCGAGCCGCCGCCGTCACGCCCACAGTACCTGCGACACTTGGATATCAACATTTTGCGCATTTAGCTGCCAAAGAAAAGTCATAGAAAGACAGAACAACCAATCCCGAGCAAAACCTAACCAAGAAGGGCTAGAAACTGAATCACACACGCCGCCATGGGCCGGCTGAAGTTTCTGCCTCAAGAGCACGCGTTCCACGCGCCGCCATGCATCGTCAGTATCTGCCACGCGCCTCACGCGCCAGTCCCACGCTCACTCACGCGCCCCACGCGCCTGCTGCACTTCGCTTCCTGCCATGTAAGCCCTAGGTGACGTCACACTGCCATGTCAGCACACGTCATCCGTTGACCGTTGACTTTGACCATAGTCAAAATTTTTCAACAGGACCTGTTTTGCTCAGTTTTTCATGTAGATTCCGATTTTGAGCTCCGTTTCTGCATTTAAGGTCTCTAAATCCCATTTTTTGGTCATTTTCTTCATTTTGGCTCAACAAAATGAACGAAATATCATCCGTCCTATCACTATTATGTTGGATGGTCCTACCAGTTATCATGCGTGGTCTCAGAATATGACTATCTTTCTCAAGGGTCGTAAACTGGGGAGATATGTGACTGGTTCAATTCCTAAGCCAGTACCAAACCCTAAGTCCAAAGCCACAACCGCTGAAGAGTCTTTGAAGACTACTGTTACAACAGATGATTATGAAGAACGCCTAGAGGAATGGGAGAGTATTCAGAGTAAGATCTTGTCTTGGTTTATCAATACCTCTATTCCCTCCATTCATAATCTTCTTCCTCGTCTTGAAACTGCTGAGGCTGCTTGGAAATTTTTGGCTGATCGCTATAATTGCACTAATGATTCAAACTTGGAGTTCCACATTAAATCAAAGCTCTATCAAATGCGTCAAGAGACAGGTCAGTCTATTTCTGATTTCTATTCTCAGACTTCTACTATGTGGGAACAACTCTCTGCTGCAGATCCTCCACTGGTGTGTTCTAAGGACATTGAGCTCTTTGTCAAATATCGGGATCGTCGTAAATTTATGCACTTCATGATGGGTTTACGTGAGGATTTTGAGCCTACTAGGGCTTCTCTGCTTAGCCGGTCTCCTACTCCTTCTCTTGATGCTGCAGTCAAGGAGCTCATTTCCGAGGAGAACCGTCGGCCTACTTATCACATGTCATCATCTGATCTGTTCCTGGGTTTGTGTTTATGTTTCTGTATTTGTGATTTTTGGTTTTCAATTTTGAGATCTTAAGTTTGGGTTGGTGTTCTTGGTGTTCTTATTCAAGATATTTTTAGATCTTAATTCATGTGAATTTTGATTTTTATTACTATTTTGATTTTTTTTTATTTAGTTAAAATTAATAAATTAATTTTATAAATTTAGATGTTGACATGACATTTTTTAATGCCAAATAATATTTTTTTATTACTATTTTAATGGCCACGTCAGCTTTTAGTGTGCCAACAGTGCACTCTATTTGTCACGTGTGCATTTTCCATCTCTGATGTAACAGCATGGATAAAAACGAGACGTGTTTTTTAGGATAGAGACTAAAAGTAGTAGAAATAAAAGTTAGGGACCAAAGTGAGAATCACGTGAAAATGTAAGGACGAAAATGTGGTTTTCGCAAAAAAAAAAAAAAAAAAAAAAACGCAATCAGATTTTTTTTAGGGTTTGAACCTACCACTTAAGAATTAAATCAAAACCCCTGAAAATACCAAAATCCATACCAAATCAACAAAACCCATACCAAATCAAGAGATTGATATCTAGAAAATAACCCAAACCCATTAAAATTTAGAAATCCAAAATTTGGGGAAATAAGAAATCATAAAAGAACACACCTTGAGGTTCGGTGTGGAGGCCCCAGCTCGAGAAATGACGAGTGTGGCGCCATATGGAGCTCTGGTGCTAAGAGGAGAGGAGGAAATGAGATTTGGGGTTTAGGTGTTTAGCTATTCAGTTCTGTCGTGTATTTGTGTTTGTGGATTGTAAGGTGTAATTGAGTTATGATTGTGTGTTCTAATGTGTATTGATTTTTCAGCAAAGTGATGACGTGGCGTTTATTCATTGGTGGCATAAAACCTCACTTTTGCGTTAGCTCCTGACTGAACTTATAATCTCTTACAAAATATATAATTTATTTTATTTATAAACTGCAGTGCACTAGAATGAAATTCTAATTCTAATTCTAATTGTGGTCTCAATTACTTGTTGTAGATGCTCATCTTAGGTGGGTCAGACACTACATATATTAACTTGACTTGGCTCCTGTCTTTATTATTGAACAACCAACATGCCTTAAAGCATGCCCAAGAAGAGCTCGATCTCAAAGTAGGAAGAGAAAGATGGGTGGAAGAGCATGATATAAATGACCTTGTTTACCTCCAAGCCATAATAAGGAATCCTTGTGCTTATACCCACTGGTCCCCCTGTCTATCCCACATGAGACAATGGAAGACTGTCATGTGTGTGACTATTACATTCCATAGGGTACTCATTTGTAAATGTGTGGAAGTTGCATCGAGACCCAAGAGTTTGGGAGAACCCTGAAGAGTTTTTGCCAGAGAGGTTTCTCACAAGCCATGCAAATGTAGATGCTTCAAGTCAACATTTTGAGTTCATACCATTTGGTTCTGGGAGACGATCTTACCCTAGTTCAAAATTTTCCTTTCAAGTGTCACACTTGACACTAGCTTGCTTGTTTCAGGGATTTGAGTTTCAAACACCATTGAATATGCCAATGGACATGACTGAAGGCCTAAGCATTAACTTGCCCAGAGCAACTCCTCTTGAAGTTCTCACTCCACGCCTTTCCTCCAAACTCTATCAAATCTAGACAAATATACAAACAATGTTTGCCTAAAGTATCTGTAGTGTGCACCTGTTTTGAAATTAGTTTACCTTTACATCTTTCTATTTTTCTTGTTTACAATCAATAAAGTGGGTTTGCTTCATGAAATGCTATAAATTGTATTACAAAAACCTCATAAACTAATGTAATAATTAATGGATGTGATTGATGAAACTTTCCTTTCAATAACATAGTAATAAATAAATGTTCAATTGCCTTTTTTTTTTTTTTTTAATAACTGGTGACATATTAGTTTGTATTTCTTCTCTACTACCAATGAAGACAAATAATTCAAATTTCAAAACATTGACAATATCAAGCTGAAGCAAAAATCAATCTTAGACCTATCTATATTTTTAATACATCATATGCTAACTATATAATAAAATTTGGATATCGCAAATTGTGTTGAGCCAAATGGATGTACTCTTTTTATCGTGTGGACAAACTCTTCACTCTTTAGTTTTATTGAAAATGATCCTCTCAATTTGGAATGGATTCATTTTATTGTTCAAATTAAATTTTACAAATCTAAAAAAATAAAGTGTCACATCATTACAATTTAAAATGACGTGGCAGTGCACTGGCATATTAAAGGTTTTAATGATATTTTGATCATTTTGCAGGTTTTAGGTATATTTTGTCATATTGGAGGTTTTATAACTATTTTGGTCATTTTGAAGGTTTTGTGTGTATTTTGATCATTTTAAAGGTTTTGTGTCCGTTTGGCATAATTAATTTTGTTAACTTATTTTACTATTCAGTTTATTTTTGCTGCTATTCATAGGTCTCACAGAACTTTTTGGTACAATTCATGGGTCCTACTATACTATTTTAGCTAACTTTTACATTTATCTACAGTATTTTCAACAAAAAGTTTTTAATTTCAACAAAATAAGCGAATCTCAACCAGACCCTTTATAGATATTTGGGTCATTTTGGAAGTTTTGGGTATATTTTGATCATTGTCAATGTTTATGGAGGCATTTTGGTTGTTTAGAGGTTTTAGGAGTATTGGAAGGTTTTGATGTATTTAGGGCAATGTCGATTTTTTTTAAAGGTTTATTTTGACTATTTTAAAAGTTTCTAAAGTATTTTTTTTTTTTTCCATTTTAGAAGTTTTAGTGTATTCAACTATTGCTATGGTGGTTGTGAATTTTGGTAATACATACATGTAAGGACCTAATCTTCGGCCTAGACCCAAAATACGTGGGATATTGACCCGTAGGCCCAAGACAATAAATTTGTAGAAAGTTGGTTGAAGAACTGGGCCTTGATGAATTAGACAATGGCTAGGGTGGATTCAAAAAGATGATTCAAGCAAAAACAGGAGATGTGAATATGACTAAATTTACAATCCGAGGAGTATAACATCCATATAAGTCAATTGAATCGAGTACAAATATAATTTAGATTGCTACAATGTTCTTCCTCTCGTTTCTCCTTTTTTCTCCCCCCTTTTTCTTCTTGGAGGATCACTTCCATTATGTAGTCCCTCTTGGACTATCTTGATCATACACTTGTCGTTTATCTAGGTTGCTACTTGAGTATTTGTCCTATCAGACACCTCCTCTGGCATTCTGTGAGTTGTGGTTGCCAAGGCAGCACTGTTTAAGGGTCTTCTCCACATAAATGCAGCCAGGGAGGTAGCTGCAGCGCATTCAATGCGGTGGTAGCAGTTTTATCTTGGATATCTTTGGGTTTTCATCTTTCATGCGGGTCCCTGAGCTATGTCTCGATTGTTGGAGCTTCCTGTAAGGTTCCCTTTATTAGTAGAATTCATTTTGGGATTGTTCTCAGATGATCCGAGGAGATGTTTCTCTTCAGACTAACTTTCATTCCCTTCCCACTCGTGAGGTTTTAGGCTAGAGACGCCAATAGCCATTTTATTCCTCCTCGGACCTATTTATGTTCTCGGATCAGGCCCAAGGCCCAAGGCACCCTTTAGGCCCTTTACCCTACAATACATAATTGATTAGATAAAAATGTTCGTTGGGTTTTATCTTAAATAATTGGGCTGTATTGTGTATGGGTAATTAATATATAGTTTGTTTTTTAAATGAGTAATAAAATTGGTATTTAAGTGTCCAACCCATATATTTATTTATTTTTTTGGTCAAGATAAGTTTAGGTGAGAGAAGGCTACCTCATACCCGGGTAAGAGCAAGCCGCAAACCTCAAAGAGAAGTTACATTAAACTTATGATCACCCATCAAAGAGGACTGCTGGCAGCGAAACTCAAACCTAAGCCTTTTGGACGAAGCGTTCAAGTCTTACCAACTGAACCAACCCCTATTGGCAATCTAACCCATTTATGACATGCTTGAACTCATCAGTTTGCTACCCCTACATTAGAGAAATTATAAAGTGTACTTTGGAGGACCACGACTACAATGGCTTGTGGTAATAGCAATAATCCATTTCCCATCGACACTAACTAGACTGGCTCTTTTTTTTTTTTTTTAATTGTAATTTATTTATTTATATTTGTAATAATATGAGAACTGCACTAGCTTGGTTTAAGAACAAAGAAGAGTTTGTATTGGGTCCATAATAACCAACCCCATCTACAGCGTGCGTGAAAATCAACATTAATCTTACTATTTTTCATTGATTAATGTAGATATATTTTCTCATTGGGCTTCTTGCAATAATGATCTATAGAACTTGGGACTTGGAGACATTCAAATGGAGGACCACCGGAAGAGCAAAGAGGTTGAGTTTGAAATAGGCTACATTGGTTTGGGCATATACCTTTATTTTAATTAAAAGATCAAACAAAATTGCCATGTTTCATTTTCTAAGTTTAACAACTTTTGACTACATTTTTTTTCAATGATTCAAAATTGTATTTTTAAAAAAAATATTTAAAAAAAAAAACGTAAAATTATGTCATTTTAGTTGGCATTATGGAAAATTGTCTAACAGCAGTAGACAATATGACTGCATTAACCCCCGGATGCAAATTTGAATGGTTAAATTGAAAAAATTCAAACTTAATTTAAACACCAAAAATGATAATTGACCAATCTCAGAGGATTTAGAATGAATTTTATCCTTTTATTATTTTGTGTCAATTTCAAAAATGTTATTAAAGTATTTTCTTTATTTTATATATGATTTTAATTAATTTGTATAATACTTGAGCGTGATAGGATGATGGACCTTGCTAGGCCTACTAAATGAATGCTACCCAAAGAATTTATTCTAGCTAGGCCTCGCCCAAGGGAGCTTAGGGAGGGAACTATGTCTGCCACCTCATCTAGGACGGCGCATCTTATATGACTTTTCCCTTTTTTAATTAATATTTTTAATTTCACAACTAGATTTATTTTTTAAAATAAAAGTAGAAGAAAAAGAAGTTGATTTTTTTTGTTAGGAAAAAAAAGAAGAAGTTGAATTTGAACCACATTCATGAAGCATCACGAAGAATACCATGATACCAATGGACTGTCAAAACTCTTCTTCTTCTTCTTCTTCTTTTTTTTTTTTTTTTTCTTTTTTTTGTGTGTGTGTGTGTGTTTTGAAAGGGAAATGTTCATTCATTCAAATAGCTAAAGAATCATAATATAAGGCTTCTAAAGCTGGTGGGGGGAGAATCCTCCATCCAATACAAATCCTCATCTAATGTATTCCTAGCATATTGAGCTAATGCATGTGCCACCTTATTTGCTCCTCTCCTAATGCAGCGAACTTTAGGTCACTGTAACTAAACGGTACAAAACTGCAAGTGCACGGTATCGTAGTTTTATAGTAAAGTGATAAGAAGAGTATCGTCCTTAGGAATTGGTAACTTACTTTTGACAAATACCAAAATTATGCTAATCTCAATTTTATCTAGAGAAGTTACTAAGGTTTTTGTAATTGGAATTCAAAATAAAATCAATTTAAATAAAAGATACGTAGAGGAAAAGAAAGATGTTGCTTGAAAATCAACTTAATGAGAAAGAAACTTCTAGGAAATTGATTTCACCTAATTACTCACTATGCTTTACTCATCTATCTAATTTAATTTAACTCTCTCTATTTGTTAGCAATCTCCAAACTCATCCAAAAGCTTCTTTCGATAGTCAATTGGAAACATTCTTGTTCATCATTTTACAAAAGAGTATGCAATTTAATAAAGCAAGAAAGCATTAAGACCAACGATTTTAATACTACATAGGTTCATACAAGTCTTTCGATCTCTATATTTACCTATGCTGAAATATTCAAGATCTATCATATAATTCCCTCTTTCGACAGCAAATCACAAGATTAAAATCATCTAATTAATGGCCAGTTAATTAGAAGCAATAAACTTAGAATAAATCAGACAAACATGAAGAGAATTTGTTCAAATTAACATAGAAAAGCAAGCATAGTTTGGAACTAGATTACATCATTTTCCTAGAATAAAGAAAATTTAGTTCATGCTAAAAATTAAATTCAACATAAACGAATTCACCATAATTTTTCTGAAGAGATTCGAAGGAAAATAGATGCTGAAAAATTATCTGTTCAGCGCCCTTTCTCTGTTCCAGCCCTCGTTTTCTTTCAGCTTTAGCGCCGCACCTTTTTTTTTTTTTTTTTTTCGGCGCCTCTTCTTCTTTTCTTTTCCTGGTTCAGTGCCTCTTTCTTCTCTTCCTCAGTTCACGTGTTGCTCTTTTTTCAGCCCAAAAACATTTTTCAGCCCAAAACCTTTTTCTCTTCAACCCAAAACATTTCTCTCTTTAGCCCAAACATGTTGCTCCTTTAAGTTCAGCAACTCTTTTCTTTTTTTCTTTTCTGGTTAGCGCCTCCTTCTTTTCTTCTTTTTTTTCTCCCTACATTTTTAAAGGCTAGCCCAAAACTTGTTGCAGCCCAAAAAGCCCACTCAATCTCTCCAATTCGTGTGTGCCTCTCTGTCAAGATGAAGTCAAACCGCCTGCCTCAAAACCAAGAGGGACCCGCTTTTCATGCCAATTCTCAAGCCAAAAAAAAAAAAAAAAAGTTCTTCCTTCAGCCTCCATTCATCCAAAACCCAATATTCTCTCTAGCTGCTTCATCACTTTTATTTGAATAAATCTTCATTTTCTTCAAATCTGCAATAAAATTTAAATAACAATAATAAAGTCTAAAATCAACAAAAATAAATAAAATTAGACTAAAGTATAAAGTTGAGAAGTGATAAATTATGTCAAATTATGCAAATCATCAGTAACCCTCAAATCAAATGCCTAATATCATCAACAACATTCCCAAATAGTGAAAATTTTTCCAATGGAGAAGAGATGGTTTGGATTACATTACTATTATCCCCCTCAATTATCAACCTTGAGAACCCGGCATCCATGGCAAATTCAATAGCTCTTCGGTAGGCAAGCAACTCAACCTCATCACTTGTACTCACCTTTGGACCACTAGTAGTCATAGCAGCCATGACTTCACCCTTGTCATTTCAAATTATAGCCCTATAGCCTGATCTATCCAAGCCCCAAAAAACTGTTGCATCAAAATTTAATTTGTATTCAGATTGTGGTGGAGGTTGCCAAATGTCCCCACTGAGTGGCTGCCTAGTCTGAATAGTCAAGTGATTTTGGGCTTGTTTAAAATCATCAACAAACTCCTCTGCTCTTTTGTTTAAGCTACTTGGGTCCTTCAATTTGCCTCCATGCACCACGCAGTTCCTCTGATTCCATATGAACCACGCTTGAGCCCAGAATAGATCCATTTCATCAAACGTTAGTCGCTCCAACAAATCCTCCATCAACTATTTCATATCTATATGCTTTCTGCAATTTTTGAATGCTACTAGCCCAAATATCCTGAATTGCGGCACAATCCCACAAAGCATGGACATTTGTTTTCTTGAATAACTTTCCTCCTGATCAGATTCCCTGTAGTCGGTAATATATCATGACAGGCCTGCCATCCAAATATTTTTATTTTATTTGGAAGTTTAAGCTTCCATATTGTAGCACAAATCTTCCTTTTAGCACAGCCTCCTGAAGTTCCTACTCGAAAGCCATCATTTTGGAGTTTCCTAGCCACATGAGAAGCCGACTTAACTGTAAATAATCCCTTTGAATTATGCTGCCAAATTATAGCATCATTAACATCCCTTCAGCTCAATGGAATTTGACAAATAGCTTCTGCCTATTCCCTGTGAAAAGTATCCATGACTTCCTCATTCCTCCATATATGTAAAACCGGGTTGATCAGATCAGCAACCATCATGTCATCCACATCCCCATGAACCAGTCGTAAAATTCTATTTGTTGGATAGTTGGGAATCCACCTATCTTTGATAACATTGATTGAGAGACCATTCCCCACCCTCCAACAATGTCCGGATAAAAGAATAGGTTGTGTAGCTGTTGTAAAATTTTAAAGTACTTGCAAGTGTATGAATCGTATTGTAGTATAGTTTGACAAGAACGAGGTCGAACCCACAGGGACTTGAATGAATGTAGGAAAATTAATTAAACCTTAACTAAATTAATCATAATCTATTTTAATAAAAATTGGTTGTTTGCAATTAAATAAACTAAGCAAATAATAAAATTAAGCAAATAGTTAAACTAAGCAAAAGATATAAACCAATAAAAAGATGTAAACAATCAAGGGAAAGGAATTAAGGTTTTGGAATCCGCCTTGTAAGTCATATCAGCATATATTTATGATCATTAATTTTTCCTGACTCACTACATGATAATTTAGAAATCAATATTGCTATCATGGAAAATATCATCATTAAAACTTATGTTTAAAAATCTAAAGCATGTTCTTCTTCGCTTATTAAGTGTAAAATTAAATTATCAATTGTATCCATAGCCAAACAAATCACAAGATATATCAAATTCTAAAAATCAAATCATAAATTGTATCTATTGACAAACAAATCACGAGCGATATCCAATTTTATAATCAAGAATTAATAAACCAAGCATTCAATTAATTAAGATAAATCCTAAATCATGAGAAAAACATGATTGAACTCACATCTAGAATCTCATTTTAGTCAATTGATATGAAACAAGAACAATTTAAATCATTAAAGAACAACTATTGTGGGAAAAATCAAATCACATAAATACTACTGATAATCCTTAATAAGGTTTCATCCTCAGCCCTAATTATAAATTTAACTACTCATAGTAATTGAAAGAAAACACGAAAATAAAATACTAAACATTAAACTAGAAAAATAATTAAAACTAACTGTCATGGAAGAGGTAGTTGCGGCTCTCTATGCATTCAGCCCTCAGCCCTAGCACTAGTCTCCTTGAATTTTTCCCTAAAGAGCCTTTAAATAGGTCAAGGAATCCTATTGCAAGTTGAATTCCCGTTTAGAGAAAATCCCTAATTTTTAGGCTTCACTTAACCAACGATTTCGGCCAACTTAATGTCTGAATTTTGACTTTTAGCAAACTACAAAGTTGTAGCCCTTTAAGTTACTTTCCAGCCCAACTTGAATCATCTCAATTGGACATCTGAGCCGAAAGTTATGCTGAAAATACTAACTGATGTGCAGGCTGGAATCCTAATCCAAATTGGACTTGGATTTGGTGCAAATTTCCTTTGATTCCTTGCTCCAATTGGACTTAAATTTAATTGGGTTGGTCTTCTCTTGAATTCATGCCTGGCTGGATTTAAGTTGGCTTGATTCAATTGGCCTAGCCCCACTTTGCATGTAAAGCCCTTATTACCTGCAACACAAAGATATTATATAATCAGTTACAAAATAACATAAAAGTAAGGCTAAATATGTAGATATATGAGTACTTTATTGTATATATTTCACACACATCAGCAGCCATCAAGTTTCTCCATACATATGAGCAGTTTGGTGATTCTTTAGCATCAAGGAATGATGATCGCAGAAAATACCTTGCCTTGAAACATTGGTAAAGCAAAGAATCCTTGTATTGAACCATTCTCCACCCTTACTTGGCCAACATAGCTAGATTAAAAGCTCTTAGATCTAGGAACCCCATTCCTCCCTCTTTTTTTGAAGCTGTCAATTTATCCTAACTCTTCCAATGAATTTTTTGTTCATTACCCATTTGATCCCACCAAAATTTTGCACACAAAGCATCCAATTCATCACATAATTTCAAAGGGAGTTGAAATACACTCATTGTGTATGTAGGTATGGATTGTGCCACAGCCTTGATAAGAATTTCTTTGCCAACTCTTGACAACAACAAGCCCTTCCAACCTTGAAGCTTCTTCCATATTCTGTCCTTCAAGTATGAAAAAGTGTGATACTTAGCCCTCTCAACCAAGGTTGGTAAGCCAAGATAAGTTTCAAATCTATTCACCTCATTGACTCCCAAAATCTTCAAGATCTGTTGTTTCTGGCTATTTGAAGTAAGCTGAAGAATTTTCCAAATTTATGCTTTGTCCTGAAGCTCTTTCATAAATTTGGAGAATCTCTTCTATAGCCTCTCCCTCAGCCTGAGTTGTCTGACAAAACAGTAAAGAATCATCTGCAAACATTAGGTTAGTGACTTTTGGTGCACCTCTACAAATGGATACTCCTTTAATCCTCCCTTTTGATTCTGCTTGGGTAAGCCAAAGTAAGATAGCCTTAAAACTCTAAGTCATGATGGAATACATGACATATAGACGATAAGTCCTCTATCCATACAACTACAGATTTTAGATAAGAATAAAAAAAGAATACCCATAAATAAATATAATAGAAAGAAATGTTAGAAATATGGATTTTTTTATGTAGGATATAGCTTCATGGTTTTACAAGGTAAGAAACCATTGGATTTATAACCATATCAGCCCAATTACTCAAATTGGATCAATCCCCTTAATTGGAATGCAAAATAATAAAATTCTAAAAAAATAATTTTTTCAAAATAAAAAAGGGAGTAAAAAAGGAGGAATAAGTTTTGTAGGGAAACGGTTTGCAGCCCAAGCTCAAGATGTATGAGATCTTGGCCTAATGAGCCCAGTACAATAAATTTATACAGAGTGGGTCAAAGAACTTGGTCCTAATTAATTTGACAACGGCTAGTATGGATTTGAAAGTTGATCAAGCAAGGACAAAGAAAGTAAAACTGAATAAATTCACTGTCCGAGGAGGTCAATTATCATACAAATCCATTACACATGTTGTAAGCGCAATTTTGATTGCTACAGTGTTCTTTCTCCATTTTTCTCACCCCCTCCTTATGGAGGGTCTCTTACATTATATAGCCCCCTCTGGACCACCCTGATCATACACTTGTTGATCATTTGAGCCTTCACTTGAGTGTCTGTCCCATCAGACACCCTCTCTAGCTTTTTGTGAGTTGTGGTAGCCAATGTAACACTGTTCAAGGGTCTTCTCAACATAAATGTAGCCAAAAAAGTAGCTGCAGTGCATTCAATGCGGTGGTGGCAGCTTTTCCTTAGATATTTATGAGTTCCCATCATCCTTATACGTTTGTGATGCACGTCCTTATCACTAGAGCTTCCTAGAAGGTCATCATGATTTTTGGAATACGCATTTGAGACACATTTACCATGTTCGAGGAGATATTCCCCCTCGGGCTACCTTCACATCTGTATTTTGCTCATTAAGTCCGGGGTTTAAACTATTCATTATCATTAACTCGTCCTCAGCCAAGGCCCAAGGCTCAAGGCCCAATATATGATTTGGGCTCTTAACCCTACAAGTTTCTTTTGTTTTTGTGGTTGAGAAAAAAAGGAGGAATAATAAGTTAAGAACTAAAAAAAGACACTTTGCTACTAAGGGGAAGGGTCATCCTTCTCCCTTTCCTTATAGGAAGTTATGACCATTTCTTTATTGAAAACTTTGTAGTTTTTCAATTTGTATGGCAAATGCCCCAATAATAATAATAATAATAATAATTACATTTTACCATTTTAAAAAAATCCATTCAACTCTTCACCTTCTTCAACCAAGACTACAATTGTAAATTAAGAGTCCCAAAAAAGTCAAAACTTAAGAATATATTAATTTATGGAAAAACTTAACCGATACTCTAAGGGCATTGGTTTAGAAAATAATTTTAAAAAATTTTTATGATTTTTTTTTCAGCTTTTTATATTTCTAATGAAAGTTGTATCAATTTAAAAAAAAAATATAATTCATTAACAAATGGACTAAAGACATGTATTAATCCAACCATTACTTTTATTACATCTCCATAAATCAGTAGTCCTTAACAAGGAAATTATACATACCAACTTCAAATAGAATCCAATATCCTTAAATATTATCCAACGTGTCAACCCCTCAATAGCTCCCACCAACATAGAAACAAAATAAATGCTACATTTTTCTTGCTAAACAAAATAAATGCTACATAAACTAAGAACTTTCCATATTTTTATACCAAGTGCAGAGCCTCTTCATATCTTTAAAAAGGGCTCTCTTACTCTTATTACTTGCCCCCACACTACATCAAAACAAAAACACTCTCTCTTGTTTGGTTTGGGTTTTGTGTGTCTAGCTAGAGCTAAGAGAGTGATCACCATGGGTAGGAAGAGGAGTTCACCTATGAATGTGTTGTCTGAATGGGTGAAGATGCAATCTATGAGGGTGAAGATTTGTCTTGGTGCAATGGTTGCACTTTTAGCTTTGGTGGCTTTGAAGCTTACAATTCATGATCTCAACCACTTCTACATTGGCTCAGAATTCATCCATGTTTTGGGGATCACTGTCTTGATTTACAAACTCACCACCAAAAAGACTTGTTCTGGTACATGCATCTATATTTATATACCTTCACAGCATGTCTTCCTATTATCAATTTTTAAGATAACCAGAAGCTGTTGTTGTTGATTTGTTTTGTCTGGTGTGTTAAATTATCTTTTTAATTTTTTTTTAGAAATATTTATCTTTTTAAATTGTCAACATATTTGTTTAGATTCTATATGTTGTTTGGAAAAATCATAATTTAGTCATAAACCTTTAATTGTTATATTTGACTTTTTAAATTTTAGATGAATAGAAAAAGAGAGCTAAATAATATTTTGATTATAGATTTTGTAATTTTTGGACTAAAAATTTATTCCTTTTAATCTGACCCAATAACAGTTTAGTTCTATGACCTTTTCCGTTCTTATTTTGAGCCCAACTCAATGCTTAAATTTTGATCCATAAAGTTCAGGGTAAAAATGACATCATCAAGTGTACTTTGTACGAAATTCTAACAATTTCACTTTTAATCCAAACCTTAAAAGGTAAAATGTGTCACTCGAAAGTTTGTAAACTAAATTGTGGTCTGACCAAATTGTGAAAAGACAAATTATAATTTTCCCTTTTATTTTTCTTCCCCAAAAAAATATATAAAAAGTTGTGTTCCTTTTACTTTATTGACTAAAGTCTAAACATCATGTCCGCTGTTTTCAGAACCGGACTGGACTGGGAGGTCGGACTGTGAAAATTGAGAACCGGGATAAAAACCGGTTTTTTAAGCCTAAAGAACCGGATTTTTTGTTAATTTCGTGAATCCCCAAAACCGGGGTTGGACCGCTCAAACCGGTGAGAACCGTGCGGTCCAACCCCTTACCAATTTTTTTTTTTTAAAAAAAAACAACTTAACACAATTTTATTCTACTTAATTAAATTATCCATCTCTTATAAGGAATAAAAAAAATTATAATTAAAATCCTTCATAGATATTCAACTTTACTTAAAAAATTAATCATAAATTTTAATGTTTTCATGGTTATTATTTTATTTTATTAACTTTCTTATTTAATTATTAAATATATGTTTGAAAATCATTAAATTTCCCTCGCATATATAGATATATTGTCAATTTTGCTATTTTTATAAATTTAATATCTATATTTAGGCTTTAATTAATTATTAAATTAATTATGATGTCATCACGGTTCGACCCCGATTCGACCTCGGTTCGACCTCAAAAACCTTGAACCTCTCCATTTTACGGTTCAATGAACGATTCGGGTTTGAAAATCTTGATCATGTCCGAAGAGGGCATCTTTTTTTTTAGTAGCACAACTAGGATTTTAATGATTAAGGAAAAGTAAGTAGCACAATTAGGACCTTTTTTTTTTTTTATTTTATAATTTTTTGCGAAGACACAACTAGGATTTTAATTTAGGAGAAAGATTAAAAGATAATATTGACAAGTTATTAATTTTGAACTTATCAAAAAATAAATAAAAATATAATTTTGAAAATATAAACTAATATAATTAACAAAAAAAATTAAACAAAATTTTTTATGATACAACATATAATAAGAATAAATTGTAATTTGAAAATATCCCTTGTTGCGAGTAATTGGTGGAGTTAAGGCCGTCACTTCAATAGATAGAGTGGGGGAAGACAGAATAATCTGAACAAGCGAAGAAACCTCTGCCTCGCCCTTCTCATCATGCAATTTTCGCCTCTTCGGGTTTGAAGCGAGTTAAGAAAGGGGTTCATTCTTCATCCCCTAATATGTGCGTACTTTTCCTTACTATACCGCATGGCCATCTCTACCAACCAAAAAAAAAAAAAAGAAAAAAAGTGTGTAAGTTAAAGAGAAAGAAAAAGACAAGAAGTCACAAATACAAGACGACTCACTTTTTTCTTCTCGACAGATCTTTTCCAAGATGTTTTCAGAAGGCTCAGGTCCCAAAAAACAAATGAACAAATGATGAGGATCGATCAGGTCATCAAAATCCTCAATCTCTTGAGCAAAGGCAAGGGCAGCCTGAATCTGTCCATAATTTGGACCCTCCAAGTCTGGGCAATCAGAAATTGCAAAACAAGAAGGTAAAGCAAATTGTAAAAGCACAAATTATTAGAGGAAATTAAGAAAGCAACAAAAATTATGCACCAAGGGATGGAACTTCCCATTTTTGCAATAACCTTGAGATTTCACCCCAAAGGTCATCAGACATGGTTTCCCAACCAGTTCCAGAGATAAAAAAAGTATCATGATTTCCAGTCACGAAAAGAAGAAGGATACCCAGAAATAACCCTAGACTTCCCATCCCAGGGTAGAAGTTCAAAATACCCATAGTGGGTAGAGAGTTTTAGACGATACAAATGTAAAAACTTGTTTAGGGTTATCATTTCCCCTTCACAAGCAGACATCCAAATCGACATAAAACTCACAATTGTCCTCTAGGCATTAGGGACGAGCTAACCAAGGGAAATTTGCAAATGAAAGAGAAGTTTCATAATAAAAGGATGAAGGGGAAAATGAAGACCACACAAAAAGGTGGCTACATAAAAACACACCTCACCATGGGCAAAAGTACAGGCCTTTTCGCTAGGATGAGGTAAACAGAGGACAGTACCTTTGGGGAACTGAAACCTTTTTCTCAAACCCTTCAAATGTTTTTCTTTCAACAAGCAAGAATCGGAAAGAGCATGCAAATGAGGAGAGGAGGAAGATGAAGGTGGCTTTGACACGGCCATGTCAACTTCCTTACCTAGGGATTCTACATTCGATGACAGCCCTGTTTCTAATTCACTCGACCGAACATCATCCTCCCTATATTCTTCGATAGTCATCATTAGATGATAATCTATCAAAGAACAGCAGATCAACGGGTAAAGGGTAAGCAAAATGGGTTTGAAGGAAGTGAAACAAGACACAAACAGACTAGCCTAGGGACGCCGACCAAAAGAATACTTATGGTAAACCCCTAACCTAGCAAAGAAAAAGGAAATTGAGGGACACTTGCCTGATAAAATCAAAACCAAAGATCAAAACATAGAGAAAGGAGACCTTACTAGGAAAATTTGAAGTTTGGAAACTCCTCAGTGCTTCGAATGCAGACCAAATAAGGCGGAGGAAGAGGAACAGTTTTTCTAAGAAAGGGAAAAACTGAAATTAAAGAGCGCCAAAATCTAGGCAATTTCACACACACCACGAATAGAGAAGAGACACGTGTCTTTTGCCTGGAGAAGTAGTTGCTTCACATTTATGATGGAAGGGAAGCATCGGAAAACGAGAAGATACAAACCGTCACAACTAATCACATTCCCATGTTCGTCCAAAATCTCGAAGACAAAGGAATGAGGGGGCAATTGATAAGTAGTGGTAAAATGGTTGTCCATTTACAAGGACAACAGTAAAAAGCATTTAAGTCGAGGTAACTCCCATGAGCAAGCAATGAAAGGCCGTTCGCATGAATGGATGAGCCTATGCACATTAAAGCCAGAAATTAACTCCATCATGCTAGCTAGCAACCGGTAAATGCATCGAAAGGGTTACAAAAGCTTTGATGAGCCAACATTCATGCGTTACACATTAAAGAGAATCTTCATTGCCATTAAATGCTGTAATTCATTCAGGTGAAAACACCCAGAAGAGCATTAATGGGCAGAAATGATTAACCAAAAAGCAAGTTATATAAAAGCCAGCCAACCCAGGTGAGTTTTCTTCCTAAAAAACATATTACACTAAAATTATCCTATAAACATAAAGCAATAATCTGACTTTTGGAGTGTCCTTAGCTAGCACCATGCCAGTGATCTCTTCTTTTCATCCCTTGCCTTTTCAATAGGTATCACAGTTCGTCCATTGGTAGCAACGAGGAGCACACTGACGAAGTCACATTTGAGCTTCATCATATATAAAAAATAAATTAGTTTGGTCAATATCAAATACCACGTCAACACTCCATTAAGTTGCGTAGGACCTAAATTAACAAACATTGACGGAAGAATGAAAGTAGAACATTTTGCAAAGTTTAGGAATCAAAAACAAACTTTTGTGTAAGCATAGGGATAAAAATGATATTTTACCCTTTAATTTATTTTAATTTTTAGAAAATTAGAATACCTAAAATTTGAAACCCAATTTCGTTCCTCTCCTCTATATTCATGGGATCTTGCAAGAGAATGACATAGAACTTGACCTCCATTGAATGCAATTTTTAGAAGTTTAGAGCATTCCCATCAGGTGTGTCAAATGTCAAATATTTGGCTTTTGGCACACCAAACACCAAAAAACAAGATTCATGAAGTGTTTCATATGCTAAAAGTTTTAGCATTTTTAGCAAACTTGCTGCAGTACAATTATATTGATAGAAGTGTACTGTAGCATGTTGTATAATTAAATTATAATTTTTTAATTATCTATTAAATAAAAAATGTACTGTAGCATGATTAGTTTCAAATTAAATAACAATTTGTACTAGTAGAATTGTATTGTAAAAGTGCTACGATACAATAGCTGAGTTTTTTTAATTATTATTTTAATGTAGTGTAATGTTAAAATAGAATATCTGATATATAGCGTATTGTAAAATGATGTATTAAAATTGATAAAGTGGGTTTTGATGTGGTAAAACGGTATTTGGCATAGCACACCTGATGGTAATACTCTTAAAACTCCCGTTATCGGCCTCCATCATGCTTAGGTCCCCTCAGGTTTGCGAGCAATTGCACCGGAACCCACTTTTCATTTTCCATAACTCGAACAACTCAAGATTTGGATTAAGGACGGTGGTGAGAGTGGGTATGCAAACATGAAGGTAAAACTAGTTGGACCATCTGTTTCCTTTGGTTGTGATATGGGATTTAGATCTGGGTTAATACAACAATTAATTATCATAGAAAAATCAAAACATAAAATCAAAGATCAAATTGGACCTACTTGACTTATAAATGGTTTCTTAGAGATTTTATCGTAACACACAGTCATAAGGCAACAATCCAAAGATGCGAAAAGCTAAACCTCTGCACAGCCAAACAAATGCATACTGTTACCAAATCCACAAAAACAAAAACAGAATGTGATCGCATTCTATGGCTCTTGTTGCTGTGTTTTACCTTGCGATCTTGGTTTCTTGGATTTTCGTTAAATTTCTAAAATAATTTTTCATCGGTGTGGTGGCGGTGAGATTGGTTTCTGATTTTGCTATTCTAAAATTTCTAATTTTCTTAAAACAACAAATAAATAAATAAATGTTAAGTTTTGACAGGTCATATGTTGAGACCTGATGTGTCAATCTATTTTTCTCCAATAACTGACATGGCACCTTAATTTTAATTTTTTTATTAGTGAATTAATGACTTGGTATAATTTGAACCACTTATTTCAAAATGAAAGGTCAAGACTAAAATAACTCTATGTAGTAGATTACGCTAGGAACTCTAGGGGATTTTGATTTGTCTTTTGATTGTTGTTTTAACTTTTAAATCGTTCAGGATGAGAATTAAAATTTAGACCGTTTTGCTTAAATGGTGTTTAAAGTTTAAACTATATTTCATAATAGATACATGTATTACCAGGAGGGTTTGTGAATTAATCTTCTTCCATTATATATAGTAATAGATTTGTGTTTACAATGTTTTCTTTAAAAATTCTAAGTGAACAGAATCATCGAAATTCACAGGCTATGAATAGTTTAAGCTAGAAACGCACTTTCAATTTAGAAGTACATATAAACAATATGCCGTCATTTAAAAATATATTGTGAGATAACATGCATGCAATACTATATCAAGAATACTAGCATTTAACCCATGTAATACGATATTTTTAATATTATTTTTTCTAAAAAGAAAAAAAAAAAATGAAGTGAGTCAAATTGAAATAGTTTAGCATGCGTCTTTTCTTTTTCTTTTTTTGGTAAAAAGATTTGAGTAGTGTTTTGGGTTTTTGGGGACTTTTATATTCTATTAGCAATAATAACATGTTATGAAGTAGAAATTTAGTGTTTTAGAGACTTTTGGCTTGAAAGAGGTAAGATAGACAAAAATATTAGGTGTTTGTGTTTTGATGGAAATATGGACAACTTTTGTAGATAAGCGTGAGGAAAGTATAAAAAATAAATAAAAATAGAAATAAAAATCCCACCGGTGGATCATTGACTCCAATATAACCATCCATGCATGAACCTAATTACCAAACCAGTAATTCTAAAGAATATCCACTTGTCCGTACGTAGTTTTTCTTTCCTTGGAACAAAGACAATGTTGCTAATAAATTAAATAGAGGTATAAAAGGTTGATGTCTTGCTCATATAAAGTTAATTTAACATTTTCACGCATATGGGGTATTGAGAAAGCATTTCTGCATTTAAAAAATAATAGCCATCTAGTTGCTCGCAGACCTTTGAAGAGTCTAAATTGATTATAAATTGAAACCCCTAAATATTGATTTCATCGTCATTGTCTAACATTAGTATTTAGTCCACTTGTTGTTTGCCTCATGTGAAAGGGAGGGTGGACACGTTACCTTGCTTGTAGACTGGAATATGGATAACTAGCCCCAAATCCAAGTGAAATCATTGTCGAGGCATGTTTGAAATTATGAAAAACTAATGTTTTGCGTGAAATTCGCCATATTTTTTTTTTTTTGGGAGAACGTATTCATCTTATGTAGAAAACTTATTTTTTATATAATAATCCTACTATTACAACTAAAAATTTTATTATTTTATGCAAAATGAAGTCATTCATATATGATGCAAGAGATCATATTTGCAACAATCAACGTAAAATCCTAACTTGATTTACGGTAATAAAGACCTTAAATTTATTAATACCATATTAATAAAAGTTAGGTTTAAAAGTTGTGGTTGATCCTACTCCTCCAAGTGAAAATTATATTAATTATCTCATGGAGATTGCAACATTGTTTCAAGTAAATATCATATTTAATTACCAAATATACTATTTTATCAACTTACATATAGAAATAACAATTTAATCGTTCTTATCAACTTTTCCTTTATGGCTTCATCATTTTTTTTTAAAGGTTTAATTGCTGTTATCAACATTTTTGTCTTTTCACTTTTTTTTTTTTTTAAATTATAAAAGGAGTACGAAACCACAAGTCTAGGCTACTGTTTAGTTGAATGATTTTTCTATGCTCACACTCTTGATCTACTTCCAATGATTCGATTATATGTATTTGTGTATATATATATCTTTGATTTTGTAGTGAATTGAACAAATTTACACATTCATAATCACCATGATTATGCCAAGTCAAGTGGAAGTCTCAATGTATTAGCCAAATATTCTAAATATTTTTATTTGAAATTCTAATATTCGAGTGATGGAATGCATGTATTTTGAAAACTTATATTTTCCATTATTTAAAACTTCTACCAAAAATAATTATTGTGTATGTGTAATTACACTTTTTTTTTTTGAATATGTAATTGCATTTGATTAGGAACTTCATTTTCTTCCAATGCATTTGTCTTGTATTTCCACGCTTAATCTGAGAATTTTTTTTTTAATTTTTTTGGGGAAGGAAAAAAAATTCCTTCTAAACATTTTTAATTGAAAAACTTATATCACTAACCTTTTTGTACTAACAAACTCTATTAAGCTTCCAATCAGATTGACAGAATCTGTTTGATGTATCATGTGAACCCAAGAAAAGTCATCATTGACGTCGGAGTTAATGGTCAATACAACCATCCACGAATCTAAATCCTCTTTCCTTAGGAACAAAGGCATAGTTGGAATTAAAATAAATGTATTTAAGGTTTTTTTTTTAAATAATATATTTTAATGTTGATATCATGCTCATGATAAACTCAATTTAACATTTGCATGCACATGCAGAATTGTGAAAGCATTTCTACATTAAAAAAAAAAAAAAAAAATGAAGCCGTATTGTTTCATGCAAAGACTTCTCAATTGTCCGAGGATTTCCATTTGACCAATTCCTTGCATGAGTACTAGTTTTGTTTTTTACTTGCCAACACTTTTTTTTTTTTTTTTTTGAAAAGACTTGCCAACACTCATTGATCACTATAATAAACCATCTATAAATAGTTACAAAAGTGATTATTTTGTGCAACCCAATTCAACTTTCAAGCTACTAATTGACATTCTTTCATTTTGTTTTCTCTCTTCTCTGTTCTCACCCTTAGAACCCACCAAATTTGAAGTAAAAAGCTCCTAAGATTGAGGGAGATGATGGAAATTATTTCTCATCTACTCGCAATTTCGGGAGTCTTAGTATTGGTGTCACTTTTATACAACCTTTGGAGGGTTAGAATTGTTAGTAACAAAAATAATGGTATCTTACCCCCAGAACCATCAGGTGCCTTACCAATCATAGGTCACATTCATAAATTTCTTGGCAAAATCCCAATGTTCCGAACCATGGCAGCCATGGCTGACAAACATGGTCCAACCTTCATGTTCCGATTCGGCCTGAAACGTGCACTTGTGATTAGCAATCATGAGGCAGTCAAGGAGTGTTTCACTACAAACGACTTTCACTACAAACGACGAGGCTTTCGCATCTCGTCCAATGTCCAGCCATGGAAAGTACCTTGTTTACAACTATGCAGCATTTGGGTTTGCACCATATGGAACATATTGGCGAGAGATGCGAAAGCTAGTCATGATTGAACTCCTCTCTAGTCGCCACCTAGAGACTCTTAAAAGCATGAGAGTCTCTGAGGTTGACACTTTGGTTAAAGATTTGTACTCTCTTTGCAAAAGCAACAAGCACAACAACAACCAAACTAAGGTGGTTATTAGTGACTGGATTGGACGCCTAAGCTTGAATATAATCACCAAAGTGATTGCAGGGAAGAGATATTTTGGTAATGATGGAAATGATGAAGAGACACAACATATAGGGAAAATTATTAAAGATTTTATGTATGCAGCTGGGGTCCCAGTAATTTTGGATTTAATTCCATTTCTAAAATGGATTGATCTGTTTGGGCAAGTGAAATTCATGAAGCGTGTTGCAAAGGAATTTGATTCTCTTGTAGGAAGTTGGGTTGATGAACATACTACGAGGAGGGTCAATGGACTCAGGGGCGGAGCCACATAGTGGCTGGGGGGGGGGGGGGGGGGGCGGTGGCCCCTGCAAAAAAAAAAAAAAATTTCCCATTAGACTATGAAGAAAAAATAAATAGGCCCCCCCAACATTAGACAGCCGCCCCCCCTACCAATTTCTCACCCATTCTCCCAGGCCTTAATCAAAAATTAAGAACACCCTCAAATTTATAAATAAAAAAAATTAAAAAAAAAAACCCCAAAAAAAAATTTGAACTAAAATCTGGAAAAAAAAAAATTTAACAGAGAAGCCCACGGCAAGCTAAGCCCATGGTGAGCCCAGTAGCTCGCTCACGATAAGCCCACAGATTCTCAACCAAAAAAAAAAAATTATAGAGAATCAGAAAATCGAACCCATCACGTCGATGGCAAAGAAATCAAATCGGTGGCAGAGAAATCAAACCCCAATGCCCAATATTGCCTATACAGAGCAAATCAGCAAAAGCAAATCAAACTCAACAGGCAACAGCAAACCAAACACAGAGAGACAAAGGTGTTTATCTTAAAAAAAAAAAAAAAATCCCCAATACACAATCCAAAACCAAACCCCAGCAAACCAAACCCAGTAACCCACCACGATCACGTCGCCGCGACGCCGCAGCTCGCTCGTGCTCGTCGTCGCCATTGTCGCTCACCCCTCATCGCATATCGGAGATTGCAGATTGCTCTGCCTCTGCTCCGGTTCTCCCTCCAGCCCTCCCTCAAGGTATTTCTCTCTTTTTCTCTCTCACTATCACTGAAATGAAAAATGAAATGAAATTTTTGTAGATCGTAGACGCCAGACAGTAGATCGGTCATCACTCATCGGAGATCGCAAACGGCAGATCACTCTGCCTCTGCTCCAGTGCAGGCGTGCAGCGTTGCTCGTTCACTCGTTGCTTCCTCTACTCCGGCAGTCCGGCCCTCCCTCAAGGTTTTTCTCTCTAACTCTCTCTCAGTCTCTCTCTCTCTCTCTCTCTCTCTCTCTCTCTCTCTCTCTCTCTCTCTCTCTCTCTCTCTCTCACTGAATGAAAAAATTGAAATGAGATTTATGATTTAGAACGTCTTTCTCTGAGTCTCTTTATTCTTTAACTTTAATAGCCTATCTGTAATCTGATCTCACTCTTTTATTGGTTGGTTTTTGCTTTCTTTTTTTTTCTTTTTTTTTTTTTTTTTTTTTTTTTTTTTTTTTTTCTGTTTTTGTCTTTTTAAATTTGTCTTTATCTTATCCTTTTTGTTGGTCAGTGTGTTGGTTTTTAGTGTAAACCAACATTATTAAGTAATAATTAATATTCATTCAAAAGCTAATACTTGAATTATTAGCTATCATTTATTGCAATTTTTTAGGAATTGTTTAATTGCTTATTGCTATATTTTAGGAATTGTAACAAAGGATACGTGTTTCACTCTTTTAAGGCTATTCCTTAGGAATTGTTTAATCATTTATTGTTGTAGTTGACTTCAACTTTATATCTTTAGTATTTTATAGCCCGTATGTTTCTGCAGTTTATAACTTTTGTGCGTTACAAACGGGAATAAAACTCTCATTCCAAAATAATGTGTAATTTACCGAACAGTTGGAAACAAATCGGCAAACGAGAGTTTTATATTTAGTATATATTTGTTACAACCCGGCCCCCCCAAGTATGTATTCCTGGCTACGCCCCTGTCAATGGTGACGAGCCAAGTGACAAGTTGGACTTCATTGATGTGATGATATCTAAGATTGAAGAGAACTCTATGTTTGGCCACACGCATGAAACCATCATCAAGGCAACAGCAACGGTACGTTTTTGTTTTATTATTCATAATTTGTTAATTTGTGCAATTATAAGCTATAGACATATTTTTACACTCTACTCCACATACACCCAATGTCTTAAAAGGTTTTTTTCGCCTAAATATGACATCTATGTAGTGATTGTATAAGAGGAAATTTCATTTAATTTAAAAGAGGCAAGTCTTCCACCTAGTACTCTCGTTCACACAGAATGGAATACAATGCCCATGTAATAATTTTAGAACACAAATTGTGCTTGTGCCACACCCAATCCACAAGAGCCCAAACCAAGGCCCTTTATAAATGAATACCTTAAACCCATAAAAAGAATATTCCTTAGTAAGTAGCACGAAGGACAATAAAATAAAACCCAAAATTACAAGAGGAAAAACCAATACCCTGGCTACTACTATAGAAACATCCTTCAACTAAAGTGATATTGTTTGTAGAAGTCGCACACCGTAATTAATCAAGGTCCTGATCCTGGTCCTAGTTCGACTTCTTGACATTGGTTCATTCCAATAATATCATAGTTATAAGTTATAAAATATATATTTTATTTTATTTGTAAACTGCAGTGCACTAGAATGAAATTCTAATTCTAATTGTGGTCTCAATTATTTGTTGTAGATGCTCATCTTAGGTGGGTCAGACACTACATCTATTAACTTGACTTGGCTCCTGTCTTTATTGTTAAACAACCAACATGCTTTAAAGCATGCCCAAGAAGAGCTCGATCTCAAAGTAGGAAGAGAAAGATGGGTGGAAGAGCATGATATCAATGACCTTGTTTACCTCTAAGCCATAATCAAGGAATCCCTACGCTTATACCCACCAGTCCCTCTATCTGTCCCACATGAGGCAATGGAAGATTGTCATGTCTGTGACTATTACATTCCAAAGGGTACTCATTTGTTTGTAAATGTGTGGAAGTTGCAACGAGACCCAAGAGTTTGGGAGAACCCTGAAGAGTTTTTGCTAGAGAGGTTCCTCACAAGCCATGCAAATGTAGATGCTTCAGGTCAACATTTTGAGTTCATACCATTTGGTTCTGGGAGACGATCTTGCCGTGGTTCAAAATTTGCCTTTCAAGTGTCACACTCGACACTAGCTCGCTTGCTTCAGGGATTTGAGTTTCAAACACCATTGAATATGCCAGTGGACATGATTGAAGGCCTAAGCATTAACTTGCCCAAAGCAACTCCTCTTGAAGTTCTCCTCACTCCACGCCTTTCCTCCAAACTCTATCAAATCTAGACAAATATACAAACAATGCTTGCCCAAAGTATCTGTAGTGTGCACCTTATTTTGAAATTAGTTTGCCTTTACATCTTTCGATTTTTCTTGTTTACAATCAATAAAGTGGGTTTGCTTCATGAAATGCTATAAATTTTATTACAAAAACCTCATAAACTAATGTAATAATTAATAGATGTGGTTGATGAAACTTTCCTTTCAATAACATAGTAATAAATAAATAAATGTTGATTTGCTTTTTTTTTTTTTTTTTAATATAATTGGTGACACATTAGTTTGTATTTCTTCTCTAATATCAATGGGGACAAACAATTCAAATTTCAAAACATTCACAATATCAAGCCAAAGCAAAAATCAATCTTAGACCTATCTATATTTATAATATATCATATGCTAACTATATAATAAAATTTGGATATCACAAATTGTGTGGAGCCAAATGGATATACTCTCTTTATCATGTGAACAAACTCTTTACTCTTTATTTTAATTGAAAGTGATCCTCTCAATTTGGAATGGATTCATTTTATAAAGTTGTTATTTACAACTATATTTTTATGTTAGCTTTAATTCCATGTCAAATTTGATTGTATTTTTGTTCAATCATTTCTCTATATTTTTTGTGGGATTTAACGTAAGGGTTGTGTGTGAGAGTTTGGTGAAAATCTTTAGTTTCAAATTTCGCGAGTAGCTCGTGACTGGCTAGCGAGTGCCAACCCACAAAAGGCCATGTGAGAAGCACATGTTAAAATCTAAAAAGTCTCAGGCCAAGTTGGATTTCGCGAGTCACTTTGCGACTTAGGCCAAGTCGCGAGTAACCCGCGAAACTCACTACCTGGAGCTTTTTAAAGTGTGTATATCTCATACCTTTATCAACTTTATATAAGCCCTCATTACCCACAAAATTGTAAGGAGTTTTTGCAAGGAAATTAATTTTGAGAGAGAAAACCCTAGCAACACACTTGAGAGTTAGAGATTGTATACCCACAATTATCTACACTATTTCTATAAAGTTTTCCTCTACTCCTACATCTCCATCTTAGCCCAAATATTTACCTCACATAATCTGAGTGTTGAGAGAAGTTTTGGTGCATATGGGAAGTATTGGAAGAAGCCATCGATTGGCGGATGCAATTTGGAGTTAATTGCGGGATTCGGATAACTAGTGAAGACATGGCTCTGTAAAGTTTGTTGGTAGCTAGAACTTGGAGGGTTTGGGTACATTAGGTAGATCAGGCTTGAAGGGTTTTTTTTGATATTTGTGTACAACAACTTTATTTACTAGTAGATCAATTTCCGCCTAGAGGACCGTGGAGAGGTTTTTCACCGAATACTTCAGTTTCCTCTTCGATAATATGTCTAAGTATTATCTTGTATTTGCATCTCTCTTCCCTTACTCTTTAAACTTTATATTTGTTGTTCTTGCTTGTAGTTATGGCTTAAAGAGTAGTTTTGGTTATTGCGTATCGTTTACTCTTGTTCCACACTTAAATAAGTTAGAATAAAAGCAATCAAGCCATATTTTTAAATTTAGAGTCTAAATAAGCTATAGTATTTTACACTATTTAAGCCTTCACATTATATTGTTCAAATTAAATTTTACAAATCTAAAAAAGTACAATGTCACATCATTACAATTTAAAATGACATGACAATTTATATAATATTATATCTACAAAATAAAATTTTAATCATAAAATAAATGAAATGGAGAAAACTTTAAATGGAAAGGATTATGTTCCTTACTTTACATACTTAACATTGTCATACAATGTGCTTCATCATGTGTCTCACTCTACAAGTATATTAAAATTACTAAGATAGTCTACTATATGTGATACCGCATTAATAAAGTTTCAAAAATTCTAAAAATTAAAATTCTATTACTACAATTGAATAGACCCCATATTTGAGCGCCAAATTACAATTTATCATGTTATTTAATCTATTCATCAAATAGACATACTATGGTAGGATGGTGTGCTTCGCCATGTTTCTCACTCTAAAACTGTCATATAATGTGCTTGTATGTAATATATTAAAACAAAGAAGTTCAATAAAGGATTCAAATCAAATTCTAATTGTACTCTTATTTTGTTTCAAATGCTAGCTATTCTAATTAAATTTTGCAAGAATTCTAATTTTGCACCAAGTGTCCCTACCAATCTACTTCAATTTTGCAAGCACTCTAGTTCAACAAAGAAGTTTATTACTCTTATTTCCAACCATTTTAGAAGTTTTGGAATATTTTGGAAATTTTAGAGGTTTCATGATATTTTGGCCAATTTGGTGGATTTGGGCATATTTCAATCATCCTAGAGGTTTTTGAAGGATATTTTTGTCATTTTGGAGGGTTATGGTGTATTTCATTCATCTTTTTGAAATTTCAAGGATATTTTAGTCATTTTCGAGGTTTTTGGCATATTTCAATCATTATAAATGAATGTTTCCACAAGCATTTTCACATTTAAAGGTTTTAATGATATTTCGATCATTCAAAAGGTTTTAGGTATATTCTGTCATATTGGAGGTTTTAGAACTATTTTGGTCATTTTGAAGGTTTTGTGTGTATTTTGATCATTTTAAAGGTTTTATAAATATTTGGGATCATTTTGGAAGTTCCGGGTATATTTTGATTATTGTCAATGTTTATGGAGGTATTTTGGTTGTTTAGAGGTTTTAGGAGTATTGGAAGGTTTTGATGTATTTAGGGCAATTTCAATTTTTTTTTAAAGGTGTATTTTGGCTATTTTAAAAGTTTCTAAAGTATTTTTATCATTTTAGAAGTTTAGTGTATTCAACTATTGCAATGGTGGTTGTGAATTTTGGTCATACATACATAATTGATTAGATAAAAATGTCTGTTGGGTTTTATCTTAAATAATTGGGTTGTATTGTGTATGAGTAATTAATAGTATATAACTTTTTTTTGGCCAAAATGCAAAACTGACCTTTTAAATATCACATTTTATCAATTCAGACCTTTAAGTTTCAATTTTTGTCATTTCAATTCTCTAAGTTTCAAATATAGTCAATTCAGTCCTCCGTTAAGTGATGCTATCTACTAACTAAACCCAGCACATTTTGGATGAATTTTTTTTTTTTTTTTAACTTCTCTTAATTAAATTTAAAAAAAGAAAACGTTAATTACCCCCCACCCCCTGATCCGGATCCTCTCCATTTCCCTTTGAAATGGAGAGGCCCCAGTTCACGGTGGGGATTTCATCCAAAATGATCCACGCTCAAAAACTGGACATGTCATTTAGAATGTTAACACCACACTTAACTAGAGTTCAACGCACTTAACTGGGGTTTAACTCAACCGGACAAAAAAAAATCAAGTTAAACTCTTAACTCTCACCTGGCATTCAAACTCTCTCTCTCAAATTTCAAAGTTCAAACTCTCTTAACCTCCACTTCTAGCATACTTAACTCAAACCCATCAGCAAAAACAAAGAAAAAACCTTAGCTCACCAAAGATCCCGACACCCATACACGCATCCTTTCTAGACCCAAATCAGAGAGAGAGTAAGGGTTGGGGTTTGGAGAGAATCGGGTGTAGAGAGAGACATTGATACTTTTTAGACCCAAATCAAAGAAGGTTAGGGTTTGGGTTTGGAGAAAATCGGGAAAGAGAGAAGTTTATGATCTTTTAGGCTCAATCTATAAAGGGAAATGAGATTAAGAGACAGAGAAAGAGATTTTGGTCAAAGGAGAAAAGAAGCCACCATCGGAGGTGGTGGTTGCGGTGAGCCAGCCTTGCCGATTTGGTTCAGACCTAAGTCAGAGAAGGTTAGGGTTTGGGTTTGGAGAAAATCAAGAAAGAGAGAAGTTGATGCTCAATCTCCATGGCTACTGCTAGCAGCCACCGTGTTCCACTCCACCAATTCCGACCGTGGTTCCGGTAAAGTTCCTCTGTCTCTCTCTTTGATTTTTCCTTCTCTGAGTTTGATTTCTTGTTTTTGTCCATTGGGGCTCCCTGTTGTTTTTGTCCAGCATAGAAGCTTTAAACAATTAAGCTTGCTATGAATTTAATTGGCTTATCTTGAAATAAAATTCATGCCAAAAAATTTTCACCTGCATTTGCCACTAAATACCTTGGGCCTCTTTTCAGATTCTTTCAATGGCAACCTTTATTGGAGCGTAATTTTGCTTTGATGCCCTTTTTTAGTCTTTGCTTCTCCTTAATGCAAAATGCATTTGTTATTTTCTGATTGCCCCATTAAATTGGGCTGTGCACCTAGCATATTATGTCATGGATTACAAAGGAATTAAATGTATCTCATGAATATTTAGACTATATGATCTGCTTTGTATTTCACTTTTAATGTTGGTCCCTTAGCTGAGTTCTTAAGATGGAAATTCCCAAGTTAAGCCCTCAACAAACTTACATATTTAGTAGTAAATAGTGATAGTGATTTTATGGCTTCACTTGTGCCTGCTGTTAATTGGAAATTTTGATTTATGTTTATCATTGAAATCACGCTTTGTTCTTTTGTCAGGTTGAATGGCATGATTAAAGGAATGCTATTCTTGATGTCAAAAAAAAAAAAAAAAAACAAAGGAATGCTATTCTTTGTTTGATCACCAAGAGCGAGAAATGGCATCTGCTGGAGGGATTAGTGCTAAGTTTAGATTGTTTCATGTTAGTGAAGAATACATGTTCTCACACTTGTATAAGTTCTACCATTAAGAAGAAGTATTGTAAAAATATATATATATTTTGGATACCTAAACTTTAGCCACTTGTATAATTCAAAAATTGTTTTGAATGGAAGTATTTTGCATGGGTATAATCTTATTTATTACACTTGGGCTTCAACTTGCATCCTTACAAAATTTGTGAATGCAAATTTTAGGTTCTTTTTGAGTGAAATAAATCATTTCCCATGACTATGTTTTTAATTAGGGCCGTTGTTCTAATAGTCTGTAATCAAAGTGTACATTTCAATAAAGTTTTGTTCATTATTAACTTTATTCATTATTGGATCAAACTAGTGCATCAATTCATGACCGTATAGACAACATCAAAATTGTTCAATTTGAAGCATTACAAGAAATTAGAAATAAAAAGGCACACAATCAATTACATTGTATTACACACTCAAACCAATTAACTAAATTTTGTTACATTTTTCTTGGTTTGTATTCTAAATCCTTGTAAAAGTTTTTGTAAATGAACAATTAAATTACCTAGTGTCAAAATAGAAAATAGATTTAATGTTTCAGTTATACTGAAAATAATTAGCCTATTGACAACAAGATATGGCTTCAATACATCATGGAGTGCTTGTAACAGGTTCTATGTTATGACTGGATTTAATTTCTAATTGAATGGATAGTTATTTGGTCATATTCAAGATGATCGGTCTCCTGAATAAGAGAATAGAGAGGGAAATTGGGGTAATAATTCTCTGCTGCTTTATTAATTGCATTCTACGTTAAATACAAGTCTTAGGAATCCAAATAACAAACAAATAACAATAGATACTCCTACGAATATTCAAAATACTAACAGATAATACAAAAGGGACTCAACTTCTTAGAAACTCAAATACAAGTACCAAATCAAGTATAACTTTATCTAAATAACATAATTCAAATATGAATGCAATAGCAACTCCTTAGTAATCCAAATATGAATTTCAAATGCAATAGCTATCCACCCACGGCAATAGCTATCCACAATGCCAAGTCTTCCACGTAATCTTCTCCCTTTTAGCAATGCACTTCTTTCTTCAAACATCACATTCTACTTCGAAAAAATTCAGTTACAAGTTACAACCGAAGGCCATCTTTGATAGAGCTACTATTTTCCTGGCAGAGTACCAACACTTCATATTCTTAGCAATTTTTATGTCAAGCTTTTCTTTATGTAGCACTGTCGTGTAATGTGTCTTAGCTACTATGCTCTTTTCTGAATGTGTCTTGGATCATGGAATGCTTCAAAACATTTTATCCTGTTAACAAGAAAACAAGAGACATATAGCTATTAATCCATCTAAGCTTTGGCCACGATAAATGGGGAAAATTCATAAAACAAACTCTTGTTCATAAGCTTAATTGTGCCTAAATTTAAATGCAATTTCTACTTTATTGTATAGATCAGTACCATATTTGTATAACTTAGAAATGCCCAATTAGAATTAGAGTTCATAAATCAATAACATATCTGTATAAAATTGAAATGCCCAAGAATTAAAGTTCATCTAGAAATATTTGAAGATTTATTAAAAGAAAAAACACATCACCAAATTTTCAAACATTCTTTTGAACCAAAAACCCAGAATATTTGAGGGAGGCCTTAACATATAAAAATCTAAATTGACTTAAAATTTGGGCAAACTTGTTAAGTATGATTGGTAACAATTCAAGCAAGCAAAAATTTTCCCCTCAAGTTAGCCTATCAAGAGCCACAGTTTATACTTTTAAAATGAACTACAACACGCAAAATACCCATCTGCAATTTAGGAAAATAACAAGTACCTAAGAAAAATTAGGACAAAAAGAGAAATTTCATAATGATTTTTTTAGCATAGACCAAGCAACACAATTACTTTACTGATGTCAAAGACAACAACACAACAACTACAAACAGGCCACTTTCCCTTCAATCATAGCACATTTGGCTATACCCAAAAACCTCCATTGTTTTATGCAAAAGGAAACCTAGTCACTAATAAAAACTGAAACAAAATGGGGGTTTTGGTCATATCTAAAAAGCAAATAAAAAGAGGAGAGACAATAAAGAGAAAAAGAAGGGTACTAGTGGCCACCAATGGTGTAAACAACATCTATATGCACCGCCACCGGTAGTAGTGTGGTTGCAAGCTGAAGCTCGGCCAAGAACAATCTGTATCCAACAACACAAATTCCACATTATTTTTTTCTCAAGTATAACAAGGAATTCAATTTCTTTTTCAAAAGAAAATGAAATCCTAATACAATACTAAAAATTAAAAAATCTTTTTTTTTTGTTGAGAAAATTAATAGAAGGAAAAATCAAAGAGGGAGATAGAGGAACTTTACTGGAACCACAGCCGGAATTGGTGGAGGGGAACACGGTGGCTACTAGCGGTAGCCATGGAGATTGAACATCAACTTCTCTCGTTCCCGATTTTCCCCAAACCCAAACCCTAACCTTCTCTGATTTGGGTCTGAACCAAATCGGCAAGGTTGGCTCATCGCAACCACCACCTCTGATGGTAGCTTCTTCTCTCCTTCAACCAAAATCTCTTTCTCTGTCTCTCAATCTCATTTCCCTCCATAGATAAAACCTGAAAGATCATCAACTTCTCTCTTTCCCGATTTTCTCCAAACCCAAACCCTAACCTTCTCTGATTTGGGTCTGAAAAGCATCAATGTCTCTCTCTACATCCGATTCTCTCCAAACCCCAACCTTTACTCTCTCTCTGATCTGGGTCTAAAAAGGATGCGTGAGCTAAGCTTTTTTCTTTGTTTTTATTGATGGGTTTGAGTTGAGTATGCTAGAAGTGGAGGTTGAGAGAGTTTGAACTTTGAAATTTGAGAGAGAGAGAGAGAGCTTGAATGGCTGGTGAGAGTTAAGAGTTTAACTTGAGTTTTTTTTGTCCAATTGAGTAAAACCCTAGTTAAGTGCGTTGAACTCTAGTTAAGTGTGGTGTTAAAATTTTAAATGACATGTCCAGTTTTTTAGCGTGGATCATTTTGGACGAAATCCCCACCGTGAACTGGATCCTCTCCATTTCAAAGGGAAATGGAGAGGATCCAGATCCCCCCCCCCCCCCCCAAAAAAAATCGTGAGGGTAACGACATTGTTCCCCAGCCCACTGGAAAAACAAAACAAATCCCCAGCCCTGACCTGAGAAATTTGAGGAACTGAGGGAGAAAGAAAGGGGGGAAAAGAGAGAGGCCGAGAGAGAAAGAAAGATCGGGAGAAGGGGAAGAGAGATTTGCGATGGCTGCGCTCCGCTCTGTCGGGCTAGGGTCTACTTAGCGGCTCAACACCGTCGAGCGAGGGTCTACTCGCAGTCCCTCTTCCTCTAGACCCTCATCACTTCCCACCAAAACCTTCAGCTGCTTCAAGAATGGTGACCTTGTACACCCACACACACCATAGCACCATGGAATGCTGTACCTGTCAACCATGGTTTAAATAATTTTTGTGATTTTGATATTGCCACTGATCTGGAAGTGTACTAGATTCTGATTTCTAAGCTATATAAATGAAATAGAGTATTCATTTCTAGCATTTTCAACCTGCAAAGTTTTGAATTTTGGATTTTCGTCTTGATTTGCTATGTGGGTCTAGCGTATTATAAGCTCACCGTCATTCAAAGCTTAGGAATTCTACTTATTTCCTGCCTTACAATACATATTGTTATGGTACCTAGTTAGACCCCAACGTCAGATAAAAAAAGAAAGGCCTTTTTTTTGTGTTGTGTATTTGATCAATTGACCCGATCGGAAACTTTGTGGTGTTTTGATGTCATTTAGGGCAGATTGGTGGTTTGTACGGTGGTTTTGGAGTGTAATGGGTAACAGATTGAGGCGGTGATAGGCCAACAACAATGGGTCAGCTGTGCTTGTGTGGTTGTGGGTCTACAGGGTCTCTTCTCCCTCTCTTTCTTTATCCCTCAGTTCCTTAAATTTCTCAAATCACGGGCTGAGGAATTGTTTTGTTTTCCCACTGGGCTGGGGATCGATGTCATTCACTTTGTTTTTTTTCTTTTTTTTTTTGGTAATTAACGTTTTTTTTTTTTAAAGAAATTTAAATAAATAAATAAAATCATCCAAAACTAACGGCAGCACCTAACGGAAGACTAACGGAGAACTGAATTGATTATACTTGAAATTTAGAAGATTGAAATGACAAAACTAAAATTTAAAGGACTGAATTGACAAAAAGTAAAATTTAGAGAGTTAGTTTTGCATTTTGACCTTTTTTTATAATGAGTAATAAAATTGGTATTTAAGTGTCCAACCCTTTTTTTTGGTCAAAATATGCTTAGGTAAGGGGAGGCTACCTCATACTAGAGCTAAGGCAAGTCACAAGCCTCATAGGAAACTTAAATTGGACTTATAGATTGCTCATCAAGGAGGACTGCTGGCAACGAGACCCAAATTTAGGCCTTTTGGACGAAATTTTAAAGCTTTACCAACTAAACCAATCCCTGTGGCCAATCTACCCCATTTATGTCAGTGCTTGAACTCATCTATTTGCTGCCCCTACATTAGAGAAATTATAAAGTGTACCTTGGAGGACCGCAACTACAATGGCTTATGGTAATAGCAGTAATCCACTTCCCATCGATGCTAGCTAGACTAGCTCTTTTGCTTTTTTTTTTTTTTTTAATTGTAATTTATTTATTTATTTTTGTAATCATATGAGAACTACACTAGCTTGGCTTAAGAACAAAGAAGAGTTTGTATTGGGTCCATAATAAGTTATTAACCAACCCCATCAACATTAATCTTAATATTTTTCATTGATTAGAGTGTGTTTAAATACCACTTATTTTGCTAAAACTGAAAATTTATTGCCGAAAACACTGTAGATAAAGGTAAAAATTAGTTGAAATAGAACAGTGGGATCCATGAATAATACCAAAAAATGTAGTGGGGCCTGATGATACTAGAAAATCAACAGTGAGCTATATGGTTAACACGTGCTCACAATGACACATGCACAACACAAAAAGAAAGGACCTAACAGAGAGCATCGGTGTGGTGCCGGCCGAATACCCTCCGAAAGTCAAGTTAGAACTTCTCACAACTTTAGAGTGCTAGAGAGGGGTAAATTATGCGTACCTTGGTTGGTAAGGGTATTGGGACTTTTATAGTAGTAGAGCGTTGACATCTCCTTGTGGGATTAGAAGTCTTTTCCTTTTAGGAATCTCTTCGAGGCATATTTTACAGAATCCTTTCCTTATGAGAATCCCCTTGGATTCTGCAAAGTGTGGAGAGCAAGTTATTTTCTTATATACACGATACTTGGGTGGCAAGCAATCATTGGTCAGTACCATCGGCTTTTAATGCCCTTCCGGCTTTAACCCCGTCAGCCCCATGAGGGTGTCAGCCATATGAGGGTGTCAGTCTCATGAAGGCATCAGCCTTAGGGTGCCCTTCGAGGCTTCCCGTCGCTTCCTTTCCTATGATGAATATTATGGAAATTGACAGGCCTGAAATATACTGCCAACCCGTATCGTCGTCGTCAACCCATGTCGTCGCTGTAAAACGTCAGCTTACTCATAGCTACAGCGTCTACTTATCTTTCTTCCACATTAGTTGCCCCCTACTCCATAATCTCGTCGATTTTAAACTAACGGATTTATGGAGTCTTGTAAAATTACTTTTTTGGGCCCAAAGAAGCGGGAAGATCATTTGGTTAATTCCTCGATCCCGAGACGCATTTAATGCCCAAAACACGTGTCGGTCTTCTGTTGGCCCTGTTTTGGACGAAGGCGTCGCTTTGTCTTCTGTACGTTTTTCCTTCCTATATATATAGCGCTTCTTCCTTATTTTTCTTCATTTCATTCTGGCTGATCTTTTGAGAGAAAGATAGAGAGAGACCGTCGCTTTTGACTCCGTCGACTCAGCTTTTACTTTTGTCACTTTATCTGCCGTCAGTCTTCAGGCTTTTCTTCAGAGAATCACTTTAACAGTAAGTTTCTATTTCTTCTTCACATTATTTACTTGTAGTTGAATAATTCTTTAGTGAGGATATCAACTTAGGTACTTAGATTGGATCCGTCACTTGTAGGTAGTCAGATGTCAAGTGACGCGTTGAGTGAGGAGTCGTCAGTCCGCGAAGGAGCGGGCTACGACGAGGCCTTCGGTTCAGGTGATGAGTCTGAGGATTTCTCACCTTCATCAGGGAGAGAGACGTCAGCCCAGTCCCTCGACGGTGAGGATGAGGGTTACGTCGAGGGGAGTGAGGAAGTAGGAGTTGGTGAAGTAGGAAAATAGGGAAGTTGGGGTGACGGTGGTGATGACAATGACGGGGAGGATGGTGATGGTGACAAGGAGGATGATGGGGAGGAGTCTTGTGAAGGGGCCTCAGTAGGTCCTGGAGATAACCGTCCCTTTATTCTCCCTACTGAGTGGGCCGTCAACAAGTTTTTACCTTCGATGAGTGACAACATTTTTAAGGAGTTGCACGTCAGGTAACAAATCCTAGAGCATATCCCAATCCGTCTCCCTAAAGAGAACGAAAAATGTTATACGGGGAGGACGGCTAACGTTGGTATGTATGACGTTATGTTCGTTGCCGAGCTTAGGCTTCCGTTGACAGCATTGCACCGTTAGCTGGTGGACTATATAGGTCTGTCCGTCAGCCAAATTGCTCCCAATGCTTGGAGGACTTTCATTGGTGCAGAGATATTGTGAAAGAGTCTAAGTGGAGGGAACCGTCAGCTTACACTGGACGAGTTCTTTTACTGCTACAAACCTCATCACATATCCTCTTCCAAAGGGACATACCACTTTTCCTTCAGGGAAAAAGACTTAAAATTGGTGTCCAACATGCCAAATTCTAATAGGAACTAGAAGAGTAGGTATTTCTTTGTTGAAGGGACGGATTGGGTGTGTCGTGAGAAAGAGTGGGTGACGATGCCTCGTGGTTATTTTGACAACACATGGGCTTTCGTCAGAGAATCAGGTTGAACCCGTTAGCTGCTCTTTTGCTTATGTTATTCAGACGTTTCTAATACCTTCTACTTTTTCTTGATTGTAGCTAGTGCGCGTTTCCGCATAACTGACGAGCAAGAAGACTTCATCTAACGGGTTCTCGAAATCCCCTTGGAACAAAGAAAGTTCCAAAACTTAATCAACCTCGACACTATCCATTTGTATTGCAGGGGTCCTGAGCCATCGCCAGAAGCTCAGAAATCAGGCGAATACTCTCATCTTGTCTAGAATTAACGTCTGCTTTTCCTAACGCCTGTTCGTCATCTTTGTAGAGATGAATGTTGCTAAGCAAAGGATCAAGGCGGCGGTAGCCAGTAAAAAGGAGGAGAGACTGGTGAAGGGGACGGAGGAGAGAAACTCGTCAGTTCCCAAATCCGTTAGCAAAGTTTCAAAAAGAAAAACTAACGGAAATGATGACCGTCCGTCCAAGAAGATCGTTGTCACTTCAAGTGACGCCCCCTCGAAGGGGAAGTCATCCCTTAAGCCAAGTCATAGTGCGGGCAAAGGGGTAATGACTTCCTCTGGTCCCGTCCTTAATGGCCCATGTTGCCTCCTAACTCACAAGGGATACGCCGTTGGGGAGGTGGGCTCCTTTGTAAGGCCGACGGATCTTGAGCCCTGTGATTTGGTAGAGACAGAAGATTTGGGGGCGTTAGCCCTTTTTGATATTACCAAGGTATGTTTGCTCTTACTAGATCAATTTGGTTTTATCTCCTTCTTACTTGACTGACGTTTGGGCCCTTCTCTTTTTCAGGCCTTTGTTCGCGTCAAGGCTCTTTAAGATCATTGTATTACTAAGGAAGGGGTCGTCACCCATGTTAGGAAACATAATGCCACTTTGATGAACGAACAAGGGCAATACAAGGAGGTCATGCGTACGTTCAACCAGGAGGTGAAAAAGTTGAGGGAGAAATTGGTAGAGGCAAGCTCTCAAAAGCAAAAGCTTCAAGAGGAGGTGACGGCCTTGCAAGAGAAGGTATAGATGGCTGGGACTGACGTCGCCCAGAAGTTTAAAACGTCACAATCGTTCATTGACTCTTGTGCTGATTACTACGACACTGGGTTTGACGATTGTCTTAAGCAGGTAGCATTAGCTTTCCCGGAACTGGACTTGTCTGGGATTTCAATGTATGCGCTTGAGCCAGTGACGCCTGCCAGGAACGTCGTCACTGATGATGATGACGGCATCCCAAAGTCCCAGCCTTCACCCAAGGTTAACGGCGGCGTCATTCTAGCCCAGCCTGCTATTACTCCTCCTGCTCCTATTTCTAAGACTCCCGTGCTAACTGTTGATGCTGACGGCGCTCAATCTCAGAAAGGCGGTGGAACCCCTGCTGAAGTTCTTAACATGTGACGTTCATTCTGTTTACTTTAAGAATATTGTTTAAGTGCCCTTTTGGTTTTGGGCTTTCATTTGTAAACAATTTACTTCATGTATGGTATATTATTTCTATTTTCTTTCTGTCTTCGTTTCTGTTGGTATATTGCTTGTTAGGGGTCGGGATTCCCGTCAGCCTATGGTACCCATCACCTTTTTTATGGGTTATATCTTTATTTATTCGAAAACTTGTCCCTTTTTTTTTTTTTTAAAGTTTTATAGGCCTGATGACCAATTCTTACTTCTATTTACTTATGGAGCCGTCAGCTTTATTGGCTGTCTTACTTGTTTATTATCTCCGTTGGCTTTTTATAGCCTTGGCCATTTATGGGGATCTAAAAAACTTTTGTAAGGCCGCCGACGTTGTAGCTTGGATTCCGCGAATCCGTTTCTTTTTGTTGGGCCCGTCAGTCTTGCAATCATAGACTTTAAGAGCCTGTCGCTTTTTTGGGGGCCGTTAGCCTTATAGTGTTGCCCAATGGTGGACTTTAAAAGCCCATCACCTTTTGTGATGGCTGTCGCTTTTTAGCCTTATCTTTGTTTAAGACTGAATTTGTTATTTTTATAGGACCACCGGCTTCTTAGCCTCGTCCCCGTTGCTGTCTTAATGATCTTGTACTTTTGTTGGGCCGTCAGCCTTAAAGCCTTGCCCAACTAGACTTCAGGAGCCCGTCACTTTCGTGGGGGCCGTTGGCCTTTTTTAGCCTTGTCTCTGTTCAAGACCTAGTGATCTTGTCACTTTTGTTGGGCTGTCAGCTTTATAGCTTTGCCTAATTAAACTTAAAGAACCCGTCACTTTCGTGGGGGCCGTCAACCTAATTACAGACTTTAGAGGTCCGTCACTTTAGTGAGGGCCGTCGGCTTATTTAGCCTTGTTTTTGTTCAATGCTTTAGTGAACTTGTCACTTTTGAGTCGTCAGCCTAATTATAGACTCTAGAGGCCCGTCACTGTGGCGAGGGCCGTCTGCATATTTAGCCTTGTCTTTCCTCAAGACTTTTGTCACTTTGGTGGGTTATGAATTTGTCAATAGAAATTTTGACTATTTTCTGAATAAACTCCTCTTATTGCCATGCATCAGTAGAAAAAGTAGTTCTTTAAAAAGAAAACAAAAACCTGCCCTTTGGGCTTTGAAAAGTTATTGTAGTGAAAACTAAAGTAAAATAAAAAAATTGAGGAGTGTAGCTATAATTAAACAAGAAATAAAGGGGTGTTGCTTCTTCACGTCATACTTTTCACTGGTAGTACTTTCGCAAGTGCTCAATATTCCATGGATGTGGCAGCATCTATCCGTCTATCGCCTCTAGGTGGTAAGTGCCCTTCCTCTGCCATGACGTGATTCGGTAAGGTCCTTCCCAGTTAAGGTCGAGCTTCCCTTGTGTGGGGTCTCTAGCAGTGCCCATGACTTTCCTTAGGACGAGGTCTCCTACCTTGAAATCTCTGTGTCGGACTCAGGAGTTGTAATGCTTCGCCATATGGTCTTGGTACCATGCGAGCCTTCATTCTACTGTCGCCTTGACTTCATCTACTAGATCGAGCTGAAAGCGTATGGCCTCGTCGTTCCTTCCTTCTTCATGTTTATCTACCCTATAGCTTATGAGTCTGATCTCGGCTGGGATGACCACTTTATTTCCGTATGTTAGTCAGAATAGTATCTCTCTTGTAGGTGTCCTTACTGTCGTTCTGTACACCCATAGTACACTTGGTAATTCTTCAGGCCATATGCCCTTTGCCCCCTTGAGCCGAGTCTTGATAATCTTGAGCAAGGATCGGTTCGTAACCTCGACTTGTCCAATAGCTTGTGGGTGGGCGGGGGAGGAGTAGTGGTTCCTTATTCCTAACTGTGAACAAAAGTCCCAGAATGAGTCATTGTCAAACTGTTTCCCATTATTCGAGACTAAGACCCTAGGAATGCCAAATCTATATATGATGCATCTCCAAAAGAAACTTCGTATGTTCTTCTCTGAAATGGTGGCTAAAGCTTCAGCTTCCACCCACTTTGTAAAGCAGTCAATGCCTACTACCAGGAATTTCAACTGTCGAACCGCTATAGGGAATGGTCCCATAATGTCTAATCCCCACTGAGCAAATGACCATGGGGCCGTCATCGGAGCCAGCTCTTCGGTTGGTTGTCTAATAATGTTGGTGAACCTCTAACATTTGTCACAGGCCTTGACATAAGCTTCGGCGTCCTTCTGCATGGTAGGCCAATAGTATCCTGTTCGCACAAGCTTGTGTACCAGCGATCTTGACCCTAAATGGATTCTGTAAATCCTTTCGTGTACCACTCTCATGACATAGTCCGCCTCTTCATTACCTAAGCACCTTAGGTATGGATAGGAGAAGCCTCTTTTATAAAGAACATTTTTTATCAAGACGAACCTTGCTGCCCGGACCTTTAGCTTTCTTATGGCCTCCTTCTCGTCCGGCAAAACACCGTCCTTCAAGTATGAAGCTATTGTTGTGGTCCAGTTGCTTTTAGAACCTCTCTCCTACACGTCGCCGAGAAAGTTGAACAAAAGAGAGTACATTACCATAGGTGATCATGTGTTCTGCTGAAGCGGCCTTGGCAAGGCAGTCGACTTGCTCATTCTCTCCTCTGGGGATATGGAAGATTTTGGCCTGTAGGTTGTCTATCCTCCTTTTCACTTGATCCAAGTATCGTTTCATCCTTTTTCCCTTGCACTCGTAATCCCCATTTACTTGGTTAGTAATGACCTGGGAGTCGTAGTAGATAACTACGCTTGTGGCTCCTGCGGCTCTAGCAAGGTCAAGGCCCGCTACTAACGCTTCGTATTCCACTTCGTTGTTGGTGGTGGGGAAGTCAAGACGGACCATGCATTCAACTACATCTCCTTCAGGTGACAGTAATACGACGCCGCCCCCCCCCCCCAGCCTACCTATTAGATGATCCATCTGTATCCACGCTCCACTGAGGGGATTCTTCTGCCCCCTTGTCTTCGTCATAAGTAAACTCTGCTATAAAGTCTGCGACAACCTGCCCTTTGATAGCGATTCGGGGGTGGTATTGGATGTCAAACTCACTCAATTCTATGGCCCAGAGTGCTAATCGTCCAGCGACATCAAGGTTGCTCATAGCTTGCCGCAAGGGCCTGTCGGTCAGGATGACTACCATATGGGCTTGGAAGTACGGCTTAAGTTTGCGAGCTGCCGTAACTAACGCGAAGGCTAGTTTCTCCATGGGCAGGTACCTCTCTTCGGCTCCACGAAGCGCCCGGCTGGCGTAGTATACGGGTTTCTGCACCTTTTCTTCCTCCTTGATTAAGGCTGCGCTAATGGTGGCGGGGGAAACGGCTAGGTAGAGAAAAATTTCTTCACCCAGTTGCAATGGACTTAGCAATGGCGGGGCGGAGAGGTAGGCTTTCAATTCTTCGAACGCCTGTTGGTACTCAGCAGTCCATTCGAAGGACTTCTTCAGTGTGAGGAAGAAGGGCAAACATTTGTCCGTTGCCCTCGACACGAACCTATTCAGCGCTGCCACTTTTCCATTAAGGCTTTGTACCTCCTTCACATTTCTTGGGGGTGTCATCTCCATTATGGCCCGAATCTTATCCGAGTTTGCTTCTATCCCCCTTTGCGACACCATGAATCCTAGAAATCCCGCCATCACTCCGAAGGCGTATTTTCCTGGGTTGAGCTTCGTATTATAAGAACGAAGGGTGTCAAATGTCTCTCTGAGGTCTTCCAAGTGATCTTCCTCCCTTTGGCTTTTCACTAGCATGTCGTCCACGTAGACTTGGACATTTCTCCCAATTTGCGATGCGAACATTTTGTTCATGAGCCTCTGGTATGTCGCACTTGCATTCTTCAAACCGAAGAGCATTACTCTATAGCAGAAGAGGCCTTGACTGTAACCCGAGAAGGCATCTATAAAACTTAGCAACTGAT
The DNA here is from genome assembly GCA_030820535.1 of Quercus parvula. Classification (NCBI taxonomy): domain Eukaryota; kingdom Viridiplantae; phylum Streptophyta; class Magnoliopsida; order Fagales; family Fagaceae; genus Quercus; species Quercus parvula. Next base: position 3,191,281 of record JAUAME010000008.1, on the reverse strand, counting down.
GCCTGGCTGTAGAGTCCACTAGTACGTCGACTCGTGGGAGGGGGTAGCTATCCTTAGGGCATGCTTTGTTTAGGTCGGTAAAGTCCACACACATCCTTCACTTCCCGCTAGCTTTCTTAACCATTACTACGTTCGCCAACCAGTCAGGGTAGTATACCTCCCTTATGAAGCTTGCTTCCTAAAGTTTACAGACCTCTTCCGCTATGGCTTGGTCTCGTTCCGGGGCAAACACTCGCTTCTTCTGTCGGATGGGGGGAAAGGAAGGCGATACATTCAGCCTATGTACGATGACTGATGGATCTATTCTGGACATGTCCTCGTGGGTCCAAGCAAATACGTCTCGATTGCTTCTTAGAAAAGCCGTGAGCTCTTGGCGGACGGCAGGACTGGCAATAGTTCCAATCTTGGTTGTCCATTCGTGGTTCGAGTCGTCAAGAAACACCTCTTCAAGTTTTTCCACGAGTTTCGTCGTTGTTCGGTGTTCTTCTATGCTCATTGCCTGGAGGTGGTCGTCCATTTCCATCATGGCCACGTAACATTCGCATGCGGCCACTTGATTTCCTCGCAACTCTCCCATTCCGTAGTCAGTAGGAAACTTAATCATCAGGTGGTAGGTTGAGGTTACGGCCTTCCATGAATTGAGGGTGGGTCGCCCGAGGATAGCATTGTAGGCAAATGAGCAATCAACCACTAGGAATGTCACATCCTTGGTGATCTGCTGTGGGTAGTCGCCTACCACTACGGATAATGTGATTGCACCTAAGGGGAGCACCCTCGTTCCTCCAAAACCGACGAGAGGAGCGTTCGTCGGGATCAACCGTTCCCTGCCGATTCCCATCTGCTGGAATGCTAGATAATACAAGATATCTGCTGAGCTTCCATTATCGACCAACACCTTGTGCATGTTGTAATCTTCTATCCATATGCTGACGACCAGCGCATCGTCATGCGAATGGTGAAGACGTTTTGCATCCTCCTCCGAGAATCCGATTATGGGGCTTTCTCTCCGTGTTATCTTCGGTATAGAGCCTGTCAGCTGAACATTCTAGACCATCCTAAGGTAAGTTTTTCAGGCCTTTTTGGATGACCCAGTGATTGCCGTTCCTCCTACGATCATTCTTATGTCCCCTATGAGGGGTCTTGGTCGTTCATTATCCCATCGGGGGTTCTGCTCTTGAAGGGGTTGATCCGCTCTCTCCTTTCTAACAAACCTCTATAACTTCCCTTGTTTAATAAGGGTTTCAATCTGTTATTTCAAGTCGTAACAATCGGCCATATCATGACCGTGGTCTCGGTGGAAGCGACAATACTTATCCTTCGAGTGTCTGTTGGATCTCCCTTCAGCTTTCCGGGGTAAGTCAGAGCTTCCTCGTCTTTGATCTACATCAGAACTTGATCTATCGGGGCCGTTAGTGGGGTGAAGCTCGTAAACCTTCCCCCCGAGGGCTTGGGGCACCATTCGTCCCTTCGGTCTCCCGTCCGGGCCTTCTTGCGCCCTTGGTTTTGTCGGGTATCATCCTGCCTTTCCCTTTTTTTAGGTTTCTCCTCCCGGGCTGACAGCGCATCTTCAGCGTTCATGTACTTGGTGGTCCTGTAAAGCACTTCTGACATGGTCTTCGAATCATTCTTGTATAAGGAGAACAAAAACTTACCCTTTCGCAGCCCATTTATGAAGGCTACTACAAGTATCTTATCATCGGCTTCGTCGATCGAGAGCGCTTCCTTATTGAAGTCAGATATGTAGGATCATAGCGTCTTGTCCTCTCGCTGTTTAATGCTCATAAAGCAAGCCATGGACTTCTTGTATCTATGTCCACCAATGAAGTGCGCGGTAAACTGAGCGCTTAACTCTTTGAAAGTGCTGACTAGGTTGGGCGTTAATCAGCTGAACCAGATTCTGGCTGCACCCTTCAGCGTCGTAAGGAAGGCTCTACACATGATTTCATCCACTACACCTTAAAGGTGCATCAATGTCTTGAAGGTCTCCAAGCGATCTAGAGGGTTCTTGACCCCGTCATAGCTATCTATGTGCAGCATGCGAAACTTGTGCAGCAGGGGGAAAGAGTTGACGGCGGCAGTGAACGGGGAATCAGTGCGGTTGACGAGATCGTCAAGATCACTAGACACCCGTCCCTTAAGAGCGTTCATCAGCACCTCCATTTGCTCCTTCATCGCTTGTATCTCCACGAAGACAAGGAGTGGAATCGCGTCCATGAGGGATGGGATGCTTACATTTTGCTGCTCCAGTCGACTCGGGGCGTTACTGCCTTCCGGTCCTTCGCGGTCTCGCCGCTCAGTACTGGAATCTTCTAGGTCTTCTGCAATATTATTTCCTATCTTCCGATGTAGTTACTCTTCCAAAACCTAATTCAGCTTTGTAAGGCGTTAGACGGCCACTGTCAGGATCTGCACTTGCTTCTCTAGAGCAGTCGATCGCGGCTCGTCTTCTTGAACGTTGTTGATGGTTGCCATTGATCGAGTGAGTACCATGCAACTCTTTTGTCGGGGGAGCATTAGCTGTGGCTTATGACACTACTCACAGTCTCCACAGACGGCGCCAACTAATGATGCTAGAAAATCAACAATGAGCTACACGGTTAACACGTGCTCGCAATGACACCTACACAACACAAAAAGAAAGGATCTAACAGAGAGCACCGGTGTGGTGCCAACTGAATACCCTCCGAAGGTCAAGTTAGAACTTCTCACAACTCTAGAGTGCTAGAGATGGGTAAATTATGCGTACCTTGGTTAATGAGGGTATTGGGGCTTTTATAGTAGTAGAGCGTTGACATCTCCTTGTGGGATTAGAAGTCTTTTCCTTTTAGGAATCTCTTCAAGGCGTATTTTACGGGATCCTTTCCTTATGGGAATCCCCTTGGATTCTGCGAAGCATGGAGAGCAAGTTATTTCCTTATATACACGATACTTGGGTGGCAAGCAATCATTGGTCAGTACCGTCGACTATTAATGCCCTTCCGACTTTAACCTCGTCAGCCCCATAAGGGTGCCAATCTCATGAAGGCGTCAGCCTTAGGGTGCCCTTCGAGGCTTCCCGTCGCTTCCTTCCCTATGATGAATATTATGGAAACTGACGGGCCCGAAATATGCCGTCAACCCGTATCGTCGTCATCAACCCATGTCGTCGTTATAAAACGTCAGCTTACTCATGGCTACAGCGTCTACTTATCTTTCTTCCACAGCAGGACCCATGAATAATAGCAAAAATAAACTGAATAGTAAAATAATATTAATTTCCCATCTCAATCCAAACGCACCCTTAATGTAGAGATATCGTTGGCTGTAACTGCCAAGGTAGCCATATTGGACATTGGTCAAAATCTACTAAAGTTTGACTCATAAACCAAAAATTAGATCTGGTTAGCCTGAATTTCATCGTCCAAATAATGACAAGGAAGAGCAAAGAGGTTGGGTTTGAAATAGGCCACATTGGTTTGGGCATATACCTTTATTTTAATTAAAAGATCAAACAAAATTGCCATGTTTCATTTTCTAATTTTAACAACTTTTGGCTACTTTTTTTTTCAATGATTCAAAATTTTATTTAAAACAAAAATTTTTTAAAAATCACCTAAAATTATGTCATTTTAGTTGGCATTATGGAAAATTGTCTAACAGAAGTAGACAATATATATGACTGCATTAACCTCCGGATGCAAATTTGAAGGGTGAAATTGACAAAATTCAAACTTTGAACACCAAAATGATAATTGACCCAATCTTAGAGGATTTAGAATGAATTTTATCCTTTTATTATTTTGTGTGAATTTCAAAAATGTTATTAAAGTATTTTCTTTATTTTATATATGATTTTAATTAATTTGTATAATACTTTAGCATGATAGGATGATGGACCTTGCTAGGCTGCTAGGAAATGAATGCTACCCAAAGAATTTATTCTAGCTAGGCCTCGCCCAAGGGAGCTTAGGGAGGGAACTATGTCTGCCACCCTATCTAGGACGCTGCATCTTATATGACTTTTCCCTTTTTTAATTAATACTTTTAATTTCACTACTAGATCTTTTTAAAAAAAAAATTAATAAAAGTGAGAGAAAAAGAAGTCAATTTTTTTTGTTAGGAAAAAAAAGAAGTTGAATTTGAACATTTATGAAACATCACAAAGAATACTATGATACCAATGGACTGTCAAAACTCTTTTTTTAAAAATAAATATATAAATAACTTTTGGCACGATACAATTACAATTTTTTTTTCTTTTTTTGGAGGAAAAAGTAAGATAGCCTTATGCAAAACCATGAGTCATGATGGAATACATGACTCAGATCGGACGATAATTCCTCTATTCATACAACTACAGATTTTAGATAAGAATAAAAAATGAATATCCATAAATAAATATAATAGAAAGAAATGTTAGAAATGTCGATTTTTTTATATAGGATATAGCTTCATAATTTTTCAAGGTAAGAAACCATTGGATTTATAACCATATCAGCCCAATTACTCAAATTGGATCAATCCCCTTAATTGGTAAGCAAAATAATAAAATTCTAAAATAATAATTTTTTCGAAATAAAAAGGGATTAAAAGAGGAGGAATAAGTTTCTTTTGTTTTTGTGGTTGAGAAACAAGGAGGAATAGTAAGTTAAGAACTAAGAAAGACACTTTGTTACTAAGGGGAAGGGGTCATCGCTCTCCCTCTCCTTATAGGAGGTTATGACAATTTCTTTATTGAAAATTTTGAAGTTTTCGATTTGTATGGAAATGCCCCAATAATAATAATAATAATAATTACATTTTACCCTTTTAAAAAAATCTATTCAATTCTTCACCTCCTTCAACCAAGACTTCAATTGTAAATTAAAAGTCCCAAAAAAGTCAAAACTACTTAAGAATATATTAATTTATGGAAAAACTTAACCAATGCTCTAAGGGCATTGGTTTAAAAAAAAATATTTTTAAAACTTTTTTATGATTTTTTTTACAACTTTTTATATTTCTCATAAAAATTGTATCAAATTTTTTTTTTTTAACTAATCCATCAACAAATAGACTAAAGACACATATTAATTCAACCATTACTTTTATTACATCTCCAGAAATAAGTAGTCCTTAACAAGGAAATTACACATACCCACTTCAAATAGAATCCAATATCCTTAAATATTATCTAACGTGTCAACCCCTCATTAGCTCTCACCAACATAGAAACAAAATAAATGCTACTTTTTTTTTGCTAAACAAAATAAATGCTACATAAACTAAGAACTTTCCATATTTTTATACCAACTGCAGGCCCTCTTCATATCTTTGAAAAAAAGGCTCTCTTACTCTTATTGCTTGCGCCAACACAACATCAAAACAAAAACGCTCTCACTTGTTTGGTTTGAGTTTTGTGTGTCTAGCTAGAGCTAAGAGAGTGATCATCATGGGTAGGAAGAGGAGTTCACCTATGAATGTGTTGTCTGAATGGGTGAAGGAGCAATCTATGAGGATGAAGATTTGTTTTGGTGCAATGATTGCACTTTTAGCTTTGGTGGCTTTAGAGCATACCATTCATGATCTCAACCACTTCTACATTGGCTCAGAATTCACCCATGCTTTGGGGATCATTGTCTTGATTTACAAACTCACCACCAAAAAGACTTGTTCTGGTACATGCATCTATATTTATATACCTACACTGCATGTCTTCCTTTTATCAATTTTTAAGATAACCAGAAGCTGTTGTTGTTGATCTGTTTTGTCTGGTGCGTTAAATTATATTCTTTTTTTTTTCTTTTTTTCCTTTTTTGAGGAATATTTATCTTTTTAAATTGTCAACATATTTGTTTAGATTCCATATGTTGTTTGGTGAATTTATAATTTAGTCCATTCACTTTTAATTCTTATATTTAACTTCTTAAATTTTAGATTAATAGAAAAAGAGAGCTAGATTATATTCAAATTAATAGATTTTGTAATTTTTGGACAAACAAATTATTCCTTTTAGTCTGACTCAATAACAATTTAGTTCCATGACCTTTTCCGTTCTTATTTTGAGCCCAACTCAATGCTTACATTTTGATCTATAAAGTTTGGATTAAAAATGATATCAATTTACGTCTTTTGACGGAATCCTAACAATTTTACTTTTAATCCAAACTTTAAAAGGTAAAATGTATCACTTGAAAGTTTGTAGACTAAATTGTGATTTGACCAAATTGTTAAAAGGCAATTATAATTTTCCGATCCCTTTTATTTTTCTTCCCAAAAAAATATAATAAAAAAAAAAGTTGAGTTTCTTTTACTTTATTGACTCAAAGTCTAAACCTCATGTCCGAAAATTAAGTTTATATGAATGACCAGTCTTTTTTTAGTAGCTCAACTAGGATTTTAATGATTAAGGAAAAGTAAGTAGCACAATTAGGATTTTTTTTTTTTTTTTTTTTGAGAAGACACAACTAGGATTTTAATTCAAGGGGAAAGATTAAAAGATAACGTTGACAAGATATTAATTTTGAACTTATCAGAAAAAAATATATATTTAAATATAATTTTGAAAATATAAACTAATATAATTAACAAAAAAAAATTTAACCAAAAATTTTTATGATTCAACATATAATAAGAATGTAATTTGTAATTTGCAATAACTCACTGATAATGACATCTTTTATGGTGTTTTATGTTTTTTGTTCAAACCACCTTAGACCCTGCCCAATTGTGTACCCATACAGACATACATACATATATATATGATGTGTATAACTTACCGATTGAAGAGAAAAAGATTTTATAATGTTACATTGCATGTGGTTCTGAGAATTTGAGACATTGAATTAGAACTTGAGGTCCCTTTTTCAATTTTATTATTTTCTGGCATTATACACCAAAATTAGCAATTATATAAAATCTACGCAATTTAAACATTTTTTTTTTCCATAACCTGTTCCGCAAATATTGGGGTCCGTTTGGTTGTCTCAGAACTTAATATTTAAGCAAGCATTTTTATGCAATACTAATAAATTCTGTTATTTACTCTTGATGATGGTGTTATATATTGAAAATATGCTACCATATGCTGTTTTGCCAATTTTGGAGAACAGAAAAAGACAAAAAGTGAATGATAGGAAAACAAAAAGTTTCAAGGAAAATTTTTTTAAAGATAATTGCCATGTGAGTATGTGTCTCTTAAGTCTTAACAACAATAACAACAACCCCAAAAAAAAAATTAACTTATTTTTCATGAAAATAGAATTCTCTTTCTATAGCATTTCTTGACGTGGTGTTAAGGTTTCAAGTGAGTGTGTGACAAGAACGAAACTTTATATTTTCTATCTACCTTCACAAATATATGTGTTGAGGTCAACCCATTAACTAAGTTTGAGGAGTATTGGTAGTTTCAATAATAATGTTTTATTGCCTTGTTCAGGCCTCTCGATAAAGACTCAAGAACTCACAGCTCTGTTCGTAGCTGCAAGGTTGGTCACCATTATGGCGGATGGAATTTACATAATATTAGATGTAATCACCCTGGTGGCAACATTATGGGTTATATACATGATCCGGTTCAAGTTGAAGTCAACCTACATCAAGGAGCTTGACAACTTTCCCTTATATTATTTGGTAACAACATTTCTGCTTCTTCTGTTCAGATTTAAACAATTAGTCTACAATCATTCCTTTAAATTTATCATAATTTACATTCCTTATCCTTGATATAATGAGTATTATTCATAGTTTAAAAAAAAAAAAACAATTAAAATCATGGAACTGCCTTTTTGTTTAAAGAAGAAGTTGATTTAGTATCGAGATTATTGAACATACTGCTAGAAAATTATCTTATGTGGTAAACAATAATGCCTGATTCATTTGTTTCTCCTTAGTCTATTGCAATGAAAGTAAAGCCAAGGCAACTGTATTTATAAGAGCTTTAGACGTTTGGAATGTTGCACTATTATTGTATTCTTACATGTTTCACTTTTTGTTGAATGCTCTCATCTTTTTAGGCAAACATAATTAGCCACTGTAAAACATTACATTGACAGTTGAAATTAGAATGTGTTTGGAATTCTGTCAAGGAATTGAACTAGTATGAGCGATATTTAAAGCTAATGATATATATATTTCATTAGCTTTTATTTTGTATCGTGTCTTTGTAAACATCAAAAGTATGTTTTGTTGTACCAATCGTATGGAACAACGTGAGCATTGATGTCAAGTTATTAGCTATTCTTTCAAAATGTTTTATTAATATAATGTATTGAACACTTCATAATGACTGCCATTTAACCTTAGATATTAAAAGAAAAATTGGACAGCTGTTGTTTTAGCAAAGTATAAAGAGAGATGAATTAAGGATGCTCTGCTGGTTATTCTATGACAGGTGGTGCCTTGTGCTATCCTTGCCATACCTATCCACCCTAATACATATCATTTTCTCATTTGTCGAATCCTCTGGGCATTTGGTTCATATTTGGAAACCATTTCAGTGCTGCCTCAGCTCCATCTGATGCAGAATGCAAAGGTTTTAGCTTCATTCCTCTCTTTACTTTAAGCTCAGCATTTTATAAATTTCTAGGAAATTCATACTAATTTTGGTCCATTCTGGCTATATTGTTTCAGATGATTGAACCATTTACAGCCCATTATGTGTTTGCACTGGGAGTTTCAAGATTTTTGGCATGCGCTCATTGGATAATTATGGTGAGACATTGTAGGATCACATAATGCATAAACTCAATCTGAGTTCGATATGACTATTCCTATTGCATCCAAGAAAATTTAGTGGACTCTGTACGGAACTGGAAACAACTTGCTAGCAGGGAACAACTTAGTAACGTGTGTTTTGCTTGAGCAACTAAACGTTCCTTAATTTTACTAATAGTATTCTTACTTGATTCAAGTTTAAAAAGTAATTAGGGGGAAGAACACTATGAATTATTGCCTGAACAAGCTCAATGACATCTTTACAGATGTTATTCAAATGAAAGAAATATAGAGAATAAATCATCATTAAAAACAACTATATCCTCATGGCATTGTGTATCTAATCTGGGTATTTATCCTCCCCAATTTCCAAGTTTTATAAAACAAGGACACTTCATTAGTTCACAATTGGAAAATTTATAAAACTGTTTGCTGCAGAGTTCAACTCTACTGATACAATATTTTATACTTATATAGTATTTGCAAGTATATACCTTCTTTTATTTCAGAGGGAAATATTAATGTAGGCATTGGATTCTCTACTTATTTCGCAACGTATACACTATCAGACATTGGATTTTAACATACCACTCCATTCTTAATTTCTGTGAAGTTTCAACATTTGTTATACTTGGAATGCTTCATAAACTTAATATTATTTTAAGGCTAATCATGAGAACCCCATATTTGAATTGTTAATTTAACCCCAAGGGTTTGTTCTAGTAGTTCAAAAAGCCTTAGGAGATCTATTAGGTCCTAGATTCAAGACTTCTAGATTTTGGGACCACCCTCAAGGGGTTCCTCCCACCGGAGGAAATATATATTAGACTTGTTAATATATCTGTAAGCTATATACCACCTCTGTTGGATTAAATTCTTAATTTCCAAGCACAACTCATGTGATGCTGGCCATGGTTTTGTCTAAATGTATTTCTCAACATTTATGAATTGATCCTTGTGCTAATTGGTTCCAGAAATTTGCATGATGTCAAAATTCAGGCCACACAGCGTTCATAACAAAGTCAATATCTGATTAGTTATGAATTACGCCTCTGGACTAAAATATTTAATAACACTTGAATCTAGTCTATGAGATTAGGTCTATATGACTCTATCATACTTAGAATAACAAGGAATGGGACTATCTATGCTTTTTAAAATTTATTAGTGACATTAGTGTTGATTAAATTCTCTCTTTTTTTGCTTCATTCATAGTCTGTACAAAGTCCTATGTGCTGTGAATCACAACACATAGAGATATAAAGAAAAAATTTTGCGAAATTCAGCCACCTATATCATTATGTTTGGTGGTGGCTTCACTTTTAGAAAATAACCTTTCTTTTGTGCCTCAATGATGGGAACAAATAAACACAAGTAGATTTACGAGACTGGTGGAAAGTATTTTTATTTGATTGGTAACGGCTACTTCTGGTTTGGGGCTGCTCTCCTCGCAGAAATAGTCCAAACATTCATCTTGGCTGACTTTTGTTACTATTACATCAAGAGGTAAGTCCCCTTCCATATGTAATTTTTGCAGTTTCATGCAAGGCCAACTTATAATGCGGATGCCAGTTTAGAAATCAGCCTTGGAGATTGTAACATTTCGTTTACCTACATTGGCTTCTAATTCAAGCACCCAATGAAATCAAAGTGAATTTTCAAATTTTGATCTTTATTGTCTTTCCCTTTTCCTTCTTTCTTATGCTATAAAATTTACAAAGATTTGGGTTACCTGTTATTAGGTTTTGATTCTTAGAGCATTCACACTGGAGTTATTTTAACAAAAAAGCTATTTTAGCACTCACATAACCAAAAACCATGTAGGAAGAAGAATGAGTAGATGTGAATGAATGAGTAGATATAATTTCAATGGGTTGGCTAGTTATAGCCTTTCCTTTGGTGCTTCATTTAGAACCCAATGTGTACAATGATCCCTTGAAAAGATGTAGGAAGAAGAATGAGTAGATATGGATGAGAAGGCAATCAACACAATTCATCACAACCTAGGTGATGAGGTCATTCACAGCATCCTATAAGCAAAGATAGCAAAAGAAGTTTGGAACAAATTAGAAAGTCTCTATATGAAAAAGAATCTGATGAACAAGTTGTAAATGAAGAAACAACTTTATGGTTTACATATGAAAGACGGTTCGGATCTGTTGGAGCATCTCAACATGTTTAACATGTTGAACACCCAATTGTCAAGTTTTGGCTTTATTAGCATTGTTTCCTACACCTTTTGATTATCTTCTAACTACTTTGATGTATGGGAAGGAAACCCTAGAACTCGAGGCGGTGATCGTTCTCAGGCTGATGAAGATGAAGTAAGATGGTGATCATTCTTAGGCTGATGGACTTATTGTAAAGTCAAAGTCAAGCAATTGCGGTAGAAGTAGGTCAAGAAGAAGGAACTAAAGCAGGAACAAATCTCAATCTAGATCACGTGTAAAGAAAGATGTAGATTACTTTTATTGTCACAATAAATGGCACTACAAGAATCAGTGCAAAGAGTTGAATAAGCATCTAGAGGACTAGCGGTGTGAATCATTTTGATGACTTTCTTATTCATTTGCAAGATTTTCACTTAAATTTTATGTTATACTATTTTTATCACTAGTAACTAGTTCATCCCAAAACCCTTTTTGATACTCAATTAATTTTTCTATTCCTCTCACCTTTTTTTTTTCAATTTTTTTTTTTCATGTCTACATGTACATTTTCTTGTAGACATTTGTAATAATAAAATATATAGAACAAAAAGAAACTCTATCTATTAGATTATAATAGACTAGAAATTAAAAAAAAAAAAATTTTTGAGTTAAGCAACTAAGTACTAACAACTGTGATTGAAAATTTTATGAAATTATATATATATATATATATATATATTTTTTTTTTTTTAAAAAAATTGTTGACATCTAGGATATTATATACTATATAGAATTTCATATCTCCGTATGTGTAAAGAAACAAAGAAATTGAAGGTGAAAATTTAAGTATGTAAATAAAATAAACTAATAATGTAGTGGTCTGTGATTTCTTTTTTCTTTTTCTTTTTTTTTTTTTAGGTTTATTTTATAAAACCTATGCTACCCCTACACATGTTCCTACCCCACTCCAATTTGTAAGTTAGTAAAATTATAGAATAAGCATGCGTTTGCGAATCAGACCCCGTTTGGTAGAGTTGTTAAACAATTCATTTTCAGTTTTTAAACAACATTACACACTTTTTCATCCATACGTATTTCAAAAAACTACAAACAACATTACTCAAACTCCTCTACCAAACGGGACAGTTCACAACTCAGCCAAAAACACAAAAACGTGCATACCCATGCATTTTTAGGTCCCATGGCACTATTCACACCTTTAAAAATTATTTTACTATAGTGTTTTCAGCAATAAGTTTTCAGTTTTCAACAAATAAGCGATATCCAAATAGAAACATTTAATTTTGCTATAGTGTTTTCAGTAATAAGTTTTCAGTTTTCAGCAAATAAACGATATCCAAACAGAGACATTTATCAACGCCTATGTCAGAATGTAAAGACTTTACAGTAAAGCAAGTAAAAAGTAATTCAGCAAAATAATAATAATAATAATAATAATAATAATAAAATAATAAAAAAAAGCAACTACAAAGTAAAAGCGCAAAAAGAAATAGAGTTTTTAGAGAAGAGACCTAAGGAGCATAAGCAACGATAGATAAAGGTAAAAGTTAACTGAAATAGTATAGTGTGACTCATCAATAGTACCAAAAAGTGCAGTGGGACCCATGAATAATAGCAAAAATAAGCTGAATAATAAAATAAGTTAACAAATTTCATCCATACCAAACACACACTCAATGAAGAAGAAAGTTTGAAGCATAACTTAGGAAGTTCAAAGTTAAAAATAAAAATACTTTCTAGCCATTTGTATAGAAAAGAATGAGATTTGAGATTGATTTTTCCTTTTTTTTCCCTTTGGATTTAGTTTTGTTCCATTGAGAGAGATAGAGAGTTACTTTTTAGCATCTATGTCTGAGAGGTTAACGAGTTTTATACTCTAGAACTCTAATAGAAAATAGGAATAGTTTTGGTCACACATTCATTGATTTTTTTTTCTTTAGAAAAAAATTACCTTTTATTCATTAGTTAACATTTGGGGCCTAATTAATATTTTCATAGATAAAGAAATATTTCTATTAGGGACATATTTGATGTAAATTGGCTAATCCTTTGACAAAATACACTTTACTTATAATTGGGTAGATCTAGGATGGGTTTAGTACTTTAAGAAACAAGTGTTCAAGTTGAGTATTGAAGTCATGCAAATCTAACCAAGAAACAAGTAAAGAAGAGCTGTTCATTAAAGCTCGACAGGAGTCTCGATAGAATCCTTTCTATCGAGATTTAATGTTGAAGCTCGACACAAGCTGTATCTGTTAAAAATTACAAAAGCAGACTTTTCAAATCTGATTACATGCATATTCCTATGTATTTATGTAAGGTTTCTTTTTTCATAACCTTAGACATATATAAGGATTATTTTAAAGGCTATCGTGCATACATTGTGTGACCAAATGCAAAAAAGTGTCCTAGTTCATCATTCTCTTTGTAGAAGCTTTTGCGTTTTTGCGCCAAGGGTTTTGTGACCAAGGAGCTTCCTGAGCTTCATTGTTGATAAACTGGAGAACTTTGTTGCCAAAAACTTCTTCAAGTTGGTGGAGTTAGTCACATACTGGGATCTGTGCATCATCACTTAGTCACATACTAAGATTCGTGCATTAAACGAAGAGATTGCCGCTACAATACAAATCCAATTAGGTATTGGGGTAAGGGTTCAACTGTAGGTTGATATTTCCGGATAGGCCAAACGGTTTGGTAAGATTCCTTATACTTGTAACCACTTGTGATTGATAATAGTAGATTCTCAGGAGTGGTGACCTTCAATTCACCCGGTGGGGTTTTGCCTCGGTGATTTTCTCCATTCGTAAACAAATCACCCGTGTCAAATTTATTTTCCGCTGCATTTTGTATAATTGGTAATTTGTTTGTGCTACCACGCTATTGCATGTTAAATTGATCTAATTAATTAACTTGGGTAATTAATTAATTTGCAAAGGGGTCAATTCATTTTAACCTAAACAATTTCTATTGATTAAAATTTGGGGCCCTTTTTTACTTGGGGGTCTTAGGTCGTTGCCTAACTCTGTCTAATGCTTCAGCCAACCTTGTGTAGAGTTCCATAAGCTCAAGTTATTAGTTCTTCCATTTCCTTCTCCTTTTCAACCTTACTTTCTCATTTACAGTATGTTTGGTTAGGGTGATTATGGGGAGGGTGGAAAAAATGGAGGGAAAAATAGGAGAGAAAATGGATGAGAGGGAGTTTGGTTGGGAGGGGGAAGGGGGAGAAAATCTTGAGACTCGGTTCATTTGTCTCTAGGCCCACCAAAAAATAATCTCCCCAAATCAAGGAGAATGTACAAAAGAATATGTGGAAGGCTCCCTGCTGGATCTTTTGGACAAAATTGTCCTTAGATCCTTCCTAGCTATAAGGGTTTAAAAATGGTCCCAGACCCACTTAGAAAAGTGGTGCTTGGTATTTTTGGCCAAACACAATTAATTTATAAGTGAGTGGGCTTTCTAAGTCAATTATAATGCTAAGTAAGGGCTTTTTATGTAAAACTATCTTCTTCTTTTTTATTTTAAATTTTAAACTATGCTTAAAAAAAATAAAAACAAACAAATTAAAAAACCAGCCCAAGAAATCTGTGCGTGAAACAATAAATTTTGGCTCACTCAATTTGACAAAACCAAAAAAGAAGTCTAGGAACACAACATTTTCACAATACTTCTATTTTCAACCATGATAGATCCCAATCTAATAATTTATTATTTTATTTTGACCTGTAAGGAACTTACACCTTAATAGTTCTAAAAATATTGGGATATAACAAAATGCCCCAACATTTTCATGGTACAATACCATTATTTTTAATTGTGCTAGATCCCGGTCTAATATTTGATTATTTTATTTTTACACATAAGTAATTGACATGTATATAACAACATTTTTCGCAATATCTCTATGTTTACATTAAACTTACATTAATGTAAACTAGTATGTAACCCGTGCGGTAATTGTAGTGATGTTATTGGACAATTTTTTTTATTTTTTTTGGTTTATCACACAGATGATAGAATTAGATAAAACAATGGAAAAAAAATATCGCATTTTATTATTTAAGTGATGCTATTGGTCTTCTTCTTCTTTTTTTCTTTTTTTTTTGGTTTATCATACGGAGGATAGCATTATGTAAAACAATGAATAAAAAAAGAGAATATTGCATTTTATTATTTAAGTGATGCTACGATGAAAAAAAGAAGAAGAGAATATTGCATTTTATTATTTAAAATATATAAAGGGACATTAATAATGTTTTTTTTTTTTTGAAAATTGTGTATACAACCGCATAGAATATAAATGACGGGAGAAATTAAAATAAATAATGAGCAAGCATGTTTCAGAAAATCATGATAATTATTCAGGGAAAAAATGTATCTTCAGTTCGTATTACTTGCAAGTACTTTCTTTATGTCTTGCAAAAGTGCATCCAATTTTATTTTAAAAGCTCTTGCAACAATGTCTGGTCAGTCTTCTGGTTTTTGACCAGGAATTAATTCTAAGAAAGAAACTATTTCTGGCCATTTGGGATTGCATGTAAAAGTAAGGAAGAGGTGTGGATAGCTTGCCCACCAACATATTGCCATGGCATCTTGATAGTTATGAATAGACATGGCAAAATGGGCACGTCGGGTCGGGTCGGGCCGGGCCGGGCCGGGCTAGGCTGGGCTAGGTCAATTGGGTTACGAGTCAAATGGGTTGCAGGTCAAAACGGATCATTTTAAGCGGATTAAAAACGGGTTCAGGTCAATCCGGTTGTGGGTCAGGTCAGGTCGAGTTGACCCGTATTTTTCACATAAATTTTTTTTTTTTACAAAGAAAACAACATGTATTTGCCATTTGGAAAGTTATGCAACAAATTACTTGATGTAAAATGTATTACTTTGAATTCACCACTTATATCAAGAATGAACTCAGTTAAACTTATTAATACTTATTCAATAATTTTAAAATTATAAAAATCCTAACATTACTATCTAAAACAAAATACACAAAGATAAGTAAAGCAAATACACAAGTTTTATTTCTACATAATTTCAACATCTCAAAATATAAAACAAAATTACAAATAACTTATTGGATAAATCATTTGACAAAGAATAAAAACAAGAAATGTAATGGCTTGAAATTTGATGGAGCTCGTTCAATGATAAGATAGATGCTTTCTTTTTCTTCAAAGGGATGACTATTGTACTTCTTGGTTGGTAAATAAAAAGCACTGCTGCTTGGTGGTTTAGAGCATCCACAATAGTGGTGCTAAATAGCTATATTGCTATTTTTAACTCCACTTAGAGCATCCACAACAATGGAACTATTTTTTTAGCTATTTGACACCACAAAAAGCTACTTTATCTATTTTACCTACTCATTTTACAAAAAGTTCAACAGTAGTGGATCTATTTTAGCTTTTAACACAATAAAATAATATAAATATCACAATAAAATAATATATCTACTACAATAAAATAATACATCCCACTACCCAAAAAAACACCACAAACCGATCAATAGCACAATCCACAACCACTGCCAACAAAGAACAACCACCCACAACCACAACCAAAAATCCATATTAGCCAAAAACCACCACACAAATCACCACCAACACAGCCACACCACCTCTAACCCACAAAACCCAGCCAAACTGCCACCCCGAAACCCAGAGAAACCCACGAAATCTGGCCACACCACAAAACCCAGATGAATGGCTTCCATGGCTGCCCTCTTCATCAAAACCCCATATGATCCCTCTCACTCTATCACCAAATTTCCAAATACCTATTTCGCCCCTACCTTCAGAGTCTCTATTTCCGTGCCTTCGAGCCGAAATAAACAGAGGCTCCAAGTTTCCTCCGGGTTGATTGAACCCGACGAGGGGAAGCTCATAGTGCTTCTGGTTGATGAGCCTCTCAAGGATTTAAAGAAAGGAGAGGCTTTGTCTCTGCCTAGAATCAAGCTCTTAAGCATTGATCTTCAATGGGTCCATGTACTCAGTGAAGGTTGGGCAAGCCCACTTCGTGGGTTTATGCGAGAATCTGAGTTCCTCCAAATGCTTCATTTCAACACGCTCCGACTCAAAAATGGGTCGGCCATGAACATGTCGGTGCCGATTGTTTTGGCCATCGACAACTCGCAAAAGCATCGAGAGAAGCTGAAAGGAGATGAGGGAGAGAGAAAAAAAAATGAGAAGGAAAAAGGAAAAAAGAAGAGAAGCCAGAGAGAGAGAAAAAGAAAGAAAATAGAAAATATTTTTTTATTGGGAGAAGAGAGGGAATTTAATAATTTTTTTTTTTTTTTTTTTTTTTAGCTTCTCGCTACAGTGCGCAGCCATTTAAGCTAAAAAATTTTAGCTATAGCACCATTGCTGCAGCATGCATTTTAAGTATTAGTGGTGCTAAAAATAGCAATATAGCTATTTAGCACCACTATTGTGGATGCTCTAATACTTAAAATGCATACTGCAATAATGGCGCTATAGTTAAAATATATATATATATATATATATATATATTTTTAATAAACTTCTCTCTCTTCTCTCATTAAAAAAATATTTTCTCTTTTCTCATTGGCTTCTCTTTTTTCTTCCTTTTTCCATCTCATTTTTTTTCCTCTCTCCCTCATCTCCTCTCTATTGAATCTTCATCTTCATCGCCAATCTATTCTGGGTTTGTCTCCGGTTTGTGCTAGGTTTGTCTCCGAAGACCCATCTTGCCCACGTCGTCGTCCCACGCCGCCAACCCATCTCGCCCAATCCTCCATCTCACTGCTCACCCAACGCCGACAAGCCTAGTCCTCCATCTCACCGCCAATCCAAACTCCATTGCCAATCCAAGCTTCATCGTCGATCCAAGCTCCACCGGCACTGCCTTCATTGAACTCAAGAGCTCTGCGAGATTGATCTAGGTAGAAACAAGGCAGAGGAATTCGGCTATGGTGGTGTGGTTGGATTTCATGGGTTTCTCTGGGTTTTGTGGGTCAATGGTGGTGTGGCTTTGTTGGTGGTAATTTGTGTGGTGGTTTTTGGCTAATTTGGATTTTTGGCAGTGGTTGTTCTTGGCTTGCTAGTTGTTCTTGAGTGGATGTTCTTGGTTGGCAGTGGTTGTGGATTGTGCCATTGATCAGTTTGTGGTGTTTTGGTTTTTTTTTTTTTTTGGTAGTAGGATGTATTATTTTATTGTAGTAGATATATTATTTTATTGTGATGTTTATATTATTTTATTATGTTTAAAGTTAAAATAGATCCATTAATACTGTATATTTTGTAATATGAGTAGGTAAATAAATAAAATAATTTTTTGTGGTGCCAAATAGCTAAAAAATACAGCTCCACTGCTGAGGATGCTTATAAGTCAAATTACATAAACAGGAATATTTGTACTACATACATACGTCTATACTATAACTGGCATAGTTAGACATGTATGCATGATGTCCCATGCATGCATTTTCTTGTAGTTGCCTTGTCACAAGAAACTGGAAAAGTTTCTGAAACAGCATGACATTAGTGAATTTCTGGTTATGTAAAAGAGTCATATTTATTCAAAAATTACAAACTCAAGAAAGAGTATGTGTGTAGTGTATGATTTATCTAAAATGCAATAATAAGTTTGCTTTTGTTCATATATAAATTTTTACATCTGATCCCTCACAACTTATAATTGATGTTTTCGTTTTCCTCATGGCATGGTTTGCCATAGGAGATTATTTTCCAGATATTCTCTTATTCATGAAAAGGTTTTTATGTAAGAGATAGATAGACACATGAATAAACAAAAAAAATATATACAATATTTGAAGAGGCATTTCCAAAGCTTTCCTGTAAAATATCTTCCCTTGTAGTAACTCCCTAAACATTATATTTCATGTGTAGACTGTTTTTCTAGTGAGCCACATTAATTATGCACTTGTAATGGAGCACTGTATATGTGAATGTTAGTAACCTTAAAGTCAGATATGTTTACATTTTTTTTTTCTCCTCCTCTTGAAAGGTGCCCTGAACTCAACTTTACTATATATGAGTAAGCATTTGTGTAAATCATTTTATCTTAATGGCAGGATATTTTTGGGAAGCTTCGCATTTGGAAGTTAATTGCATCAGTTTTTGCCTTTTCATTACACCAGAATTGTTGTTTGGACTCTACCTGCTATACTATTTCAGGGTCTTTGAGAGGCAGATAGGTTCCAATAACTACTCAGTGAGTAAACATCTAGCTTAAATTACTTATGAGTTCAAATTTAATACTTATGTATTATTATTATATATGTCTTTTGTAGAAATTATATCACACGTACTGAATTTCCACTATGATGCAAATTTCTAAGGATGTAGGTGAGGGGAATTTTTTTTCAAAGCATCTTTAGGAAACTCACCATTCTTATCTGATTATTTTTCCTTGTAGCTGCTCAATTTGGTTGGGCCTTAGCAAATTATAATTATTAGCATTCTGTTGGGCAGTATAATTGCATTATGTGGCTCAATACAATCATGCCTAAATGTAAAAAATATTGGGGGAAAGGGGGTGTTTAGCTCTACAATTTATTTGTTCGTTTAGACCTCTTGAACCAAATTGTTTAACCTAATTAATTAACCAAATTGATTATTAGGTTTATTATTCAGATTTAGGTTAAACAAGCATATATCATATCATGCACAGTAGCGGAAAAGTAAATATCACCACGATATGATGACTCAGGAAAACCGATGAAACGAACCGTTTTAAGGTAAAAACCTAAGAAGGATTTGATCTAGCTATCCTCAAGGTAAGGTAAAGCAAATCCACTATAAGATAACCAAAAGTTTTACAATAAGATTTAACGTAACTTACTGACACGACCACATACAAGCTCCGAATCCACGGACTACTTCTCTTCTTAGATTTACAGCAACACAAGCACCCTCAATTGTGACTTTGAGATCCCACTTAAAGGTTTCAAATCACCATCAATAATAATCTCGTAGTAGCAACTAGGTTCTACCACCGCTTGATTGTAGATCCTTCTCCGGTAGATTCTTGTGTAGTTAAAAGCTACAAAACCTCTCAAATCTCACAAAGAGTAACACACAAGTCTTCTAAAAGTCTGAAAAACATAGCTAGGGTTTCCCTTTTATATGTGGACAAGTTAGAATGAAACCCCAAACATTTTTACGGGCTTGGGCCTTGTTTAAACATTCTGTAGAGTCTAATTTCTACAATTCTTGATCAGTCGAGCCTAATTCTCGAACGGTCAAGCTTGGCAAAATGTGACATCCCTTTTCTATGGTCAACTCGAACTTGAAGCTTGAAACCTACACCTTTAAGCATTACCTAGCAAATTTACTAGACATGTTTTGTTCTTGATTTGCCAACACAAATAAAATATGATTCTAAATATTTAATCATAAATCTTCAAAACCTAACACAATTTAATAGATAGATATGAACAATTACTAAATCAAAACAAACTGGATTAATTTCGATTGTTTTTCAAACATTCATATGCATGTATTTTAATTTGGATGTCCATACATATAGTTATAAAAGGCATGTTTGCAAAAGAAATTTAAAAGGAAAAAATGAAGTTCTATTCCATTCATTACCTGTAGGGTTGCTTAACTTCGGTAGACCTCATCACGAGGATCAAATGCTCATTAGGAAGATGATCAACTGAATTTAGCATTATTAGTAGAGCAAAGGCACAAATTCCAAACAACCATTGTATATCATTAGTATAACAGAAATCTAACCTGATATAGTACTAGATTCTGTGAAGTGCTCCCAAAGATAGTGTTCGCATTATTTGGAATTAAATCAATTTCCACCTCTTCTAGCATCACATCCACAGAAACATCTAATAAGTTGTCATCTATAACTTCTTTGTCATATCTTTGGAGAATTTCATCATTTAATTATGATAGAACCAATGTATTTTCCATATTCCCAAAATCAAAATCACATCCAATAATAGGCGCCTTACTAACTGTTTGTTGGAAAATCCCATTGTTTTTCCCAATTTCAATCTCTTAGTAGCACCATTTTTATCATGACTTTGAAAGGTATAGATACCAAAACCATACGAAATAGGAACCTCAAATAGATTTCTATTGTTGGTTTCACTTTGAAGGGTAGAGGTACCAAGACCACACAAAATAGGAACATCAAATAGATTGCCAGCATCCACTTCACTTCTAGTACACATCTCAACTTGAGTTCGGCCAACTCTTTTCTTATATAAAATCTGTTGGGAAATTTAGACCCCGATTGGTAGAATTAACAAATTTTAAGCCCAAGTTGTTAATTATATTTATTATGAATAAAACTTGTTAAAACAAACAAACATCAATATCATGTTAATATCATGCATAATAGAAAATTAAATAAGATAAGATATGATAACCTAGAAAAACCAATGAAACAAACTAGTTTTACAGTAAAAAACCTGGGGGGAAACCTTCCCGAAAAGCAATCCACTATAGTAAAGAGAAGTTTCAGATCTAGTACAAAACCTTTGTCCCTAGACTCTATAATCCCCGTAGATTAACTTACAGCAGAAACCTTCTACCACTTCAGAATCTCTGAACTCTTCAATATATGAATGCCACCCTTTTTGCACGGATCCCAATACATAACTAACCAATGATGCACGGCTCCTAGTACATGACTAACACACCAACAAGAAGAAGATGTTGGCTGCAAAGTTCTTCACTTCATCAACAATGAAGATCAAGAAGCACTTGGTTACAAAACTCTAAGGCACAAAGACATAGTAGCTTCTTTCAGAGAGAATAAGGCATTGATCACCTTTTGCATATGTTCTCCTTGTATTCTCTTATATGACGGTCTCTAAAATAAGCCTTATATATGTCTAAGGTTGTGAGAAAAGAAACTCTACACAAGCACATAAGCATGGGCCAAAAATCAGATCTAGAAATCAAAATTTCGCAATTCTCGATCAATTGAGAGGTGTCGAGAAGCTATTGAGCCTATCTGTTGCGAGCTATTGAGAGTTATCGAGGAGCTATTAAGGGGACAAAAAGTTGCTCGATCGATTGACCTAGCTATCGAGAGGTATCGTGATTGCGATAAAAAGAAGCTGAAGAGCTCAATAGATAGCCTAGCTGTCGAGAGGTGTCAAGCAGCTATCCAGCTTTAAAAAATCAGCACTTCTTCACTTGTTTTTTGGACAGATTTGCATGGCTTCAATACTAGACTTGAACTCTTATTCCTTGAAGTATTAAATACATTCTAGATCTACCCAATTACAAGTAAAGTGCGTTTTGTCAAAGGATTAGCCAATTAATAAAATATGTCCTTAACAAAATCCAACTTCTTTTTGACCTTCTAGCTCGTGCTTCATCCATAGCTATCTCAAGTAATATAATTGTATTATCGAACCATTAGCACAATATTACCACTAAGTACTCACCATATTTGTTAATCACTTGAAAATTTATTGACTGGAAGTATACAAAGTTTTGGTAGTTTGTGACTACCATAAAAACGAAAATTTTAAAATCTCTAATGAAAAGCATATTAACAATCAGTCACATAATTTACCAGTAATAATAAGGACATTATCACTTATTAGTAAAACAGTAGCTGACCTTTGTTAAGGGAAAAAGAAATTATTAATGCATTATCAGGGCTAAATACTAACCATATTTTTGTAATCACAACATAAACAAAACAAAAAACAAAAAAAAAAAAAAAAAAAAACTAACATTTGTTAAGAAAATAAGCAGTTACTATGCAATATCACAACTAAGTACTTGCCATATTTTTTAATCATTTGAAAATTTATTGACAAAAAAATAGAAAGTTCTTTATATATATATATATATATAAAAAGGGGCGTAAGTTACAACTGCTGGAAATCAGGCGACTGGGCTCTGATATACCAGAATGGGATAAGCGGAAGGTAAAATAAAATAGCCGACTGTGGCTTACAATGATAGATTATGTTTAGGAGACTATTCCTAAAACTTGGCTGGACCTCTAAGGTATTTCTGTTGTGAAAACCTTTGCTGGAGAGGGAGGTTATTTCTGCTTGTGAAGTAAAGGCTGAAGCAAGAAATGAAGCCTCTGACTAACTTCTGTTGTGAGGGTAGAAGTTTTAGACCTGCTGAAGACTGAGGACTTGGCTTCCTTAAATAGGCTGGAGGGAGCCTTGGATGCTGCTGGAAGACTGCTGGAATCACGGAGAGTAATTTGCTTTTACTGGGGTGAAAACTGTTTCCACCGAAAGCAACAGTGATTCTTCATGATTGCTGTGAACAGTAAAAACTTTTACTATTTATGCTACAGTAGCTTGTCCCCTTGCTTTTCTGGATTGGGGTACTGTAGAAATAGTAACCTGCTGATGGCTGGTACTGAGGATACTGTTCAATCAGTGGCTGGTGCTGATTTTGAATAGTAACCGGGATTGCTATCTTATCCTGATTGCTTAGGTCAGGATTGGCTATCCAAGTCATACCCACTGTAAGGATCTTGGGCATCTTGGAATGGATCAGTTGGGTCCTGGTTGACTGATCCTATAGAGAGAGTAGGAGAAACCTGTTCTTCGGATTCTAGCTGTTGTGAATGAGCTATTAGCTGCTGGGCTAATTCCTTTAGCTCTTTGCTGGATTTTTCGGAGATCTGGACAGAATCAAGGCTAGACTGAGACCTTGTCCTGAGAGCAATTGGTTTCTCAACTGGGAGAGGGTAATCCTCATACATTTGGCTGATAATCTTGTTAATCTTAAGACTGTCCCACCATTTAACTGAGAATTCCCTGTCTAAGAGGTTGCTGTTGATTGAATAATCCCATCTGCTGATCCAATGGATTTTGTACCTCTGGGAGAAAATCTCAATTACTGGGAACTGAGACCTGTGCTTGGAAGAGCTGCACCTGGAATCAAAATACCTTAGGGCATCTTGTAATGGTTCTGGGAAGATTAGAGGAATAGATCCAAACATTTCCCACCACTTTAGAAACCAGGAGGGGGTTATGCTTTTGAAATCTTTTCCGCACATTAAGAACCATGAATGGTCAAAGTTTTGATTCTAGAAGAAGAGTACTTTTTCAAAGGCATCCATATAGTCATAATAACTGTAATGGGATACCGAGCCTGATGGAGATTTGTAATTCCTGAGGATCCTTAACAAGGAAGGATGTTGTCCCCATTCTTTACTACTGACGAAACCTGTGATGATAAACTTGTGATAGAGGACTATTGGGTTATCCCCTTTGCTGTAGATGTTTTCTATCTGAGAAGACTTTTCCTGGGAGAGGATGCTCTTATAGAACTGGATATTCTTTTCTGGGTGTCTGGGTAAGAAATGCCAGTTTGGTGGCAAGACTTCCATGGCTAGGGCTAGGGGATCTGTTATATGAACCAAGTGGGGTTCAATATAAGAGATATGCTGAATAAAGGCTTTTTTGACATAAGGGGACCGACTTTGAACTGGGTAGGAAAAAGGTCTCTGGATGAGGCTAAAATGTTTTTCTACTTGATAAGGGTTAATTGCCCTGGGTGCTGGGGAGGCTAGGGCTGAGCTGTAACTGGGCTGACCATGAGATGATGGAATAATTTGGCTGGGGGTGATTGGTACAATTTTCCCTGGGTTTTGTGATTGGCTGGAATCACCAGGGTTTTGCTGTTTGGGTAACCTAGGGGGCTGGGGCTGTCTCCTGGACATCTTGGCTGTGACTCTGCAGAAATTCACGGGTTAGGAAATCAGGGATACTGTTTTGGCTTCCCTCAATGAATTCTAAATCAAAGTCAAAAACTGAAAGGATGGCTTGCCATCGTGCAAAAATCTGTTTTGATGCAATGTTTTGAACATCTTTTTCTAAAACATGTTTTGCTGATTTACAATCAATCCTGATTAAAAATTTTTGATTTAAAAGATCACTTTGGAATTTTGAAATGCAAAGTACTATGGATAATATTTCTTTTTTAATAGTACTATAATTGATCTGAGTAGGGGTCCATATTCCCGAATGGAAACAGACTATCTGTTCTGGGGAACTGGGATCAACTCTTTGGAGGAGGATGCCACCATAACCTATGTTTGAGGCATCGGTCTGGACAATTTTGAAGGAATTGTCAGCTGGAATTCCCAAACAGGGAAGAGTTTTGACATACTGTTTGATATGCTGGACCACTGTAGTATGAGCCGGGGTCCAAGGGGATGGATTGGTTCGAAGTCTATCAAAAAGGAGTTTGCATTGCTGTCTAAGATTTTGATAGAAATCTGAAATGTAGTTGAGAGAACCTAGAAATCTCTGAAGCTGAGTTTTATCTAGGATTTCATCTGGAAATTTATCTGCAAACTGGATAGCTCTATCAATGGGTTTGATAACACCATGATGAATATCAAATCCTAAGAAGCGAATTTTAGTTTGGAAAAGTTTGATCTTTGAGGTTGAAACAACAAGACCATTTAGTTTGATAGTATTGAGGAATGCTCTCAAGTGCTTTCGATGTTGTTCCAAAGATTCTGAGAAAATAAGTACATCATCAATGTACACAATGGCATGACTGGAGAATGGATTAAAAATCTCATTCATGATGTTTTGGAACTCAGAAGGTGCATTTTTAAGGCCAAAGGGCATTACGTTCCATTCATAATGGCCAAAGGGTGTGGTAAAGGCTGTCTTATACCTATCAGGCTCTCTGATCTGTATTTGCCAAAATCCACTCTTCATGTCAAACTTGCTAAAGACAACTGCTCTACTAAGCCTATTGACTAAGTCTTTTTTGTTGGGAATAGGGTACCTAACCCATTCTAAGACTTTGTTGAGAGGCTTGTAATTGATGACTAACCTAGGAACACCTCTCTCTATCTCAGCGTTTTTCTGGACATAAAAGGCTAGACAAGACCATGGTGATCTAGATTTTCTAATGATTCCTTTTTTAAGGAGGTCCTCTATTTCAGCTCTACAAGTATCCATAAGTTCCTGGTTCATTTGGATGGGTCGAGCTTTGGTAGGGATATCCTTTTCATTGAAATTCTTGACATATGGGAGAGCTACCTCGTGTCTCTTTCTATGCCAAAATGCTGTGGGTAGATCAGAGCAGACTTCCTGCTTAAGTTTTTCCTCAAACTTTCTGATCTCTTCCTGGAGGTTTTTACAAGCTAGCTGGTGCTCAACTTTCTTGTATCTGATCTCCTCCTGGAGGTACTTAAGATGTGCGGTCTTGGCGCTAATCAAGTTTACGGTTTTGGAAACTTCGTCAAGTTGGATGGTACTAATATTCCTAGGTACTGGTTCACTTATGAATCTAAACTTGATGGTTTGGCCAAATGGTTGGGTAGTGATTCCTTTACTATCTACTGTGAAAGGATAGAGACTGCAAAGGAAGGGGTTTCCTAAGATGACCTTGTCTATCAGGTTTTTGACAAGAACAAATGTGGTTTTGAAACACATGTTATCTTGGCAAATATGGGCTTTGGGAAGTTTGAATTCAATCTGCATTTTTCTGCCACTTGCGGATGTCAATCTTTCCCTAGACTTTTTGAAATATTTGGAGGGAATGATTCCCTCTTGGATGCAGTTGAGATCAGCTACTGAATCAATCAAAGCTATGACCTCAAATTCAAAATCTTTGCTGACGACAATCCTGACTTTGGAATGCCATTTATGAAAGTTAATCCTACTGATGGTATCTAAGAACAAATCCTTGATGGGCTCTTGGATGTGTTTAGTTTTAAGGTCAACTATCTGATCAATCTTATTGTCTGAGGGACCTTCCTCATTGCTTTGACAAGAAGTGTTTTTCAAGGATTGAGTTTTTTGGAAGGCTTGTAGGTGTTGCTTTAAAATTCCAATTCCATTCCTGGTTTCCTTGGTTTCTCTTTGAAGGTCGTCAATCCTGACTTCCTTCTTGGGATGGACAAGCCTATCGTAGATTGGCTCTAAATCTACCTTGGGTTGCTGTGTCTTAGTCCTAGGATTACTGGTTTCCTGGACTAAAGGCTGGGTTGGGCTAGGTTCCTGAGGCTCAGGGTTAACTATCTTTAGGTGGGAGGTTTTGGCCTCACAACCTTTTCTGTAATGGCCACGCTTACCGCAACTATGGCATTTTTTAGGCTTGTTTGGCTTTGCATCTTTGTGGGCTTTGGTAGCATGCTTTTCGAGCCTTTTCAATCTCTGACGAGCTTTTTTGGCTTTTAGAGATTCTTTTTCTGTGTCAGAGGAAGAACTGCTAGAGGTTGTACGGAGTTTTATTACCTTAAGCTGGCTAGGGCTTTTTGGTAAAGGGACGGCTGGTTTCTTTGCCAGTTCTTCAAGTTTCTTGACAACTATTTCTAAGGCTGTTTTGTCCTTAGAGTGGCTGGGGTTGGCTGGTAGAGACTTGGCTAGGGGCTGCTTAGGAGTGGAATTGCTAACTTCATTCCTAGTTGGATTGGGTTTACTCAAGGTCCAAGTTTTGGTAGAAACACAAAACTGCTTTGGCTGGCCATAATACCTTTCGAAGTATATGAAGAAGGGAACATTACGGGATAAATCCCTCATGAATAGTACCCAAGCATCATAAACTTTTTTCTTTTGATCTTTGGTATAATTGGCTTTGTAGGCTGCTCTTTTAGCCTTGTTTTCCTCAGAAGTAAAATCCTTTCCTAACTCTTCTAGGTCGGGATCAAACTCTTTGGTTAGGACCATGATGTTTAATGGTTCCTGATCTGGAGGCTGTTCCATATCAGTAACAGATGGAGATGGGGGGGATTGCTCACGATCGTCTTGCTCATCGACAATCGAATCCTGTTTGGCTGTGTAGCAAGGTGTGCTAATCTGGGAATTGGCTCTAACTCCCTGAAGTTGGACACCTAAGTCTCTTCTAGACGTTGGGAATGGTGATCCTTTAGGTCTAGTTGAGCTATGCTGGGATGCTGGTCTATCTCTCAAATAGATAGGTGACTGAGGCTGGATTGGAGATCTAAATTGGTATGTATCCAGAGGCTGTCTGCACTCAGGAGTGCTAGGCCTAGATCTATCAAAACTCAACCTATTAATCGGAGATCTAAACTGGGATGTATCCAGAGGTTGTCTATACTCATAGTCTAGAGGAGTAGATAACCTAGATCTATCAAAACTTAATCTAACCGTGCCATCGGCTAGCTGCTGGACAAAATCCAAATCTGGATTCTGTGCTGGGTTTTGGATCTGTAGAACATGGTTCTCATTTTCTAAAGTCCAATCTGCTGGGAATGTGATCTCATTCCATTTAAGGCTTCTGGGAATACTAACCCTGGCTGTAGGATCAGTAGTCTGGATTAGGGTTGTTTCACCCTTCTCCCTCCTATCAAGTGCTCCAACATTCATGTTAGTTCTCATGCACTTGTAGTATACTCTGTATATCAAGGCTATCTTACTGGTTCCCTGCACCATGAGGGTTCCGTGGGTCTTGATATTTAAAGTGAGGGCTTTGATGACTATGCTGTCATGAAGACAGATACTGAAATCTGGGAAACAGTTAAAATGTATAGGACCATTAGAAAGGCTGGTTTCTATGGAACCTAACAGGCTATCGTTAAATCTGATGTGGCGAGCATCTCTAAGGGCCATGAGGATTGAGCTGTTCAAACCTCTTCTGGTGAGTGGTTTTACTCCAACTTGGACTAATCCTATGTGTAGGAAGTTATGTCCTTTGGCTTTATGCTTTTGGATAGCTGAAGGAGATAACAAGTAGTACGTTTCGTACTCCTTGTTTATACCATAAACTTGTTCTATGGTCTTAACATGGTAGTCTGTTTTGAAGGCTGTTTTCAAGGACCATGAAGACTTATAGAATTGGCTGGTGGCAACTTTCGGGATATTCCAATCTCCTATGTCTAGATCTAGATCGGATAGCTCATAAGTTTCCGAATTAATTGCTCCTACGTCTGCTGGGATATCTGGGATGGATGTGGGTTGATTACATCTACTGCTGGTGGAAGAGTTACTTCTAAATATCCTATTCATGATTCTGGGGTTACAAGTTTAAACTAACAATTACAACCTAGTCACCTTTATATCCTCAAACTTCTGGATCTAACCTTTAGATCTGAAACAGATAGACACAACTATGGGATAGACACCTGATCTGTGAACTCCAATACTCCTGGACTTCCCTTCCAATAATGGGGACCACCCTAACACGCCTCTCCTGGGCTTTCAACGGGCTGACCAAACCAAACCTAGGAAGTTTATCGACCTTGGAGAAACAACCGGAGAACCACACAGACTTTGGTAACAAATCTCACAGGTATATGAATCTGCAGCAAACTTTAAGGATAGATTCAAGAATAAGAAGAATAGGGATAACTGTGAAGTAAAGGTTAATTTGAACAAATAATCTCAGAATAACAAATAGAATGGTTAGAAGGAGGCTCAGCCTACCATTTACAGATGTAAAAGAAGATGATGAAGTAGTAACAGACGAAGAAATAAATAATTGGAAATGGAAGAGTTATCATGAAATAGATGTAAAACAAAATATGGGGAATGGGAGATATATCCATAAAATAATTTAAAATAATTTTAATGCCAAAATAATGCCAATATTTTCTGGATAACTATGGCGGCAGTGCCGACCAACTTGATTATAATAAAAGTAACTTACAACTGACCGGGCCAAACTTGGCTCTGATACCAAAAGGGGCGTAAGTTACAACTGCTGGATGGGATAAGCGGAAGGTAAAATAAAATAGCCGACTGGAATATCCCGAAAGTTGCCACCAGCCAATTCTATAAGTCTTCATGGTCCTTGAAAACAGCCTTCAAAACAGACTACCATGTTAAGACCATAGAACAAGTTTATGGTATAAACAAGGAGTACGAAACGTATTACTTGTTATCTCCTTCAGCTATCCAAAAGCATAAAGCCAAAGGACATAACTTCCTACACATAGGATTAGTCCAAGTTGGAGTAAAACCACTCACTAGAAGAGGTTTGAACAGCTCAATCCTCATGGCCCTTAGAGATGCTCGCCACATCAGATTTAGCGATAGCCTGTTAGGTTCCATAGAAACCAGCCTTTCTAATGGTCCTATACATTTTAACTGTTTCCCAGATTTCAGTATCTGTCTTCATGACAGCACAGTCATCAAAGCCCTCACTTTAAATATCAAGACCCACGGAACCCTCATGGTGCAGGGAACCAGTCAGATAGCCTTGATATACAGAGTATACTACAAGTGCATGAGAACTAACATGAATGTTGGAGCACTTGATAGGAGGGAAAAGGGTGAAACAACCCTAATCCAGACTACTGATCCTACAGCCAGGGTTAGTATTCCCAGAAGCCTTAAATGGAATGAGATCACATTCCCAGCAGATTGGACTTTAGAAAATGAGAACCATGTTCTACAGATCCAAAACCCAGCACAGAATCTAGATTTGGATTTTGTCCAGCAGCTAGCCGATGGCACGGTTAGATTAAGTTTTGATAGATCTAGGTTATCTACTCCTCTAGACTATGAGTATAGACAACCTCTGGATACATCCCAGTTTAGATCTCCGATTAATAGGTTGAGTTTTGATAGATCTAGGCCTAGCACTCCTGAGTGCAGACAGCCTCTGGATACATACCAGTTTAGATCTCCAATCCAGCCTCAGTCACCTATCTATTTGAGAGATAGACCAGCATCCCAGCATAGCTCAACTAGACCTAAAGGATCACCATTCCCAACGTCTAGAAGAGACTTAGGTGTCCAACTTCAGGGAGTTAGAGCCAATTCCCAGATTAGCACACCTTGCTACACAGCCAAACAGGATTCGATTGTCGATGAGCAAGACGATCGTGAGCAATCCCCCCCATCTCCATCTGTTACTGATATGGAACAGCCTCCAGATCAGGAACCATTAAACATCATGGTCCTAACCAAAGAGTTTGATCCCGACCTAGAAGAGTTAGGAAAGGATTTTACTTCTGAGGAAAACAAGGCTAAAAGAGCAGCCTACAAAGCCAATTATACCAAAGATCAAAAGAAAAAAGTTTATGATGCTTGGGTACTATTCATGAGGGATTTATCCCGTAATGTTCCCTTCTTCATATACTTCGAAAGGTATTATGGCCAGCCAAAGCAGTTTTGTGTTTCTACCAAAACTTGGACCTTGAGTAAACCCAATCCAACTAGGAATGAAGTTAGCAATTCCACTCCTAAGCAGCCCTTAGCCAAGTCTCTACCAGCCAACCCCAGCCACTCTAAGGACAAAACAGCCTTAGAAATAGTTGTCAAGAAACTTGAAGAACTGGCAAAGAAACCAACCGTCCCTTTACCAAAAAGCCCTAGCCAGCTTAAGGTAATAAAACTCCGTACAACCTCTAGCAGTTCTTCCTCTGACACAGAAAAAGAATCTCTAAAAGCCAAAAAAGCTCGTCAGAGATTGAAAAGGCCCGAAAAGCATGCTACCAAAGCCCACAAAGATGCAAAGCCAAACAAGCCCATTTCTTGCTTCAGCCTTTACTCCACAAGCAGAAATAACCTCCCTCTCCAGCAAAGGTTTTCACAACAGAAATACCTTAGAGGTCCAGCCAAGTTTTAGGAATAGTCTCCTAAACACAATCTATCATTGTAAGCCACAATCGGCTATTTTATTTTACCTTCCGCTTATCCCATTCTGGTATATCAGAGCCCAGTCGCCTAATTTCCAGCAGTTGTAACTTACGCCCCTTTTGGTATCAGAGCCAAGTTTAGCCCGGTCAGTTGTAAGTTACTTTTATTATAATCAAGTTGGTCGGCACTGCCGCCATAGTTATCCAGAAAATATTGGCATTATTTTGGCATTAAAATTATTTTAAATTATTTTATGGATATATCTCCCATTCCCCATATTTTGTTTTACATCTATTTCATGATAACTCTTCCATTTCCAATTATTTATTTCTTCGTCTGTTACTACTTCATCATCTTCTTTTACATCTATAAATGGTAGGCTGAGCCTCCTTCTAACCATTCTATTTGTTATTCTGAGATTATTTGTTCAAATATATATATATATATATATATATACAAGATAGAAATTATACTCTAGTCTAATCTAAGTGTATATGTGTATGAAAAATCCCTCCTGGAGATTTGAATCTTGGCCCTTACCCTCCACACCCCACAAGTACTTATACTTGTGGAGCGACCATTGCACCAATGGTGTACAGTGGTACAAAAAGTTATGGTAGAATTGTGACTACCGTTAAAATGAAAACATTAAAAGCTCTAATAAATAGAATATCAACAACTTATCATATAATTGACCAATAATATTAAAAACATAAACAACAAAAAAGAACTCACCTTTGGAAAGACAAGAAGTAGTTAAAAAGCCTCAGTTTGTCGGCAACAAAGTTTCCCAATTTTATGACAATCTCTTGTGAACAAAAAAAACACCCCAAATAAGAACATAAACTACAAAATTAAAAATTTAAAAAAAAAAGAGTAGTTGGCCACATACATATTATGCTAAAAATTCCTATAGTCTATCTTATTCCTCTTTAGTATATGGATCAAATACAATTGCGATACATCTACCCATTAAGTATGATTTTTGACTTGCCTTCTTCAAATAGTACAGTTTAAACCATATGATAGATAACAACCAGTTTCTTTCTTAGAGAACATTTGTCAAGCAATTGTCATGCCTTATTATAGACTAAATCAACATATATCAACCTACCCACGTAAAGAGAGAGTACGCCATCCCATTTCAAATATCACACAACCAACACAAACATACACAGAAACCAAGCCAAAATCATCACCTAATTGATAACATACAAAAATTTGAACTCTTATCTCTAAAGATTTATTATATCCACTATAGCTAACCTTTGTTGAAGATAAGTCATTCAAAATACCTGATTTCGTTGCTGATAGACTTTCTAACGTAGGATAGAATCTACAATTTAATTTTTATAATTATTGAATTTTAATATTTTTATGTAAAAAATGTTATTTTAGATTTAGATGATTTATTTCCTTGTTTAGGTACTTTTAGTGCTTTTTATGTCAAATTTGGTTCCTATTATGGTTACAGAGCCCTTCACATAAAAAAATATAAAAAAAGTTTTATGGAACCCTTAAATAGCCCTAAGTCTCTACACGTTTTTTAACAATTATTCAATCAATAAAATTCAGACTTTTATCTTTCTATTTTCTGGTGGATTCTAGACCCTTTCTCATCGTGGATTCAAGGACCCTTGTAGATTCAAAGAACCCTCATGGATTCTCGGCTATTTTCAGAAGCAAACGTGTTTTGTTTCTTATTTTCTAGAAGTAGACATGTTCTACTTTTTGACACTTCTGCATCCCACATCAATTGGTATCAGAACCTTGACTTATCCTAGTCTGGTGGCTAACGTATGAGATAGTAGCAATTCCGATGACAGAAAACTTAGTAAGTATTATGTGACGTACAGCTAGCACTCATAATTATCTTTGTTAGGATGCCATCATTGAAGCATGGAAACAATAGGAATAACTGTTGCGGAGACATAACTCACGCACAACCTATTGGTAAGCAAATCTCATATAGGCCTTATAAGAGACTTGTAAGTTTTAATGGTTATTTTTTAAAAGAAGATTTTCTTGATTGGTTACTTGATCTAGACAATTTATTCGACTATGAGAATGTTTTTTATGAGAGAAAAGTTGGACTTGCTTTGTATAAACTTAGTAAGTATGCCTTATGTTGGTGGGAAAGAGTACAATCTGACAGAATCCGACAAGGTAAAGACAAAATTCATTTATGGCCAAGGATAAAAAAGATGCTTTCTATCAGATTTTATTTGTTGGATTGTGATGAAATTTTGTAGTATACAAAACAAGATTATTATTGGCCAAGAAGTTCATACTTCAATTATTTTGAAGAGCCACATATTCCACCAATAAGAGAGGAATTGCATGTTGAAGAACATTGTTCTTGAAGATTATGTAGAAGTCAAAGAACAAAATATAGAGATTTATGAAGAAATTCTTGTTATGGAAGAAGATCCTCAAATCAAGATTATTGTGGAGGAGAATAATGAAGATCCTATTATAGAGAAAGATCTTGAAGTCGAGATGATAGAGACCATTGAGGAAGAAATTGAAGAGGAAAGTTTCAAGGATCTCAATGAAATCAAATCATATGATTGTTAATCTCAAGATCCTTTATTTTGGTGGTAAGCAATACACCAAAGTTTATTAATTTTATTGGGGTTGATAGATTTGATTCAATTGTCAGTTCTTACTTGGTAAATCTCTACAATTATTTGAAGACTAAGGAAAAAGAAATTCAAGTTGATTTGTTTATTCCATTGATGAGTTGCAAGTATGGAAAGAAAATCAAGGGGCTCAAGAATTTGAAGTATTTGTTTATTTGGAGCGGAAGATTTTAGATTTCAAATATGAACTCGAGGATGAGTATGTTTCAAGTGGAGGGGTCAGATGTAGGACAAAATCTATAATTTAATTTTTGTAATTATTTAATTTTAATATTTTTATGTAAAAAACGTTATTTTAGATTTAGGTGATTTATTTCCTTGTTTTTAGGTGTTTTACTGCTTTTTAGGTCAAATTTTGTTCCTATTATGGTTAGGTATTAATTAGGAGTTACTTTAGAATATATTTTCTTGCTTGTCAAGTTTTACAAAGCCCTTAAATAGGCCCCTAAGTCTGTACACATTTTTTAACAATTATTCAATCAATAAAATTCAGAATTTTGTCTTTCTATTTTCTGGTGGATTCCAAACCCTTTCTCCTTGTGGATTCAAGGAACCCTCGTAGATCTGAGGTTATTTTCAGAAGCAAATGAGTTTTGTTTCTTGCTTTCAAGAAGTAGACGTGTTTTGCTTCTCCACTTCCACATCAAACATCACTTTCCCAATTTTATGACAATCCCCCAGTAACAAAAAAAAAAAAAATATATATATATATATATATATATATATAAATAAATAAATAAACAAACTAAACCACATGCAAATGTTATTAATGACATTTCAACATCAGAACGTTAAATATTTTTAAAAATTTTATGAAATATAAATTAGCAATTCAAACAATTCCCTACTTTCCCTGTAGCTTGTTATAAAACAGAAAATAAACATTCAACATCATCATAGGAAAACTAAAAAAATTTATAATTAAAGAATAAAAATTATTCACAAAAAGAAAGGAAAGAATAGGTAGATGAAAGAAACGAGTAATCAAACCTTAGGAATTGTTGGAATGCATTTTGCAGAGCATAAATCAGGACTATTAAAATTGTGAAGAAAAGTAAAATTGGAATAGAATGAGAACCTCTTCCTATATAAGATATAGAAATACCCAAAAGCATGCATCATAGATCCCGAGAGATCCCTTTCAAATTCCATAGCATTCATTGAAAAAGAGGGGAGTTGTATATTAAGGTTCCTAAACTGGTGTAGTAGCTGGCAAGATACACCATTAGTTGAGTAGGAGAGGAGGGAATTTGGGATTTTTGATTCGTTTAATTATTGTAGAAGAGGAGGTAAACCTGAAAATATGCAAGTTTGATGTTAAAGAAGAGCAAAATGTTTTATTCATCAAAAAAAAAAAAAACACAACGTTTTAATGTAAAATGCAAAATTCTAGAAGGGAAGGTGAACCTAACATTTTTTTAATGAGATAATTATGACATGGTCCCACTTAAATTTAGACAGATGAAGTAAAATTGGACTTCGATTTTAGATTTGAATTGAGCAACTAGAAGAATAATTATGGTGTGGTATCCATATAAATCTAAACACATAGTACAAAATTGGAACTCTAATTTGACTTTCTCTGAGCTTCACCTATTTATATATATATATATATATATATATTATAGACACAGAAAAATTGGCAAATGTTGTACACATTTCCAAAATATGTACAATATTTACCATATTTTTACATATGTGTACAATATTTGCTACTTTTTGTGTATCTATAATGTAAGCTTACTTTGCAAGTACAATATAAACATACAAAGATCCTTAAAAAAAAAATAAAATAAAAATAAAAAATAAAAAAGAGGCAACTCACCAAATTGACCAAACCAAAAACACTATTCATGAGCCTCTTGGCTCTTTTTATATATTTAATCGAAATAGAAATATAACTTATATAAATTTAGGTAGTTTTTTATGTTAAATTTTCTTTTTTGAAATCCATAATTTTTAGTTTTTAATATGACTAATTCACTTGATGGTGATTAAGTTAGATTACTAATATTAATCCTTGTTTTGTGAAAACTAAAACTATAATAAATTTTACACCAAAGAAAATTTACAAACCGATGTGATAATGGAGTAACGAAAAATATAAAGTGAGAATTTATTCTTGATTTTATGAAAGAGAAAGTACATGAGGTTTAATCTTAATCTATATAGAGATAGATATGGGCCATTTGATGTTGGTAATATCGTGGGTTGTGAGCCCAATTATTGAGAAGAAACACATTAGCTTTTTTGTCCTTATTCTCATTCTAGATTTTCCCAGCATCTTCTGATTCTTCTTACATCTCTCTCTCTCTCTCTCTCTCTCTCTCTCTCTCTCTCTCCTAACAGTCCAATGTTTTAGATATTTGTTATCTTCAACCACCCTCACCATAACAACAACAATGAGACTCTTGAGATTTAAGCTAAGAGAGGCAGTCTATGCCATTGACGTGGCTTCAATTTTCTTTTAGATTCCTTATCTATCATGTGTCTTATATCCAAATAAAAATGGGAGAAAATGGGAGATTTTTAACTAATAGAGGACCCAAACCCTAAAAATAATGTCATACAAAAGTTCAATTGCACCTCCACTTCTATCAAATTGTCTAATTGTCTCTCTCTCTCTCTCTCTCTCTCTCTCTCTCTCTCTCTCTCTCTCTATATATATATATATATATATATATATATAATTACCCACCTGTGGTTTAACCAAAATTTAAATTGTCTATATGTGCTTTGAAATTTGACACTTTACCCACTTCAGGTTTGATCAAAATTTAAGTTGCTTACCTATAGTTTGAAATCTTATAATGCAAGTGTTCCATTGGATTCTTTTTTATCTTTTAATCTTGTAATTTTATGTTTTTTTGTGTTTTTGAAGGAGAGAGACATAAAAAGTAAAGCAAAATTACATATTTACCACTATTTTTAATAGAGTTGGGTTACGAAACTCTAACTGAGCTAATGAGTAAAGTGTAAAATTTCAAACTATAGATAGACAACTTAAATTTTAGTCAAATCACATATAGATAAGTTATAATTTGCCTATAATATTAATATGGGTGAAAGAGGATCGAACAAAAATTGGAAATTTAAGGAGTCACAAAAAGAGAGAGAAAGGGTTAAATGAGAGCTACACTCAACCAGATGATAAAAACCGTTAAAAAAATCAATACAAAAGACTTAATTAGGAAACCTACATCTTTGCCATTAATACATACATAACAGTCCTTAACAAAAAACTACTACCATGATTACTACACTTCCAATAGTCAAAACACCTTACAAAATAAACACAAATACTACACTTCCAAACAACTTTAAAACTCCCAACTGTGTGAGTTGAATACATACTTCGAAATTAGGTAGCTCATTACAATACCATATCAAATTCAATTATCAATTGATACAAATTTATTACCGAGGACTAAGTAATTATCTCCCATCTTCCACAGATTTCAATACTTGCTCTCTGATGCTATCATACTCAACAGTTGTACTAGTAGAACAACCAATGCCAACGTCAATGTTGAAAGAGTGACTAGTTGCACCAAGCAAGTACTCAGTCTTTTTTCCATCGACATCAATGTTTCCCAATGGAGATTTTTCCATACTTCTCAATCTCTCCAGCTCCTTTGCCACTTCTTTCATGAAAGGCCTATCCTCCCCTCTCAAACTTAGGCACCATTTTGCAAGATTAGCGATTTCCTTTAGTTGCTCAATATTACCCTCACTGACAATGTGATCTTCAAGAATTTGAAGTAGGCAATCCTCTTTTATAGCAGAAACAAAAGATATTGCTAGATTTCTATCATTTTCTGGCCTATCAAAAGAAAGTGCCGTCTTACCTGTTAATAACTCTGCCATAACAACACCAAAGCTATATACATCACTTTTTTCTGTTAGTTGGCTAGTTTGCATGTATTCTGGGTCCAAGTACCCCCAAGTTCCTTGCACCAAAGTGTTCAATTGTGTTTGATCAAGAGGAACTAGCCTTGAAGCTCCAAAGTCAGCCACTTTTGCTGTGTAATCATCATCCAACAGTATATTCGCAGTTTTCACATCTCTATGTATAATTGGTGTAGAAGTTGATGAATGCAAGTATGCAAGTGCTCTTGCAATTTCTGTTGCAATTTTCAGGCGTTTCTCCCATGAAAGTAAGGATGATAGACTTTTATCATGAATGTGATTGGAAAGAGTCCCATTTGTGATGAATTCATAAACTAGTAAGGGAACTTCTGTTTCTAGACAACAACCAAATAGCTTAACCACATTCCTATGGTTAATTTGGGTTAGAACAATCATTTCATTTATGAATTGCTCGATTTGGCTTTGATCACCAATTTTGGACTTCTTAATGGCAACTATTGTGTTATCTGATAATACTCCTCTATACACAGTTCCGAAGCCTCCTTGGCCAAGGACTCTACTCTTGTCATAGTTGTTGGTGGCCTTTTTGAGCTCTTCTGTAGTAAAGATTTTGGTTGTCTCAATAGACTTTTGGTGATTAGAGAGTTGCTGTTTTAACAATAAGCCACCATTCTGTCGGAAGAATTTTTCTTTAAGTTTGATGAACTGTCTTTTTTTCAATCCCCAATATATCCAAGAACATCCCAGAAGCAGTACTAAGAGGCTGATTATGCTGATACCTACACACATTCAAACATGCATTTTCACTAAGAACAATGTTTTAACTTTATACTTTTGTTAGTATCATTGTCTATTTTATGGCAAACATTTTAACACAGTAAAATGACAAATTAAATATTTAATATACGTATCATATAAAGATGAATCAATCAAGATTTCAATTATACCGTAAATAGTGACTCAGTGACTGCCACATAAATATAAATCTCCTATGAGCGGCTTTAATAAAATCCAACTCATGTCAAATTATATCAAAACTAAAAATATGAACAGATAAAATAGAACTGGTGAACCAAGTTTTGAATTGACATCCTTTTTAAAAGTACAATGTTACTTGGTTAGCTGAGAAGAAGACAATTAGCCCAGAATATATAATTTCTTTAAAAATATCAAGGCTTATATATCAAAGATTGAACCTCCCACAAGTAGTACTAAGAGCCTA
Source organism: Quercus parvula (assembly GCA_030820535.1). Lineage (NCBI taxonomy): Eukaryota > Viridiplantae > Streptophyta > Magnoliopsida > Fagales > Fagaceae > Quercus > Quercus parvula. The sequence continues at coordinate 3,152,200 of JAUAME010000008.1, read as the reverse complement.
AGAGGCCATGCATATTGTTTTAATTTGCACCTTGAGCTAGCGAACCTAGTTGAGAATCTCAATGAGTGGCCTCGTTTATATAAATCAATGTGCGGACCCGTCTAAATTTCTTATTTTCCGCATGGTCCATGACGGTGAATAATAATAATAATAATAATAGTAAAAACATCCTATTGATATCATTTCCGCAACTAAAGAGCTCAACCCGTCACCCAATCAAAAACAAGAAAAAAACAAAAACAAAAACAAAAACTCTCAAGTATAACATGCATTTAGGGTCTATTATGCATTTAGTATATAAGGATAGACTGCTAGAGTTTTAGTTTTGGACCTTTTGCAATAACATGCATTCAGGGTCTATGATCGACAGACTATAATGTTAAAGTGTTATGATTATTCTGTTCAATAAAAAAATTGAGAAACTGCTTTTCGGTATGGAAAATAATAAAAGCTATAAAATAAAAGTGCTATATATGTATTTTCATACCTTAATCTATATGAAAAAAAAAATTTAGTTAAATTAATGGAAAGCATTTATTTATTTGTTTTTTATAATCACCGTTATTAGTAGTTCTCTCTCCAAATAGATAGACATTTAGTATTATTTTAAAAAAAAATTAAAAAGTATTACACTTAACACAAAGTTTGGCTACAAGCAATTGATCATAGTTAATGCCTACAACACCACTCAATATGTTTTTATTAGATATAAATTTTGATAAATTCACTATTAAATTACATTTTTTTCTATTACATTGCTTGCAAAATTTTGAAAATGTCAAGTATCAAATAGTTATGTCATCAATCAAATATTGAAATTTCAAGTTTTTGTAATATAAAATTATACATAAAATATTATTTTATAAATCGAATAATAAATAACATCTTTTTGACAAACAAAAATTGACATATATGTCAAGAATATAAAAAATATATAATCTAATAGTTAGATTTTCAAAATATGTAACCATATTAATTTTTTAGTAGAAGATATAGTCAAACTTTGTCTTTAGACTTTACACTAAATAACTTTTTCCTATCTCAAATAACAAAGTTTTCCTATGAACTAGTTTGTACGTACATTCTAAAAAATAAATAAATAAATAAAACTAGTTTGTAGGTAATGGTTACAAACTTCCACTATATTTTTTTATTCAAATCCACCATTATATTGTACTTTATTTTTTAATTATATCATCTATGTTTGCAAAATCTCAAGATCAAAATCAATATTTATGTAATTAATCAAATACTTAAAATTCAAGTTTTCATAATCTTAAATTATACATAATAATAAGTTTATGAATCGAATAACATAAATAATATTCAATTTAAACTAAATTTGACATACAAATTAAAAGTATAAAAACATGTAATTCAGCTATTAAAAGTTCAAAATATGTAATTTTGTTAATTTTTTAGCCCACTTGTAGGAAAACTTTGTCAATCTCAAAATTCCAACTAGGGGAAGGGGGCACCACCAAACAGTGTAATTTGCTGTCATCGTTTAATTTTTGAATAATTGCTAACGTCCTTTTAACCTAACAACGGTTTGTTTTATTATGGCTTGTAAAGCAGGTCCAGAAGACAACGTGAGTAACGTGACCAAACATGACAATGACAGTCTAAAAAATTTAATGTGAAAAGACTAGAAAAGTGTCATGAGATTTCTCCGTTTTGAGCACTAGGCGTTTGTTATTTATTTGAAAGAAATTAAAAATAAGAGGATTAGCATAGGTGGTGTAAAAGTTTCATTCTATTTTATAATAAAAATTAATTTTTTTCTATTTTACATAATTAATTTGTAAAAATATCTACATTAAATTATCTACAATATATCCTTTTTTATTAAAATAATATTTTTCACCTTTTTTTATTATTTTCCTTACCCATACACGGCCCCACAACCTTACCATACACCACTAAACACTCTCTATCTTTCTTTCTTTTTCTTCCCCTTTCTACTCTCTTCTTTCCTCTTCTCCTTCTTTCTTCTTCTATGTTTTTTCTTTCTTTCTTCTTCTTCTTTTTCATTTCTTAAAAAAAAGAAAGAAAAAAAAAATCATTCTCTTTCTCTATCAATTTGTGCTATCTTCAAACCTAAAAAAAAAAAAATCTCTCTACCAAGCCTCCATGGCTCAATACACTCACACTCTCTACTTGTGTTGATTTTAAGTTGGATTTGTGATGATTTTCATTAATTTTGGGTTGATTGTGTTTGGATTAAATTGATGTTGTAATGGGTTGGTTGTAGTAGTGGTGGTGGTTGGTTAGTTGTGATTGTGGATGGATGTTGGCAGTCGGCTTCTTCTTGGCATTGAAGAGTGGGTGAGAGAGAGTCTGAAAAGGCAAGGGAGAGGAGAGAGAAAAAATATAAAATAAACATATAGAAAGCTATAGTAACCGTGCATATATGTAAGGTTATTATAGCAATTTTGCAAATAAGCAATGTTTTAGATAGACTAGTGTGAGTAGTTTTTGAGAAAAAATGTGTAAAATTGTGTAAAATTTGCAAATTTTTATATTTTGTATTAACTGGTGCAAGTACTCTAAGAGGATAAGTCCATTAGGTAGGTCTTTCTATTTTGAAAAAGGTTATGAGCAAAACCCTTCAAATATTTCTTATATCTTTCTATTGAGTGTCAATTTTGAAAGGAGAAAGTTTAACAACAAAATTAGTTGTAACTTAAGAACCTTACTCAGTATCTTTTTATTAGAGATGAATTTGAACAAATATATCATTGGATTATATCTACTTCTTATATCATTTATACTAATAAAATTCATAGAAAATTAAAAAAAAAATAACTATATCATCAATAAAATGTTTAAATTGAAAGTTTTTGTAATTAAAAATTATTCATAAAATATATATTTATACATCATATAGTAAATAATATTCGATTAACACAAAATTTGACCAGTGTGTTAAAAGCGTAAAGAACATACAATTCAACGATTAGATTTTTAAAATATATAGTAATGTTTATTTTATAGAGTAAGGTTGTAACCTTAGGCTACAACCAATTTTACAACTAAATTTTGTCTATTTTAAAAATCTAAGCATTCAATTACATGTTCTTATTATATCCTCTATTAGAGGTGTGCAGCAAACAAAGCAAAATCAACACGATCCAACCCAACCCGTTGTTGGTAGGATGGCTTGGGGTATGAAATTTTTTGGTTGGGTTCGGGACTTAAGATTCACAAATTTATCTAACCCAACCGGAACCACCTATATTTAATATGTATTTAAATTTTAAAAAATATATTAAAAACATATATTATACAATTTTTTTATTTACTTTCTTGCCCCTCTTCCTAGATAAAACTCAAACACTAAGTTCTCTTCATATAGTTTGTGTTTGTTTGGTGTTATGCTCATGATTATTTGATTATAAATTTGCTCTTATTTGTAGTGGTGTTATTCTAATGTTCAATTTAATAATAATAATAATAATAATAATAATAATAGTAATTAAAAAAAAAATGTCCAACCTATGGATCCAACTCAATCAACGTAGGTTGGGTGGGTTGGGTTGGACCTCTATGGTGAGTTGGATTGAATTGAATTTTTTTTAGCTCACCATGGTGGGTTAAATAGAAAAAACTACTCAACCCGATCCATGCACACTCCTATACTCTATACTTGCAAAATTTCAAGAAAATTAAAGACCAATTATTATGCCATCAATCAAATATTTAAATTTCAAATTTTGATCTAAAATAATGCATAAAAAATAATTTAATTGATTGAATTGTAAATAACATTTGATTTGAATGAAATTTGACATATATGTTAAGAACATAAAAAGATATGCAATCTAATGGTTATATTTTCAAATTTCACACTCAATAAAAAGATATATGAAGAGTTTGAAAGATTTTTCTCCAAACTAGTTTGAAGATAAACATTTTCCGCCTATGTTTCTCTTCTGGTCATAAAAGATTAACATATGGCCAAGACTGTGTGTGTTTGATAGGAAGAAAAATTTAAATTTTTAAATCATTGCTGACCTCCTTTTAATATATGGCTTAGCTAACCTTTCCAATATATATATATATATATATATGGCTTAGCTAAGAAAAAACCACAACGAATGTTTATGAGTAATGTTAGGACCTTACCTCAAAATCAATCTCAGAAAAATATTTTTAGAAATATGAAAATGGCCGTGATTTTGGTCCATTAATCGTGATAGATTGATCTAACTTGATCATATGATTTAAGTCAAAAAAAAAATTGATGATATGATAGAATCCTCTAGATGGGAGGAGGATGAGATGCAATACCATATTTATGGTTGGGGAAAAAAAAAACAACTTTTGCTCCCAAACATCTGTAAGGTCCTTTTCCTCCCAACCATCGATTGGGTATTGCATTTCCTGCAATAACCTAATCATACGGTATAGACATACAGTAAATATACTCACCAACCGCGAGGTAAATTGTTGGCTGACTAGTTGGCGAAATAGGAGCACATACTTCTTCAACCTTATGGTATCCTTTGATGCACAAACAACGATAACTCCCGACTTCATTAACACAAATTTGATTTCCCGGGCATTTTTTTTCCTTGTTGCATTCGTCAATGTCTGTAGTTACAAAGGTCATTTAAAGTAACTAAGAAGAATTAATTCAATGCCCAAAAATAAAACACTAAGAAGAAATATAATCAAAAGAGACAATCTATTTAAACGAAATGATTTGGCCTAATTCTAGTTACTTTTTTATCTGAACATATTCTTTTGTTTTAAATATACAAATACAAATAGTAATAGGTTTTAATCTTCATTTTTTATTTAATTAGCGAGTAACGTGAAAATTTCTCATTTACAAAGACAAACAATAATGGGTTTTAATCTCTATTTTTTATTTAGGTAGTGAGTAATGTAAAAATTTCTCATTAAAACAAAAGAATATTCATTTTTAAAAAATAATAAAAGTAAGCCAAACCCTAAACAAAAATAAATGTATTGCCTAGCGATTCAATTAGAGACAAATAAAAAAAATTCAAAATTTATTGAAATTGTAAGTCACTATTTGTATAACATCATTTATAAATGCATCCATCGTCGTTATTATTATTATTATTATTATTATTATAAATCACAACCTATCAGTTTAAACACTAGTAAAAAAAAAGTAGCATTTTTTTTTGTAACTAAAATAAGGCAATATTTTAAAAATTTGTGAAAAATATAAACCTTTTATTAATTTTTAAAAACTAGTGGTAGATAAGTAAGTAAATTGAACATATACCTTGGCAACCATCTTTGAGGTATGGGTTCCCATAGTAACCTTCCGTGCACTTGCAATGGTACCCAGGACCAGAACCAGAACCATTTTTGAGATCAGAACAGTTGCTATTTGCTCCACATATGTAATTCCTTTTTTTCCGAGCAACTTCACACGTCTCGTTACCAATTGCCCAATCAAGAACCATTGGAAAGGCTTCATTGTTTGGTAGACTGGTTAGATAAGCTGGGGAGAAACTGAACTTGTCTTTCTGGACAATAAAGGCAAAGCTGCATGGATTGAAAGACCAGACATCACTGTGGTTATTAAAGCTATATGCTCCAAAATCAATTTCTTTCAAACCTTCAGGAATATCTATCTGGCAACACCCAATCCCAGAGCAACTCCCATCTACAATATTGTGTGTGTTGTTACATTTGGACAGGCAGCCGGTGGTAAACGGTTCATCTTTGAGAATACCATTAAGGAATGCGTAAGTGTCACAGCCAACTGCCACGAACTTGTTTTTGGTGACAGAAACCGTGAAACTGGAGAACAGGATCCCTTGATCCGTGTTATTTGGCAGAGGCCTACCCCACTGGTCGTAACAGTCAGCGGAGCTATCCCCCATGACGTCCATCTCTCCTTCGATGGAAATGCTTCTAACGACGAAGTCTCCGATCCTTGGTTGAGGTTGGCCGTCGGATTTGCTACAGTTGATAAGAAATTTTCTACTTTCTTCTTTCCGGTAACAACCTTCAGTTGTGCCAAAGGGATATGGAATTTTTACATCCCCACAGCTGTCGGAGCAGTTAAGCAAGGCTAATGGATATGCTATTGCTGCGGCTGCCATTATTGCTGTTAACATCACACCAACCCAGGTGACTAGCACAAGCATCGAATGAAAACCCATAGCCCCACTACTTTCCCAGAAGAGCGTCTAGGATTAGAGTTTTGGAAGTTGGTACGTTTTAGCTTTTAAAAGATGCTAGACTTCTTAAAAGCGCCCTCCAGGTAGAAAATATGTAGGACTAGACAATTTTGTCACAACTTTTTACAACAATTGTGATATGACCGTGTGTAATTAGTGAAGAAGAAATAGTAAATTAATGTATAAACAATAATTAACTGTTTACCATTTATCATGTAAAAACTGTAACAAAAACGTTTTCAAATAATTTGTGGACAAAATTCCGGTCAAAATTGAAAATTAACACTGTTTTCCAAACAATATAATTAGTAAACAATATTTTCAAACTATATATTATTAACATCCCGAATCTTAAAGATTTGATTTAGGACCTAAAAATCGAGTCTCTAAAACTCGATTTATAAGCATCGATTTCTTGTTGTTGTGTGTAAGGAGTTTTCTTGGGCCACAGAGTTAGTAAGAGGTGAGGTCAAGTCCTTCGACACTTGTGTGTCTTCCTTTTGTACTTTTCATATATTAATATAATTCTATCACTTTTGTCAAATACATATCTATATATATATATATATATATATATATATGTATTATTAAAACATTATCAGTGCTAGTGTGTAAGGAGTTTTATTGGGCCACGGAGTTAGTGGGAGGTGAGGTCAAGTTTGATGTAAACTCCTCCAACACTTGTTTCTTTTTTTTTTGTACTTTTCATATATTAATATAATTCTATCACTTCTGTCAAAAAAATATAGGTGTAAATACATTTTTAGTCCTTATATTTTGACTTTTTTTCATTTTGATCCCTATATTTTAATTTTACCACTTTTAGTCTCTAAACCAATTAAAGCGTGTTATTTTCGTCCTTTCCATTAGTCAACCGACAGAAATAGCTGAAGTGGTTGTCAGAGGAATTAAAATATTATAAAAAATGTCACATCACCCATGACACAACAGCATATGAATTTAAAAAATCAATTTATTAATTTTAACTAAATAATAAAAATAAAAACATAATTAAAAACTAAAATTCACATGAATTAAGATTGTTCTTCATTTTACAACTTGTTCTTCATATTCTTCCCAAATCAAACCCAGCAACGAAGAACTCAAACCCATCACAAGAACGCAAACCCATCAACCCAAGAACTCAAACCCAGATCACTAGGACATAAATGAAAACAAGAAGAAAAAACCCAAATTCATCACCTCAAAGATCATCAAACCCAGCACCATCAGATCTACCACAAATCAAGATCCTCAAATTCTTCATGTTCTTCCCCAAATTCTAATACAATCAACACCGAATTCTAGGCAAATCAAACCCACAAACCCAATTAACAAACCAACCCAGATTAAACCTAGATCAAGAAACCAATCACAACAAACCCAAACCAACACAATCAAACCCCAAAAACTCCCTTAAATTCAAATTCAAATTCCAAAAAATCCCACACTCGCCTTCTCAGCCGGACACCTACATCGGCTCGATCGAGAAGCACACGCAGTCGCTTTGGGTTTACGAGCCCGACTGCGGCATAGTCCACAAGCCGGTCACCTTCGTCCCGGGTCTGTACAAGAGTTTCAATGAGATCTTGGTCAATGCAGCTGATAACAAGCAACGGGACCCAAAGATGGACTCGCTAAAGGTGGTGATCGACGTTGAGGAGAACCGGATCAGCGTGCAGAACAACAGAGATGGAGTGCCTGTGGAGATGGGTTTTGTTTAAAAAGGTCTGATAATAAAAATAAATAAAAAATTTGTTTGATGCTTTTGACTTTGATGCTTTTGACTAACTCACTTAAAGAAAAGTAAATACACTTAAAACTAAAATGATCTAATGATAAATTTTTGTTTGGGTTGGTTGAGATGAGAGAATAGTGTGTGGCCATGTAGTTTGAGTTTGAGATGAGAGAATAGAGTTTGAGTTTGAGTTTGAGATGAAAAATGAAAAAGTGTGTGGCCAGTTTAAGAATAGTGTTCAGGATCTTATGTTAATTTTTTGGGTTTTAAAATTTTTGGGTTGGTGTTATTGTTCTAGAAAATTTTAGATCTTAATTTATGTGAATTTTAGTTTTTAATTCTGTTTTTATTTTTATTATTTAGTTAAAATTAATAAATTTATTTTTTAAATTTATTTGCTGATGTGTCAAGGGTGATGTGGCATTTTTTATAATATTTTAATTCCTCCGGTAGCCACCTCAGTTATTTCCGTCAGTTGACTGACGGAAATGACGAAAATAACACGCGTTAATTGGTTTAAAGACTAAAAGTGGTAAAATTAAAATGTATGGACCAAAAAAAAAAATCAAAATATAGGGACTAAAAGTGCATTTACGCCAAAAATATATTATTCAAACATTATCAGTGGAAACAAGCTATACGGCACAAATAGAGTCTCTAAGACTTGATTTCCAGGTGAACGCCATGTGGAAAAAACGCCACATCAAACGTGATCAGAACACTAAAATCGAGTCTCAAATACTCGTTTTATAAGCCCTAAATTGAGTCTTTTAAACTCGAGATGTTAGTAAAAAATATAGTTTTATAACATTGCCTACTAATTATATTATTTAGAAAACAATGTTAATTTCCAATTTTGGCCCAAAATTCCTCACCGCATAAAGAGAAGACCTATCATGATGTGCATTTTTATGGATCAGATCCTTCACCTCAAAGGTAGACCATAAAGTAAAACTTTGCCTTTTTTTTCTTTTTTTTTGTTACTTGATACCAAAAAAATAATAATAATAATAAGGTAGACATTGACTTTGACAAGGTCTAAATTAAAATTATACTTAAGTAATACACAAAAGCACCGATTAAACTTTTTTAAAGGTATAATTCACCCAGTTGCCTATAAGGGTTAATTGCACGAAGGAATCTATACGTACACACCCAAATTATTAAAATTGAAAAAAGAAAAAAAATTAAGGATCCTTCTATAAACAACTTATTTAGTTAAAATTATAAAAAAAAATTATCAAAAGTACTGTAAATAAAGGTAAAAATTAACTGAAATAATACAATAAGACTCATAAATAGTACCAAAAAGTAAAGTGATACCTATGAATAGTAACAAAAAAAACTAAATAATAACAAAAATAAGTTAAATAATAAAATAATCTGACTTTAAATTCTAATCTCAAACAAAACCTAAAAGTGCATATCAAATCATATTAAAATGTGGTTTAAATAAGATTTTAGCTTTTTTTTTTAATTTTTTTTTTTTTGGGTACTATCATGGTCCCACTGTACTGTTTGTGGGCCATTTTGTTGAAATAAAAAACTTTATTTTTTTGATAAAAACATCTTATTTTTTGTATATGCATCTGCTATTGGGTTCTTGGGTCAGTTAGAGCATCCACATCCCAAAATCGTATTCTATTCTATTTTACCATCTTAAAAAATTACTTTATCAATTATATCAAACCATTTTATGATACTCTCAATATCCTAACTTTTATTTTACAATCTACACACTAAAATAATATAAACTATACAGTAAAATAATATAAAATTATCTACCACTTATTTCTAATTTCTATCTCTCTATCACTCTACCTGCCACACCTCCACACAACAGCCACCCTCTCATCCACACCACCTTCACACACCCACCACAGTCCTAGCAAATACCAACCCGCAAACCAACCAAAAACTAACCACAAACCCAGCCACAACCCATTAAAAAAATTATCAAAAAACCCAGTCATCACCACACAGCAACCACCATGACACCAAACCTACACCACACAGCAACCACCATAACCAAAAACCCACCAAATATCTAGGTACAAACCAACCAAAAAACACCCACAAACCCAGCTTCAAACCCATTAAAAAATAAACAAACAAACCCACATCAGCCACCACCACCACCACCAATCACCCATCCCCACCACCACGAATAGCAAATATAGAGAAACTCACAACCAAATCCAAGACCAAGCAATGTTCGAACTGCCCCAACGCGGCATTAAAGAACCCACGACCCACGACTTCCCTAGCCTCACCTCCATGGTCATGGCGTCACTGATTCATCGAGTCATCCTGGTCTAACTTTTGATCCTATCGGTGGCAACAATCTTAGCGACAGACAAACCTTGCAAGACCCTCTTCATCTCCTCCTACTCTTTCTCCTTCAAACCCTTTAACTAACAAAACCCTTCTTCATCATCATCCTCAGGATTCATCACCGTCTTCACCAAGATCAGCCACTTCAACCCAAAACCCCAATTGCAAGAACAAGCCTTTCCCACCACCATCGAGATCTTCCTCTTCCATGACCCGATCATCGTCCTAGACCCACACCGCCACCATTAAAACCATGCCACATGCCGATTTCACCACGTTGTGACCATATCGTTACCACGCCGTGACCATGCTGAATCCAACCCAACACTAGTGGCATGCTTTGAGAGAGAGAGAGAAAGAGAGAGAGAGAGAGAGAGAGAGAGAGAGATGTGAGACAGGGAGTGAGAACTGAGGATGAAAAAAAAATACTGAGAGAGAGAGAGAAAGAGAGAAATATATATATATATATTAATTATACAATACTGCTACAGTACCATCCTACATATAAGATGGTACTGTAGCAGTATTGTAAAAAAGTTTACAAGTTTAGAAGGGCGAATGGAGTGGGTTTTTTGTGCATTAATTGTAAAATATACTAACATGCCATATACCAATGCTAGTACTGGTGTGAATGCTCTTAGGCAAGGCTAATTAAAATGCTATTGTTGCAGCTACCATTAGTGATGATAATATCACCCAAACCCAAATGACTTGCCGCACAAGCATCCTCTAGAAACCCATAACCTTACAATTTTGGAGAAGAGTTTCTTAGTGTACGGAAAACTTCATCAATGCTGGGTTTTTAAAAAGCAGACAAAATATACAATAGATTAGGGGAGGGTCTAGTGCAATAGCCTCATGCAATTATTTTCATATCATTTTTACTTTTCAAAATTATTAACTTTTTTACTTTTTTAACTTCCTTGATCCAATGGTTGATATCAAAAGTTAACTTTTTAAATTTTGATTTGAACCATTGAGAAGGTATTACATAGTGCAATATTGCACCAGGTCTCAATCCAACTATTGTCAATCACCAATTAGGGTGTCCCAAATTCCATTATCATTCTACTATGTAGGCCATACAAGTCCTCATCTTTAAAGGGGTGTTTGGTTATGTTGTTTAAACAACAATTTTCGTTATTTAAATAACACAACACGTATTTTCATAACACTTTTTCACCTATACGTATTTTCACAATACTTAAACAATATTATTAGAACAACATTACCAAACGGGCTCTAAATCTCAAAGTGCGCATTGCATATGATAGGGCCTAGAGTTTAAACTAAATTGTACTACTTACTAATGAAAGTCTTTGTATTTTATTTTATTTATTCAGATATTTTAGAATTACATCATTTTTCCATAATTTTTGTAGCAATTTATTGAAGTAATTAACTATACGTGGTTGAAAATTATTTTCATATGAACTTACTAATTTTTCATTACTATTTATAATTAACTCCATCTGAGTTGTGGCTAGTTAGAGGATTGCTCAAATTGCATAGGGAGAAGAGTCTATTTCCAAGACTATTATAATTGTTTATTCTAAAGTGAAATTTCCAAGATAGGTTATTTATATTTTAGAGTGGTTTTTTATTCGAAGAGTTCATCAAAAGATTTTTACTTTGTCACCAAATCCTTGTGTCTTTTTATTACTTTTGGATTGTGGTGACATGTTTGTGGTTGATTATTTACCATTGTTGCACTATCTGTTGGATAATTTGGATTATTAAATACGGACTAAAGTGACACTTAATCTACTAATTTGTTAGTTGGGTCTAAGATTATTCAATAGGTATACAGATATGAATTAGGATAAAAATTATTCAATGTAAAGATAGTTTAGTTAATTCAAGGTGACTAGTCTCTTGAAATTAAGGGGGAGAAAAAGGTAAGGTGACAATCAAAGAGAGGTGACAAGTGTCCAAGTTTATGTGCTTAACCTAGAATTTGTTGTCATTTTTCTTTAGCTGCCACCTCACCCTTTATGCAGCAATTACTGCATACAAGGTTGCAGTAAATCCTCTCCCTATGATAAAAATAATAAAAGTGTTTTGTATTTTCATACTTACCTTATAACCAAAAAAAAAAAAAAACCTAATTAATTCAATTAATGGGTAACATTTAGTATTATTTTTTTATTATCATCAAGGTCAACAGTAGTTCTCTCTCCAAAATAGAAAGACATTGAGTGTCCTTTTGAAAAATAAGGAGTATTACACTAATTAATTACTTTACCCTATCTCAAAATTTTAACATTAGCAAGTTCTTTTTCGAACACTGTCATTTGCTTCCATCTTTATAGTTGAATTTTTAAGTCATTGCTAACATCCTTTTAGCCTAAAGATGCTTTTTTTTATTGTTCCTTTTAAATTAGTCAATCAGGTCCAACAGAGAAAAAGAGAATAAAGATTATTAAAAGAAACAGAAATAGAAAAAGGATAACGATGATATTTCTCTAGCAGAAAACGTGAGTTACATGACCATATAAGAAAGCACAAAGAATCTTGAAGAAGAAATAGAAAGCTAGAGAGAAATTTGAAGTTGAAGAAAATTGACTTTCAACTGAATGAATGAATCTGTACAAGTAATTGTGACTAAATGCAAAAACAAAGCAAAGCAAAATATCCCAAATTACACGGGATTAGTTATAGCAAGTGTGCTAGTTATTTCACATGTGAACACATCCTACTTAAATACATCACTAAACTATAGGTAGCTTTAGTCTACATTAAACTATAGTACTACAATAACTACACTACACTGCTGTCGTTTTATCTTAGACTTCATTTCTTCTCTTCTTTCTTCTTTTGCTTCGTTCCTTTTCTTCCTTTTTGATCTAATTCACAACTTTGATACTCCCCCTCATGATGAGAACCAGGATTGTGAATGTTCACAATGCTCATCTTGGTAAGTAGTGCTTTCAATTATTGACCACTAAGAGCCTTTGCAAGAAGATCACCTAATTGTGAACGAGTAGGAGTGAAGAACAATCTGATGACTTTATCTTGAACCTTTTCTCTGACCAAGTGGCAATCTATTTCTATATAAATGGTCCTTTCATGAAACACAAAGTTCTCACTAATATATATAGCTGCTTGATTGTCACAGAAAAGCATTGCAGGCTTTGGATGAAATACTTCTAAATCCTTCAACAAAGCCAAAATCCAAGTGATTTCACAAGTAGTCACTGCCATGGCTCTATACTCTGCTTTAGCAGAAGATCTAGAGACTATGAATTGCTTCTTAGATTTCCATGAAATTAGAGAATCACCTAAGAAAATACAATACCCAATAGTGGACCTTCTGGTGTCAATACAAGATGCTCAGTTTGCATCTGTGTATGCTTTTAAGTGCAAATCAGATTCGGATGACAAAAGAATACCCTGACCAAGACTTCCTTTAAGGTATTGTAACACTTTATAGGCTACATCCAAATGAGGTTTTCGTGGCTTGGACATAAATTGACTCAGTTTATGTACTGAGTAAGCAATGTCTAGTCTGGTAATAGTGAGATATAACAATCTACCTACCAATCTTTTGTAAACACCAGGATCAAATAGCAACTCTCCATAAAACTTGCTCAATTTTAAGTGTTGCTCCATAGGAACTCTGCAAGGCTTACATCCTGTCATGCCTGCATCTTTAAGTATCTCTAAGGCATACTTTCTTTGGCACAAAGATATACCTTGTTCTGATCTGGCCACTTCAAGACCAAGGAAATATTTCGGGTTGCCAAGATCTTTAAGCTTAAATTCTTGATCCAAGAACACCTGAAGTTCTTCAACAGCATGAACATCATTGCTAGCAATGAGAATGTCATCAACATAAACTAATAGGGTTATGAAGGACTATTGAACTTCTTGGTAAATAAAGAGTAATCAGACTTAGATTGCTTGAATCCACACTTCAAAATGGTAGATGAAAACTTGGAATACCATTGTCTTGAGGCCTGTTTGAGACCATACAATGATTTGTTGAGCTTACACACCAAATGCTCCCCCTTGCTATGAAAACTCAGAGGCAATTGCATGTAAACATCCTCATGGAGATCACTATGGAGGAAAGCGTTGTTTACATCAAGCTGAACAAGGTGCCAACCCCTCACAACAGCAATAGCAAGCAAAGTTTTAACTGAAGTCATCTTGGCTATAGGAGAGAAGGTTTCTATGAAGTCTAGACCTTCCTATTGAGTGAAACCCTTAGCCACAAGCCTTGCTTTATACCTTTCCACTATCCCATCAGCCTTATACTTGACCCTATATACCCACTTGGACCCAATAGCCTTTTTATGATGAGGCAATGGGAGTGACAGTCCAGGTCTAATTAGATTCCAATGCTACAATCTCAACAACCATAGCATCCTGTCATTTAGGGTCTTTGACAACCTCATTATAAGATTTAGGCTCAAGAATAGTAGTGATAAGAGAACAAAAATGGGCATAAAAGGGTGACAAACCAGAAGAATCAAGATATTAAGATAAAGGGTATTTAGTACCTGAAATGGAGGAGTTGGATCCAGTCTTGAAGGTTGGATTGGAATGAACAAACTGATCTTGAACAACAATACTGCATTTATAATCTTGCAAATAAGTAAGAGCTTTAGTGATTCTAGTAGACTTCCTTAAAGAAGGAACAGAATTAGGAAGAGGAATGGCTACAGGATTTGCATGAGTAGAAGGAAAAGGAACATCTAAAGGTATAGGAGTATGAATAGAATTGGGTAAATCAAAAATAGGTAAATCTGAAGTAATGTGAGGTAAAGGAGAGGGAGAAAGGTCAGAATTAGACAAGGCAAGTGTAGGATCAGAATGACTAGGTGAATCAAGAATAGAAGTAGTGATAGGATCAATAGGATGAGAAACAGAAGGTAAAGAGTCATTAGAAATATCTAAGGAAGGGAAAATATAAGGGTAAACAATGGTAGAATGAGGTGAGGAAGAATATGTGGAGGAAATAAAAGGAAAGACAGTCTCATGAAAGAGAACATCCCTAGAAACAAAGATTTTCCTAGTTGCCAAATTAAGCACTTTAAAACCTTTAACACCATAAGGATACCCCAGAAAAACACATGGAATAGACCTAGGATCAAACTTAGATCTATTATGAGACAAAGTAGAAGCAAAACAAAGACAACCAAACACCTTTAGATGATCATAGGAATGAATTTTGTTATAAAGCTTCTCAAAAGGTGTTCTGTTGCCTAGGGTGGAAAAAGGTAATCTGTTGATGATATACACAGCAATTAAGACACACTCACCCCAAAAAGTAAAAGGCACATTTGACTAGAACTTTAAGGCTCTTGCAATGCTTAATGTGTTGGTGTTTCCTCTCCACAATTGAATTCTGTTATGGAGTGGCAACACATGAATGCTAATGTAAAATTCCATAATCAGCATAAAAATATTTAAGGAAAAACTCTTGAGCATTGTCAGTCCTAATGGCTTTGATATTAGTGTGAAACTGTGTGGATATCATGGTGAAAAAGGAAATCAACAAGGGTCTGGTTTCTGATTTAGTTTTCATAAGGTACACCCATGTGGATCTAATGGCATCATCTACAATGGTAAGAAAATACCTAAAACCATCATGAGTAGACTTAGTAAAAGGACTCCAAACATCACAATGGATAAGATCAAAAGCATTTTTAGACAAATGATTAAAGAAAGGAAAGGGTAAACGTTTCTGTTTTGCAATGGGACAAAGAGCACAATCTTTATTGCTATGTACATTGCTTACATCAAGAATACAATCATGTAAAGCATGAAGTTTGGCATCCGAAGCATGTCCGAGTCTAAGATGCCAAAGATATGGCTTGGTAATGACAAGAATATCAGAAACATTATTAACAAAAGTACCAAAAACAGAATCTATAATGGAAGATACTACAGAATCTAATTTGCAAGAAGTTGTAGATAGCAAATAGAGGTTGTTATGCAATTTACCCAATCTAATCGTTTTCCAACAAGAGAGGTCTTGTATAAAATAGAAATTGGACAAGAAAACAAAGTAACAGGACAGACTTTTTGTCAATTTACTCACTGAGATCAAATTGAAAGTGAAAGCAGGAACACATAACACATTTTCAAGAACTAAACTAGCTGTAACTTGAATAGTGCCAATGTGTGTGACAATAACTCTTTCACCATTAGGTAATTGAACAAAAGGTGAAATGGAACTAGTGATTTTAGTGAATAGTTTGACAAAATGGACTATATGATCTGTTGCCCCAGTGTCAAGAACCCAAGTTTGCTTACCAAAAACTATTTTATTGACTGGATTCTTGGCAAAAATGAAATGTTGCACATTCAAGCAAACAGAATCTTGAAAAGAGGCAAAAAAGTTACATGAAAGAGCAGAATTGGCTGTGGCAATAGCATCATTGGAATTACCAAAAGTGGATGCATGAGAGTTCAACAGAGAGAGCAACTGTTGATATTGTTATGAGGTAAAAGGGAAAGGATTATTCTGATACATAATCTCAAATTGCCCTTGATCATCATCAACCATAACCTAATTAGCCTTGGCAACTCTTCCTTTTTGCTTGTAACCTGGAGGAAATCCAACAAGCTTGTAACATTTCTCCATGATGTGACCAAGCTTTCCACAGTGGCTTCACACAGGTCTTCCTTTGCCAACATTGCCCTTGAAATTCTTACCATTACTGTTGTTTGAAGAAGAACATTGATTGAAAGCTTGGTTCTTAACAGCAAGTGCAGCTGATTCAACAGAAGTAGTACCATTAAAGGTTGAAGACCTTTGCCTTTCCTCTTGGTTTACCAACGAGAAAGCCTTACCTATTGATGGAACAGGTTCCATCATAAGGATTTGAGTCTTGATTTTTGAATAGCAATCATTCAATCCATTGAGAAACTGCATGATTGAATCTTGATGATAAAGATGTGCAATCTTATCATTTACTCCACAAGTGCATTTACCACATGAACAACTTGGCAAAGGCCTGAGATTCAACAATTGATCTCAGGAAGCTTGAAGATCAATGAAAAAAGCTTTTCACTGTAAAATCCCCATGCATTACAGTGGAGATTTGCTTCTGAAGTTGAGAAATTCTTGGTCCATTGGCTTGTAGAAAGCGATTCTTGAGTGCATTCCACACTGCAAGAGCTGTGTCTCTATAAATGACACTAGCTGTGATATGAGGTGAAACAAAATTCAAGATCCACGATGAGGTCATTGAATTGCACTTTGACCAGGCTTGTTTCTCGAGTGGTGTGATTGCCATTGAAGCAGTGATGAAGCCATCAAGTTTACTCTTGGCATCCAAAGCCATTCTCATTGCTCTAGACTAGGTTGGGTAATTATCCTCAGTCAAAGGTTGAGCAACAAGGATCGCACCAGGAGATTCACCATGATGTAGAAAAAATGGACTGCGAAGATCTTCCATTGGAGAAAGCTCGCGCTGAGAGGAAGAATGTGAAGTAGTTTCAGTGTTTGATGCCACTAACAAAGGCTCAAGCTCTGATACCATATAAGAAAGCGCAAAGAATCTTGAAGAAGAAGTAGAAAGCTAGAGAGAAAATTGGAGTTGAAGAAAATTGACTTTCAACTAAATGAATGAATCTGTACAAGTAATTGTGACTAAATACAAAAATAGAGCAAAGCAAAATATCCCAAATTACACGGGATTAGTTATAGCATGTGTGTTAGTTAGTTATTTCACATGTGAACACATCCTACTTAAATAACTACACTACACTGCTATCGTTTTATCTCAGATTTCATTTCTTCTCTTCTTTCTTCTTTTGCTTCATTCCTTTTCTTCCTTTCTGATGTGATTCACAACTTTGATAAACCATACTTATATGGCGACAGCATTCCAAAAAGGCCAAAATGAGCTTAAAGAAAAAGACTAAAAAAGGGTCGTGATGGGTAGGGCAAGACTGTGTTTATCTTTTGGTAGAGAAAGTGAAGTATAAGGGTGTGTTTCTCTTTTGGTAATCAATTTATTTTATTATTTAGCTTATTTTTGTTATTATTTATGGACTCCACCACACTTTTTGGTACTATTTATGAATCTCATTATACTATTTTAACTAACTTTTACCTTTACCTACAGTACTTTCAGTAAAAGGTTTTCAGTTTTAGCAAAATAAGCAAATCTCAAACAAATTCCAAACAAATCCTAAATATATTAAATAATCGTGAGTGCATCTGATTGGAAGAAAAAGTTAAAGAGCATGTCTACCGTTAATTAGTGCTTGGCATACGGATTGACTAATTAAGACTGGAACCTCCCATTGTTGATTGGTCCGCATAGTAGTGCAGCAATCACAAACTTGAGACCTTTTGTTGGCCAATTTTATATACTAACGGTCTAAATTAATTTCTTTGTCACCATATATATATATATATATACACACACACACAACTTAGATATAGTACTTAGGTGCTGTTCCTTAAGTTATTCTTTTAAAATTCTGCCAAGTAAATTTTTTCTCATGGGATTGAAGTGTATTTTTTAATTAAGTAGCCACATGGCTGAATCTTAAGATGAGAACTTAAGAAACAGCACCTAAGGTACTGTACCTAAGTTTTGTCCATATATATATACACGTCTATGCTTTAATTATTAATTTTGTTAATTTTGTTTTTCAAACTAATTTTAGAACTATATCAATCTTATCTTTAATTATGGCAACTTAAACTTATAAGCATAAAATTGATTATAATTTGAATGTATAGAGAGATGAGATTAAGTAAATTTTGAAGCATCATAGTAAAGATTATAACTTTAAGTGTGCGTTTGGGTGGAGATTAAAAATTAAAATTATTTCACTATTCAGTTTATTTTTGCTATTATTTATGGGCCCCACTATACTTTTTGGCACTATTTATGGGCTCTACTGTACTATTTCAACTAATTTTTACCTTTACTTATAATATTTTCAGTAATAATTTTTTAACTTTAGCAAAATAAGCGATATCCAAACACACCCTAACAGAACTTGTTACGCGGCATTGAGAGTTGCAGAAAAGTGTCTTTACATGAACCTATTATCATCTTTTTTGCCCCTCACAATTTGCTATATGGATAAATTGTGCTACTATATGGTTCCAGCATAACTTCAATGCATAGAGCAAAGTCAATTTCTCCACTTATTTACAAAGCAATGGAACTTTTTAAAGTTCTAATACTAGTGGAGTGTCAGCCAAGATGAAAAGAAAAAGGACAAGGTTTCTACACAAACTCTTTAAACTCTCTATCTTTTTAATAAATTTTAAAAATTTATCGGTAGTTGTTTATATTCTTAACACCCATAAAATTTTATTTAAATTGAATGTTATTTAGCATTGAATCAATAAATTTATTTTTTAAACAAAATTTTAAACTATAAATGTTGGGGCAAAAGCTTGAACTCTTATATTGGGCCTTAAGCCCCATTTGCTAATGGGAATGCGTCCGAGGAGGAGCAAACGACTGGGAAGGTCCCAAAATAGGTGGTCACGTTAGGAAAGGGTAGAAGTCTGTGGTCCGAGAGGGTCATCCTCCTCGGACCTGACGAATATCAATCAAGCAGGCATTCGGGTGACTTGGGTAATCTTCCAGGAGATTCCAACAATGAAGATAGACTTCAGGCGCGTACGAAGGTGATAAGGATACAAAAATATCTTAGGGAAAAGCTGCCACCACCGCATTAAATGCACTGCAGCAGCTTTCTTGGCCGCATTAATGTGGAGAAGACCTCTGAACAGTGTTTTCAACCACTACCGTTCACAGAGGGCCAGAGAAGATGCTCGATAGGACACATACTTGAGTGCAGGATTGGATGATGAATAAGTGTACGATGGAAATGGCTTGGAAAACTCTATATAATGTGAGAGACCCTCCATAAGATGTGGATCAAAAATTGAACAAAGAAATATAGGAAGAGAATTACTGTAGCATGGTGATGAACTAACTTCCAGAAATAGTAATTTTACCATCAAACTAACTCCTCGGACGTACACTCCATCCATAATTACGTATCCTTTCCTGCTCGGACACATTTGAAACATAAATTAACCGTTATTCAATCCACTATAAGCCTAGTTCTTTCACCCACTCTCTACAAATTTATTGTTTTGGGCTCATTGCGCTTATAACCCAACTCTTTTGGGTTTGGGCTACAAAATGTGACCCTACAATTTGCGCTATCTGTGGAAAGAACTAGTGCTTCAGTGGAGTATAACAGTCATAGTAGGATCAGGACTACACCAAACTAGTCCGCACCATGCAAAATCAGCTAATGTTCATCAACAGGGCGAGCTTCACGATCTTAAGCGTGAAAAGGACATGGACAACCAACAGGAAGGTAGCTTGCAAACGCACCACATAGGTGGAAGTGGTTATCGAAGAAGAGGTCAGGCAATGCATGAGCAAGGTGATGAAAAAGCTTTGCAATGAGAAATTGATGATTTAAAGAAGCAACATCGTCGAGCACAATGAAAACAATCCCCTCCCAGCTCTGATGTTTCTTCTAATGACGAAGAAGATACAAGCTACAGACAATGATCAGGAACTCCACCTAGTGAGTCTTTTTCCTATAAGGAGGAGCATTTTCACAAAAAGAGGCGCAGGAGTCCATCCGGGAGGGGAGTAGGAACTAATGTTATAAAGAAAGCTTTGAGCCAGATTTCTAAATCACCCTTCACCCAGGGAATAGAAAAGACAAAGTTTCCCAGGCGTTTTCATCAAACAACATTTTCCATGTATAACAGTCGCACGGATCCTGTAAAGCATGTGAGCCAGTACAAACAAAAGATGACTGTCTATTCTCAAGAAGAGGCTCTGATGTGTAGAGTATTTCCATCCAGTTTGGGACCAATGCCGATGAGATGGTTTGCAAGGCTAAGGACAAATTCCATCAGTTCCTTTAAGAAGCTTATCCAGTCATTTTGTTCCCAATTCATTACATGCAGTTGGGTTCCTCAACCTCTAGACTCTTTACTGTCCATGTCAATAAGGGAGGGAGAGTCCGTGAAGGCATATGCTGAGAGGTATTAGGAGATGTTCAACGAAATTAATGGCGATTTTGATGAAGTTGCTATTAGAACTTTCAAGGCCGGTCTCCCATCCGAGCACGGTTTTAGGAAATCATTGACAGGCAAGCCTGTCACAAGTTTACGCCAGCTAATGGATCGAGTTGATAAATATAAGAGGATAGAAGACGATCAACAACAAGGAAAAGGAAAAGCTAAGGTTATCCCTCAAGAAAGGAGGGATTTCAGATCAGACCAATACAACAACAACCGGCCGAGAAGGGATTACGTAAATCAATCGGGGTCGAACAACACCCAGATCGTCGATGCGGTCATCCGAGAGCCAGTGCATCAAGTATTAGAAAAAATCAAGAATAAACCCTTCTTCAAATGGCCCAACAAGATGGTGGGAAATCCCAAAAAGCGAAACCATAACTTCTATTGCCAATATCATCGAGATCATGGGCATACCACAGAGGATTGTAGGAGCTTGTGGGATCATTTGGACCAACTTGTCCAGGAGGGCAAATTAAAACAGTTGCTGAATCATTCTAGTTGTCTGGGGGGCCAAGCTAACTTTAGGTCTCAGAGAGACGTCCTTTCAAGACCTCCCTTGGGAACTATCAATGTTATCTTTGCTGCATTAGGCTGAACAGGATCATGCCCGTCTAGGGTAATGTCTGTAGCTCGTCTATCTTCCGAGGACATTAATCAGGAGCCGAAGAGAGCTAGAGTGGAACGGTCGTTGGTCATAGGGTTCTCCGATGAAGATAAGATTGGAACCATTCAACCCCACGATGATGCCTTAGTGATCACCCTCCGAATTGGGGGCTACGACGTGAAAAGTGTAATGGTAGATCAGGGTAATGCTGCTGAGATAATGTATCCTGACCTTTACAAGGGGCTGAACTTAAAAGCTGAGGATCTAATATCTTATAGCTCTCCCTTAGTGAGCTTCGAGGGGAAGATTGTTATTCCAAAAGGTCAGGTCAGATTACTTATGCAGACTGGTTCGGAGGTGGTGGAGGTAGATTTTATCGTTGTGGATACATACTCCCCATATACAGTAATAATTGTTAGACCTTGGCTTCACACCTTGGGAGCAGTTTCCTCCACTCTGCACTAGAAGGTTAAATATCCGTCCGAGGGTCAGATTGAGGAAATATTAGGAGATCAGGCTATGGCAAGGCAGTGCATGGTAACTACCATCCAACATAAACCCGAAGCTGAGCCTTCGGTTTGTGGAGAGAAGGGGTTGTAGCAGTTAAAATCCTCGGCTTCGCCCATCAATAAGTTAGCCGAGGATGTGAAGTGTGAAGATTTAGTAAAGGTAGTTATAGGGGATGACCCAGAAAAGTTTTTTCAACTTGGATCCCAGCTGCCTCATCAAGAAAGAGAAGAGCTGATAGAATTCCTTAAATAGAACATTGATATCTTTGCCTAGAATGCCTACGAGGCCCCAAGAGTAGATCCAGAATTCATCTATCATCATTTGAATGTTAATTCATTGATCGCACCCAAGAAGCAACCCCCTCGATGCCTCTCTAAAGAACACGTCGAAGCAGTTCGAGAGGAAGTGACTAAACTTAACCAAGCTGGGGCTATCAAGGAAGTTTTCTATCCTGAATGGTTAGCAAATACTGTAGTGGTAAAGAAAAAGAGTGGGAAGTGGCGAGTGTGCATGGATTTTACGGACTTAAATAAAGCTTGCCCCAAGGATCCATTCCCTATGCCCAAGATAGACCAGTTGGTGGATGCCATTGTCGGCCATCCTCGGATGAGCTTTTTGGATACCTTCCAAGGCTATCACCAGATACCTTTGGCTTTGGACGATCATGAGAGGACTACTTTTGTTACCCCCATCGAGAACTACCATTACAAAGTGATGCCATTCGGTTTGAAAAATGCAGGATCCACATATCAGAGAATGATGACAAGGATGTTCGAGTTGCAATTAGGGAAAAACATCGAGATCTACGTACATGATATGGTAGTGAAAAGTAAGATGGTTTCGGAGCATCTGGAAGACCTTCGAGTTATCTTTCAAATCCTTAGAAAATACAAATTGCACCTAAATGTTTCCAAGTGCTCATTCGGCTTGAGGTCAAGCAAATTCTTGGGTTACATGGTTACTCACAGAGGGATTGAAGTGAACCCTGATCAGATTAAGGCTATTAACAACTTGCGATCTCCTCGAAATCCCAAAGAAGTGTAGAAACTAACCGGAATGGCCGCCGCTTTGAACAGATTCATATCTCAATTAGCAGACAGGTGCAGACCCTTCTTCCTGTTGATCAACAAATGGAAAGATTTTAAGTGGACTAAAGAATGTGCCACAGCATTCCAGCAACTCAAAGATTATCTAGCTCGGCCACCGATCATGTCTAGTCCTGAGCCAGATGAAGTCCTTTTTGCCTACATTGCTGTGGCCTTATATGCTGCAAGCTTGGTATTGATTCAAGTTAATGGTGGCGTACAGCGGCCAGTTTATTATGTGAGTAAGTCACTGCATGAAGCCGAAGTGCGTTATCTACCATTGGAGAAAGCTTTCCTGGCAGTAGTGCTTGGCACACGCAAGCTACCCCATTACTTCCAAGCACATACAGTTGTTGTTCTTACCCAGCTTCCGCTTAAAACCATACTCCGAAGCGCCAATTACACAGGAAGGATAGCCAAATGGGGTACAATCCTAGGGGCTTTTAACATCAAGTACATGCCTCGCACCTCCATAAAAGGACAAGTTCTCGCAGATTTAGTGGCTGAATTCATCGAACCCCCAATAGAAGAGTTAAAAGCAGCAGGAGATATGGATGAAAAATTGGTTGGCACGGTATCCCAATATCATCTTCCAACCTGGGAAGTATATGTAGATGGGGCATCGAACCAGAAGGGCTCCGGGGTTGGGCTAGTACTGATATCCCCTAAGAAGGTGATCATTGAAAAATCTTTGAGATTGGATTTTTTGACTACGAACAATGAGACCGAGTATGAAGCCTTGTTGATAAGAATGGTCATGGTTCAAAGAATGGGTGGAAAATCAATAAAACTCTTCTCAGACTCAAGGCTAGTCGTCGACCAAGTAAAAGGTGAATTCGAGGCAAAAGATGAAAGAATGCAAGGGTACTTGAGTCAAGTTATATGTCTATAGTCAAAGTTTGATTCTTTTTACTTGCTACATATCTCCGGAAATGGTAATGCCCATGCTGACTTTTTAGCTATGCTTGCGACTTCCTCAGCCCGAGATTTGCCTCGAGTCATTTTTGTTGAAGACTTATATAAACCCATAGAGACAAGAAGAGATACAGCTCAAGTCCATCAGATTAGAGCAGGGCCGAGTTAGATGGACTCCATAATACAATTCTTGAAAGAGGATATTCTGCCCAAAGAAAGACTAGAAGTTGACAAAATACGAATGAGGGCCACTAGGTACTAGTTATCCGAGAACCATAAGTTATACAAATGTTCCGTTTCTGGACCTTATTTGTTATGTGTTCATCCTGAATTGACTGAATCACTTCTAGAAGAGTTACATGAAGGAATCTGTTGAAGCCATACTGGTGGTAGGTCCTTAGCACATAGAGCTATTACCCAAGGTTATTGGTGGCCAAATATGCAAAGAGAGGCTCTGGAATATGCCAAAAAGTGTGATCAGTGCCAACGGTTTGCGCCAAGCATACATCAACCAGGGGGAATCCTTAATCCGCTATCAAGCCCATGGCCGTTTGCTCAATGGGGTTTAGATATTGTGAGACCATTTCCCAAAGCAATGGGAAACAAGAAATATCTCCTGGTGGGCACAGATTATTTTACGAAGTGGGTTGAAGCGGAACCCCTAGCCAACATTAGGGATGTGGATGCGAAAAGATTCGTTTGGAAAAACATTGTCACTCAATTTGGAGTTCCTTATGTGCTTATCTCGGACAACGGCCTTCAGTTCAACAGCAAGATGTTTAGAAGATATTGTGGCGAGTTGGAGATTACTAATAAGTATTGTACTCCTGCTTATCCCAAAGGGAATGGACAGGCGGAAGCTGTAAATAAAGTTATAGTAAGTGGGCTGAAGAAAAGGCTAGATGATGTAAAAGGCAAATAGGTGGAAGAGCTACAACACGTACTCTGGACCTATAGAACCACGCCTCGCAGGTCTACTGGAGAGACCCCCTTTTCGATGACTTATGGAGCTGAGGCTGTCATCCTTTTGGAAACTGGTTTCCCAACGCTAAGAACCAATTCATTCAATCCGAGGGATAATGATGAGCAACTGACAAAGAGTTTGGACTTGATTGAAGAGAAGAGGGAAAATGCGATGGTTCAATTGGCTTACTATCAGTAGAAACTGAAGCAAGGTTATGATGTCAATGTAAAATTGAAACCTTTAACTCCTGGTGACCTGGTGTTATGTAAAGTTGTGGGCGCTGCAAAAAATTCAGCTTGGGGAAAGTTAGGACCAAATTGGGAAGAACCAAATTGGAAAGGACCCTACCGTATCACCTCAAAAGCTGGCATTGGAGCGTATTTTTTAAAAGATCTGGACGAACATGTAATACCACGCCCTTGGAATGTAAACAACCTAAAGAGGTATTACTATTTATAAATGTTTTCATGATCAATTTATTCGTTCTTCATATAAAGTGTTTATATTGTTTAGCTATTAGTTCTTATAAGTATTTAAACTTAAATCCAATCATGCCTGGAGTCCTCGGACCAGATGATTTGGGTTAGTTAACACTCATTCGCAGTTCTTGTAAGTGTTTAAACTTAAATCCAATCATGCCTGGAGTTCTCGGACCAGATGATTTAGGTTAGTTAACACTCATTCGCAGTTCTTGTAAGTGTTTAAACTTAAATCCAATCATGCCCGGAGTCCTCGGATCAGATGATTTGGATTAGTTAACACTCATTCGCAGTTCTTGTAAGTGTTTAAACTTAAATCCAATCATGCCTGGAGTCCTCGAACCAGATGATTTGGATTAGTTAACACTCATTCGCAGTTCTTTTAAGTGTTTAAATTTAAATCCAATCATGCCTGGAGTTTTCAGACCAGATGATTTGGGTTAGTTAACACTCATTCGCAGTTCTTGTAAGTGTTTAAACTTAAATCCAATCATGCCTGGAGTCCTCGGACCAGATGATTTGGGTTAGTTAACACTCATTCCAAGTTCCTTTAAGTGTTTAAACTTGAATCCAATCATGCCTGAAGTCCTCGAACCAGATGATTTGGGTTAGTTAACACTCACTCTAAGTTCTCTTAAGTGTTTAAACTTAAACCCAATCATGACTGAAGTCCTCGGACCAGATGATTTGGATTAGTTAACACTCATTCGAAGTCTTCATAAAAGTTTAAACTTGAAATTCGATCATGCTTAAAATCCTTAGATCAAATGATTTGAATGAGTTATTATCACAATGCCATGTTTATAGATATTTATGTAAATTTTACGTTGTGCTTAAAGTCTTGAGCCTATTGATTGAATTTAACTTATAGTGTGTCCTGTTTACACGATATGACAGTAAATTTTATTCAAGTCAAAATGGCAAAAGATCACCATACTTTGACAATTAATCTCGTAGCACTTATCATGATGTATAAGACAAAAGAAAGATATCTTCATTGATAACAAAAAAAGGTGGTACACTTCTTTAAAAAAAAAAAAAAAACAACAAAACAACAAAACAATAAACATAACAAAAAAATACTACTACAAAACCCCCTAGCCTAAGCTTTCGTCTTGGGAACCCCTAGGTCAGTAGCTTGGTCGAGCTGAGAAACAGTAGTATCTGAGGCCTTCTCGGTGGGGTTGGAATAATTTTTCTTCTTATCTTGGCTTTTATCCTTGCCCTTGAAAGTTTCAGCCTCCTTCCCTTTACCAGCATCTTGGTGAGAGTCTTTTGGAACTTCCAAGGGAGGAGGAGGGACTTGGTCTACCTTTGGCAGCTCAGATACTTGGGTGGCTTGTTCAGAGTGAAAGGAGTTAGGATCTGAGAGCTTGCGAATTTCTGGGTTGTAATAGATGCTCTCAGGTCACCTCAAACCAGAGTCCGCAGGGACCCCAGCAACATCAAGGGCTTTACCCCAAGAGATGTCGCAGTAGTCCCTAGCTACAGCTGAAAATTCCTCTGGAAGCCTGGCTTGAGTCTCCTCCACCCCAAGCGTGTAAGCAGCTTGCTTTTCGGCCTCAACTGCCTTTTTAAGTAGTTGGGCAACCTCCCTGGCTTTTCGAAGTTCTTCACGAAGTTTCGTCACCAGTTGCTTCTCTGTTGCCAGGTTTATTTCAGTGTAGTGCAACTGTTTACGAATATCTTCAAACTGCTTCTCAGTTGTCTTCAAGCCCGCCTCAGCGCTGTCTCTTGCCCTAACAGCTTCTTTTAGTTGCTTGGCCATCTTAGAATGATTTTCTTTTAAGGCGCCTAGCTCTACCTCAACCTCGGATCGAGCATCAAAGGCCGCCCTGGCCTCGCTACGAGCATTTTTAACCCATTCCTCGGCCACGAAAACCTATTGTGTGATCTAAAAAAAAAAAAAAGCTTTACCTTTAGTATAAAATACATGAAAAACTTGCGAAAATGGCCAAGTATTTAAATAGAGCGATGAATTAAATCGCTTACCATGGCCAGATCCCTCTTAAAGGATAGAAAGAACTCCGAGTGAGTGAAGCTCCTATAGGCCTCTATGTCTTTCGGGAGGAGAAGGGGATGCTCCAAGGCCTCGGTGACATGACCTGCATGCCCCCTACAGTAATGCCTGAATGAGGCATCCCAGGCAATGGGTGCACCGTCCACCTCCAACTTAGGAGACCAAATGCGAGTTGGACGGCGCACTTGAGCCACAGGAGGCTCTTCTCGGCTGTCAACGGAGCCGAACCTAATCTTTCTTTGTTCCTATAATTGCCTCTGCTGTTTGCTTCCTTTGGGAGGGCCTACCTCACCATCCTCAGGAGCCTCTGTGTGTCTTTTCCTCGTCAGATCAAGATTGGGCTTTAGCCCAAGGTCAGTAGAAAGTTGAGAAGGAGGAGGAGGAGGATTCACTAGAGGTTTAGACTTGCTCGCTTCTTGGGGGGAAGGCGCCTTGTTCCTCCCCTTCATGAGCTCCCTCAAGATTGGGCCAGTCTTTGGAGCCATCTCTTCTTCGTCGTTATCTGAAGAGTCCTCCACTTAGGTTATTATGGGAGCAAGAGTTTGAATGCATGAATACTTGTCTATCTCTTCCCCGGCCTCTGATATAATGATGGTGTCCTCTTCGAATCGAAACTTGTCAATTTCCTCCTCAAGTGAAGAGGAAGATGCAGCTCCTTCCTTAGCTACAGCCTGTCCAAGGGGCACTTGCTGAAGTGGCTGGGCGGCCACAGGAATACCCTACGGAATGTGGTGATCAATTGGTGGAAGATCGTGTGGAGCTAAAAAGCCTGGCCGAGACATGTCTATACAAGCCAAACGATAGTCGTTTGCCCTAATAGAGTTGCTGACGTTAGGAAAGTTCTCGAGATGGGTTCGTCGTCTAAAATTAGGTGAGCGGCTTGAAGCTGTCCGTTGTCATTCACGAAAATTTGAGATCTCAGCAAGTAGTTGAGCGCGGGTACGTTGATTAACTTGATCCGAGGGTTTGTTTGTGTTTTATCTATTAAATAAAAGAACCAAACAGTTAGAAACCTAGAGTTCAGTGTAAAAAAAAAAAAAATGATGATGAAAGGAGAAAAACGAGTCTTTTTGGTATAGCAAAGCAAGGCCGAGGACAAATAACTTAAATCTAATATTAGAAAACCTAAATCTAAGGTACCCCACCTAGCTCTCCAAGCTGGGTTGGGTAAGGAAGACCGTCATGCCAAGGGCCTAATACGATGAGGTAGTCATTTTTCATCACTTTGTTAGACTTGGGAAGGCATGAGATGAGCTTGACGGCGTCGAACCGGGATTTAAGGTAAAATCCCGCCCCTTTTTGTTGGTGGCCTTCGTATAGGTGGACCACATCGTACCAGGTTAGCCCCAATCCTAAGTGTCGGTCCAGAGCGTCAATTGTTCCTAGAATTCTAAAAAAGTTAGGTGCACACTGTTGGGGGCAAAGCCTATGGGCACGTAAGTAATCTCTTGTAATCCTACCCATGGGGATAGTCATTCCTCCCTCTATGAAAGCAATCATTGGGATTGTAACTTCTCCCACTTCTCGGTCAAACGCTAATCCCTTTGGGAAACAATATCGTATTGATACCTCCTGGGGTATACAATATTTTTCTTTGAACATTTCTATCAAGGCAGGGTTCTTCACTAAACGCTCAGACCTACCCATTCCGAATAAGTAGAAGGGAAAATGACGGGCTGAGGAGGTTGTCCGAGGAAATAAAGAAAGACTCGAAGTGAAAACTTACGTGAACTAAAGCAGGAACTGATCTTCGAAATTCTTAAGAGGATCTTTGAAGACTTCTTGAAAGTGTGACGAATGATCTGATGGTTGGTGAGTTTAGATGTTTGAATGCTCTGAAGATTCTGAACTGTGATGAAGAAAAAAGAAAATAATACTCTTATGAGCCTTTATATAAGGGACTGAAAACGAGAGCGATTTTATCCCACCCAAATCTTCAAGAGAAACACGATCCATTGGATCAAAACCCCACCGTTAGATGCCAGGAGCATAACGCCGCCCAAAATACTTATGAGAGCATTAGCATTGAAGAATGCTAATGCCATATCTAAGACCTTTTTGGCATTTCATGGCTCAAAAACGTGTGCATCAAAATATTGTAAACCCCACTATTGCAATTTTTTTTGCAATAGTGCTACAGTACAATTCTAAAGTTAGAATTGTACTGTAGCAGTATTCTAAAAAAAAAATATATATATATATATATATATATTTTATTCCACCCCGAAATTTCTCTCTCCACTGATTCGGTACTTCAGTTCTTTTCTCTCTCTTCTTTCTCTGCTCTCTTCTCTATTCAGACCTAAACACCATCTCTTCTCTCTCTTCCTTCTCTGTTGGGTCCGGTGTTTGGGTCGTTGGTCGTGGTTCGTGGTTGGGTTGTGGGTCCGGTGTTTAGGTCGTGGGTCAGTGGTGGTTGTGGTTTTTGGCGTGGGTCACTGTGGTGGTTGTGGTTTTTTTTTTTTTTTTGGGTTGTGACCAGTGATTAAAGGGGTTATGGGTTGTGGTTGGGTCCGGTGTTTGGGTCGTGGTTAGGTTGTGGCTGAAGTGGGTCGTTGGTCGTGGATCGGCGAGCTGGGTTTGGATCGATGGGCTGAGATTGGTTGATAGTGGGTTTGAAACGGTGGATCTGTTGATCGGTGGGTGGATCGGTTGGGTTGATCATCGGTAGCTCCGATGGTGGCTCCAGTGATGATTTTTTTTGAATGGGTTTGCTCCGGTGGGTTTCAAATCGGCTGGGTTTCAAATCGGCTGGGTTTCAAATTGGTGGCGTGGGTTTCTGATCGGTGTGGGTTTGATGGTTTGTGTTTGTGTGTGTGGCTGAGGAAAAAAAATACGGTTGAGGGAGAGGGTTGTGGTTGAGGGAGGGAGACTAATACAGCGTGGGTTTGATGGTTTGTGTTTGTGTTTGTGTTTCTGGTTTGTGCTAGAGGTTAAGGAAGATTGAGGAAAAAAAATATGGTTGAGGGAGAGGGTTGTGGTTAAGGGAGGGAGACTGATACGGCGTGGGTTTGATGGTTTGTGTTTGTTTGTGTTTGTGTTTGTGGTTTGTGCTAGAGGTTGAGGGAGACTAAGGAAAAAAAATACGATTGGAAAGCCCAGGAAAAATCACGCATAGTCTGAAAAAAAATATCGATTAGAAAGAAATAATAAAGAAAGATTAAAGAATAATATCTTAATAAAAATAGAGTTTTTGGATGTAGGAGGTATTGTAAAATGGTATGGTATAAGTAATAAAGTTGCTTTTTGAGATAATAAAACAGAGTAAGATGGCATTCTTTGATGCTGATGCTCTGACGTTTTGCGAGTTCCAAAGCATCAGAAACAATAATGAAATGACTAAAATGACCCCCCCACGTGCGTAAGTTTGAATGTCTTTACAGTTTAACCGCAATTAAATTGGCAAGTCAAAATTATATTTTTTCTCCTCGGGCAAAAGAAAAAAATTAAAATTTTTAGGGGCTATTGTGGAGGCAAAAGCTTGAACTCTTATATTGGGCCCTAAGCCCCATTTGCTAATGGGAATGCGTCCGAGGAGGAGCAAACGATTGGGAATGTCTCAGAATAGATGGTCGCATCAGGAAAGGGTAGAAGGCCGTGGTCCGAGAGAGTCATCCTCCTCAGACCTGACGAATATCAGTCAAGCAGGCATTCAGGTGACTTGGGTAATCTTCTAGGAGATTCCAACAATGAAGATAGACTTCAGGCGCGTACGGAGGTGATAAGGATACAGAAATATCTTAGGGAAAAGCTGCCACCACCGCATTAAATGCACTGCAGCAGCTTTCCTGGCCACATTAATGTGGAGAAAACCTTTGAACAGTGTTTTCAACCACTACCGTTCATAGAGAGCCAGAGAAGATGCTCGATAGGACACATACTTAAGTGCAAGATTGGATGATGAACAAGTGTACGATGGAAATGACTTGGAAAACTCTATATAATGTGAGAGACCCTCCATAAGATGTGGATAAAAAATTGAACAAAGAAATATAGGAAGAGAATTACTGTAGCACGGTGATGAACTAACTTCTAGAAATAGTAATTTGACCATTAAACTAACTCCTCGGATGTACACTCCATCCGTAATTACGTATCCTTTCCTGCTCTGACACATTTGAAACCTGAATTAACCGTTATTCAATCCACTATAAGCCCAGTTCTTTCACCCACTCTCTACAAATTTATTATATTGGACTCATTGGGCTTATAACTCAACTCTTTCGGGTTTGGGCTACAAATTATGACCCTACAATAAAATTTTAAAATTTAAATATTTAATTGATAATATAGCTATTAATTTTTTATTTTCTTAAAATCTTGCAAGCATGTAAGATATAATAAGAACATTCAATGGAATCTAATAATTAAATTTTTAAAATTTATATATAATAAAAAGATATAGAAAAAATTTGAAGGATTTTTCAATAATTATGAAAATTTGTTTGAACTTAAACCAATTGAAGGCCCACCTAAATATAATATATTCTTCCTTAGTCCTTATTAACAATTTGTGGGGGGTAAAACTCAAAATAATTGAAGTCCAACCTGACCAAAAGTGAAAAAAGCAAAAGTACTCTATACAGTAAAGCAAAGTATCCATTGAAGTGGAACCCACTATCTCAAAAGCCTGAGGGCCTACTCTGGTCAATGAAGTCCACGCGGTGCATTATCAGTCCACAATTCACACTCATGCTCACACTCACACTAATCTTTTCTTCAACCCGTCCACAAGTAAAATGAATTTTCACACTTATTTCACTCACACTGATGCATGGACCCTAACTAAAAGAAATTACGGGCCGTTTGTTGCTGTAGTTTAAACAATAATTTTTAGTATTTAAACAATGTTATATATTTTTTTACACAATTTTTCACTCATACATATTTTTAAAAAATACAAATAACATTATTAGAAATCCCTTATGAAATGAGCTCTACAAGTTTAGAGCCCAGTAATGAAAATACCATTAATCTCTTGTCGGTAAGAAAAACTTGGGAGATGTTTTCATTTTTCACCATTAGGATTTTAAAATTTTCCTCCAATTATATGATTCCATCATTAATGAAAAATTTTCTCATTTCTTTCCCTAATAAATCAGTGATCCTGATTTGAAAAAGTCATCACCTCTTAGTAATGTTTAATTGTTTATGGAGATAAGCCTAGATTCACGTATTCGAAAATGCAAAACATGCAAATGGTAAACTGAAGCATTTTATAATAAAGAATATCTTTGATTTGACACCACCTCCACGTATCTGACCCAATTTTTACTCTAATAAATTTTAAGTCTAATAAATTTTAGTACATTAATCACCGTACGTATAAATAATTAAGGAATTTCTTTTATCAATGTGATATTCCACATTCGGCTCAGAGAAAATTTATCTTAGGTTCAGAGAGGTGGGTGAGATGAGTAAAAGGGGCGGTATTGAGATGAGTAAATGACGTGGCTGGATGACTCTAGAGAAAATCAGAAGAAGAGGTGGGTAAATGACGTGGTTGGATGACTCTAGAGAAAATCAGAAGAAGAGGTGGGTGAGATGAGTAAATGACGTGGCTGGATGACTAGAGAAAATCAGAAGAAGAGGTGGGTGAGATGAGTAAATGACGTGGTTGGAGTTGTAATGGCTCTAGAGAAAATCAGAAGAAGAGGTGGGTGAGATGAGTAAATGACGTGGCTGGAGTTGTAATGGCTCTAGAGAAAAATCAAACGGAGAGATGGGTGTCTGTAATTAAGGCTGTGTTTTGCTTCATGTAAAATATTTTTTGAAAAATATGTATTTTTTAGAAATGTTATTTTCAGCATTTCAGTAGCTGAAATTTTTGATTTTTTTGCTATTTTTAGCATATCAGTGTGTCCCGTGTATTGTTTACGGACCCACAAATTTTACTTTTCAATAATTTTTTCATCAAAAATAAATTTTACAGTACTATTTATTTATTTAAAAATTATTTTACTACAATATTTTTAATTTTCAATTTCAATAAAATAAGTTCTATCATACGTTATCTTCACAATAAATTTGCCAAGTTTTAAATAAAATATTAACAGTTTGACAAAGAGATTTTTGGTTCCATCAAAGTTTTTGAGATTTTGCAATGGGAAAGTTTGACCGCAATGACGTGTATGGGTCGTGGGTGTCTGTACTTAGAGAACTTGTGAAGGTGGAGGCAAACCCAAAGAAGAAAAAGCTTGCAACTGAGCTTGGATTTGACAAGTCACTGACTTGGGCTCCACATACTTGCATCTAATTACAAACATGCCACCCAAACTCATATCTTAAAAATTGGAAACAGCCTCAGTCCTAAACTCAGTTTCCATTACTTTCTCTCAAAATTTTGAGTTGGAGTTATAAAAACATAACCCTAAAACTAGACTAAACAATTCTAAATTCAGTAGGCCCCACGTTTTTTAAGTTTTTTTTAAGAAACAGACATACATTATCTTCACAATAAATTTGCCAACTTTTAATTAAAATATTAACAGTTTTTTTATTTTTTTGAGAAACTATTAACAGCT
Source organism: Quercus parvula (assembly GCA_030820535.1). Lineage (NCBI taxonomy): Eukaryota > Viridiplantae > Streptophyta > Magnoliopsida > Fagales > Fagaceae > Quercus > Quercus parvula. Next base: position 3,117,813 of record JAUAME010000008.1, on the reverse strand, counting down.
TGACAAAGAGTTTTTTTGGTTTCCGTCAAAGCTTTTGAGATTTCGCAATGTGAAAGTTTGACCGTAATGACGTGTTTGGTGCTTAGAAAGTTCAAAGAGTTATTTCCATGATATTGAAAATTCAGTGAGCAACTTTCATGGGATTCTTCATTCCCAAGAGATTAGGGTCTTGATTGATAGAGTATTTTAAATATACGTTTTCAATTTTCAAATAATATTATACTTTTAAAAAAACTAATATTGCAAATATCTTTATATATATTTTTTTTTATATATATTTTAAAAAAATATAAATAATATTATTCAAACTCTCCTATCAAACAAACCTTAAAAGTTTCAAAAAGTAACCGGTTGCTGTTCACACAAAAAGCAAGACTAGACTTAAGTTTCCTCTTCCTTCAATACAGATAATTAGAGGTTTCTTGGAGGAAGGCTGTTGCAGTTTCTTTTTGTTGAAATTGAAGATTTTATTATTACTTTTATAAAGGTTTTTAATTAATTTACGGTGAAAATTATTTTTGAGGAAATTTTTATCTTGTTGGGATCTGACAGTTGTGATAAAAAGTAATAACTATAATACTCAAATTTGGTTTGTTTACTTTGTTATCAAAATCAAGCTTAACACAAAGCTCGATTTTTATTTTCAAACTTGAATTTTTTTAGAAAATTCTTAGTTGAAATTAAACTTGTGCAAGAGCTTTGTTATGTCCATTAAAGTTTATTTAACATAACATAACTTTTACTTATAGTTATTGCATAGTAGCAGCATGATAGTCACTGTAATTTTTATTCAAAATTTTCTCTTTAAATTTAAAATTACACATATTAATTAATCACAAAAAATATTACTTTTAAATTAGACTCACAAATAACCAAATAAAAAAAGGAAAATTAAAATCAATCTCTCTCTCTCTCTCTCTCTCTCTCTCTTTATATATATATATATATATATCGTAGTAATATTTAATATTGCTATACTTTTTTTGCACCACCTCAACCATCATACCATATATTATTTTTTAGATTGTGTTTTGGTATTATATTTCTTTCATTTCCTATCACAGAGTCTTCTCCCTCCATTTTATAACTTTAATTGAATTATGGTTTAGATCAATACTAAGTTTTTCTTTTAAAATAGGAATTTGAGTTTATATCAAAACACAATCTACATAGTTGAATTTGAATATGCCTACCAATTATTTAAAAAATAAATTATTATAAAGTCTATATTTTATTCCTCTAGTTTCATTTTAATTTTTGGTTAAGATAACATTATAATTTTGTGATAAGTTTTGATTACCATGATAATCTCCTTATTTTTTAAGAGATGAGAAATTTGAATAACAAATTTGAAATTTATAAAATTTAATTGTATATTAGAAAAATATAACACACTACAACAAAAGTTAGAAAAATATGATTTACCTTAAAAAAAAATTAATCAAACACACAAAAAGTAATAGAATTATATATTTGTGAAGATAAAAAGATATAAAAAAAAAAAAATACTTGTAATTTTTTTTATAAAAAAATAGATAATACTTGAAATTATTGTTATTTTTTTTATATATTACACTACATTACATAATATATTTATATATCCAACTAATTATAATAAAAGTTGTATTACAAAAAATAATACCCTAGAAGAACTCTCTACTAGGAATTAGGAAATAAAAAAGATCACAACAATGTTTTAAATTTTAAATTAGGTCTTCCTTCCAGTTACAGTCAACGTGAACTGTGAAGAAATTAAAGAACCAGGCCGCTCCACAATAGCAGAAAGTACAGCAGCGGCCATACTTTGGAAATGGAAATTTGCTGTGAAAGAGTACGGAGGTAGATGGCGAAATGAATAAGGAGAAACTAAATAGCAAATAGTGTAGCTGCTCAAAGTGCATGCAATAATAAAGTTGAGGGCCCACGTTCTGATATCTCAAAAGCAAGGCCAGCTCAATCAACGAATTAGTCCACGTCGTACATCACCAGTTCACACTAACATCCACTCTATAATCTAAACAGCAGGATTTTGTATATACTGTACCCGGCGTACATCACCAGTTCAGGATTTTGTATATCCTGTACCCGGCACCTCAAAAAGCAGAGCCCGCTCAACTGTTATCAACGAAGGATGCGTCTCACGTGAGCTTATTAATCTACTTATTTTATTGAAATTAAAAAAAAAATGTTAAGAGTATGATATATAAAAATAAAAATTAATTAAAATAGTTCATAAATAATATCAAAAATATATTAAAATCTCTAAATAATAATAAAAATAAATTGATAAAATTAATCCTGTCAAATAAAGCCAGCCGCCGTACTTTGAAAATGAAAATTTGCTGTGAAAGAGTACGGTAGATGGTGAAATGACTAAGGAGAAACCAAACTGCATGCAATAATAAAGTCGAGGGCCCACCCACGTTCTGATATCTCAAAAGCAAGGCCGGCTCTGGCCAATCAACAAATATGTCCACATTGTACATCACAAGTTCACACTAGAATCCACTCTATAATCTAAAAAGCAGAGCCAGCTCAACTGGAATCCACCCTATAGTCCAAAATGCAGGACCAACTGTTAACAACGAAGTATGAGTCTGTCGAGAGCTTATTCCGAGAAAGGATAAGTTTATAATATTTTTATAATAAATTATAAGAATATTTATTATTATTGGTGTAAAAATTATGTCATTTTATTATATTAAATATCTATTTTATTATTTTACAACATTTTATTTATCAAATATTTTATAATTTAATTCTATACATTAAAATAATATTGATTATATATTAAAATACATTATTTTGGTTTACCACATTTGTCCATATCGTTACAAATTTGCAACGATACGGACACAAAATTGTATATGTGCCAAATATAAACAACATATGCAACATCTGATAGGGAGTTATTTTTTGTGTTTGGTGTGGGATATGTACCAAATATTTAGCATTTGACACATATTCCACATCTACTGTGGGTGCTCTAAGTGTCAGGTTGTTACTAGTTGTTATTATTTGGTAAAAAGGTAATCTTAGTGTTAGTAGGTTTCAATCAGCTCAACTGGTAAAGTCTCTGATGGTTGTATAAAAGATTTAGGGTTCAATCCCTGTCTACACCAAAAACTGATTGGTGTCTTAATCTGATGATAAAAGAGCTATCATTAAAAGCGGACGCTATAGGTTGAAACTTTCTCAAAAAAAAAAGAAAAAATTTGAACCAATAACAACTAACCACCTGTGATTTGTTGAAAAAATATTATAAAAATGTTGTATACGTAGCATCTCTCATTTCTTTTTTTTGATTATATAGGTAGGTTTAAAATTCACTTATTTTTATCGAAATTCAAAATTTTTTTTGTTAAAAGTATTATATATAAAAGTAAAAATTAGTTAAAATAATACAATAGGACTTATAAATAGTATTAAAAAATATAATGGACCTATAAATAATAACAAAAATAAATTGAATAGTAAAATAAGTTAACAAAATTAGCCTTGTCAGATGGTCACTTAAAGTTGTGTTAGGGCACCACAACAACTTTTTGAAATGTTTTTTGTTTTTTGAAATAAAATAAAAATAATAATTAATTAGGAAATCAAATCAAAGGGAATATAAACAAACTAATAGATGTGTGTTTAGATACTACTTATTTGCTGAAAACATTTATTATTAGAAACACTATAATAAAAAATTTTTTATTATGAAATAGTGCTTTGGAAACAGTGCCCCACATTTTTTCATCGGCGAAATTGGCAAAATACCACTTTTTTTGAAATTTTTAGCAAAAAAACATTGTTTCGGAAATAAATGGGGATCTACCAATTTTTTAGAGAAACTCGAGTTCCTCAGTAATTTTTTTTTTTTTGGATTATTGACAAATAAACATAAACAAAAAATACATTTATTAAATTTCTAAATTACTCGAGTTTCAAAAACTCAAGTTCCTCAGTAATTTTTTTTTTTTTTTTGGGATTATTGACAAATAAACATAAACAAAAAAATGGGTGTATTTAATTTGTAAGGTACTTGAGCTCACCAAGCTTGAGTACCTTGTAATTTTTTTTTTTTTTTTGGGATTATTGACAAATAAACATGAACAAAAAATGTGTTTATTTAATTTCTAAGGTGCTCGAGCTCACCAAGCTCGAGTACCTTGTAAATTTTTTTTTTCTTGGGATTATCAACAAATAAACATAAACATAAAAATAAGTAGATTTTTTATGTTTTTATCTATTTAATTAGAAGCATTGTAAAATATAGATATTTTAATTTCAAAATACTTTTTTTTTTGGGATAATCGACAAATAATACATAAAAAACCGTTGATTTTTTTTAATGTTTTTATTTATTTAAATACTTCATTGTAAAATATAGAGATTTTAAATCTAAACCAAAGAACCATCAAAATAAAAAATTGAGCGACATTGTTGCTGTACTTAAATAAGTTGTCACAAGCAACATAAATTGAGTGGCATTGTTACTGTATATTCGAATCTGCTTACTGCATTGAGCATTCATAAAATCTGTTTTCTGCATTAACTAAAACTGTTCATTGTTTTCTCATAAAAATTGTTCACTGTTTTTTGCATAAACTATTTCTAGCACTTTGCATAAAATTATTTTATGTTCAGTATTATTTAAAAATTTGTTCACCCTCTTTTCTGCATAAATTGTTCACTGCTTTCTCATAAAACACCTAGTGAAATCGTGTTTTCTAGATTTAAAAACCAAATCTGAATGCTTTTTCATGTTTGAATTTCACAATAATCGAATCTATTTTTCTGTATTGATAAAATGTGTTTCTACATTAATAAAATTTGCTCTCTGCACATCATATTTACTGTATATTCAAATCTGCTTACGGCATTCATAAAATCTGTTTTCTGCATTAATTAAAACTATTCATTATTTTCTCATAAAAATTGTTCACTATTTTCTGCATAAACTGTTTCTAGCATTCTGCATAAAATTTGATGTCTACACTCACTATTTTTAGCATTTTGCAAAAAATTATTTTCTGTTCAACATTATTTAAAAAATAGTTCACTCACTTTTTTGCATAAATTATTCTCTGTTCACTGCATAAATTGTTTACTGTTTTCTCATAAAATCTTTTTTCTGCATTAATTAAAATTGTTCATTGTTTTATCATAAAAATTGTTCACTGTTTTTGCATAAACTATTTCTAGCATTCTGCATAAAATTATTTTCTGTTCAGCCTTCTTTAAAAAATTGTTCACTCTCTTTTCTGCGCAAATTATTTTCTGTTCACTATTTAAAAAATTGTTCGCTATTTTCTCATAAAAACACCTAGTGAAATCGTGTTTTCTAAATTTAAAAGCCAAATTTGAATGCTTTTTCATGTTTGAATTTCACAATAATTGAATATGTTTTTTTGCATTGATAAAATGTGTTTCTACATTAATAAAATTTGCTCTCTACACATCATGTTTACTGTATATTCAAATTTGCTTACTGCATTCATAAAAATTTTTTCTGCATTAATTAAAATTATTCATTGTTTTCTCATAAAAATTGTTCACTATTTTCTGCATAAACTGTTTCTAGCATTCTGCATAAAATTTGATGTCTACACTCACTTTTTCTATAATTTTGCATAAAATTATTTCTGTTCAGCATTATTTAAAAAAAAATTTCTATCTCTTTTCTGCATAAATTATTCTCTATTCACTGCATAAATTGTTCATTGTTTTCTCATAAAACACCTAGTGAAATTATGTTTTCTAAATTTAAAAGTCAAATCTGAATGTTTTTTCATGTTTAAATTTCATAATAATTGAATCTATTTTCTGCATTAATAAAATCTATTTTGATACACACTTTGTCAAAATTATCCAGCAATGATAGACTGTGATTGGTTGTTTATCCAATCGAATCTATTTTTCTGCATTGCATTGATAAAATATGTTTCACATTATTGTACATTACTATATGGCTAAAAGTAGATTTTATCAATGAAGAAACAGATTTTATCAATGTAGAAAAATAGAGTCGATTATTGTGAAATTCAAACATGAAAAAGCATTCAAATTTGACATTTAAATTTAGAAAACACGATTTCACTAGGTGTTTTATGAGAAAACGGCAATCATCGAGACCATGCCACACGCCACGTGCCGATCTCGCCACACCGTTACCACGCCGTGACCACGCTGAATCCAACCTAACTCTGGTGGCATGCTTTGCGAGAGAGAGAGAGAGAGAGAGATGTGAGAAAGGGAGTGAGAACTGAGGATGAAAGAAAGAGAGAATTAGAGAAAAAAAAAAAAAAAGAAATAGCTGAAAGAGAGAGAGAGAGAGAGAGAAATAATATAATAATTATACAATACTACTACAATACCATCCTACATATAAGATGGTATTATAGTAGTATTATAAAAAAGTTTACAAGTTAAAAAGGTTGGATAGAGTGAGTTTTTTGTGCATTGATTGTAAAATATACTAACATATGTTGATAATATCACCCAAACCCAAATGACTTGCCGCACAAGCATCCTCTGGAAACCCATAGCCCTACAATTTCGAAGAAGAGTGTTTTAGTGTTTGGAAAACTTCATCAATGTTGGGTTTTTAAAAGCAGACAGAATATAAAATAGATTAGGGGAGGGTCCGATGCAATAGCCTCATGCAATTCCTTTCACATCATTTTTACTTTTCAAAATTATTCACTTTTTTTTAACTCTTAACTTTTTTACTTTTTTAACTTCCTTGATCCAATGGTTGATATCAAAAGTTAACTTTTTAACTTTGATCTAAACCATTGAGAAGGCATTGTCTGGTGCAATATTGCACCAGGTCTCAATCCAGCTATTGTCAATCATCGATTGGGGTGTCCCAAATTTCATTATCATTCTACCATGTAGGTCGCACAAGTCCTCGTCTTTAAAGGGGTGTTTGGTTGTGTTGTTTAAACAACAATTTTCGTTCTTTAAATAACACATGTATTTTCATAACACTTTTTCACCTACACGTATTTTCACAACACTTAAACAACATTATTAGAACAACATTACCAAATGGGCTCTAAATCTCAAAGTGCGCATCCATCGCATATGATAAGGGCCGAAATTTGAACTAAATTGTACTCCTTACTAATGAAAGTCCTTGTATTTTATTTTATTTATTCAAATATTGTAGAATTACACCATTATTTCGTAATTTTTGTAGCAATTTATTGAAGTAATTAACTATAAGTGGTTGAAAATTATTTTCATATGAACTTACTAATTTTTCATTAGTATTTATAATTAACTCCATCTGAGTTGTGGCTAGTTAGAGGATTGCTCAAATTGCATAGGGAGAAGAGTCTATTTACAAGACTATTGTAATTTTTTATTCTAAAGTGAAATTTCCAAGATAGGTTATTTATATTTTAGAGTGGTTTTTTATTCGAAGAGTTCATCAAAAGATTTTTACTTTGTCACCAAATCCTTGTGTCTTTTTATTACTTTTGGATTGTGGTGACATGTTTGTGGTTGATTATTTACCATTGTTACACTATCTATTGGATAATTTGGATTATTAAATACGGACTAAAGTGACACTTAATCTACTAATTTGTTAGTTGGGTCTAAGTAAGATTATTTAATAGGTATACAGATATGAGTCAGGATAAACATTATTCAATGTAAAGATAGTTTAGTTAATTCAAAGTGAATAGTCTCTTGAAATTAAGGGGGAGAAAAGGTAAGAGGTGACAAGTGTCCAAAGGTTATGTGCTTAACCCATAATCTGTTGTCATTTTTCTTTAGCTGCCACCTTACCCTTTATGCAGCAATTACTGCATACAAGGTTGTAGTAAATCATCTCCCTATAATAAAAATAATAAAAGTGTTTTGTATTTTCATACTTAACAAAAGAAACCTAATTAATTCAATTAATGGCTAACATTTAGTATTATTATTTAATTATCATCAAGGTCAACAGTAGTTCTCTCTCCAAAATAGAAAGACATTGAGTGTCCTTTTGAAAAATAAGGAGTATTACACTAATTAATTACTTTACCCTAGCTCAAAATTTTAACATTAGCAGTTTCTTTTTCAAACACTATCATTTGCTTCCATCTTTATAGTTGAATTTTTAAATCATTGCTGACATCCTTTTAGCCTAAAGATGCTTTGTCTTATTGTTCCTTTTAGATCAGTCAATCAGGTCCAACAGAGAAAAAGAAATAGAAAAAGGATAACGATGATATTTCGAGTTTTTTGGCTGAATATTGTAAAAGATTAAGTTTATTTGTGATATAGGTATTGTTCAAATTTATTTGGGAAAATGAGGAGAGAAGCGAATTTTGACAAAACCATTGTCAAAATTCTAAGGAAAAGTAGGAGAGAGGAGAGAGAAATGATGTGATGAATGTAGGAGAGAGAAAAAGGAATTTCGGCAATGATATTGCCCAAATATATATATATATATATATATATATATATATATATATATATATATATATATAAAAGACTACACATTAAGGGAGAAAAATATGACATTTTGCATTCTCAGCAATGGGATGGCCTTCATGCATAGTCTCCAGGCAAAAATTCTCACTTTGGCCGGGATGTTTAGGTGCCACATATTTTTCCAAAGGGGAGCACATATGTCTCCCACTAAGGATTCACCTCTTTCATGCTTCTCTATTATTTCCCTAGCCAAAAAATATGCACTTTTCACCATGAAGATTCCTTTTTTTATTTCCCACCCATATTAATTGGTCCTCTTGTGGGTAGTGAGGGATTGGGATGCTAAGAATATTTTTCACTTCAAAGCTAAGGAAAATTCTGTCAAGAACGTCCTTTCTCCGTCTTCTAGTGTCTTGGTCAATTAAGGCCGATACCATAGGGAAGTCTGCAAAATCTTTCCTTGGGGAAATGACTTTTTGAGTTGTTGGTGTTGGCAACCACTATCATCCCATATATGGATTGTTTTCCTATTTCCCACTCTCCATCTTGTTCCTTGCTGAATAATCTCTATGCTCTTATGAATGCTTCTCCAAGCATAAGATGGGTTGCTGCCTATGCTTGCATTTAAGATCTCCATTGGGGAAGTACCTTGCTTTGTACATGCGCGCCATTAGCGATGTGGGATTTTCCAACATCCTCCATCCCTGCTTTGCCAGCATAGCCAAATTGAAAGCATAAAGATCACAGAACCCCATTCCGCCCTCTAATTTTGATTTGCACATTCTTGACCAACTAACCCATGCAATTTTTTATTCTTGATTCTACTGCCCCCACCAAAAATTTCGCATTGTCCCCTCAATATCTTCATAAAGACCTTTGGGGAGTAGGAAACGCCCCATTGTGTAAGTGGGAACTGCCTAAGCAACAGCTTTTATAAGGATTTCTCTTCCTTCAATCGATAATAGTTTCTCTTTCCAACCTGACATATTTTTCTCCAATCTCTCCCTGACTTTATTGAATATTTGATTCTTTGATCTTCCAATCATCGAAGGTAGACGCAAGTATTTTCCTGGTTGTGCATTCTGCATTGAGCCTAGCGTTTCCTTCACCCTTTCTCTTGTCTCCTCATCTATATTCTTACTAAAAAAGACCGAGGACTTTTCTGTGTTTATTTTTTGGCCTGCTGCCTCCTCATATTTTTGCAGAATTTCACATAGTTCTCTACTTTCTTGCTCTGTTGCCTTGCAGTAGATCACACTATCAACGGCAAATAAGATGTGGGTTATTGTTGGGCTTCCCCTACATATAGAGATGCCAAGAATCTTCCATCTCCTTTCTACCTCCACAATCAAAGCCGTTAGTCCTTCTGTACATAAAAGAAACATGTAGGGAGATAAGGGATCGCCTTGACGTAGCCCCCTCTTAGGAGTTATACATTCATGGGCCACACCATTTATGAGAACATAATATGATACAGAATTTATGCAACTCATAATCAATTTAATCCATTTATTATCAAAGCCCATTTTTGTCATAATTTTTTCAAGAAAACACCATTCCACTCTGTCATAGGCTTTACCAGGACATTGTTAGTTATGAGCCTACCTGGAACAAAAGCACTTTGGCTTTCAGAAATGATAGTGGAGAGGAGGGGTTTCAGTCTATTTGCAAGAACCTTTGACACAATTTTGTATGAAACATTACAGAGGCTTATTGGTCGGAATTCACTTATCTTTGTTAGATTATTTATTTTAGGAATGAGGGCTATGTTTGTCTTGTTTAACTCAACTATGAGGCCATTGAAGTTAAGAATATTAAGGACAGTTTTTATCACATCTTCCCTAATGATATCCCAATACTTTTGATAAAAGATAGCAAACATACCGTGAAGGCCTGGCTTTTTGTTGGGTGCATTTGTCAGATAGCTTGAATAACCTCCTTCTTTTGAAATTCTTTTGTTAAGTCTTCATTCATCTCCCTAGTAATCCTTCTCGATATCAGATCTGCTACTTCCATCGCTCTAGTTGGGAACGTGGTAGAGAACAACTCTTTGAAGTAACTCACATCAATGTTTGCTATGTCTATTTTCTCTTTGCACCAATTCCCTTCTCCATCCAGTAAGCCCCTGATTTCATTCTTCTTCCCTCTCTAAGATGCTTTGTGGTGAAAATATTTTGTGTTTCCGTCACCAAGGGTCAGCTATTGGACTTTGGATCTTTGATTCCACTTGATTTCTTCATCATCTAGCATTTCATTGATTTCCTTCCTTAATGCATTAATTTCTTTTCCCCCACTTCCATCGCTGTCAGCTTGGACTAGTACTTGCAGCTGCTTTCTCTTCTCATTTATCATTCGTACATTATGCCTAAGACCAGAATTGTTCCATCTTGTCAAGCTCGTAGCACAAACTCTTAGGCCCTCAGCAAGTTCACTAGCTATTTGAAAACCTGAATGATTCTTCCAAGTATCTTGAATTATCTCCTTGCATTTATTGTGTCTAACCCATGCTGCCTCAAAATGGAATCTCCTCTTCCCCCTTCCTTGGATATTCCTTTGGTTTGTTAGAACTAGAGCGCAATGATCTAAAGTTGAATCCACTACATAGAGGACTCTAGCATCTCTGTATTGATCTTTCCATTCTATTGTAGTCAGCACCCTATATCAAGTCTTAATCGAATTCTTTCCCCAGCTGACCTTTGGTTACACCAAGTAAAATCTGGTCCCTTATATCCAAGGTCTAGAAAGCCACATACATTAACTACTCTTCTAAAACCCTCCTTCTGCTGTTGGGGTCTCTCTGGGCCTTTCCATTTCTCGGAAGTTTGATAAGATTTCATTAAAATCTCCCATACAGACCCATGGCATCTAAAATTGAGCATTAAGGAATTATGGTAACTCCCAAGACTCCTTCCTCCAATTTGTATCCGGGTTGCCATAGAAACCTATGATTCTCCATTTAAACCCAAATGTAGGATCAATCACTACTGCATCTATATGATACCTAGTATAACTTTTAAGCTCCACATTTAGATCACTTTCCCATAACATGGCTATTCCACCACTTCTTCCCTAGCTAGGAACAATTACTCCATTTAATAAACCTACCTTCGCCATTATTCTCCTCATCCTTCTCATTCCAGCTTTTGTCTCCATCAAGAATACCAGTTTGGGCCACCATCGTTGCACAAGATTGCGCAATACTCAAACTAACTGGGGGTTCCCCAGCCCCCAACAGTTCCAACTTAAGGTATTCATGGCTCCTAATGATGCTGCTTTGCAGACACTGCCGATAGATCAAGGGGGATTGAGTTACTACCACAAAAATTTTTTTGCCTTCCTGCATCTACCTCTTCCTCATCTACCCATAGAGTTTGCTTTACACCCATCATACTACTAGCTACATCCCTTCCCATGTCATTTTCTTTGTTTTGACCACGGACTAGCTTTTTCAAATTACCTTTATTTTTCTGGACTTTATAATCCTCATCATTATTTTCCTTCTCTATACTAAGCCCAAAGTCTATTTTAACTAGGATAGTGACTTCCTGGAACTCCTTATTTTTTGCTTCTTCTCGGCCCATATGTATTACCCCACTTTCACATCCTACTGTTGGCATAGAGGTATGGGCCGGCCCTATATTTTGATTTTTTTTTCCTTCTCCTTTTCACTATGGATATTTTCCCCTGTTTTCCTTACTCCTATCCCATCATTTCTATTATTTTGAATTTGAAATTGAAATTGACATACCTCTTGCGTGGCGTGCTCACCTTCCTTTGACATTACTTAGACAAGACTTCCTCTTTTTTCATTTCCAAGATTTTCCCTGGAGTGTGCACCGCCAAGGGAAGTAGAATAGGCATCGTCTTCCGCCCCTACCTGCATCCTTTCTTGCATTGCCATGTCATCAACTTGCTAGTTTATTGGACTTCTTCTTTGTTCTTCTTTTGATAATCTAGCTTTGCTTCCTGCTTGAGCCTTTAACCATTCACCATATTGTAGAGTTTGATTTGGTTGGCCATTTTTTTTGTAATGTCGCTCATCATGACCCATTACGCCACACATGAAGCAGAAAACTAGCAACCTCTTATACCGAAATTGGATGCAGAAACTCTCCCCCTCTAGGCTAGCTATTTTTCCACACCTTCTTAAGGGCTTTTCCAGTGGAAGATTCACCTTTATTCTCATGAATTTTGCTTGCTCTAACATCCATGATCTTGTATCCACTGCCATAAAAATCCCCAAATTGCTGCCTATCTCCTTTCCTATCTTCTTTGTCATCATATCAAAAGGCAAACCCCAAATTTATCCCCAAAAAAGAGAGTAGGTAAAAGAGATATTGCTTGCCATCATTCCCTCTCCCATCTTTTGAGTAACAGGAGATTATTTTCAAAGTTCCATGGCCCATTTGTTTTGACCCCTACCTTAGCTGATATTTGTTGGCAAACTTGAATTGAAGGATATCATTTCCAACTTCCACGATCTTCAAATCTTGGCCTATTTTCCAAGCAATCCTTAAAGTTTACTTCAAAGCACGTAAGTTTTGCTTTCTGTCCGTCAAAAGCTTCCCTATCAGGATTTGAGAACACTCCTCTATTACTTGTGCTTTACATTCTTCCGAGATTGAGATTTGCAACTCTTCTTCTTCTGTTAGTTGCATGTTCTTCAAGACATCTATTAGTTCTTGCTTCATGACCTTGACTATTACTGCGTGATTTCAAACCTTCTAATGATTTTGAGGCCACCTAATCAGAACTAGAAGCTCCGAATTAGGGCCTTAGAGATCGCTCCTATAAAGGAAGGAGAAAAAGCACTTGAGAGAGAAAAAGAACACTCGAGTGAGAAAGCACTCCTACATGGGAGAGAGAGTATATGACTTCTCTTGAACCTCCCATTGTTGATTGGTCCGCATAGAGTGCAACAATCACAAACTTGAGAACTTTTGTTGGCCAATTTTATATACTAATGGTTTGAATCAATTTCTTTTGTCATCATATATATATATACACACACACACACACACATACACATCTGTGCTTTAATTATTAATTTTGTTAATTTTTTTTTTCAAATTAATTTTAGAACTAAATCAATCTTATCTTTAATTATAGCAACTTAAACTTATAAGCATAAAATTTATTATAATTTGAATGTATAGAGAGATGTGAGATTAAGTAAATTTTGAAGCATCACAGTAAAGAGTAATAACTTTAAGTGTGCGTTTGGGTGGAGATTAAAAATTAAAATTATTTCACTATTCAGCTTATTTTTGCTACTATTTATATGCCCTACTATACTTTTTGGCACTATTCATGGTCCTACTATACTATTTCATCTAACTTTTACCCTTATCTACAGTATTTTCAGTAATAATTTTTCAGTTTCAACAAAATAAACAGTATCCAAACACACTCTAACACAACTTGTTACACAGCATTGTGAGTTGTAAAAAAGTGTCTTTACTTGAACCTATTATTATCTTTTTGCCACTCATAATTTGCTATATGGATAAATTGTGCCACTATATGGTACCAGCATAACTTCAATGCATAGAGCGAAGTCAATTTCTCCACTTATTTACAAAGTAATGAACTTTTTAAAGTTCTAAGAGCATCTCCAACAGGAGAGCTAAACACAAAATCATCTTTACTGTAGAGAGTAAACCCACAAAATAGGTCTCCAATGGACTCTCTATACCCAAAGTTTTTTTTGGCTCATGAACAATAGCCCTTGATGAGCTACTGTTCATTCTTTAAATGTTTTTTTTTTTTTTCTTTTATAATAATCAAGTATTGAATAAAAAAATGTTAGAAGATGTGTAGTTGCTAAAAAAAGAATAAATAATGAATGAAGAAATAATATTTAAATAAGATAGAGAATGGGATAGAGAATCTGTTGGAAAGTGTATTTAAAAAAGTAGGTAACTAAGGTTGTGTTTGGTTCACGTAAAATATTTTCCGGAAAATAAATATTTTTTGAAAATGCTATTTTCGGGAAAGGAAAATATTTTCAAGTGTTTGGTTGCATTCCAAAAAATACTTTGGAAAATATTTTCTCGTGTCTGGTTGTTTTGCTGAAAATGCTCTAGAAAACCCATTTTTATCATGTTTCTCACATTTTCTTAAGATCCAAACAAATATTATTACATAGAATCAAAATATATAAACAACACAAGAAACAAAAATCAAAACAAAAACATCATTTATTCACAAACTCAGTGAGAGGGGGAAGAAAGAGCGAGAGATTGAGGGAAAGAGAGATCGGGAAAGAGAGAATCGGAGTGGATGGAGGCGGTGGCGGTTAGATCGGGTGGGTTTGGGGGTGGAGTGGAGTGGGCTGGTGGTCAGTGGCGGCTAGATCAGCGATCGATGGTGGCGGCCAATGCGTTGGAGAGCCTGGTGGAGCACAGCTTGCGGTCGATTGTCAAGATTGGAGCTCGTCAATGCATGGCTAACGATCAGAAAGGTGGATCGGTGATGAGGGAAGGGTGGGCTGAGATCTGGGTGGATCGGTGATGAGGGAAGGGTGGGCTGAGATCTGGGTGGACCGGTGTTTGTGGGTCTTGGGTGTTTGGTCAGCACATGATCTGGGTAGTGCGTCAACGTGATCGGAGCTTGGTTGGGCTGACTGAAACTTGGTTGAGGTGAGGCATGATCTGGGTTTTGTGGGTGTGCTCGTGCTCGAGCTCTCTCTCTTTATGTTTGCGCTTCTGTGTGTCTATGAGTCCCTTCTTTCTTTGCACGTCTTAGGAAATGATTTGAAGTGAAAATAACGACAGAAAATATTTTCCAACCCATTGCTCTTGTTTTACGGTCAACACTAAAAACATTTTCAGTTTGACCCAATTTTCCAGACTAACCAAACAGCCTATTTTACGAAAAAGCATTTTTGAAATTAGTTTGAAGCCAAAACAAACATAGCCTAAAAGGTAAAAGTCACTATTCATTTTCCAAACAATACAAAAATTTGCCTAATCTACTGGAGATGCTCTAATACTAGTGGAGTGTCCGCCAAGATGAAAATAAAAAAGGACAAGGTTTCTTTACAAACTCTTTTTAACTCTCTATCTTTTTAATAAATTTTAAAAATTTATCGGTAGTTGTTTATACTCTTAACACCCATAAAATTTTAATTAAATTGAATGTTATTTAGCATTGAATCAATAAATTTATTTTTTATGCAAAATTTTAAACTATAAGAATTCAAAATTTAAATATTTAATTGATAATATAGCTATTAATTTTCTATTTTCTAAAAATCTTACAAGCATGTAAGATATAAATAAGAACATTCAATGTAATTTAATAATTAAATTTTTAAAATTTATATATGATAAAAAGATATAGAAAAAGTTCGAAGGGTTTTTCAATAATTATGAATTTTTTTTTTTTTTTTGATTTTAAACCAATTGACGGCTCACCTAAATCTAATATATTAAGAGCATTCACAGCAGTGGTGTTAAATAGCTATATTGCTATTTTTTAGCACCACTGATCACAAAACTCATGCTGCAGTAGTGGAGGTATAAGTAAAAAATTTAGATGTTCAGCTACAGTGCACATCTATCTATAGATGTGCACTGTAGCACAAAGCTAAATATATATATATATATATATATATATATATATATTTAACTTCTCTCCCCTTTTTCCATTAAAATATTCTTTTTTTTTCTCTCTCTCTCTCTCTGTGCATTCTCTTTCTTTTTGTCTCAGACTCAAGAGTCTCAGCCTCTCTCTTCCTTCCTCTTCGCTATCTTTTCTCTCTTCTTTTTGCGTGATCGGCGATGGCGTGGGTCGGTGGGTTTTGAGAATGGCGTGTCGGCAATTGGGTAGGCGGGTTTCGTGGATGGCATGGGTCGTGGTGTCATGGATGGCATGATCGGCGATGGCGTGGGTCGATGGGTTTCGTGGATGGCGTGGGTTAGTGGGTCGGCAATGGCATGGGTTAGTGGGTCGGCAATGGCGTGATCGGCGATGACTGTTTTGGAGCATAAGATAAATAGTGGGTCGGCGATGGCTGGTCTCCTCTCTCTCGATCATGCTCAAATGGTAGGTTTGATGGTGGTCTAGGTTTGTGTAGTTGTTGATGGGTGGTTTTTCTTTGGCGGTGGAAAAGTGGATCGTGTCGTTTGTGTAGTTGTTGTTAGGTGGATTGTGCCGTTTGGTAATGGTGTTGAGGTGGCCGAATCGGTGTTGGTATGGTGATTGGGTGGTCGAATTAGTGGTTTTGGTGTTTGGTGGGCATGGGATGGGCTGTGGATTGTTGGTGGTTTGGTGTTTGTTGGTAATCGGTGGGTTTTTTTTTTTTTTTTTTTTTTTCACTGTTTTGTTGGTGGTTTCTGCCTTGGTGGGGTGTGTGTGATGGTGGGGTGGTGGTGGTTGCTGCCTTGCTGGGGTGTGTGGTGGTGGTGGTTGCTACCTTGCTGGGTATGTGTGGCTGTGGCTGATGGTAGAGGTGGTTGTGGTTGGTGATGTGTATATTTTTTTGGTAGTAAGATATATTATTTTATTGTAGTGGTTATATTATTTTATTGTGATGTTTATATTATTTTATTATGTTAAAAGCTAAAATAGATTCACTACTATAATATATGTATAGGTAAAATAAATAAAATAAATTTTAGTGGTGCTAAATAACTAAAATTATAGATGCACTGCTGTGAATGGTCTTTATCCTTATTAACAATTTGTGGGGGGTAAAACTCAAATAATTGAAGTCCCCAAAAGTGAAAAAAACAAAAGTACCCTATACAGTAAAGCAAAGTATCCATTGTCCTATGGAAGTGGAACCCACAATCTCAAAAGCCTGAGGGCCTACTCTGTTCAATGAAGTCCACGCGGTGCATTATCAGTCCCCAATTCGCACTCACACTCACATTGATCTTTTCTTCGACCCATCGACTAGTAAAATGAATTTCAACACTTATTTCACTCACACTTATGCATGGAACCCTAACTAAAAGAAATTGGGCCTAGATGTTACCGTGATTTAAACAATAATTTTTAATATTTAAATAATATTATATATATTTTTATATTTTTTTTTATTTAAATTTATTTTAAAAAAATATAAATAACGTTATTAAAAACATATTACAAAATAGACTCTATAAATTTAGAACCCAATAATGAAAATATCATTAATCTCTTGTCAGTAAGAAAAACTTGGAAGATCTTTTCATTTTTCACAATTGGAATTTTAAAATTTTCCTCCAATTATATTATTCCATCATTAATGAAAAAATTTATCTTTTCTTTCCCTAATAAATCAGTGATCCTCATTTGAAAAAGTCATCACCTCTTAATAATGTTTATAGTGATAAGCCTAGATTCATGTATTCGAAAATGCAAAACATGCAAATTGTAAATTGAAGATTTGATCACTTATTAGGGAATTATAAGTTATAATAAAGAATATCTTTGATTTGACACCACCTCCACGTATCTGACCCAATTTCTACACTAATGATTTTAGTCCATTAATCACCAAATGTATAAATAATTAAGGAGTTTCTTTTATCAATGTGATATTCCACATTCAGCTCGGAGGAAATTTGTCTTAGGTGTAGAGAGGTGGGTAAGATGAGCAAGTGCATACTATCCAAATTTTTGTACTGTTTGAAAAATGAATTGTGATTTTTATATTTATCTACCTACTTTTTTAAATACACTTTTCAACAGACTCTCTATTTCATTCTCTATCTCATTTAAATATTATTTTTTCATTTATTATTTATTTTTTTAACAACTACACATCTTCTAACATTTTTTTATTCAACACCCAATTATTATTAAAAAAAAAAGATCTGAAGAATAATCAGTAACTCATCAGACCTGATGAGTTCCTGTTCATTAGAAAAAAAATTGATATATAAAAAGACTGTTGGAGACCTTTTTTTTACACTCTCATTTCCTATTATAGAGATAATTTTGCACCATTGAAGATGCTCTAAAGGGGGTGGTATTGGAGTTGTAATGGCTCTAGAGAAAAATTGGATGGAGAGGTGGGTGTCTGTACTTCAGAGAACTTGTGAAGTTGGAGGTAAATCCAAAGAAGAAAAAGCTTGCAACTGAGCTTGAATTTGACAAGTCACTGACTTGGGCTCCACATACTTGCATCTAATTAGAAACATGCCACCCAAACTCTTATCTTAAAAATTGGAAACAGCCTCAGTCCAAAACTCAGTTCCATTACTTCCACTCAAAATTTTGAGTTTGGAGTTATGAAAACACAACCCTAAAACTAGACTAAACAATTCTAGATTCAGTAGGCCCCACGTTTTTTAAGTTTTTTTATTTTGGAAACAGACACGCATTATCTTCACAATAAATTTGCCGACTTTTAAATAAAATATTAACAGTTTGATTTTTGGTTTCCATCAAAGCTTTTGAGTTTTTGCAATGTGAAAGTTTGACTGCAATGACGTGTATGGGTGGTGGGTATCTGTACTTAAGAGAACTTGTGAAGTTGGAGGTAAATCCAAAGAAGAAAAAGCTTGCAACTGAGCTTGGATTTGACAAGTCACTGACTAGGGCTCCACAAACTTGCATCTAATTACAAACATGCCACCCAAACTCATATGTTAAAAATTGGAAACAGCCTCAGTCATAAACTCAGTTTCCCTTTCTCTCCCTCAAAATTTTGGGTTTGGAGTAATGAAAGTTTGACCGCAAAGTTCAAAGAGTTATTTCCATTATATTGAAAATTCAGTGAGCAACTTTCATGGGATTCTTCTTCCCCAGACCAACCCAAAACATGTTTGGTATGTTAAGGTCTTGTTTGGTAGAGTATTTTAAATATATGTATTTAGTTTTCAAATAATATTATATGTATTTTTTATTTACATGTATTTTAAAAAAATATAAATAATATTATTCAAACTCCTTTACTTAACTAGCCTTAGAATTAAAAAAAAAAAAAAAGTAACTGGTCACAGTTCACAGAAAGCAAAACTATACTTCTCCTCTTCCTCTAATACAGATAATTAGAGGTTTCTTGGAGGAAGGCTGTTGCAGTTTCTTTTTCGTTGAAATTGAAGATTTTATTATTACTTTTTATAGAGGTTTTTAATTAATTTACAGTGAAGATTATTTTTGAGGATGTTTTTATCTTGTTGGGATCTGACAGTTGTGATAAAAAGTAATAACTATATTACTCAAATTTTGTTTGTTTACTTTGTTATCAAAATCAAGCTTAACACAAAGCTCGATTTTTATTTTCAAACTTGATTTTTTTATAGAACATTCTTAGTTGAAATTAAACTTGTTCAAGAGCTTTGTTATGTCCATTAAAGTTTATTTAACATAACATTATTGCATGGTAGCAGCATGATAGTCACTGTAATTTTTATTCAAAATTTTCTCTTTAAATTTAAAATTAAACATATTAATTAATCACAAAAAATATTACTTTTAAATTAGATTCACAAATAACCAAATAAAAAAAGGAAAATCAAAATCAATCTCTCTCTCTCTCTCTCTCTCTCTCTCTCTCTCTCTCTCTCTCTCTATATATATATATATATATATATATATATATATATATATCGTAGTAATATTTAATGTTGCTATACTTTCCTTGCGCCACCTCATTCGTTATGCCATATATTATTTTTTTGATTGTGTTTTGGTATTGTGTTTTTTTTCATTTCCCATGACAGAGTCTTCTCCCTCCATTTTATAACTTTAATTGAATTTTGGTTTGGATCAATACTTAGTTTTTTTTTTTTAAATATGAATTTGAGTTTATATCAAAATACAATCTACATAGTTATGAATTTGAATATACCTACCAATTGTTTAAGAAATAAATTATTAAGAAGTCTATATTTTATTCCTTTAGTTTCATTTTAATTTTTTGTTAAGATAACATCATAATTTTGTGATGAGTTTCAATTACCATAATAATCTCCTTATTTTTTAAGAGATGGAAAATGTGAATAATAAATTTGAAATTTATAAAGTTTAGTTGGTAGAAGAATATGATTCACCTTAAAAAAAATATTAATCAAACACACAAAAAGTAATAGAATTATATATTTGTAGAGATAAAAAAAAAAATACTTGTAGAAATTTTTTTAATAAAAAAAGAGATAATACTTAAAATAATTGTTATTTTTTTATATATTACGTTACATAATATATTTATATATCCAACCAAGTTGAATTACACAAAATAATACCCTAGAAGAACTCTAATAGGAATTAGGAAATAAAAAAGATCACAACAATATTTTAAATTTTAAATTTTAAATTAAGTCTTCCTTACAGTTACAGTCAACGTGAACTGTGAAGAAATTAGAGAACCAAGCCGCTCCACAATAGCAGAAAGAGACAGTAGAGCAGCAGCCATACTTTGGAAATGAAAATTTGCTGTGAAAGAGTACGTAGGTAGATGGTGAAATGAATAAGGAGAAACCAAATAGCAAATAGTGTAGCTGCTCAAAGTGCATGAAATAATGAAGTTGAGGGCCCACGTTCTGATATCTCAAAAGCAAGGCCAACTCTGGTCAATCAACGAATAAGTCCACATTGTACATCACCAGTTTCCACTAGAATCCACTCTATAATCTAAAAAGCAGAGCGAGCTCAACTGGAATTCACCCTATAATCCAAAAAGCAGGGCCAACTGTTAACAACGAAGGATGAGTCTGTCGGGAGCTTATTTCTTTTTTTTGATTATATAGGTAGATTTAAAAATCGTTTATTTTATTAAAATTGAAATTTTTTTTTGTTAAAAGTATTATATATAAAAATAAAAATTAATTAAAATAGTACAGTAAGACTTATGAATAGTATTAATAAATATAATGAACTTATAAATAATAAAAATAAACTAAATAATAAAATAAGTTGACAAAATTAATCTTATCATATGAACACTTAAAATTGTGTTTAGGGCACCAAAACAACTTTTTGAAATGTTTTTTGTTTTTTGAAATAAAATAAAAATAATAATTAATTAGAAAATCAAATCAAAGGGAATACAAACAAAGTAACAATAGTATGTTTAAATATCACTTATTTACTAAAAAATAAATATTTATTATTAAAAATATTATAATAAAATATTTTTTTATGAAATAGTGCTCTCATCACTTAGTTGGTCCATAAACAGTGGCATGGACCAGCCAAGTGAAACACAAATGCAAACGCACACAAAAATTCAGCAACGCAGACACACACTAGAAGCTCAAACATTCAAGTTTAGTTAGCTTAATTTAAATTTTTTTTAAAAAAGTAGTACAGTACGCTAAGCTTAATGAACAGTTTTTAAGGGTTTATTTGATTGAAAAAGTGAGATGAAACAAGTGATTTTAATTTTTCTTATTTTTATTTAATTGTGGGGTAAAAAAGTGAAGGGGTGAAAAAAAATTTATTTGGTTAGAAAGAAAAACTAGAGGATAGAAAATTAAGTTTATATAAATTTAACATTATACCTCTATTAAATAAAAAAAATAACACATTATATTTTTATCAAAAAAATTGTGTATGATCAAATGGAAATTTTATTTATTTATTTTTAAATGTAATAGTACACAAAATTCAAGAACGTAAAACTTTTTTTTATTAAAAAAAGCCAAAATTGATGGGAAAAAAAACAAATGAGCACAAAAAAAGAAAAAGAAAAAAAGAAACGTAAGATTCAGAAAAAATTGAAAAAAAAAAAAAATCGAGAAGAAGAAGAGTGAGGAAACATTTAAAAAGAAAAAAGAACAAAATTGAAAGAAAAGATTTATAAAACCGACAGTTGAACGTTGGGTGTTGGTGTTGCGGTAGTTTCAAAAAATATATATATATTTTCCCATTTCTGAATGGAGTACTTGTAGGTACGTAGGTTGTAAAGTCGTTTTTTTTTAAATGAAACGTAGGCTGTCAGAGCACTTATAGCAGTAGAGTTAAAAAACTATTTTATCTCTATCAAAATATAAAAAAACTCATGTAACGGTAGAATTAAATCTATTTTTTTTAGCTTCATTACTACAGTGTACATTTATTTATAGATGTGCATTGTAGTTTAGAGCTAAAAAAAGAAAGGCAAAAAGTCATTTTTAGTCCTTATATTTTCAGGCGATTCCTATTTTAGTCCCTACATTTTATTTGTACCGCTTTTAGTCTCTATCCTGAAAAATGCTTCTCGTTTTGGTCTCTGCCATTACATCAGAAACGGAAATTACACAGCTGGCAAACGGCATGCACTGTTGGCCTGACATGGCCATTAAAATAATAATAAAAAATACCATGTCAGCATTTAAATTTAAAAAATTAATTTATTAATTTTAACTAAATAAAAAAATTAAAAACAGAATTAAAAACTAAAAATCATATGAATTGAGATCTAAGTGTATCTTGAACAAGAACAACAAGAACACAAACTTAGATATAAGAACACAAACCAGAAATAAATTAAAAAAAAAAAAAAAGCTTTCTCCCTAGCTAGGGTGTGTTATATTGTTGATTGAATATGTACTCTCAATTTACATTTTTCTCAGTAACTAGACAAAACCCAATACAAGCAAACATAAAATTGAAGCAAACAAGCTGTAAACAAACCCAGATCGAAGAATACAAACCCATACCCCAAATCATAAACCCATGGCTGACCTGTAACTGCCCTCAAATCACAACCACAAATCCATCGGAATCCGCCACCTAACCATCAACAATCCACCACAAATTCAAAACAATAAACCCATCCACTACCCACACAAACCCATCAAAGCAAACTACACCACCGAAATCTGATCTTAAAAAAAAAAAAAAACCTCACCTAGTCCAGCCACCATTCCTCTCCAATCTGAGTATGAAACCCATCACCAAACTCCGATCTGTGAATGAAACCCACCACCAAACTCTGATCTGTGCCATCACCGAAACCCACCACCAAACTCTAATCTCAGCCACTGAAACCCACCACCAAACTTCAATCCAGCCATCAACCATTACTGATCCAGCCATCGAACGATCATGCAACCCATCACCGATCGACCCAAACTCCAACCACAACCACCAACCCAAACTTCGATCTGTGCCACCACCAAAACCCACCACCTAAAATCGTGAGGATCACGAGGGAGGGTTAAGAGAGAAAAGAGTTTCGGAGATTGAGGCCAGGGAGAGGTGTAGAGAGTTAAGAGATGAGAGTTTTGGAGTTTTGAGAGAGTGGGAGAGGATGTTGATTTTTAGGGGTTTTGTTAGCCTTGTAATTATTGTAAGTTCTGATATCTTTTGAAATTTTGTACCCAAAAAGTTTTAAATTTTTTTTTTCTTGTTTTTCTTCGTTGATGTATAGTTTCTATATTTATATATGTACATAATATGCAGCTTGTTTGCTTCAATTTTATGTTTGCTTATATTGGGTTTTGTCTAGTTATTGAGAAAAATGTAAATTGAGAGTACATATTCAATCAACAATATAACACACCCCAGCTATGGAGAAAGCTTTTTTTTTTTTAATAATTTATTTCTGGGTTTGTGTTCTTATATCTAAGTTTGTGTTCTTGTTCAAGATACACTTAGATCTCAATTCATATGATTTTTAGTTTTTAATTCTGTTTTTAATTTTTTTATTTAGTTAAAATTAATAAATTAATTTTTTAATTTAAATGCTGACATGGCATTTTTTATTATTATTTTAATGGCCAAGTCAGGCCAACAGTGCATGCCGTTTGCTAGCTGTGCAATTTCCGTTTTTGATATAACGGCAGGGACTAAAACGAGAAGCGTTTTTCAGGATAGAGACTAAAAGCGGTAAAAATAAAATGTAGGGACTAAAATGGGAATCGTTTGAAAATGTAGGGACTAAAAGTGGCTTTTTGCCAAAAAAAAATTATTCCCTTTCCGGTTGTGTGTGTGGCTCTGATAGTTGTGTATAGTAGATGAAGAGGATAAAAACAGAAGATAAGGCCTAGATGAGTGGGCCTAACGGATCTATGTCCATGGGCCAAAGGAAAGTCAAGCCCATCCTTTGCATAGAACCCCTCATAAAATAAGGACCCAATAAGAATAGGGCAAAACATGGGAAGATTCTTGAAGGAGCACCTTAAAGCAAAGAGTTCTCCACAGAAGAGTAGCTTGTCCACCATGTTTTGGATTCCTCAAAGAAGAGTCCTATAAGGAAAGAACTTGGGTTACAAGGAAGGGAGGAAAGACCTCACTACTATAAAAGCCCTAATATCCTCTCGCATCAAGGTACGCATAATTGACCTCTCTCTAGCACTCTAGAGTTGTGAGAATACTTCTAACTTGACCTTCGGAAGGTATTTGGCCGACACCACACCGGTGCCTTCTGCAAGGTCTTTTTGTTTTCTTATTTTTGTAGGTGATTTATTTGAGCGTTAGGATCGTGCTTCTCACTGGTGAGATTTACGGCATCATCAGTTGGCGCCGTCTGTGGGAACGATTGAACTGTTTGGTTTACCTTGTCACTTCTCGGACACAAGAGTTGCATGGTACTCACACGCTCGATGGCTACTACCAACAACGTTCAAGGAGACGAGCCGCCGAGATCCACCGCATCAGAAAGACAGGTCCAGACCCTCATGGCTGCGGTGGAGCACCTCACGAAACAAAATCACGATCTGGAGGAGCAATTGTGTCAAAGGGACGCAGGACACAACATCCAGGAGGAAAACTAGGGGGACAGTTCCGAACAGGGGGGACTTGAAAGGCCGGAGGGTAGTAACGACCCCAGTAGACCCAAACAGCGGAACTTAAGTATGCCCTCTCTTATGGATACTACCACACCACCTATTTTCGTGGAGATGCAGGCGATAAAGGAACAAATAGAGGTTATGATGAACGCTCTCAAGGGACGCGTCTCAAGCGACCTTGATGATTTGGTAAATAGAACCGACTCCCCGTTCACTATACTTGTCAATTCTTGTCCCCTACCACAGAAATTCTGAATGCCGCAGATTGAGAGCTACGATGGGGCCAAGGACCCACTCGATCATTTAGAAACCTTCAAAACCCCTGATGCACCTCCAGGGAGTACCAAACGAGATCATGTGTAGGGCCTTCCCTACAATGCTGAAGGGCGCAGCAAGAATTTGGTTCAGCAGATTAACGCTAAATTTAACCAACACCTTCAAGGAACTAAATGCCCAGTTCACCTCGCACTTCATTGGGGGGCACAGGTACAAGAAATCTACAGCATGCTTAATGAGCATCAAGCAGCGGGAGGACGAGACACTGAGGTCGTACATAACTTAGTTCAACAAAGAAGTGCTTTCGATTGACGAAGCCGATGACAAGATTCTGGTGGCGGCCTTTCTCAATGGCTTACAGAAGGGAAAATTCTTGTTCTCTCTATATAAGAACGACCCGAAGACCATGTTTGAGGTGCTCTATAGGGCTACAAAATACATGAATGCGGAGGACGCGCTACTGGCCAGGGAAGACAAACCCAGAAAAAGAGAGAGATTAGAAGATGCACGCTAGGACCAAGGGAGGAAGAAACAAAGGACAGGAGACAGACGCGATGAAAGGCGTTCCAAGCCCCCAGGGGGAAGGTTTACAAGTTTTACTCCCCTGAACGCCCCATTAAACCAAGTCCTAATGCAGATTAAGGACGAAGGGGTGCTGACGTTTCCAGGAAAGTTGAAGAGCAATCCAACCAAGCGATCAAGAAACAAGTATTGTCGCTTCCACCGTGACCACGGTCATGATACTGCGGATTGCTATGATTTAAAGCAATAAATCGAGGCCTTCATCAGAGAAGGGAAGCTGCAGAAATTTGTCAACAAGGAGAGAACAGATGCACATCCTCAGGAACAAGCCCCTCAACGGGAAAACGACCACCAGAGACCCCACGTTGGAGACATAAGGATGATAATAGGGGGGACCATGGGTACAAGATCGTCCAAAAAGGCTCGAAAGACCTATCGCAGGATGGTTCAGAATGTCCAGTTAACGGGCTCGGTACCCAAGATAGCACGAAGGGATAGCCTGGTTATTGGGCTTTCGGAGGAAGACGTGAGGCATCTCCATCACCCACATGATGATGCACTCGTCATTAGCGTACGGGTAGGAGACTACAATGTGCATCGGATGCTGGTCGACAATGGCAGCTCAGCAGACATCCTATACTACCCAGCATTCCAGCATATGGGAATTAACAGAGCACGATTGATTCCAACAAATGCTCCGCTAGTCGGCTTTGGAGGAACAAGGGTACTCCCGGTAGGATTTATCACACTCTTAGTGACGGTCGACGACTATCCGCAACAAAACACGAAGGATGCAACTTTCCTTGTGGTTGACTGTTCGTCCGCTTATAACGATATCCTTGGGCAACCGACGCTAAACTCTTGAAATGCGGCAACATCAACATACCACCTAATGATCAAATTCCCGACAGAGTACGGGATTGGAGAGTTGCGAGGAGACCAGGTAGCCGCCCGCGAGTGTTACATCGCCATGCTAGAATTGGAGGATTATCAGCAGACTATGTATATAGGAGAACAGCGGACCGCGCCAGAACCGGTTAAGGAGTTGGAAGAAATAATCCTAGCAGAATGGGCACTTTGGCCAGCCCGCTGATACGTCAAGACCTAGCAGGTTTCCTAAGGATGAATCAGGATGTATTCGCATGGAGTCATGAAGACATGTCCGAGATCGACTCGTCGGTTATAGTCCATAGACTGAATGTTAACCCGGCATCCTCACCCATCCGACAGAAGAAACGGGTGTTCACACAAAAGCGAGACAAAGTAAAAGCAGAAGATGTTAGGAAATTGCTAGAAGTTGGTTTTATCCAAGAGATATATTACCCCGACTGGTTAGCAAACGTGGTCATGGTCAAGAAGCCTAACGGAAAGCGGAGGATGTGCATTGATTTCACGGATCTTAATAGGGCGTGCCTAAAAGACAGCTGTCCACTCCTTCGGATAGATACCTTGGTAGACTCGACAGCTAGACACGAGCTCCTAAGTTTCATGGACGCTTTCTTAGGCTACAATCAGATCAAAATGAAAGAAGAGGATCAAGAGAAAACATCTTTCGTCACCAGCCAGGGGCTTTTTTGTTACAAAGTGAAGCCGTTCGGACTCAAGAACGCAGGGGCAACATACCAGAGATTGATGAATAAAATGTTTGCGCACCAACTTGGAAGGAACGTCCAAGTCTACGTCGATGACATGCCAGTGAAAAGTGTGCGCGAGAACGACTACTTGAACGACCTCCAGGAGACATTCAACACCCTTCGATCATATAACATGAAGTTGAACCAAAGCAAGTGCATGTTCGGGGTGACAGCCGGGAAATTCTTGGGCTTCATGGTGTCCCAAAGAGGTATAGAGGTCAACCCGGAGAAAGTGCGGGCCATATTAGAGCTAAAACCCCCAAGGACAGTGAAGGCAGTGCAAAGCTTGAACGGAAAAGTTGCGGCCTTAAACAGATTCATCTTCAAAGCAACGGATAAGTGTCTGCCTTTCTTCCAAGTACTGAAAAAATCTTTTGAGTGGACGGACGAGTGCCAGAAGTCATTTGAGGACTTGAAGAAATACCTTTTGTCCCTACCATTACTCAGCCCGTCCATGCCAGGAGAAGAACTATACCTCTACATAGCGGTTTCGCAAGCAGTAGTTAGCGCAGCCTTAGTAAGAGATGAGGGAGGCTCGCAACGGCCCATCTATTTTATAAGCAGGGCATTCTGAGGAGCGGAAGAAAGATACCCCAGGATGGAAAAGTTGGCCTTTGCATTTGTAACGGCTGCGCGAAAGCTTAAACCATATTTCCAGGCCCACACCATCATAGTTCTGACAGACCAACCTTTGAAAAGAGCAATGAGCAGCCCAGAGGCGGCCGAAAGGATGGCTTTATGGGTAATTGAGCTAAGCGATGTTGACGTGCAGTACCGTCCATGAACTGCAGTAAAAGGGCAAATAGTGGCAGACTTCATAGCCAAGTATACTTAGTCAGAAGACAAGGGGGCAGAAGGACACAAACTATGGAGCATCCACATGGACAAATCATCAAATCAGCGCTTAGGAGGTGTCGGTGTGGTCATACAAACACCAGAGGGGGATAAAATCAAATGCATGATCCGACTAGATTTCCCCAGAACCAACAACGGAACTGAATATGAAGCCTTGGTAGTTGGTTTGGATCTTGCAAAGGCAGTAGGTGCTGAAAACATGATCATGCATTGCGATTCCTAGGTAATAACGAGCCAGGTCAACGGCGATTATAAGTGTAGAAACGAGAGAATGAAGAAGTACCTGGAGGAAGTGAAAAGTCGAATCAGCGGCCTTGAAGTCAAGTTCGTTCAAATCCCAAGGGAGGAAAATGAATGCGCCAACTGTCTTGCAAAAGCAGCTTCTGTAGAGTTTATGAATGCATCCGAACATGTATTATCTTTTATCCAAACCTTCTCGCTTATTAATGACCGAGCACAAATGCAGGAAATAACTGCCGAAGAGAGTTGGACCACGCCTTTAATAGCATACCTAAGGTCAGGCATTCTGCCAGACGGGAGAGACGCCGCAAGGAAGTTGAAAGTCCAATCCTCACAGTTTGTGCTAATCAGGGATGTCTTATACAAGAGAGGTTTCTCTCGACCGTACTTGAGGTGTTTGAGCCATGAAGAAGTAGATTATGTAATGAAAGAAGTTCACGAGGGGATCTGCGGAAATCACTCAGAGGCACGATCATTGGTACATAAGTTGATCTGAGTTGGGTACTATTGGCCCACTATGCTCAAAGACGCCCAGGCTTACGTCAAGGCTTGCGATAAATGTCAGAGGTTCAGTAATTTGATCAGGCAACCATTAGAGGCGCTCACACCTATGACGGTCCCTTGGCCGTTCGCCCAATGGGTGGAAGCAGAACCCTTAGCCACTATTACGGAAAAGAGCATCCGTTCATTTGTATGGAGGAACATTATCTGCAGATATGGGATACCGAGGGTGCTTGTCTTTGACAACGAAAAGCAATTCGACAACGGCGCATTCAGAGACTTCTGACCGAGCTAGGTATCAAAAATCACTACTCATCTCCAGTACACCCGCAGGCCAACGGACAAGTAGAAGTCATGAACCAGACCTTGCTAAAAATCATCAAGACTCGGCTCGAGGGGGCAAAGGGTATCTGGCCTAACGATCTACCAAGCGTATTATGGGCGTATCGAACGACAGCAAGGACACCCACTGGAGATACCCCATTTCGACTTACATACGGAGCTGATGCAGTGATCCCAGCAGAGGTAGGTCTTACCAGCTATCGCGTGCAGACCTACATGGAAGACAAAAAGGAAGAAGCTATGCGCCTCCAGCTAGACTTAGTGGACGAGGCCCGAGCAACGATAGAGCAAAGGTTGGCACGATACCAGAACCTCATGTCAAAGTACTACAACACCAAGGTCAGGCATAGAGACTTTCAGATTGGAGACCTGGTGCTACGAAAGGTAATGGGCGTTGCTAAAGACCCTTCACAAGGAAAGCTTGGACCAAACTGGGAAGGGCCTTATAGGATCACGTCATGGCAGAGGAAAGGAACATACCACCTCGAAACAATGGACGGAAGGAAGTTTCAGCACCCATGGAACGCGGAACACCTTCGGAGATACTACTAGTAGAAATGATGATCGACTTCCCCCTATCCCCTAGTTTGTTTATTTTTACTAGTCTTTTTTTAAAATTTTTGATTATTTTTGTTTGAACAAGCTTTGCTACTATGACTTTCAGTACCCTTTTAAGCCCAAGGGGGCAGGTACTTTTTCTACAGCTTTAAATTTTATGGAGGAACATTCAGACTATGCTATGTGTTATTACTACTATAAGATTACTACCATCAGTGGACAAACCCAATGACGAAGGTTGAAAATTTAAACAAGTCCACAAAGTGGATGGACCTCACAAAGGGTCAAGACTACAGTCCACAATGTGGACGGACCCAATGACGAGGGTTGAAAATTTAGACAAGTCCACAAAGTGGACGGACCTCACAAAGGGTCAAGACTAGTCCACAATGTGGACGGAGCCAATGACGAGGGTTGAAAATTTAATCAAGTCCACAAAGTGAACGGACCTAATGACAAGGGTTGAAAATTTAATCAAGTCCACAAAGTGAACGGACCTCATAAAGGGTCAAGACTACAGTCCACAATGTGGACGGACCCAATGACGAGAGTTGAAAATTTAAACAAGTCCACAAAGTGGACGGACCTTACAATGGGTTAAGACTACAGTTCGCAATATGGACAGACCCAATGACGAGGGTTGAAAATTTAAACAAGTCCACAAAGTGGACGGACCTCACAATGGGTCAAGACTACATTCCGCAATATGCACAGATCCAATGACTATGGTCATTAAACAAGTCCACAAAGTGGACGGACCCAACAAAGGGCAATACTCAAGTCCACAACGTGGACAGGTTCCACGAAGGGTCAAGATCGAAATCCATAAAGTGGACGGACCAAACAAATTGTCAAAAATCATATCCACAAAGTGGACAGACCATGAAGGGTAAAAATTCCAATCCATAGAGTGGACGGACCCCACAAAGATGAAAATTTTTACAAAATCTACAAGGTGGACGAACGCCGCCAATATTAGCTTTTTAAACCATCAAAGTAGAAGGACCTCAAAAGAGGCCAATATCTAGCCCGCGAAAGTGGACGAACACTCTAGGCTACACTATTTAAAGAGAACGGGTCCTACAAAACAAATTGCCTGTGAACATTTTTAATAAAGTAAACGGACTCATCGTCAACAAAATGATTAAGATGCATTAATGAAAGGGTTAGCTAAACGAGATAAATTGTCTATAAAACAGATATATAACTTAACCCGGTACATAACGAGCAAAACTAAATTGTTCTCAAAATACTTGAACAAAACAAATAAAAATTTATTAAACATCAAGAGCAGCGGAGTCTTTGGCTTCATAGGCTTCTCCTCCTTCAACCGTCGGGATCTCAGGGGCGACGGAGATGGGCACTTCCTCACCAAAAAGCTCATTCGTATCATCTGACGGCTCGGGATGAATGGACGTAGCCTTCGAAACGGTGATGTTGACGTTTGAAAAGTCAAGCTTTGGATACAAGGCCTTGGCTTGACGGAGTGCGTCATCGAAACCGTCGTTATATGAGACTCCGAGCTCTGATAATAGGGTATCAGAGTCACAATATTCCAGAACGGCTGCTTCTTTGGCATGACGAAGGTCATTCTCCTTGTCCTCTAAGACTTTCTTCAGCTCCTCTGTCATCTTCTGATATTCATCTCTGGCCCGTTCTGCAAGCTTTAGCTTCTGCTCCGTCACCACCTTTCAGTTCCTCAGCTCGAACAGTTCCTCCTCTGCCAGCTTGGCCTTTTCGCGGACCCGTCCGAGCGTCATCTCATGATGGAGAGACCGTTCCATTAATCCCTTAGTCATGAGCATGGCCTGAAGAAAAAAGGGAGTTAGATTTAATGGTTGCCAAGGTCGAATGGTTGCCAAGGTCTTTATAGTCCTCGCTACCAATAATTGAAGAAAGCTTTTCTAAAGTGTATTTTGGATCCTCACGAAGTAAGACGGGCGGTTTCTTTTGACTGCCCAGTAAAGGAACCATGAGACCTTTGCCACCCCCATGTTTGGCCGGGGTCACCGTCTTGTTGCCCTCCGCCATCAGACCAATGACGGGCTCCGTCGAGACCTTCTGCTTTTTGGGTGCCTGATCTCCTTTGGGCAACGATCTCTTTTTTGCTGAAGGCTTGCTTGAGCCCGTCCCCATGGCGCCCTGGTCCGTCTCCTTCTTCTTCGCGGCCTAAGCTCTTATGGCTGCCCTTCTTTTCGCGTCTTCCATCTCTGAAAAGTAGACGGGTAAGTTTGCAGAAGAACAGTCAAACTAAAAGGTAGACGTTGACGGACTTACGCTGACAGGTGCGGTCCTCGTACTTAAATGTCGCCGGAGTGGGTTCTGGTCCGTCACAATACCAATGGATGGTGTTTAGGTTCACAAGCTTAGCCCACGTTCATTCCTCTGGTTTAGACTTTGCAAAAATTCTTTCAAGAAACTTGTACTCCTCGATATCAACTTGGGGGCACCGTCGTACTGTAAAAAACAAAGAGACGGATCAATCAGGACAGTCATAAAAGTATTAAAGAAAACAATAAAGCACATACGTAACGCGATGGATATATATATCGGACGGATTCAATATCCCCCAAGTTTTGTCAACTGGCATAAAGTCCGTCTCCCCTGGGTGACACATCCAACCGTCGCCCTCCAGGAAGAAGTAACGGCTCTTTCAGTCGCGGTTGGAGTCTGGGGTTTCATAAATAACTTTAAGGACGGACTTCCTAGGGACGAAATTGTACATTCCCTTTAACTTATCAATTTCATCTGGACTGTAGCAATGGAGAAATTCCCATACTGTCAACGATCTGGCACCGTTAGACATGGCTCCGTACAGGACCTCCATCACTATAAAAACCGTCCAAGCATTCGGGGATATCTGGCTGACGGACAAACCCAAGTGCTGGAGGAGTTCACGCTTTAAAGAGTTCAAGGGGAACCTAAGACCCGCCTTGAGCACTTGTTCGTACACCCCTACATCATCCACCCCATCATAGTAGCATTTTTCTGACTTGTAAGGCAGACGGATAAGGATGTAGTCGGGTATTTGTTAGATTGCTCTAAGTGTTTTAAAATGTGCCTCCTTGATCGTGGACGTAAAGTTATTGACCGTCCACTCTGGTAGCATGACGAACTCCCTAAGTCCGTCAGTACCTACAATTGACTTAATTCTTTGTTCACCGTCATCAGAACCTTCCTCTAGTTCAGCCAACTCCATAACCTCATTTTTTAAGGACGGGGAAGCGGCAGACGGACTCCTCTCACTTAGTTAGTCTAGATCTCTATAACCCGACGGGTACAATTCCTCGTAACCCGCCCCGTCACGGACAAATGACTGGTTACTTGACGCACTAGACAGCCTACACGTAGTGACAAAACCTAAGACTGACGGGTTTAAAGAAAAATGGGGTGACGGGTGCAAAAAACTTGAATTTTTACCAGATGAAGAATAAAAGATGCAATAGAAGAAAATTGAACGGATGAAATCACTTATCGAGGAAAAGAGTGAGCGGATGAGATCTTGTGCTGTAGGAGTTGAACGGATTGATCTCTGACAGTTGACGGACTCGCTCTGACAATGTATTTTTAGTGAAAAGCAAGGGAATGAGAAGAAGGGTGTTGAATTTTATAGATGAAGTGCACGGAAGACGAAGCGACGCTTCGATTCGAGATACAAGCCAATCAACGAACAACACGTGTCAAACGCCATAAATGCCTCTGGATAGCTTGTCAGAACTCTATATCCCTGACGGCCTCATACTCCACGAACCGTCACCAAAGATCCTCGTTATCGTCATCTAGAGATTTCAGACCGTCACCTTGTTAATTGTGACACCGTCCACTCAGCATTTACAACCGTCATCTAAGCTATATTTTGCCACAGTTCATGTCTTATCTCAACCATCAACCCATGACCATAAAATCGTCAGCTTGAATTTATTTGACCGTCACCCCAATTAATCCCTTTCCGCAGATGGCGACGGACCAAATGGGGTGAAGGGGGCAACTGAAGAGGATAAAAACAGAAGATAGGGCCTGATGGGCCTGGACGAGTGGGCCTAACGGATCTATGTCCATGGGCCAAAGGAAAGTCGAGCCCATCCTTTGCGTAGAACCCCTCATAAAATAAGGACCTAATAAGAATAGGGCAAAGTATAGGAAGATTCTTGAAGGAGCACCTTAAAGCAAAGAGTTCACCACAGAAGAGTAGCTTGTCCACCACGTTTTGGATTCCTCAAAGAAGAGTCCTATAAGGAAAGAACTTGGGTTACAAAGAAGGGAGGAAAGACCTCACTACTATAAAAGCCCCAATACCCTCTCGCATCAAGGTACGCATACTTGACTCTCTCTAGCACTCTAGAGTTGTGAGAATACTTCTAACTTGACCTTCGGAGGGTATTTGGCCGACACCACACCGGTGCCTTCTGGAAGGTCTTTTTGTTTTCTTCTTTTTGTAGGTGATTCATTTGAGCGTTAGGATCTTGCTTTTCACTGGTGAAATTTACGGCATCATCAGTAGATATATTATTTTATTGTGATATTTATATTATTTTATTATACTGAAAGCTAAAATAGATCCACTATTACAGCATGTGCAGATAAAATAAATAAAATAACTTTTTTATAATGTCAAATAGCTAAATTTTTTTGCTCTAGGTGCTCCAATGTCATTCCATAGGAAAAGTATCTTGTGAACCGCGGGACATATGTAATTTTTGTGAAACTGACATTTGTCCGTGATATTATATTTTATCTACAGAGAGCAGGGAAGAGATCAATAGAAAATAAAAGTAGATTGATACTTCTCCAAAAAAATCAAAAAGTAGATTGATATATATTTGTTGCCAAATTATAATTTCCGTCTGTTTCAATTTCTTTCTCATAAAGTTAAGTCAGTTCTTAATTATTAACGATGTTAATTTTGTATGTCAGTTCAGTTTTCAAAATTAATCAAATTTATCTTACAATCATATCACCTTTTAACATATATAAGCATAAAATTGATTTTTTTAAAATTTTAGAGATGAAAATAAGTAAAATTTGAAAATTAAAGGATAAAATTAACACAATTAATATTTAAGAGGTTTTATTTTAAAATTCAAGAATGAAATTGATGCAATTAAATGCATAGAAATGAAATTGAAATTAATTGTTACAATTTTTTATTTTTTTTGAGAATGAAACTTGAGAATTTAATTAAAATAGAATCAGCTAGCATCGGTTAAGAGTATAGAGTAAAGGTGTGAAGGAACATCCTCCATCTACACAGAATAACTACTAACATATCTAGCATGTTTAGCTAGGTTATGAGCAACCAGGGCCGGTCCTTTTACTAGGCCAATTAGGCAATTGCCTAAGGCTCTCAAGTGGAAAGGAGGCTCCAAAATTTTAGAAAAGAAGGGGTAGTAGGGGAAAAAAAATGGTTTCAGATGAATAAAAAAAAATCCGGCACATCCTTTTGACCAAAAAACAAAATTTCTGTTGTACCCAGTTAAACATTGGTAGCACCAAAAAAAAAAAAAATTTGGTCTAAATAAAATCAATTGTCCCAAAAATAATATCATTATCCTCTAGACAAACCAAAATTTCAACAAAATAAATTACAAATCCAGTCTAAGAAATTAACCACAAAACAATTGATAATCAAAACAAATAAAAAACCTCAAATCCCTAAAATTTTAACCTTTCTTTTCTCATTCTTACTCTGCTTTTTTCTCTCAACTCTTGCTCTCCGCCTCTCTCATTCTTTCTCTCCACTCCCACTATCAAGGCCAGCCCCAGACCAAGCTTCCTCCAATCTCTCTTTTTTCTTTTTCTTTTTTCTTTTTTTTTCGCTGCTGCGTTTGGGTTTTATTCTGCAGAACTGAAGAATGACTTAATGGGTTTTGAGTTTTGACTTTTGAGGTACTTGGATTTCTAATTTTCTGCCTTTCTCTATACTTTTCTTTATATTTATTAAAAACTTAATGACCTATTTGGATGGAGGGGGGAAGGAGAGGAAGTGGAGAGGAATAACGTACTATTGGTTAAAAATAAGCTAATTTTGTGCTAACTCTACTTTACTCCCCCTCAATCCAAACGGACGATAAGTTTTCTCTAGGTAGTGGGCTGGATGTTTCACCACGTTTGGGCCTTCAAGCATTTTTTTTTTTTTTTTGGGTTAAGCCTGCGCTTTTTTTTTTTCTTTTTTTTGTGGTGTTATAGGTGCAATAGGATTTGTTTTATGTTTTTTGTGGGTGCCATCTTGGCAGGCATCTTCTTGGCTTGGCTGGGTTAGGGCGCTGGGCTTGTACAATGTTGTGTTTATTTATTTATTTATTTTTAATCTTGTGTTTAGTTGTTGGTAATATAATGAATAAATCTTTATTTATGCAGGTTGAGATTGCTAAAAACTTGTTATTATTCGGTGAAACTACAACAATACTTTTTATATAAATCAGGTTCTATTTCTCATTTGCTCTACACTTGAAAGTTATTTTTTATTTTAGTCTTTATAAATATATTGTTTGGTTAGAAATGTCTACTAGAAAATATGCATCTGAATCTAAAAAACTTAAAAAAAGAAAAAAAATTTAATTGAGTCTCAAAAAGGATCAATGGATAAATTTGTTATTAGTAATAAACAAAATATAACACAAAATTTAGATGAAAATATCACAAATGAGCAATAAATTCACCAAAAAGAGTTAGAAGATAATGAAATGATACAATTGCAAGATAACAATGATGTTCAATTTTGTAATACAACAAATCTTGATAATGAACTTCAAAAGAATTTGGAAGAAAATGAAAATAATGATGAAAATGTCACAAATGAACAAGTTCACCATAATGATGTTCAACTTGAAGAAAATGAAAATAATAATGACATGTTGAATTATATTCCTTCAAATATTTATGATCCAAGTAATTGAAAAAATATTGACACAAAATGAAAAGATTTATTAGTAGAAAGAAAAATAGATTTTAAATGAGATATATTATAATATAAAAATATTAAATAAATATTAATTTAATTAATACATAAGTATAAAAAATGTCTCATTTTAGTTCTCGCCTTATGCCCCAAAATATCTATGGCCGGCCCTACGAGCAACAAAGTTTCCAAGTCAACATACATGGAAAAAAGAAATACAACTGGATTCTGTCAAGGCTTTGGCTGAGTCGAGGATATGACCAAAGGGAGAAAGAAAGTCCTCATTGCTGCTAAGAGTGTTGATCACACGTTCTAAATCACCTTCATGAATGAAGGATAAGCAACCAATTTCTAGTGCAAAGGAGATAGCTCGCACTGTTGCCAATGCTTCAACCAAATCTGAAGAGAATGGAAGGGGAACTCGCTTCGACAGCAAAGCCAACGCCTAGCCTTGGCTGTCACGTACCACCACACCCAGGCCAGCTCTGCCTATATCTTTGAAAGTCGCTCCATCAAAGTTAACCTTCAGAGAATTGGGGGAGGAGGTGACCATCTGACTCGTGTGGGTGAATGGGTAGACATCTGTGAAGAGGCCATGAGGTTTGCTTTGCTGAAATCCTAGAGTGCTTGCTATGCCGTTGGGGCAACCTATGATATCGGGTAATCAGAATTTTTGACTCTAATTTGATTCTTGCGGAACCAAATTGTCCATAACAGCACTGCTAACTTCTCTAGATTTTTTCCTTCCAACTGTGCATATAATATAAGGTCTGAAATGTTGGAAAAATAGTGGGAACGATGAAAGTCGAACTCAGGAAGAGCTTCCCATAACTGAGCTAATTCAGTGCAATCCCATAGCGCATGTAAGATACTTTTTGGTTCTCTGTTGTAGCGGTCACAGATATGAAATGTCAGAATCATCCGTTTCCTTAAACTCACCTTTGCTGGCATCGCGTTCCGGCAAGCTCTCCAAAGGAAGTTTTTTACTTTATTTGGAACGGACAAACCCCAAACCAGCTTCCAAACTCCATTATCTTGATTCGAACCCACTGTGGTTGGGTTATTTAAATTTTCTTTGGCTAGAAATTTATAACCCGACTGCACTTTGTATTGACCCAAGGATGTATATGGCCAAATTAATTTGTCTTTAGTTGGGGAGTTACAGAGAGGAATGCTTTGTATCAAATCAACCTCTTGTGGATTAAACAAGCCCTATAACAGACTTGAATCCCACTATTTTGTACCCGGATCAACGAGGTTTTCCACCTTTGCTTCCTCAAAACCACAACCGTTGGAGACAAAATTCTTGGATGATCATTGTATGGTAGCCATGCATCAAGCCAAACCCCAATTAATTCTCCATTGCCCACTCTCCATCTAGCACCTTTCAAGAGACACATCATGACCTTTTAGTATGCTCTGCCATGCATAAGAACCAACACTTGAATCAAGAGCCTCCATTATAGAGCAATTAGGAAAAAAAAAATTGAATTAAAAAACCCGGTACAATAGGGATTCCTTGTGGTGTAGAAGTTGCCATGCTTACTTAGCTAGCAAAGCATCATTGAAGATGGCTAGGTCCTTAAAACCCATTCTACATTCAAATTTAGCATGGCATAAAGTTTTCCATTTGACCCAATGCAATTTTCTTCTATCACCCTTCTATCCGCACAGGAACTTTCAAATCAGGCTTTCCATCTCTGTGTATAAACCCATTAGGAGCTTGAACCAACTCATTGTGTAGGTTGGGATAACTTGTACCACTGCCTTGATAAGGATTTCTCTCCCTGCTTGAGATAGTAGTTTTTCCTTCCACCCTTGAATTTTTTTCCAAACTCACTCCTTTATGTAGTTGAAGCTTGCCTTTTTATTTCCCCCTACAAGTGATGGTAAGCCCAAATACTTCTTGTATTGTCTTATTTCAGGACCCTCGAATGCTACCTTGATGTGTTCTCTAAGCTTTTCAGAAGCGGATTTACTGAAGAAAATGGTAGTTTTGCTTCTATTTATTTGCTGCCCCTAACATTTGCCATATGTGTTTAGGATGTCCAAGACCTTCTAGCATTCTTGGGTGGTTGCCCTGCAAAACAAAAGACTGTCATCTGCAAAAAGGAGGTGGGCCAGACGAGAACTATTTCTAGATAGAGAATAGCCTCGTATTTCACCTTGGCCAGCTGCTTTTCTAATGAGACCTTGTAGTCTTTCTATACACAGTAGGAAAAGGAAAGGGGAGAGTGAGTCTCCTTGGAGGATACTTCTTGATGGTTAGATCATGCCTTTGGGTTCTCCATTTACAAGGATTGAATATGAGACAGAAGTAACACACAGCATAATTAGCTTAATCCACTGTTCGGTAAACCCCATTGTCCTCATCACTGCTTTTACATATGGTCATTCCACCATATCGTAAGCTTTGCTCATATTGAGTTTTATTACTATAAGATCATCATTCCTAGTGTGTTTCTGCATACTGTGGAGAGATTCAAAGGCTACCAGAATATTATCAGAGATAAATCTACTTTTTGTAAAAGCACTTTGGTGTTCTATGATAATTTTTGGTAAAATTCTTTTCAATCTATTTGCCAAAACTTTTGACAAAATCTTGTATAGAACATAGCAGAGACTAATGGGTCTAAATTTAGAGGCATATTCTAGGTTCTTTTTCTTGGGAATAAGGGTGATAAAAGTGTGATTTAAGTGCTCAGTTAAGGAAATTAAGAATGGATTGACATACATCATCACCAACTAAATTCCAATAATGTTGATAAAATAAATGGGACATACCATCTGGTCTAGGGGCTTTGAGATGAGCCATCTGTTTGATTGTCTGTTGTACTTCACATGCCTTGAACTCTGTGGACAATTCAACGTTCATCGCACTACTGGTAACTTTGTTGATGGAGTCTGTGGCTACTACATTATGTTGTAAATTTGCTGAGGTAAACAACTCCTGAAAATAGTCAATCAGGCACTTCTTTACTTCTTCAGGATTTGATGTCCAATCACCAGACGCAGCTCAAATCTTCTGTATTGAATTTTTCCTCTTTCTTTTAATGGCTCTATTGTGAAAGAATTTGGAATTTTTATCACCATCTTTTGCCCATAAAACTTTTGCCCATTGAAACCACATCCTATTGTCCTTATCTATAAGCTCAATGATCTCCCTTTTCAACTCCCTCACCCGATGGTTCGAGCCGCTTCTCATTGCTTCCTTCTCACCATCCACTAGGAATCTTCTTTTTTTTGCTAACTCCTTTCTAACATTTCCAAAATGATCTCAATTCCACATCTTTAATTCCTTACCACACTTCTCTACTTTCCTCATCACTTTAGTAGAAGGGTCAACCATGTCATTAGAGGACCATACGGCTTCAACCACCCTTGAATAGCCTAGATCAAAGAGCCACATTTCCTTAAAGCGAAATGGCTTAGTTGAAACTACAACATCCAGTCCACAGGTACAATCCAAAGAGGGCAGTGGTCTGAGGAGTCAGATGAAGGATGGTGGATTTTTGTTCCCAGAAATTTCAATATCCAGTCATTGGTAGCTAATCCACGATCCAATCTTTCCCATATTGAATGTCTATCTACGAAATGCTTCTGCCATGTATAAGGAGAGCCCTCAAAATCCAGATCAATAAAGCCACACTTGTCTATAGCATCTTTGAATAGCTACATCTGGTTTTGACTTCTATTACAACCCCTTAACTTCTCAGAACTTTGAACAATTTCATTAAAATCTCTTGCACAGTGCCATGGGAGACTGAATCTGTTATTCAATTGACGAAGCATGTTCCAAGATTCAAAACGCTTGTGAGTGATTGGATCACCGTAGAATCCAGTAAATCTCCATGAATCTTCCTTCCCCTTGTTAATGATGGCATCTATATGGTTCTTTGAGAAAGTATCAATGCTCAAATCAATGGAGTTTCACTAGTACAACGCCAATCCACCTCCTCTATTATTTCTTTCCACAAAAAAAAAAAAAAAATTCAAAATTAATCTGTCATTGAATGTCTTTTAGCTTTGCTTCATCTACCCATGTTTCAACTATAAACACGACAGATGGATCTTTTGCCCAACTCATTACTTCAAGTTCCTTTCTTGTATGTAGGTTCCCAAGCTCACGACAATTCCATACTATGAAACTCATTTAGATTGGCGGGGCTACTTAACAGCCTCCACCATTGAATTGTCTTGTTCTTCAACCTTCGAAACCTTAACTTTCTTATTTGGTAACTCGGGCTGGGTTGGGTTGTACTGCCATGGCTTCTAGTTCTTTTAGTTAGCACAATAAGCTACATTAGAGAATCATTAGAGAAGGTGTCACATGCAATTTTTTTCCACTTGCGAAGAGTAGTGGAATCCG
This sequence comes from Quercus parvula, assembly GCA_030820535.1. Classification (NCBI taxonomy): domain Eukaryota; kingdom Viridiplantae; phylum Streptophyta; class Magnoliopsida; order Fagales; family Fagaceae; genus Quercus; species Quercus parvula. Next base: position 3,076,545 of record JAUAME010000008.1, on the reverse strand, counting down.
TGGGAAGCTTCTCACATGGAAATTCCTTATGTGGATTTTCGAGATTACCATTATCTTCTCCTATAGAATCACCACTAGGGACCATAATAGATATCACTTGATTCTTAGGCTTGGGATTTTTATTGTTATCAAATTTTTGGATTTTTGAATCTATCTTCAATTGAAATTCAAAGTTTGTGGATTGATTAGGAATAAGAGATAAATCTGGAACATGATCAACCAAATCAAATTTTGAATTTACCCTAGTATGTGCACTATGATAGAAATCCTGCACCAAATCCGAAGATACCAAATTTGAAACCTGATGATTTTCCACATTTGTTACTCCAATGTGGGATTGATCAGAAAGTTCAACTGAACTTGGTTGCTCACCGGATGTTTCATGAACATAACCAACGATATCCTTCATCGAAGTAGACTTCCCTAACTGAGTACAACCAAAACCATCCCTCATCCCTAAGACCATCGTAAAACAAGTTTTCCCAGTATTGTGGGGAGGAGCTCGAAACCAAGCGCCATATTCCTGTTAATCCAGGGTGAGGAAACCCTTACTAGCAAGCCATTTTTCACACTCTTTATCCGTATGAGAGACCTTACCACACCAGTAGCAAAAATTCAGGAGCTTTTCATACTTAGAAGAAACCCAAACTTCATCTTTGTCATTGAGTGCAACTCCGCGACCCCTGCACAAAGGTTTTGAGACATGGACTTCGAATCTTATTTGCAAGAAATTGCCCCCCAATTAATTCATTCAAGTTCTTCGCAGATGAGATGGCACTTATTTTTTCCCCGAGTTCCATGGCCATCTCAAAATCTAGCATGCTAACTGGTAACTCATACATCTGAACCTAAAATTTCATAGTTGTAAACCTTAGGTTTTTTGTTGAGATGGAAAAATCATATCACTGGAACAAGACCAAATGCTTGTCGAAAGACCACAGCTCTGTTGCTAGGACTCGTTCAGCATCTGTTTCTAGTTTGAAAAAAAATAAAAGAACATGATTGCCAACTTCCCTTGTCTTAAAATCCTTCCGAGCCCTCCAAAGTGGTTTAAAAGTTCTGCCTACTGCTTCCACATTAAGGGCTCTCCTTGTCATGAATCCTACTGCTAAAACATGCTCGTTGCTGGAAGAGAAGTGTAATTTTTTTAGTATAACTCTTTCCCCCTCCTCGCCTATCAGAGAGAGTCTTTTCCAGTCTCTAAGAACCTCGTCCATGGTCAATAGAGGAGGGTGATCACAGAGTGAGAATGTTTCAAAATATTAGCAAGAAAAAGAGAAAAACAGTGGAGATGATAACTGATGTCTCATGTTTCCCCACCCCGAAAGAAAAATATCCAAAAACAAACCCAACTAATTACGTTGTTATTAGAGGGGAAAGATTATCATTCCCAAGGAAGATAACAACATTCTACACTCTTGTCACTCAGCAAGAGGGACTCAAGAGAGAGAAAAAACTATTGTTACAAATTTTGTTTGCTAAAGTAAAAAAATGAAAGAATGAAAAATATAATGAGTTATGGTTATATTCTATCCAAATATATTATTTTGATCTTTGCATAGAGTAGAAAAGATTTTGTCACTAAATTCATTTAAAAGATTTTATTATTCTAACCAAATAATGTTGAGTCAATTTTTTTTAAATGTCAAATTATGAGACTTTAACGATTCAATTAAATAGATTCATTAATAAAAACTTTCTTGGGATCTTGTTAATTTTTCAATAAATTTTTTTTAAATGAAATATATTTTTTATAATTTATTTATTGTTTTATTTAAGTAAGATTGAGGGGTCATTTTGAAAATGGGTGGGAATTGAATGTCATTTTGAAAATAAGTAGAGGTATCTATATCAGGTAGTTATTTCTATTAAAAGTTGAAACATCAGAGTAAAGATAATTTCTATCTTGTATATACTTAAATGAGGGTAGAGTAGAATTTCTATCTTGTATTAAAAAATAAAAAATAAAAAATAAAAAGTTTACCTTATAATTATTTTTCAGCTTTTCAAGATTTTCCTTGAAAGTTTTTAAGGTAGTATGCTATGCACTATATCGAACAGTCTCAACAAGGGAGTCAATTTTGTATCAAAGACTGTACAGGTTTGGTCAATGGAACAATATATTTCAGTATCGTCAATACTAGTATACCATTTTAGGTTTACCGCTATTTATTATATATATATATATATATATATATAATAAAAATAAAAGTTTACCATAAAATATTACCTCAATTCAGAAAAAATTATTTACGGTTTTAGACTTTAGTATCAACTAAAAGAAAATAAAATAAAAAAATAAAAAATAGAAAGTTTAATTGTTTATTGCATACTAAGAAAACAAAGAATACAAATAAATTAATACAAATAAGTTATCATTCTACCCTTACAAAAATTTGAAAATTACAAAACTAAAAATAGAGGGAAAAAAAAAAATTTTGGGTACCGACCAATACACCCGGTATTGGCTGAAACATCTGAAATTGGCCGGTATTTAAATCAGTATGAACCGTTGGAGTTTCAGTATTGGTGCACATACCGGTACCGTATATACCGGCTGTACAGTACGTACAATAACCTTTTATCTCCTAGATTCCCAAGTATTTTATACATAGAGAAGTGTTAATTCAACTACAAAGCCTTTGGCTTTCACCCATCCAACTTGATATACTAAATATGACAGAATCATATATATATGAGGAGGAGAGGACCTGCAGGTGCAATATACATACAGTAAATACTAAATATAATACTCACCAACCGCAAGGTGAATTGCTAGTGATGATTGATGGGTAACACATTCCGCTGCCTCCTTATGGTAGCCTTTAATGCACTAACAATCATAACTTCCGGGTCTATTAACACAAATTTGTTTGTCCGTGCATTTCTTGTCCTCTTCACATTCGTCAATGTCTGTAGTTGTATAGCTCACATTTTTAAGTAAATAAAATAGTAGGTCTCAAAAAAAATGTAACAAGTATATATAATCAAAAGCACTTTTGAAACGAAATGATAGGCATTGCCTTGCAGGCTTGCAGCAATAATACTAGAGACGAAGTATATCAACGTTTTTTTTTTTTTTTTTAAGTAAAGACGATAGAAACTTTTATTAACATCAAAGAGAAGTACACGTAAGACTAGTTTTTAAATTAAACTAGCACTGGAGGGGCAGCACCAACTAAACTGTGGTGTCGCAAGAAAACAAGACAAGTCAGCCCAGAGTAGGAAAACAGCATGATAAAGAAAAGCAAACCCATCCAGGTCCCATATTTCCTATACTTGAGCTGCCATAAGTTGATGATATTCATCCACCAGCCCCCCATAAAACGACAAAGCTGTGATGAGATGGGAATGACATTAATTACTTTTATTTTAATTTTTATTATTATTAGATTACTAATTGTCTCTTTAAGTTATTAAAAAATTGGTGGATTTAATCATTTAACTATAGTATAATTGCCCCTCTCACATGTGAACCTAAATTTTATTTTAATAAGTGAAGCTTAACACATGAGATTTTTAACATTTTAAATGTGAGATAGAATAAAGTCAGGAATCGAATTCAAAGATTTCTTGCTTGAATACCATATTAAATTATCAATTATCTCAAAAACTTAAGTTATTTGAAAATAGTGGATTCAATCATTTATCCATAATTCTAACAATTATATACAAATCACAACATATCAAGTCAAATAATTGTGAAAAAATATATATAATTTTTCTTTTGTGTCACTAAAATAAGTTACATAATATTTTAAAAATTGGTCCAAATTTTTTTTATTATTCTTGAAAAAAATTCTTATAAGTAAGTAAATTGAATACCTTGGCAACTGTTTTTGAGGTATGGGCCCCCACGGTAACCCTTCTTGCAATTACAATGGTACCCAGACCCATTGTTGGGATCAGAGCATGTGGTATTTCCCTCCACATATGTACCGAGCAACTTTACATGTCTCGTTACCAACTACCCAATCAAGAACCATGGAAGGGTATAGTGTCATTGCTTTGTAGACTGATAAGATAATATGAGGAAAATTGGAACTTGTCTTTTCGGAGAGCATCACCATCAGGTGTTTCATAAAAAATGTCATTTTGACATACTAAAAGCATACTTTATTATTTTAGCACATTATTTTACAACATACCATTTATTAGATATTCTATTTTTTAATTCTAAAAATTAAAATAATATATTTACCCAAAACCCAACAAATATACAAATGCACAGCTAGTGGCAGTCACCACCACCCAAGAACCAACAACCACTGCCACAAACTACAACCACAATCATCGGATCCTTCAACAAATTCCAAATCCAAAAACCTCAACCAAAAAAAAAAAAAAAACTCAAAATCTTCAACAAAACCCCAACCCAACAGATCAATCAATGATCAAAACTCAACCAACCATCGGTGATGAGAGCTGTGGACAATGACGAGCAAAGATCGGCGATTGCCCTTGGGCGAACAGAGCTTCAGATCGACGAGCAGAGGTTCAGATCGACAAGCTTCGATTGGCGAGCTCTACTTCAAATCGGAATCACCTTCTTCTTTGTCATAGGAAAAGAAAGAGAGAGAGATAGTGACAGGAAAAAAAAAGAAAAAGAAAAAGAACCCGAAGCCACTGTGAAGATGCTAGAGAATAAAGAAGAATAAAAAGGGAAGAGGGAGTGACAGGAGCAAGGAGCAGGCGGTGGAAGAAAGAAGAAAAAAATTAAGAGAGAGAGAGAGAGAGAAGTAATAAAGAAGAGAGGAATGAATAAAATAAATTTTTTTTTAACACATCTATCCATACCGTTCCAAAGATGGAACAGTACTGTTCATATGTGTCAAAATTTATAAGATTTGGCACACCTCATGAGAAGGGTTTTTTGGTGTTTGGTGTGCCAAATGTGTCATATTATAGCATTTAACACATTTAACACACCTGCTTCGGATGCTCTAATAAAGGCAAAGCTACATGGATTGAAATCCCAGACTTTTGTGTGTTTATTGAAGCTATTTGCTGCCAAGGTAATATTTTGCATTCCTTTTGAAATATCAATCTGGCAACACCCAATCCCAGAGCAAGACTCGTTCACTACGTTGCTTATGTTTTGACAAACAAGCATGCAACCAATGCCATAAATGAACCAAACCGATCATGAACAATTCAACAGCTCGATAAAAAACTCGTTCATGTTTATTTGTTTATAAATAAACCAAGCTTGAATGTTAGTTTTAAGCTTGTTTAATAAACAAGCCGAGCTCAAAAAAAATTGTTCACAAACAAGCTCGTTGAGCAATTAGGCTTGATACAAAATAATTCAAGTATAGATTCATTTATAAGTTTATATATGTTAGCTAAATGTACTCATTACACATTGTTAAGGTCATATTCTCTATGTAATTGGCCAATCCTTTGACAAAATGCACTTTACTTGTAATTTGGTAGTTCTAAGTTGGGTTTAATGTATCAAGAAATATGTTGTTCAAAAATATTAAATGGTTCCATTAAAGACATGAAGATTAATCCAATAAACAAGTGAAGAAAAGCTAGTTCATTAAATCTCGACAAAAGCTCAACGATACTACTATCGAGGATTAATGAAGAAGCTCGACATAAGCTCGATCTATAGAGATCTACGATTTCAGAATTTCCAGATCTGAAATTTAGCCCATAATGACTTTTTTGATTAGGGTTTCTTTTCTCACAACCCTAATCATATATAAGGCTTACTTTAAAAGTCATCAGGTATGGAAACAAAGACCTAGAACTCATATACTCTGTGTGAAGCGATTTCATTTGTGTGCCTTAGGATTTTATAACCAAGTGCTTCCTGATCTTCATCGTTTATGAAGTGAAGAACTTTGCAACCAACAACAATCATTCAAGTTACTAAACTTAGTCACGTACTGGGATCATGCAAAGGAGTTAGTTACAAATTGGAGATTTGTGCAACAAAGGAAAGAAGGCTACTACAAGATCAATTCCAATTAGGTATTTGAGCGAAGGTTCAATTGTAAATTGGTATTTTGGAATAGGCCAAGGTGGTAGTAAAATGCCTCATACTTGTAATCGCTTGATTATTGATTAGTGGATTCTTGAGAGTGGTGACCTTAAATTCACCCGATAGAGTTTTTTCCTTGCGAGAGGTTTCCCCATTTGTCAACAAATTACCGTGTCAATTTAATTTTCGTTGCATTTAGTTTATTTGGTGATTTGTTAGTGCCTCCACAATTTGCATGTAATTTTACCCAATTAATCAACTTTGATAATTGAATTAATTAATTGAGGTCAATCTATCTTAACACAACAAGTGGTATCAGAGCGAGCACATTCTAATTAGATTTTAATCTTTGCTGTATGATTCATTGACCCCTGTTGTTATGGATCGTGGAAAATCGTTGATTATACCTCATCTTTTTTATGGTACTAACTATATATACTGGAAAGTACACATGATAACTTTTTTGCAGTCTTTAGATGAAAAAGTCTAGCTAGCTATTGAGGTTGGATGGACTAAACCTACTGATCTGCTCGCATCTTGGGATGATGACAAGATCAAAGCTGCAAATTTCAATAGTAAAGCATTGAATGCCCAGTTTAGTGTTGTGACTAATGAGGAGTTTAAGAAGATCTCATCTGTAGACATTGCATTTTGTACACCTTAAGACTCGAGTCCCCGTTCCCCAATGATGGTAAAATTCTAAAGCCCAATATTGGTTTAGGGCCCAATCAAATTATAAATTGACTTGAGGAAGGTTTTTATGAAAAATATAACTCTTTTATGAATAAATAAAACTATTTTTGGAAAATAAAGGCCGCAGAAACCCTAGGGCTACATATGTATACACGCGTATGTGTACGCAGGTTTGATGTATGCGTACATAGCTAGGGTTCCAAAAGCTATAATAGGCAATTTTTTCTGCATTAAAGTTAAGGTTTGGAATGAATCCCACATTTTCTGGGAGCCGTTCCAAACCTCCATTTTTCAACTAGAAATAGTGAATCAAAAATGGAGATTCTCACAAAATATCCTCAAGTAAATATTTTCTGATTGGGCCTTTTCTGACCTTGATCTTCAAGTTTTAAGATTACTAATTACTCTTGTATTTGATTGTGAATAGATTAATTGAGGGGAATGGTGAAAATCAAGCTTGAAAAGCTTCTTCTTGTTGGAGGTAATGAGTTCGAACCCTTTTCTTTTCATTTCCTTGTTTAATTTTGTTTTCTATTAATTTTTTTGCTTTGTTTATGTTTTAATATGTTTAGGTAGCTTAGGGTTTAGTAGTTTTTTGTTTTAAAGCATGTTTAGATTGTTGGTTTTTTTTGTTTTATTTGTTTTAAAATGACAAAAATATTTTATTTTGTGTCTTGTTTTATTTTTCTTGGGGTGTATTAGATGAATTATAATATCTCTCTCTTGATTTAGAACATGCTTGATATTGTGGAGAAACATAAAAAGTGTGTGTTGCATAATTGAGTGCATGAGCTATTTCTGATTTTGTATGAGTATATACTAGTTTGTACATGTACTCATGAGTTAATTAAGAAATTTATATTTCTTGTTTGTGTACCCTCTATAGCTTAGTTGAGCATTAAATGTTTTCATGCATTGCATTTGCATTTTATTTATCTAGCATAATGTGTTCTTTTTTATTTTTGATCATAACATAAAAGCACAATTTTTTATTTATTTTTGGTATTGCACAACACTAAATGTGTAATTACGGTTGGCCAATGAAATTTACATTTCATGTATGTGTACCTTGTTTAGCTTTGATGAGTTACTTTTTGTACTTTGCTAGTTTGTGCTATTTAGTGCTTAATTGTGTGAGTTGTTTACAGTCTTTGAACAAATGATCTTGATTTTGATGTCACATTTTTTGATTCTAAGGACTCGAAAATCCTAGAAGAAATGCATAAATAATCATCTCACCATTGTTACTCGTCAATTATGAACACTTGTGTGCAAATTATAAAAGTTGTGCTTGGTAAAGTGTAACACTTGCACAACAAGATAAAACGAGGTGTTGAAAAAGAATTAAAAAATATATATGTAACAAGGGTATTTTTTTTTCTATCTCCTATATGCCATACATGATATCTTTTATTGTGCTCAAAAGGGAAAAAAAAAAAAAAAAGCTTTTACATGATTGCAAGCGTGTTTTCTAAGAGATGTTAGAGTTATATGTTGTAACTCTTTAGGTGATAGTCACTTTCAAACCAATGTGGTTGATGATGTAGAAAATTTGTTTGATTACTATCTACATATCATATTTTCTGTACTTTATACACTTTCTAGTTGCACACACTACATGCAAATCTATGCTAAACTTAATACATATGATTGTGTGTTAAGTAATATGGCCATCTGAAATTACTCATTGTGTGATGTTTAATACATTTTCTTTGGGTTGGGTAGAATTTAAAGAGAAAATTTCTAAAAACTTGAGTGAAATATGTTTTTAAAAACTTTTGGAATCATTTTTATGCATTTCATATCATGAAAATTGGTTTTTAGTTGTTTTTTCGCAAAAAAAAAAAAAATTCAAGTTTTTCAAAATTCAAGTTTTTCAAGTTTTCGATCAATTGAACCTGATTCTCGACTGATCGAAAAAGTTGAATTTTTAGGCCAAAACTCACTACCTCTTTCGACTCTTGTTCGATTCCTGCTCGATTAGTCAAAATCTGTTTAACTATTCTTTCGATTGTTGCTCAATTCCTCTCGACCGATCGAAATTCGAATTTTTCTAATTTTTTAAGTGTTTGACAAATCAGTTTTGTCCTTTTTCACCAATTCTCTTCAATTGCTCTTGATCCCTTTTATTAGATTTTTTTTTTTTTTTTTGTCTTTTTCCAAGTCAAAGCTTCAAAGGTTTTCTCTCTCATATCAAGTAAGACTCTCTTACCCTTTCTTTTCATTCAAATTACATACATTCATGCATAAATTTGTCATTTTCTTCAAAAATTTTGAACTCAAAGAATTTTGGGTTTTGGATGATTTTTGGTGTTTTTGGAATGGTTAATGGGTTTTTGTGTATGCATGTTGTTTACATGATTTCTATGCTTTAAATAAAAAAATTTCATAATTTATGAAAATTTTCGAAATTAGGGTTCATGTGTTCTTGAAGAAATTGGAGATTACATTCAATTGGATAAAATTGGCTAAAATTGACCATTGTTGTTGATTGATTGATTGTTTATAACATGTTTTATACCTATTGTGATGGTCAATTACTCAATTTGTGTGTTTTTGAAAAATTGGGGTTTTAATTTTTCAAAAATTGGGGATTTTTCATAAAACTTGAATTTGGGTCAATTTTTTCAAAATTATGAGAAACTTGAATGTTTTAATGCATTAGTTCATGCATCACTTATGTCTATGCATCATGTAGATTTTGAAGATTGCATATATACTGTGTTTAATCTCTCTCTACTGCAGTCTGCCCTTGGTTTTGTGTTTTGTTTTGTGTTTCCTCTCTCTTTAGATCTTAGTAATGGCTCCTAGCAATGCTAGGAAGTTTAAATCCAAAGCCAAAAGAGTCTCTGGGTCCTCTTCTAAACCATTTGAGGTCTTTAACTAAACTAGGTTTCATGTTTTTCAAAATTTTCAAAAATTTGATTCCTTGGTTAGGTATAGGTCTATTTAGATGAGATAGATCATTCTGTGTTTCAAAATCTAGAGTTTAGGAATTATACTGATTAAAAGTTTCTAACAAAAATCTTGCACTAGTATAAGTATTTTCAAGTTAATTCGAATAAACTAATGCATGAAGATATGTATTTATATAGTATTTAGCTCTTTTCTTGCATTGCAAATCAATATGATAGTTTAGCGTCACCCAAAAAAAAATTAATAATAATCTTAGTTCCACCTTTGATCATACACGTGTCTAAGAATATACCACTTAAGTGTAAGGATGAAAATTAGAGTTACTACTTGGCTTGGTTCCAAGAACCACTACTCTTTTGACCTTTATATGAGGCCCTGTATGCAAACATTTTCAATAGAAAATATGATATGACCAATTAGGGGTGTCCACCCAAACTTAGACCTAACCCAACCAACTAAACCCGATCGAAGCCAACCCACCCGTGACTGATCCAAGAGCTCTAACGGTTGGTGGCTAGTTACAGATCCCAAAAACCGACTTCAACAGGTCGGTTGGCAGGTTTCCTCCTCTAAAACCCTCCTCAACCAACCCAACCATAAAACTTACCAAAATCAAGCAATTCAAGCCTCTTCCGACTAGTTTTTGGTCAAAATAGTTTAGATCCAACAAGATATATACCAGATTTGGGGAGATCTCACCAAATCTAGTGAGATCTCAGCCAAATCTGGTGGAAATCTCACCGCCGGGAATTCTTTTATTATTCTTTTCTTGTGATCTAGTCATATATTAAAAAAGTAGAAGAAAGCATTAGGAGGAGAAGGAGAGATGAGCAAAAAGAATTTGTACTCACCTGATTCAGTTGGGAAATAACTGTTTTGGACTAAAAGATCTACATGTTGGATGATGGTGAACATGGACCGTGACATAGGCCAAAACGATGCCACTAAAATATTCCTTTGGCTCCCAACTCCAACTACCTAGAAAAGAAAAGTATTAGCCATGATAACTGTAACCGAAGGCTCAAGCTAATCAAGGAGCTGCACAAATGGAGCTTCTTGTTGGAAAATTGCCTCAAATTCCAATTGTGACTTGGAAAATCAATTAGGTTTCCTAATTGAAGAAGGAAAAATTAATTTGAGTTTCCTTGTTGTAGAAGGAAAGACTACTCCTTGGTGTGAATATTCTTTGTTAAAAAGGTAATGTATTCCTAATCCAAGAGGGAATAGATTTCTTGTTAAAGAGGTAATGTATTCCTAGTCCAAGAAGGAATAGCAAAAGGGTCTTATAAATAGAGAATGCTACAAAGAATTTGATGGCTTTGGCCCAAGGGTTCTTTCTATGGAGAGAGGGAAAATAGAGCATGAAACCAAGAGAGAGAAAATAGATTTTTGCTTGGGAGGAATGCAAGAGGAAGGAGAGTGCAAGGTATTGTCACCTTCAAGAAGATAGTAAAGGAGGAGAGAGCAAAAGGTTGCCGCGTTCGAGAAGATAGCCAAGGAGGAAAGAGCAAAGTGTTGTTGCCATTAAAAGAGATAATTAGTGTGTGTGTGTGAGAGCAAAGAAAAAATAAAAGAGATTTTTCTTTAGCCATGAGACATACACAAAAATTATTATAATTGATTTGATAATAGTAAAATTATTCGGAGTTTGTACTATGGTTTTTTTCCCTTCAAAGAGAGGGTTTTCCATGTAAATTTTGTGTTCATGTGTGATTGCTATTTTGGATTGCTAATATTTGCGATATTATTATTTAGGACCCAACACTTCCAACTTTGTCATGGTAGCTTCAACAAAGGAGTTAACGTCAACGGCGCAGCCTAGCTCTGATAGGATAACGTTAGGTATGATGCCGAAGCGAATGTTATCGGGCTTAGGATTGGAACTGATGAAACCGAGCCATTCTTCAACGACAACAAAGGTGACGAGGATATTGTTGTTTTTCGAAGCAAGTGTTTTGCAAAGATTCATCATGGGGTTGATGTGGCTGCAACTGGGATAAGGCATGGCCACCACGTGGCACTGCGTGGTTGGTTTAGTTTTGACGAAACTCATTCTTCAGAGACACTAACAGAAGATAGCTAGCAAAATTCACAGGCAACTACCCATCAATGTCGTTGAATCCCAAATCAACGGCCATGAGGTTATTGTTGCCACCGATAGGCCTCCAAACCTCAACACATGTCAAGCTGTTATTGGCTAAGTCAACTTGTTGAAGTGACGGTAAGAGGAAAAGATGAGTTAGTGAGTTTTTGCTGAGTTCCTCCACTTCCAACTGATAGTCAACCTATCAAAAGATGAGTTTGAGAGATACCTAGATAAAGAAGTTCAAGCAAGTTTGGTGGGAGTTTAGGAAGTGACCTAGTGAGTTTGTTGTAACTCAGATCGAGTCGTCTCAAATTCGAAAGCTAGTTGATTGAGTTTGGAAGAAACCCAGTTAGAGAATTGTGAGAAAGGTCCAACGAGTCAAGAGATTTAACGTTGGTAATAGATACAACGACTGAGCCAGAGAACGAGTTGGATCGAAGAGAGAGGGTTTGGAGGTTTGAAAGAGAGGAAATGGAAGAAGGTATAGGGCCAAAGAAAGACTTATCAGAGAGGTCGAGGTAAGTGAGTTAGGAAAGTTGAGAAACGAGTGGGCTGAGTGTACCTCAGTAGCCAGTTGGGTCAAGAACAAGGTGGGTGATGTTGCTCAAATCGTCAGTAAAAATGTTCGTCCAGAGGGGAGTCGTCCATAGCTAATCTTGACCCTGCGACAAGGCAAATTGTGAAAAGAAAGAGCGTGGTCACTGGTGTGGCGCCTGCCACAGGGCCTCCGATGCCAAAGTTAAAATAGCTAGAGGTGAAAAGAAGTATTCAGAAAGTGATGTAGATGTGTTGGAAAATTTTTTGTACCTCCCTGTCAGGTCTTGTCAATGGATATATATAGGCGTTTTCTTCTTCATTCTAGCCGTTGGTTTTGCCTTAATGGTGATATTATTGCCGAATTTGTAACAACCATGTAGGGTGTCAAATGGGTAGATATATTTCCAACGATACAGAAGTTCATTATTATCCTTGTAACTTTTCGTCATAATTGAGGGATGATGGTCTAGTCTTGGCCATGTAGTTTCCCCAGGACTGGGCTATTCTTGGGGTCGTCCTCATCCATCGTTCTTACTAGGTGGACGAGTATATTTTCGTGACTATCAATGGGTGACTCAAGTTGAGTCAGGGGTGCAAGTGAGGCCGCAACCGAACACTTTATAATCTACAAAGGAGTGGTTGCTTATGCAATTTCACAACTGCGCTTTGATATGATAACTTTGAAACTTGAAAGTCATGCAGTGTCGCATGCCATGAGCTCAGCCTTTGTTCTGGTCAAAAAGCAAAACCTCGAGTCCTCGACTAGTTTTTTGTTTTTGTGCTTAAAAAGACTGGAAACTGGAAAGGTTTATAAGTATAAATTTTATATGCATGTGCCATAAAGTGGAGTGTGCTAGTGCAGCAATGGATTTTCATTACATTATTGTAGAAAAACGATCTGAATTTTGACTAAAGTGTTCCCCTCTATAGACTTTTCTTCTATGTGAGTAGCTGCTTGACACTGATGACTTTTAGAGCACGGTAGTATGGTAAAAATGGAGTAGAAATCCATAATGTATAACCTAAATGATTAAAAAAAAAAATTAAAAAAAAAAAAGGCAAATTACAGTAAACTCACATGTGGTTTGGTCCATTTGCACTTTGTCTATCCATTGTTTAAAACTTAACTCTTTGTCCATATTTGCTTCAATTCATTTGCTCCCCGTTAACCACCTCACCTTTAGACGTTAGAAATATAACTTATTACATGATAATTTTACATTAGAATTATTATTGTAATGCAACTTATTCATATATATAAAATCTTGTAAACAGTAGAGTAAAAGTTGATAACTACCGCTCTTCCGCCGTCACAGATCATTTCTCCTCATCTCGATTCAAGCGATTTCTTAAAACAAAAGATGATGTGGGGAACTTACTGAACCTTTTTTGCTTTAAAAATAAAAGCAAAAACAAAAACAAAAACATCAAAAGACTCAACTTTTTTTTTTTGGGATGAACTTACGTGAATAAAGATTTTAAATTTTATTTTTTTTAGATTCCACATGAGTAAAGATTAAAAAATCATTTCTCAAAGGGAAAAAATATATATATATATATATATATATATATATCAAAATTATATACTTATCAATGAAGAAGTGATAAAGCAATAGTTTATAAAAACAAATAAGCTGTTTGTTCTTATGTAAAAACTAAAAACTTGCAATTTGATGCAGCCAACCACCGCTAGTCATTGAAACAGGAAATTCAACATTTGATGATATTAAAAAATTCGTACCTGTACAAGACTGATGAAATAAAAAAATTTGTTTATTGCTACATGAGGTGCAAAAATCCAGTCCATTTATATCCTCTGGTAAGAATAATTTAGAGTGTTTCTCAAGTGAATAGTGCCAGTTTCTGTTCCCCTGATGCATAAGAAATAATACTTCTTTTAAGAGGTGATATGAAGTGCGCCCCATGCAATGCTGCAGCTCGTAGTATATTTAGGGGTCCAAAATCGACAGAGTATGCCTTCTGAAAACCATCCAGGATCCCCATCATCATAATATTTGCTGGTTTTCTCTCGGCTTCATATTTCTTTAACACTGTTACCTGCATATAGGTTGAATCAATGCACACATCATGTGGTTATAGAGATAATAATTTATTACAATTACATCATCAGGGCACTTCTCTAGCCAAAATTGCCTATATTCCGATGTGGTTAGGACTTGGGACAATTAATTGGTAAACATGTTCATATATATCCATCAATCCGCCAAGAGCCTTGTAACTCAAATGGCAACACCTAGTATTTCCAACAAAGATGTCTAGGTTCAAATCTCCTCTCTATTATAACTACAAGAAAATAAAATAATAAATAAATATTTCCATGAGTCCATTTGTCTAGCACTCTAGCTTTATGTCTTCATCTAAAACAAGTGAGATACTAGATTAAAGGTCCTTGCATCCTAAAATAACGCAAAATTCAACAATGAAATTCAAAAGACCTCTTTGCAGAATAAGAAATTTTTTGCAAAAACACATACCTCTCCAATGTCAGAGCCTACAGCTATACCTCAGCAATGACCCTAGAAAGAGCAAATGCATCTCCAAAACCCATATTAACTCCTTGACCAGCCAGAGGATGAACAGTGTGTGCAGCATCTCCAATCAGAACAACATGCTTTGACACATAGTCATTGGCATGCCTTAAAGACAAGGGAAACACCATTCTTTCAGATGCCAACTTAACCACTTTTGGTGGAACTTCAAAACAATCATTAGCCGATAATGTCACACCTGCTCTAGGCCAAAAAAACATTTCTCCGCTGCCAAACAAGCTTGACGTAGGATGAGGACCATATCCAAAATCCAAAGCATTATTTACATCTTTCACAAATTCATCCTCATTCATTAATTTACGGTTTGTTGACTCTTTTGGGTTCATAGTCCACACAATATTGCTAAAATTATCACCCATTGGCAAAAGTGCAATTGGACCAGCAGGTAGAAACCGTTGCCACGCACATCCGTTTTCAACAGTATGTTCCACTGTACATATGATTGCGTTCTGTGAGTAGTTCCATCCAGTTGTCTTGAATCCTGCTAACTCCCTGACACGTGACTTGCCACCATCAGCTCCAACCTGCAATAAATGTCAACAAATTTGAATACTTGTAACCAATTAATATCAGTGACATGTTATCAAACAGATCTTACCAACTGAATAAAAGGGGCAATTATTCATCCTACTATTCATCAAACGGCAATGTAACTTCATTTACATACAAGTGAAAATTACCACCAAGTTCGTATATAGGCTATTGCCATCACTCAGTTCCAGCTTTGCTAAATGCCTCTGATAAGACAATGGCGGCCTTGATGATGTGCTGTCCATCCCCAAGGATGAAGGGCTCGGAGGTAGAGTCATTGAAGATAACCTGGAAGGATAGATTGTCTTCTGGAAATCTGTATTCTATAGAAAAGTTTCAATTTTCTTAGTAGCAAAAAGTATCACAATTTACAGCAAGTAAATGAAAATTACATTGCACAAGATAAGGCACATTGAAATTGGAAAAATATTATACATTGATAAGACCTCAAGGAATAAGAATAGCTATATATAATGAATGACCAGGTTGCTACCACATTCAAAGAAAATAGTTGTGCTAGGGAAGAAATTTAAATCGTGTAATTTGGTCGATGTACTTTCAGTGTTTAATTTTGCTGTACCTGACAGTACACACTCTGTGTACATGTGCCATTTGAGCTTTTTTTTAAGAAATTTGACTTCTAAAAAATAAGTTTAAATCTCATTATCAACCCGTCAGGGGGATAATATCCATCATATTGGAAACTAGAAGGGCCTACAACTGCGTCACCACGGTTTCCTCCTTTTTTCTGTTTTCCCTCTCTTTTCTTTTCTTTTATATATATATATATATATATATATATATATATATGCTCAAGTTTGCTCCCACGGGAGGGAGAAAGAGAGATACAAAATCAAAGCAATATTAAGTCACTCAATATTTTTTAATTGAATCCAAATTTTGACAAATCCACTGTTAGATTACATTATCTTCATATATTCTTTATGCTTGCAAATTTAAATGGTGATCAAAGATTAATAATCATGTTATTAATTAATTTTTTTAATTCAAATTTTTGTAGTTTAAAATAATGCATAAAATATGAGTTTATGGATTGAATAGTAAATAATATCCAATTGATATGAAAATTAGCAAGAATGTTAAAAACATATAAAACATGTAATTCAACGATATGATTTTCAAAATATGAATTTTATAATAAGTTATTGGATTGTGTAACATTGCTTACAGTTACACAAGGTGTAACTTGAACTCAACTCCTATATATATATATATAGGGTAAGATTTAGGTATAGTATTTAGGTACTGTTTCTTAGGTTTACCTCTTAAGATTTTGTTATGTGGATTTTTTCATATGAGATTGAAGTGTATTTTTTAGTTAACTACACTTGGCTCAATCTTAAGTAGAGAATTTAAGGAATAACACCTAAGGTATTATATCTAAATTTTGTATATATATATATATATATATATATATATATATTATCAATTAGCATTTTTAGCAAAATTGAAGAGGTTCTCCATTATCTTCATCCTCCCCTTATGTCCCCTCTCTCTTTATCATCATAAGTACAACAACAGATTTTTTTCATAAAATAATTATATATATATATATATATATATATATATATATATATGTATGTATCTATTTACACTATGTTCAATTTTGACCACCATATAGTGTACTTAGAAGCAAAATGGAGAAAAATTGTTGAATGAGATTGAGGAAGAGGATAGAGCAATAAGCATCTACAATTTCGTAATAGCAATATTCACAACCAAAGAAGCCTCTAACCTATTTGGTAAACAAAAATGGTCACACGGATTTATTTACTATTATTAATCTCTCTTTGTCTCTATATTTTAATCTTGAAACAATGGCTTTCAACAAAATTGGAGAAAGTAGTAACCATCGATGGTTACTACTTTCTCCATCAATTGAAGTCATCCAAGAAAGTATTCTTTGCACACCAAAAAGAGTGTTAAACCCTAAAAGTTTTTATTTTTTTCTAGAAACAACAAAAGATATCAACCCAACTACAAGGCCATTTAACACTTGATATTGTGCATGTGATTTTTTTTTTTAAAAATGTAATTAACTTTATTGAATAAAACTGAGAATACAGAGGAAGTGGAAGATGTACTTTCTCCATCAGTAATGGTAATAACATATAACCTGGACCCCTGGTGGAAATGGAAATCTTTTCACTTACATTATAAAATGAAATCCAACATGCTGCATCATTAGCAAGAGAATTACCCGACCTCCTAACATGAATAATCATCTTTTCTTTTTATAATAAAAACATGAGTAATCATCTTTCTTTCTTTTTTTAATGAAAAAATGAGTAATCATCTTTATTTATTTATTATTATTAACTATATATACCCTCATTACCAACAAAATTGTAAGGAGGTTATTCAGAAGAAAGGTTTTTACAACACATCCACCTTATTAGAGAGAGCTACTCATCCTCAAGAGAAAAATCCTTGTAGTCTCTTCTCCTCCCCTCTCCCATTGTTATACCTTGAGAGGAGATTTGTACCCAAACACAACTCACACCTATTTAGAATGTAAAGAGTGTTTTGGAGATTGGGAAAGCATTGGGTATTTGCCAAAATAAGCCGGTGAAACTTGGCGGATGCAATCGGGTGGTATTGCAGGATCCGGGAAGCTAGTGAAAACAAGACACCGAGAAGTCCATTAGTAGCTTGAGCTTGGAGGGTTTAAGTATTTTGGATAGATTAGGCTTAGGGGGTCTTTTTGTTATTCTTATACTTCCAACTTTATTCACTAGTAGATCATTTTGATTTGGAGAGTCATGAAGAGGTTTTTCACCGAGTTCTTTAGTTTCCTCTTTAATAACACATCGCCATGTTATCTTGGGTTTGCTATTCTTTTACCTACTCCCCTTTCCATTTTAGCATTGCACTTATTTGTTCATTCATGCAATCGCTGAGTGCATCGATTAATTAATTTGCTAATCATGTATATTCCGCATCAAATGTGTTTAGAATAAAATTAATTAAGCGGTAATTAAGAATTGGGGGTCTAAATAAGTAATAGTGTTTTTAACACTATTTAAGCTTTCAATAATAAAAAATGAGAAAGATAAAACAGGTTTTTTTTTTTTTCAATTTGGTTGTGAATTGGAGGGTAAAGAAGCTGAGGGATAAAAAATCCACTCATTTCGTTTACGAGAAAAGTGAAAAAGATGAAAAGAAAAAAAGTAGATTATATATATATATATATATATATATATATATATATATTTTTCTAATTCCCCTATTAAATAAATTTTTTAAAATATATATTTTATTAGGAAAAAAAAAAAAAACTAGAATTGGGTGTGTGTGTGTGTA
The DNA here is from genome assembly GCA_030820535.1 of Quercus parvula. Lineage (NCBI taxonomy): Eukaryota > Viridiplantae > Streptophyta > Magnoliopsida > Fagales > Fagaceae > Quercus > Quercus parvula. The sequence continues at coordinate 3,057,896 of JAUAME010000008.1, read as the reverse complement.
TAAAAATCAACATGTAAAAGTAGGGGAAAGAGCAACATGGTTATTGGAATCGTTTATTTTTTTTTCCTCTTAATTTTTGAAATCATGTGTTTGAGACTCTGGGGTTTATACCACCAACGGGAACGGATTCATCACTCACACTTATTTGATTTGTGGTATGCCGTATGTTCATTTAGCATGTTTAAATTTCAGTTTTAACCCAACCAAAAAAAAAAAAAAAATCCTAAAAAAATTGTGTTTAACTAATGGCTAATTTAGATTGTTTTCTAAAATAGATTTGACATTAATCATGGAGTTCTGTTTGTTGCATTTTTCTTTTCAGATGTTAGTAAATCTATTTTGCGACGTCATCCCAACTTCCCATCATGCATTTCACCATATGTTTATGCATCACAT